>OY987264.1:4813394-5541870 GCA_963920665.1 Straminergon stramineum
CTAAACCTAAATTTTTGAGCCCTGTAACTTTTGATTTGAGCATTTGATCAAAAAAATTATACTTTCACAAAGCTTGTACAAATTTGTTACTTTGATAGAAATTCCACTTTCATCCATTTAAAAATGACTTTGTATGACCCTACCCAAGTCTTTAAAGAGCTCTTTGAGAGCTCATTGTCAATTTAAGGGATTGATGTACATTCAACCACTCTTCTTTCATTCCATGATTAAATATTTTCAACAACTTTTATCAACTTCTATCCAACTTTGTTTAACATTCATCTAAACTTTTACTTTGATTAGACTTTAATTATCCAAAATTTATTCAATTAGTTTGAAGGTGTTTCATAGTAATTGAATTCAAACTTTCGCACTAATTGAATAAACTATAATACCCCCAAAGGTGCAATTTTGGTCGCCAAAATTGTAAAGAAACATGGCAAGAAAAAAATTCACTTTCTTAATACTAAAGTGTTTACAAGAGTTTTGAACCTAAGATATTGGAAAAATGTAATATATTAAATATCAAAGAATGTGTCTTGAAAATTGGCAAAAATAAATTATCAAGAGAATTGTAGATAGGTATTTTGGGCTACCTGAAACTACCTACATTCTTAGGCAATTTATTTGCAAACCATGGGGTTTGACTCCTCCACCTCATCTTGTTTTGTGTGGGGTCTTAGCATCTTTCTACATGTGTAAAATATTTTTGTTTTTTCTAACTTGATGAAATATGTGGAGTACTTATTATGATTAAAGCATCCTTAACATTTTTAATTATCCTATTGGAAGGTGTTGGATCTCTCATAAATTTTTGTAGTGAATTTTCTAAAATGGAAACAATAAATGGCAACAAAAAGTAGAATCAAGCCCAAGTTGTTCTGTATTTTTTTTAAACTATATGGAATTTGTTTTTAATTTCCAAAGTCAAGATTTTTTGGATCAAAATATTGATAACATCTACCTTCTTCTCAACACATTCTCTAACAGTTTCACATTTTTTTCATCATTTTTCTCAAAAAAAATTAATTCCACATTTGAATTTTTATACCTTTTTTTGACATTATGATGTCAAACTATTGTAAATTTCATGACATCCTATAGTCATCTATATATTATATCTTTTTGTCGAATCTTATTGGAAGTCAAGAAGAAATTTTAGCTTCTCTTCAACTGCATTTTTTAGACGCTATGTGAATAAACTATTAATTTTCAAAGTGTTGGAAGTAGGTGTATTCACAAACAAAACCTATATATGTCCAAACAAAAGACCATTTCCAACCTAAAGGTCTTCATTGGAATTTATTAATGCAACACTTTGATACCACATGAAAAATTGATGCTTAATATTTTGAACTTTATATAACTTGTACACTCCTTTGTCACTTCATATCTCAAAAAGGTAAATTCCAACAAAGAATCTCGGCATAGCATTGATAGTATATCTACTTTACATCTGAACCCCAACTAGACCTTGGGTCAAAATTTTCCTACCAAATCTAACCAGTTTTTAGAAATGAGCAATTCTCTAATTAAATTTTGTCAAGGCAATCTTTTGTTTGATTACAAAGGTTAGTATCCCAAATGCACCATTGATCCTAAACCACCATCATTACTTTGTGTACATCTCCAAAATCAATATGGACATGAATATGTGGAAGAAACGATTTTTGAATGTCTAACCAATAAAACTCTAATCCTTCATAAGTTTTATATACATTATCCAAATGTCGCAATCTTTTGTGTGTTGAAACCTCCTTTCACTTACCATCAAGAAAGTATGAAAATTTGACCAATCTAATAATAGTAACTAGTAACTAGGCACATTAGTAAAAAGTGGTGGTTTGGGGGGTACCCACTTACACACTCTTACATACATTTTTCACTGCAATTGTAAAGAAAAGTGTCTTGGATTTTCAATTCATACGCACTTCAAAATGAGTAAGAGAAACCATTATACAAATCTTTGTTTGTAAAAAAATTAAAATTAAAAACATTCGTTAGTGGGGCTCAAAAGGCAAAGTCATCAATTGGGTCTCAGATTATTTGGTGTGAAGTCTACTCTAATAATACCCCTTTAGTATAATCACACCAGCATAGCATTAATTTGCACATCTTCAGCAAGTTGGACAAGCAAGCAAAGAAGGTGTTCATTTTTCCAATAACTTTGAATGCTTATATCTCACAATCTAAAAATCCAAATGGTTTGAAATTTTTTCTATATATTACCATGTTAGTATAGGCAAATAATGTGTAGTGGGAAATGAAAATAGAAACTTTTTTTTGCAACAATTTTAGAACCATGATTGGCTCAATTTCTAATGGAAATTCATGAGATTTTTAATTTTTAATTTTTTCTTTGAACTTTGATTTTGAGAAGGAAAGTTGTGTGTTGACCATTGGGATTTTGATTCTTCCAAAAAATGAAGAAAATCTTGCTCATATAGATGCTTTTTTTTTGGACATCTTCTTTGTACAAGATGATTTGGGGTATCATTGTTAGACACCTCCATTATCTTTGCAAATTGGCATGCAAGTAATTAACATAACTACCTACCCAATTGTTTGAGTTCCCAGAGTTGGATAGTGTGTCCTTCTATATAAAGTTGAGCCCTATGATGTTGACATTATTGGACAAGGCCGCCCAAAATTTCTTTTCATCTATCTTCAAACATTATAATCTTGCAATATACATGGTCAAATGGGCTGAAATTTTTCTACAAGCCCTAAAATACTCTAGTGCAAGCTTGTATGGTTGAAATTTTAAATTTTGCTTTTGTATTTCAATCATGTTCAATGTATAGTTAGAAAGTGTTAGTTTTTGACACTTTTGTGGAAAATAGTCAAAGACCTGTAGGGGATAATTGGAGGAAGTGCACTTTTACAACATCCATCATCCATTTGGGATATGATCGAACATTCAAGGGTCAAAGGTATTTATAAATGTTTTAGTTGTTTTCTAGTAATATATTAATATGGTGTTTTCTTATTGATGAAGGTTATGTTTTTTTTTCCTAAAATAAGATCATTTAGAACTTGTCTGCTAACCATTATTGTATGTTGGAGAACTCTAATTGTATAATTAGATGAAGACAAATTGCAACTATTTTGGGGTGAATTTCAATAACAACATTTTGATATAATACACAAATGTTATAAGAGGTCAAAATTGTAAAGAAGGAGCTTTTTTAGCCATCTTCTAATTTTCGATGTCTACATGTTGAAAATTGCCAACAAGCATCTATTTATCCTCTACATTGTTGAGGTCACATTTTTGGGAAATACACTAACTTGGTTTTGAGTGATCTATTTTATATGTTACAAGAGAGAGTAAGCAATGACATGCAATGTTTTGAACATTCAAAAGTGATGAAGTTGATTAAAATGAGACATTTATTAAAATTAATGCTAGCACAATGGAACCAATTAATCAATAAAAATGTATTTTATATATCTAAATGATGTAGTTAGAAGACTAATATCAATAGTATCATGCTTGGGCCCTCACCTCACATGTGTCAAGTCATTTACAAAGTAATGACCAATAAAGCTAAAGCACTTCAACCTCTACAATTTTAAAATTTTCAATCAATAAAGATTACATAAAATTTTCCTAATGATATAAGTAAAAGAAATATACAAAATTTAAAACATTTCTATCTTTAGTGCAAGATTGTACTAAAAACCCAATGAAAAAGACATACTCAAATTATGCATTTTTATTTCGAGAGAGATTAGTAGGTTGTTTAGACAAGAGATAGAACTGCAAGGTAGTTCTATCCAATTTGAAGTTAATAGCACAAATCGATAGGAGGATAAATGAGATGTTTTTTTGGTTCTTTACGGAGTATGAATAGGCCTTTCTAAAGAAAATGAACTCTCACAAAATTGGAATTGTTGGATAATCTCTAGCTTGATTTGGAATAGAGACAGAAGTATAAACAAGAATTCCACAACAAAAAGTAGAAAAAACCATGCAATTCAGTGAATGCTTTGTCATGGATATAGTGACAAGGAATAGAAGCAACAATAAAGTATTTGCATTGGTAAAAGGTTCTCTTTACTTTATGTTCAATCTACATTTGGACCCTAAATGACCACCTACAATGATTCTAAATGACCACAAGTTTTCAAGAACAACTAGGAAGAGTTGAAGCATTTTATGCTTCAAGGTGTTAGTTTAACCCCTAAGTGGTCTAGTAGACACAATCCATCCTTCAAAAAGACAAAATGGATAATCGAAGACACTAGTCTCCATTTTGGCAAGGATACTAGACTACAGAATTGTGGCCATAGACATTATTGACTTCTCAATAGAAAACAAAAACAAAAACAACCATATGTCATATTATGTGGCCTTCAAAAGATGGATTTTTTTGTATTCATTCCATGATACCATGTAGGCAATGAAAACATGTATTTCAACTAACTTGGAACAAGAATCCTTTGGATAATTGGATATGCTTAATTTCATAAGAAGAAGAAAACAAAGTGTGTGGGAATGCCATTGGATGTTGCTATTGTGAGAAGAACCTCCCATCATGTTAGTTGCAAGGGAGAAGCAACTGGGACACTAGAAAATTGTTGACATTAGAAAGTCCTCCCATTTCCTTTTGTAGGTGAAGAAACTTCGTGTTCCACATTGTGATAAGCACTTGCTAGTTGAATGCATTAGGTTTGAATTAGCCACAAATTAACCACACACAATATATATAAATATAAATATCTATATATTTATATATACACACAAAAAATCAGAAAAATTTATTCATCCTAGTGCTACCTTAAGAAAATTCTTTTGCAAAACTACACCAAAAAGGCACACATTTGATGTTTTCTCAAGCCTCTAGAAGACCATTTCAGGGTTGTTCCCCGCTTAGTGAACCAACTGGTATTGTTCAAAATATTTAAATAATAAAAAATTAAAAAATGAATTAAAAAAATGAATAAATGATTCTCTAAATATGAATCCTTTTATTAAAAATTAATCAAATAATATTATCTACCATAGCCAAACTTCAACCATGTGAGACTACTGATGTGGCATAGTTCCCAAAATTCCCTACAATCTAGGAATGCAAGGGCATCACAATCTTGTAAAGCATGTAAATCTCTTCTAATGAGAGTAGTGCAAACCACTTAACCCTTGAAAGGCCCTCGGGGTCCCTCTATACAATCCGTATTTAGCTTCATAACTCTTTAATTGTGGTTTAATAGATGAGTTATAATACATTTTTATTTACATACTATCATGATCATTAATTTACTTTGTACTGAAAAGTATTTGGTCAATGTTTACTTGTTCAAATACCACAAAATACATAATATACTATATGGCCACGAAGGTCTTTCAAGCCCTTCTAGGGTTAACTTGGGGGTCATGCTTAAGGAGAGTCTTGTGGCATGTGTAAGTATTCTAAACGTTCAACTTTGAAAATTCACTAGATATTCTCAAAGTGTCAAAGAATTATGAAACGATTTACATTGGATTTATTTTATGGCCACCAATGACCTCAATCAAATAAGCAAAATTGAAATTTGACCATAAAAGACCATAGAACAAATTTGAGTGCTTGTATTGTATTCTAGATTCTGTCAATCCTTTGAAAACTCAAAGTTAACCCTTAAATATCTAGAGTCATCTTGAGAATTGATGATTTGAAAAAAGTCATTATGAAGTGCTATTTGGAAGCATATTTTGGAATTGATACACAAGTAATAGTTGTAGATTTTGAATTGTAGATTCTACTTGTGTGGATAGATTCACCAATGCTATCACCAAATTTTTTTAATTAATTTTGAAAGAAAAATTTCAAAATCCAATTACAAGCAAAATATTATCATTTTTTGAGTAAATTTGTTGGAATGGATTTGAAATGAGGTTCTCTTTAGATGACAATTTTTTGAAATTTTGGTGTTCTTAAAATCTCTCACCTAATTTTTACAAATCTAGTTTTGAACTAGAGTCAATGCAATGCTGGCTTGGTCAACCACTTGACATACTTACACATTTGTAATTTTAGACAAATATGGTTGGATTTGATGTTACTAGTGGTTGGATTTGATTTCAAATTTTAGTAACATCAAATCCAACCATTAGATAGGACAACAACTTGATTAAATATTTCCACAAATTCAGATGACTCTCATCCTAGCAACAATAATGAGGATGAAACTTGAGTTTCAATTTGTTCATTGTCTAGAAAGTGGATGTTAGAGCACTTAGGGGTGAATCCCTAAATGTCTGAGACCTTTTTTGAGCTTTTAGGAATTTGCTCTAAGTTGAACAAAATGACAACATTTTGATAAGTTGTATCAATTTTTTTGAATTAAAACCATACAAATTTAAACTAGACATGTCAATGATCACACATGAAAAGAAAATACATCAATATCATTTATGGATTGACAGATTATAATGTTTGATCATGAGGGTGTTGAAATTGCAAAAGTGATTTGAAGTCTTTCAATCCTCTTTTTACATGTCAAATCTAAAAATTTGGTCACCAAAAAAAATATGAGATTCGATGGCCTAACATGTATAACCCCAACAAATTTATGGCTCGGCAAAATCTACTCTACAATTTTAAAAATGAATTTCTAATGTGATTTTTTCTCCAAGATCTAGTGTATTTAAGGCTCATTTCCAAGAGCCTCCAACACTACGGAAAATCAAGATTACAATGGACACCCTTGCACAAAATCTTGAATAGAAAAATCACAATCAATCCTTTTCAAAATCAGATTTTTGATGCTAAAACTAGACTTCAAAAAGAACTTTGCATATATACAAACCACTAAAAATACCAAATTAGTTAGGTTTTATTTAACTTCAAATAGTTCAAAGTATTGGCAACACTAAGGGAGCCAACCCATTACTAATCATGGACCCACTTTGGCAACATAGGGTAGAGTGATTTCAATCAGGAGGTGATTAGCAATCATTAATGTTAGCACAGTTCCTGGGCAACTGTGGTGCATTATGATTGGCTACAAGACTCTCAAAATTGGAACCAACCCTTGTTGAATTTTGCAACCAGCCCTTGGTCAAAAATAAGGTCTATACGACCAATGTGGGTAGAATAGAATCTTCAGCTTAAAAACTCGTAGTAATTATTTTTTGAGAAAAAAAAATCTGAAAAATTGTGGAAATCTTCTGAATTCTATTTCCACTCATGGGAAAATTTCCCCACTGTTGAAACCTCCCTTGTAGTATGTGTATCTGCTTAAGTGGTCAGGAATGGGTCGGCTCCCTTACTCTGAAAAGTGAAGGTCCAATACATAATGAAATTGCGGCACGTTAGTCATCAAATGACTAAGCTTATCAATTTATTGCTTTGAAATGGTACTGTACTAAGCATATGACGATGACATCAGTCAGTCAGAATCACAGACCTTATCTACTGATACAGGGTTCAAAGTTTGAAAATAATCTTATAAAAAGTTTTGTTTTGAAAAAACAAAAAATTCCAAGAAAAGTATAAGGTAGCCAACCCATTTCCAACCACTTAAGTAATTGTGCATATTTGGAGCAGAGTTTTTTTGAATGTAGAAATTTTCGCATGTGTAAAAATAGAGTTTAGAAGGATTGCATATTTTCCCAAAATTTTATTATACAAAATGTAATTACTGTGAATTTTTTTAGTGGAAGATTCTCTTTGACCTGTTATGGTGGTATAGAGCTTTCTATTTGTGACCATATGCTAATTGCAATATCAAGAGCCTTGCAACCAATCATAATGTGACACAACTACTCAGGAATTGCACTACAACTTCATGGAAAGAAAGCATGCTACATATTGAAAATGGGGGGGTGATCAAAAATGAGTTGGCTACCTTAAGTTGGACCTAACTACTCAATGTGATATGATAAATAATGTAATGAGGTCTTAACCCTTTGGAATTGACCAAATTTGGTCGATTTTGTTCACGGTATTTAGAAATCTTAATCCTACCATTTTCACTTTATTTTTTCAAATGCTATTGAATCTTTCCAAGCAAACTGAAAGGTCAAGGTTAAAATGACATTTGGATAGGTTCAAGCCTTTAAATTTTGCTTAAAGTGTTCAAAAGTAAATTTTAAGGTCAATCCTTTTACAAGTCAAGGCTATACATCGAAAACTCAAAAGAAAGAGAATATTATAAGAAAACTACGAGCCAAAAAGAAAGTATAGATTTTGTCAAAAAAAAATATAGATTTTGTTGCACATTTTTTTGCTAAAGCCACTCATATAATGATATTCAAAGGTTCTATCTATATTTATAACACATAAGCATAAATTTTACAAGAAATTTGAGAAAGTCTAAGTCTTCATGTTTTCAAAGTAGGTCACCTATATCTTTTGAAAAGCAATACTATACTAAAAATGAGATAGACTATCAAAGTAGTTACAATTTATGATGGATCATACTATATCTACTATATGTCATAACAATATACTCTACGATATGTACCACTTTGCACACCTTCAATGAGCAATGTTTAGACTTTTCTTTAGCAACATCAATAGACTTGGAAAAAAATCAAGCCTTTGACTAAGGGCCGGTTGCCATTGAGTCATCGGACCTCCAACCACTAGAGGCGGTTTAGAAGAGCATCTTGGAGTTGATCCTTGGGATCGAGCTCTCCATTAGTAATTTGATGGTGAGGAGTTGTATTGTCAAGGTACCTATAATTTGGACCTATAGCAATGGATAGGGTTTAGGAATTACCTTTTCTTCTCATGTGCCTAATAAATGTTGTTGACTAGAAGGCTCTAGGGATGATGTTTTCATTCTAGTTAAACAGGGCCATGTAACTTTTGGGATGCCATACTTGTGCTTGCGCATATTGCGAATAAATTGTTGTGGGTTGTAGCACCAATCTTTTTTATCTTCGAAAGAATAGCCTCCAATCCCCCTTCTCGCCCCTCAAGGTTTGCATTTCCAATTTATAGGGACCGGAGGTTGAAAGGGTGGTTGGATGTCTTGCCAGACTAGACCAGTCAATGGAACCTAGCTCGATGCCCAATAATTGAATCTTTGATGGTTCAATGGCAATTGGCTCTAAGTATAGTGTGCTTTCTATAGGGACTCTTAAATTTTGAATTGTTTTGTTTTTATATTGAATCTAATAGGAAAGATTGGATTTCTACAACTATTTGAAAATGATTGTCTACAATCATTTTTGCACTTTGACAAAACTACTTTTGGACAATTATTTTTGCATTTTGATGAAACTCCTTTTTAGTGCATATTTATGAAACTTATGATATAATATAATATGATATTTCGTAAGAATATAACACACTACATAGAACCAATTGTCATAATTGTCTTAGTCAACATTTATGACTTGGATTCGGATTGAAATTCACTTTGTCAATTTCATTGACACAACTATACTAAAATGTGCAATTTTCGAAGGTCCCAAAACAACAATCTACAAATACAATCCAAATCCTTAAATCATTTAAGCTTTCTTTAGATCTTGTGGATTTCTTTTCAAGATATAAATTAATGATGTAAAAAGTAACTTCTTCGTAATTATTAGCACTCCGTCTATTATTGCCTAGTTAGGAAAATGCACATTTTAGTGGGGTGCAGTCCTTCTAGCTTGAATAGAGATAACTTGGTCAACCACTAAGAATATAAAACATTGCTTTCAAAAGTCTAGGAGAGATTTTTTATTTTTTATTTTATATATTTTTTGAAACAAATGAAATATGATTTCATTGCCAAGAAATCCAAGAGAGATTTAGAAAAGATTTCAAATTAACGGAATCTTACTCTTTAACCCCTAAATGTCCAAATTCATCTCTAGAATTGGCAATTTGAGAAAAATCATTGTAAAGTGCTATTTGAAAGCATATTTTGGAATTGATATACAAGTAAAAGGTGTAGACTAAGAGTTGTAGATTCCATTTGTACAATTAGATTCACCAATGCTATTACCAATATATTTTTATATATTTTAAAAGGAAAATTTCAAAATCCTTCAAAATTCAATTACAAGAAAAATAATATCATTTTGTATAAATTTTTTGGAATGGATATGAAAATAATGAGTTTCTCTCACATGGTAATTTTTTGAAATTTTTGTTTTCTTCAAATCTATTATCTCATTTTAGAAAATGCAATATTGAACTAGAGTCAATGTAATTTTCACTTCGTCAACCACTTGACAAACTTGCACATTGGTAATTTTAGAAAGGTATATAGTCTAGTAACACCAAATTCAATCTTTAGATAGGACAACAATTTAATAAAGTATCTCCACAAATTAAAATAACTTTCATCCAAACAATTAGGAGGATGAAACTTGAGTTTCAATTTCTCCATCATCCATAAAATGGACGTCGAAGCGCTAAAGGGTTAAACAACTATTCTAATACAAGTCCTAGACTCCTTTGAAGACTCCCAACCATGTGGAGTTAATCTTTACAGGGAAGCTCAAGCATCAAGTATTGTTAAAGCAACTCCAATGCACACATTGTTACAAACACAATATCCAGATTTTGAAGAAGAGGTAGATGGACCTTATTCTGTTCCTAGGAATTCAAAATTCAAAAGAAATCGTCCCAATGTAGAGTTGACAATTCAAACCTCAAATAAATGTTTATTACATCATAAAAAAAAAAAGAAGAAAGATTCTACATTCAATATGGATCTTTGATGCAAAATAAGAGAGCTCAAATTTAATAACATGCAATATAAAGTTGAAAAGAGATGACATTGTTGACTTTGGCTATTATGTGTTACTTTGCAAGTTCTTTATACTCCCATAAATTGCCAAGTTGGTGATGAAAAATGATAGGCCTAGAACGAACAATAATCGATGCCAATTGCATTGGGGTGTTTTTTTTAGTACCCTCGTCATCATGTGCTTGATATATGTGTTTCTATGTTGCATTGGAGTTGCTCAAGTGGATCCAAATTGCAAATAAACCTTTATCCACATTTTGAAGAGAAGACAGGTAGACTTCATTCAATTTCCATGACTTTTGAAAAAATTGCTCCAATGCAAAGCCAACAATCCAAATTGCAAATGAATTTGTGCCGTATTATTAAAAGGAAGAGAAGAAAGATTTTACATTAAATATAGACCTTTCATGCAAAATAGGAGAACTCGAATTTATTAGCATATAAAACAAGGTTGAAAAGGAATGACATTGTTGACTTTGGCTATAGTGTGCCACCTCATGGGCTCTTTAGAGCAACATGCAACACAAATACACATATGCCAAGTACATGTTAACAAGGGGTACTAAAAAACCACCCCTCAATGCACCTAGCATTGGTCATTGTTTGTTCCCAAGCCTATCATTTTCCATCCCCAACTTAGCATTTTGAGGTAATATGCAAAGCCTATGAGGTGGCACACAATAGCCAAAGTCAACAATTTCATCCTTTTTCAACCTTGTTTTGTGTGCTAATAAATTAAAGCTCTCCTACTTTGCATGAAAGATCTATATTTAATGTACAATCTTTCTTTTCTTTCTTTTTATAATGTGATAAAGGTTCATTTGCACTTTGGATTGCCGACTTTGCAATGAGGCAATTTTTAATAAAAGTCACAAGAACGGAATAAGGTCCGCCTACTTCCTCTCAATCTCTCATACACCAAGTACTGCAATCCAGTACTTACATGCTGCAACCACAGTAACGCTTACCCCCAAAACTGCATAATCATGACCTTCCTAGTCCACGATGCGGTACTTGGCAAGCGCTCTGTATTTATCCCACGAATGCACTAAGTACAAAGCTGGCTCTTACACTGTGCCTCGAGAGTGGTGACTAAGTTACAGAAAATTGAGAGGACTAAGAGCATCTCCACCGGGGCACGTCATACTGACCCGGCAAAGGGTTTGGCGTGCCCGGAAGCTTTTGGTAGACCCACCAGTTGCAGCCTGAAGCGTTTGTCAACGCAGGCCACAGGGAATTTGTATTGCCACACTCCATCTTCCAGTGTCTCACTTGTTTGACTTCTGGCCCGGTACTGACGAAAAGAAGTGCTTGGTCCTATTTTCGATGGAGGTGGTCATTAAGTCCGACCCTACATTCATTTCATTGACATATTTAATTGAAT
The DNA here is from genome assembly GCA_963920665.1 of Straminergon stramineum. Classification (NCBI taxonomy): domain Eukaryota; kingdom Viridiplantae; phylum Streptophyta; class Bryopsida; order Hypnales; family Calliergonaceae; genus Straminergon; species Straminergon stramineum. The sequence goes on from OY987264.1 coordinate 4,825,462, forward strand.
GAGAGGGCCGAAGGCCGAGTTAAAAAGACCCCCCTCTCCGGCTAGCTCGGTAATATGATAATTGCGAACTCCACCTCGTGGCCTTGGGATGTGGGCTTGTCAGATTGTCACAATTGCTACCTCGAAATTTGGGTTTTCGCTCTTCACTGGTGGGGGCGCGGTAAATAACCGGGGCCTGTCGTCAGGCTGCCACACGCCAAAAGAGCTTTGGCGTGTCCCTTTTAGAGGGCACCGGTGGAGATGCTCTAAGAGGAGCGTTTTTCTTTTTGACTTGGAAGTTAACGTACCTGCCACAAGCCTACACAGCACTGGCGCAATTCTGGAGGGACGGAGACTGACAGGATCAAACCTGTCAGAGATTGCGAAATTTCGGCCCCCCACAAAAAGCTTGAGAGACTCAAGGAGTCACAACATGTGTTGTCAGGCGGTTCTTAAAACTAGACGTTAAGGGAGATATGCTGTGGACGATAGACCTATGCCGCCGCCCTCATACTCTTCAGTTAATAAGTAATCACAGAATAATCACATAAGCTATCCTGGAAAAATATCCGCAAATAACTTGGGTTGTCTGGGTACTAAAAAACAGGTTCTCCCTTCCAAAAGATATGCATCCTACTAGCCTTAGTAAGCCTTTCAATTAAGCATAGAGCTGCCATCAGCAGAACTCACAAGGCAACTGAATGCCACAACCTCAAACACTACGCATACCTGTTTGATACAATCAGAGTGCACGTTCTTCTTTTCGTCACTAAGCGGCTTGTGATTTGGAGGTACTTCAGTATCCATTAACACCTAAAAAAATTCCCTGCAGTCACCATTCCAAAGAACAATGTCTTCAGATAGAGATACAGTCTTGAATGTTTAATGATTCATCTAAACTGCAGCCTGAAGCATGTGCACAGTTGGTCGACAGAAAACCAATGGGCTATGAGCATTTTATAAATCGAGCGTACTGGTATAAGGTTGTACTGAGACAAATCTGACAACTATTTTCGGCCGAAATCAACGACTGTTTTATAAATAGACATCTGCAAGCAAAAAGATCACGAACAGTGACTTGAATTCAGAAAACCAGAATTCCAAAAGATTAAGAAACAATGGAAAGACAGATATTTGGGATGAGACAAGGAGGATTACCCAGAGTTAAAGTTGATATACTCTTCCAAACGTCAGTCAATTACTTGCTTCCTAGGGACATCTTGTTTTTGGCTCTCCTGCACTCTCTCTTCACGATCGCGGATTGCAAGCATGAGCTGGAACATCACCAAAGATTTGATCAATTGCATAACTTCTGAAAGTACAGCACGTAAAATCCTACTTAAATCTGCTGCTGATATAACTTGAAATTTGTTCAGACCAATGTAAAGGGTATCAGGAGGGCGTGCATGCTTCTAACAATGAGTTCCAGTTGTAAGCTAATACGGTAATGCGCCTGAAAGCTAAATGAATCTGGACCCTTTAGGAACTGGGAAATTTCACCAGTAAGCTCATACCTACAGCTAAATGACTCCAGTATCAAGGGTATTTACGAATTGCACCATAGAATGAAGTACCTTTGCCCCGATGTAAAAAGAGAATATGATGGCGAGGAGAAGAGGAACATCTGCAACAATCCAGCAAATTCATAACATATTTACCAAAAATCTCATGCTTACCGCCAAGAAGCTACGGGATAAATTCTACCTTTTAACCAAACAAGGTGACCTCTCAGGTCGTTTCGGCATTTGGCGGTAAAAAGGGTAGAACATCCTGATATGATAAGCTAGAGCAAGAAAGTACAGACTCTGGGTCCCAGATTAAATTCAACGAACATAATCTAGAAAGGCAAGAGATGGAAACCAAGCACAGGAGAGCAGCTTCAATAAGGAGGTAGTTGTTAACTCACTCTCACGAGATAGCATACGAGAAGCCAATAGCTTCATGCCATCTGCACCCACCACAAACCCCACAAGGTTCGCCAGCTGCACACAAGGAATTTTATCTTATCAGCTACATTACCTCACCATCCAAAAGTGCTCATGAAAAGGAATTGCAGCAGAATAACAGAGCGTTGCTCAGAACGACAAAGATGGTCAAGGTTATCTGCAGTAAGCACGCATAATATACAGTACCACTGGAAAAGGGCAGGTTTTCTGAGAATGAAAGGAAGAGCAGCATTGAGAAAATGAGAAATTTATTATAGCTTCATTGTATGAGTACGTTGAAATTGAAGCGCAAACACGGTACCCACCATGAGGCCAGTGACGTTGAAAGACCCTGCTAATGCACGGCATTCCCGATATGCATTTGTCTTCTTAAAGCTTGCCATCTGCTCAGACATTGGGAAATGGAATTTCAGATTACCATCCCATTTCAAACTCACCAGGAATTATAAGGCACAGCATCTTACCCAATCCAGAAAGTTAGACCTCATCAGACATTGCTGTAAATCAATGTTGCTAGGTAACACGGAATACATCCCGTCTAAAAACATGGTCAAATAGAAAAAGAGATGGAAAGAGAAATACTTGAGGTGTGCGCATGACGGATTTCACTAGCAGCTCTGGACCCCAGAGTATACATGTCACCCAAGCCCATGAGAGAAGCCTCCTGTAAATACAAGAATCAGATATTCAGCGATTCAAAAGTATAGGCTATCTGCATCGCAATCGAACAAGTGACTACATTTGAATGCGTGTTTTTCAGGGGTTTCTGTTAAGACAATCTTCATAAAAATGTGGGAAATTTAAATAGTATGGAAACTATACTCACCATTCGAGATCATGCCAAATTGCAACAAAAGTGAAAATAATCCATACATTGAGAAACCTCCATCGCGATCCTCCAAGAGGTATATACAAGTACCTGCAGAATCAAACGTTACCACAGGAATCACTGAGACAGATATAAGAATCAATACACACCAAACCCATGAGAATGCCAAGAATAAAATAGTGCATAAAGAAGAAGCAATAAGTTCTGTAGTACAAAAACTCTTTTCATCGTTTCCTCAGACTTAGAATAGCATTGGACTTTGGAAAAAGAAGAAGAATTAACTTCGAGTGCAACAGTTTAGTACATCAGGTTTCAAAAGAATTGGAGGTTTCTTAGCATGTCGTCATCACTGGGTCAGCAGCGTTCCAAGCTTCATAATCCGACACGACACTTCATTACTTTGAGGAGGTCCTTCATGTTTACAGGTGCCAGTGCTACTTTTTAATTTGCTATACACAATCCGGTCATGTATGTAGACTCAACATCAGCCGAAATTCTCAGTTGTGAACAATCCACATAAGATTGTTAGAAAGTATAAACTCCGGGATTGAAGAAGCAAAATTGGTTAGACGCATCCTGAAGTTATCATCAAAATACCTTACAAGATAGCGATTATACGATGCATGCCAGCTTTTCCAGAAAGTTTCCAAATCATAGCAATTGTTGAGGCATCTAATCATGTTCTCTTGAGTTTCAACTCCATCAATCTGCAATAATCATCCAAGAACAATGAGAAACTGACTGAACTGAAACGTGAGGTGACTGACTGGAACTCTATAACGTGGCAAACATACAATACATACCAGGGCCCAAAATCTGAAGAAGCGCCAGATGAGTAAAAATTTGAGCCACATGAAGTTCAGAACCTGATAGAGACCACAAAGTGAACATGAACATGAGTATAAAATGGGTAAGTTTTACTTTGCTAAACAGAGATGCAAGTATTTCTCTACTCCTACGAGACTGGACGTCAAAGGTTAGGAGAACTCATTCTGTATCTATTCAAATCTAGTAAGAAGAAAAAATCATCTGGATCCTAATACGGCATTGGTTTTGCATCTTCCAATGATTTGGTAGATTGAAAATGTTGAAAATTTGCAACAGATGATTACTTCATTCTGAGACATTCAAATGATGAAGATGTTGAAGCAAGGAAAATAATAGCAATACCCCATATCCAATGACGAAAATCTCGACAGGTGATAACATTGGCCAAACTTTACTGCAGCGCCAAAGCAAATTCTTGTAAGTGCTTTCAAATTCTTAAATAAATCCATCGAGGCACAAATTACATAATTGAAGCGCCGAAAGGAGTAAAACGGCGATAATTTCGAAAAACAAACTCCGTTGACAATCAAAATCAAAATCTTGAAATCATTTGGCTGGGTTCAGGGTTCGACCTGATCGCCAAGGCGTTAAAATAGCAGCGATGGGTAAGAAGCTCCATGAGGGAAAAGCAGAGCAGCCAACGCAATCCATAAATCGAAATGTCTTTTCTACTGTAAGCTCTCTGAACATTTTCCAGCTGAATAACAGATATAGCAGTCAGTTAAAAATGGTGATTAAGATCCATTGTGTTTATAGTTAATCAGTAGGGTATTCGCGGATCCACAGATTGACGAAAATCCACAGATTGCGAGAACCCTCATTCTTGTGACAACATCTGCACACAGATGCAGGGCAACAGACAGGTGACAATCTTACTCAGGTTGCCATCAAAATACAGAGACAGGTGAGGAGAAGACCTGAGAAGCAAATGCGTTAAAGGTGATAATAGGTCCAGCAATATACAAGGGTGCATAAAGGAGGTATGCCAAGTAAGCGACAAGATTGTACTGAGTCTCTTCAACTGGCTTCTCCTGAAACAAAGGAAATAAAATTCAGAGAATAACCGATAAATGTTTGAACATAGTTCCTGATTTGACCGATTGTGCTACAAGTATCGGCATTTCAGTATTTCTAAAGTTATGTACGGCCAGATTCTGTAACCTCTTGTGTGGGGATCAGAGAGATGACAAAACGTCTTTTGGCAATTTAGGCTATACGGGATATTGTGCTATTGTTGCAGTACTAGTCCCTGTCTTTTCCCGCTTGATAGAAACTCAATTTGGAGTATAATTTGTCACACACAATAGCATGCCAGCAGAGATCGCTACCCACTTAAGGAGATCTGATGATAAGAAAGCCTGATTAAAGAAAATAAAATAAATATCGAGGGACAACTGAGAAACTTCCGTGCAAGATTGACTAGGTATTGCTTAGGCCAAAAGATTCCAACTTACTTGACGAGATAAATAACAAGAAGCACCCTCAGTTCCAGATGCTCCAAGTGTGCACAGATCACATTTTCGCATATGATTCTGTATTCAAATCCCAAATTGGAAGGTAAAATTGGTTCAGTGCACTAAATTCATCTCATAAGCAGCTACATACGAGTACCATAAAAGCCGGTAGATGAACACAGATTCACTGCCAAGGATTCCGATAATGAAATCACTTCTATGAAAACCAACGGTAGGGGGAATAAAGGCATAATTTCCATGTGATCTTCTCTTGGGCATGTTTTTAAAAAATGAACTAACCTAATAAAGACAAAAAACCGTGGTGGACCTAAGGTGTAAATCGCAATAAATTTCAGGTGACTTTCATGAAGTCTAAATCAAGAAAAAGAGGGGCACTGAACCAACCTCCCCAGCTCAGGAATGAAGGACGAAGAGAGGACGGACCTCCCAGTTAATAGTCGAAGGTCGGGAAATTTGCGCCCAGTGATAGTCAAGGCCGAAACTTAACATTCGCAACATTACTGCAAGCACTCAACCCACAATGATGAGATCTAATAAAGCATGCCATTCTCCATCATGTGGTTGCACCGCTAAAAAAATGCAGCTTTGGAACAAACAATCTTATCCCCTCGAGCACTCATATCCTGAACAGCAAGAACAAGAGATAGTCAACCACGGAATGTGCAGACAGCAGGAACAATATCACACCCAAGTTGAAGCTGATTTGCCACCGCATTTCACCCCGGTATTGATCTAGAAAGGCAAACTGCTCCCTGCAATATCAATTTCTTAGTTTCATTAAATCCGATAGCGAAATGCTATGTCCGACATTTCAAAACCAACTGTTAACATCTCAGCATCATGACACCCTTTTCAAGACTTGAGATTCAGAAAATTCTCGACTAAAAGACGTCTTGTTAGAGAGTTCTCACCCCAAAGATGCAAACTTGTAGCCGTTGTACACACGGTTGCTTACTAGGAACGTGAGGTTGTACATCCAGAGGAGGTAAGGAAATGCATGTTTTCCTGCACAGGTCTGCTCAAACTTGGAACATGTCAGTTTCATAAGTGATGTAACCGGCATTTCACATATTAAACACCGTCAAACTGAGCCTTCTGCTCTGCACCTGAAATTCTAGAAAACCTCGTACACAACAGCTTCAGTAGTATCTGGTCGAAAAAAAGGTGCAGAAAGTTGAAGGATGGATAGTGCAAGCACCTTCGTAAGGACGTAGTTACCAAGAGCAATTGCTAGAATGAAAAGGACGCTGCCAAACCAAAAAAACAATCAAAGACGTGTCGTAAATAACTGAGAGCAGACCCAAATAAGACATTAATCATCAACATCCACCCATAGCATCAAGTCGATAAAAACTGGCATCAACTTCAGTCAGGAGAGGGACCGCAAGATGCAAAGAGTCTCTTAAGTGTCTTGAGGCAGTTATTGGAAAGGCATAAACGATTAAAAAAATTCACTATGGATTCTACATCCTACTCTGACGCACATATATTATCTTCTTCTATCAACATGCCCATGTCACAGCTGAGAAACTTATGTATTGAAGACCTTGTTCAATCAGAAATGTCTATAAAAACTACTTGTGACCAAGTACGAAGCATGTAAGATGTCGATGAAAGAAAGCTCAAGATTCTAATGTCAGTTCTGTAGGAACTCAACAAGAATTGGAGCTCGCCCTTACCAATTTCCGTGCAAATAGATCACATATATTGATGACGCAAGAAGCCAAAACCTCGCCATACCCCTACCCTTCAAACCCAGTCCTGCCCTCAGGGTAACTGCCAGAATCGAGAAGGCAGCCATAACTCCTGTCAAAGCTGGTAAACCAGAACGAAAGTTTCTCCATTGGCTGTCGGAGAGATCCTGATAAAAACATCAGAAAGCTTCGTGAGATATTGGATCGATCATAACAATTCCGAAAACACAACGTGTTACCAAGAACGCGTCTGCCAAAACCTAACGCAAGCGAAGGAGAAACCTCAAGTCATTGTAAGTAATCATGGAGGGATTCGCAGAGAAACGCATCATAGAGAATAGATGAGTAAGAGGAGCTGCATTGGGGCACCTACCATCTTGCGCCCAGCAATCCATCCTGGTTTCAATCCATATAACCGTCCTGCCTTGGTGCCAGTTGAGTACTCTGCTTCATATACAACTACTAATGATTATGATCTTGCTGGACTTTCAAAATGTGATGAAAAACATGGACACAAATTTATCCAAAAGACCTTCAGCTCCCTCAAAGCCGTGCATAAAAAGTTACATTAGAAAGTGCACCATCAGAAAAGAATAGAAAAGAAATTCAAAAGACTAGCAAAACGCAATCACTGCTTAAGTAAGGTGGAACACCGACCGGAAGAGTTCAAGAAAAAACTATCAGAGGTCTTTGTAAGCAAATATGTAAGACTCTGCCATTGTGGGCAGGTATACATCCAATGACTTGCAGGCAATAAGCCAAAGCTATTACAATTTTTGTCTAAAAGAAATATGCTCTTCTCAAGAGAACTTAGAAATTTCAAATGAATTTACACAGAACCCCAGGATTTATTGCTACAATCAAAAGTAACCAAAATTACTCTGCCAGAAGTCGGAGATGATCAATCTCTGGCATCGTGAGATACATTCAACCCAAAGGTCAAAAATCTCAATTCTTTATGACGATGTCACCTCCGTAGCAAACCTACTAAAGTTTGCGACATCGAACAGAAAAAGCACGGAATTCTCTGTAACATCGAACCTAATTCATTCCATTCAGAGATTGAACACAATGACAGATTTATACAATAGCAAGCGTGGAATAAAAATCTCTTCTTGTAATTCGAATGCGAGCTCATTCTCGCGGGCACCAAAAACTCCTCATCCCTAGACCAACCATAGCATCCCCAAAGAGAAAAAATGAAAACCTCGAAACGATTGAGATCAAAAATTAAAGGAACGATTACAAACCGTCTGAAGTAATGGAGCTGCGCCACACAACAAAACCTTCAAACAGGATCGCATACGCAATGCAAGTGTAAAGCTCCACACCCCGCCATGACGCTTGTGGCTTCATCTTGCGAGCCACCACCATCTCGATCCAATGAGTCTTCGACGACGATCAAAACGACAACCCACCTAAGCTTGCAATCCAATTACGTCAACAGATTTCCGCTCCGCACATCAAAATCACAAACGCGAAACTGCCACAATCGAACTAACATTTGTTTCATCATACAATCTTCGAAAGACAAAGCCAATACTACTTAGGAATCTTAAATCTTGGAAGGGTCTAGACTTAAGAACCCATTCAACTTCTGCGAAACCAATGTATTCCACGTTCCCAAAGAGGTGCGAGACGAAGTTCCCAATGAGAGGAACAATATACACGAAAGTGGTCGCGGGGTTCCTCTTCTAGAGTTTGCGAGTTTGCTAGTTTGCTAAATTGCTAATTTGCTTTGCTTTCAAGATGAGGCGCTCGCCTTGCGGATTTGCTATGTAGTGAAATTAAATTTCAGAGTAAATTGGCTGAGTAGAAAGCGTAGACAATTTCGTAGTCTGTTTTGTTAGTCTGAATTGGCGATAGCAATGGAGGCAGCAGCTGCACTAATGGCGTCGTTGTCCCTGCGCGGCTGCTCCTTTCAGGAATTCAACGGGTTGGTTGCGATGGTGTGCGAATTTGCAGTTCAATCTCACTGCGCAGGAGTTCATGAGATTTGGAGTTTCGAATTATTTTTGCATTTTCAATTTCACTCGGGTTCAATCGGATAGTTGTGAATTTCGGGCGGATTTTGCAATTTCAATTTCGGCAGGATAGTTGTGAATTTTGTCTCATGGGCCAACTCAAATGGTAATCGAGATCGTGACGCAGATTATTTAGGTCAACACAGAATTCGCTGAAGTTTCTGATCCTTAACTCCTAAGCGCTCAAGCGACCATTTTTTGGTCGCTGCCCGACTTCGGGCAGCATTTGTGGGCGAAAAAAAAAAGAATTCAATTTTTTTTTCTGTCGGAAAGATCGGGTTGGCTATCAATATTCATTATCAAAACTCAGGTCACTACGATCAAACAAAAATTATAAGAGAAACAGCACAAAGTGTTTAGGATTTGCCTAGTGTTGAAAAACTTATTGTTTGGGGAAAGTGTTAGTGTTCTCATTACTAGATCTTATACATTTTTTTCCAAATCAATAGAAATCACAATTTTGATCAATCAAAAAAAATTCAAATGCTGAAGAGAGAAATTGTATTTTTGGTGAGTTTTTGAAGTTATATCTTCAAAATTTATTTGAAGAGAATTTAAAATAGTTTCATAATTTTGACTGTATGAATACTTTCTACTTTTCGTGCTTCACATTATCTTTGTTGATGCAAACTTCAAAATTTTTATAGAACTTATATTTTATAACACATTTGTGTTTTGTCCAAACTCCTTGGGCTTTTAGGGGTTAAACATCCTTGATTACTTAAAAGGTTTTGCATAAAGAAATGATAGACAAGGCTTTGAGAAGGTGTATATTTGTTTCGATGTGCAAATATTGAGCTATTGTGATTGCAGGCATAATGAGGAAGCCATTGAATTAGGATAGAAGTCGCTATTGGAGAAGGATTGGCAAGAAAGGGAGGACTTCGTATTATGGTAGAACCACCCATAACCAACCAGGCCCCATGGTCAATACATAGGTAATGGGAAATTCAATAGAGATGACTAATAAGTAACCAAGAATTTCTTGGTTTCCCACCATATTCTAGCCATCATTGTTATGACACATGTGCTTCGTTTTGAGAGCAAAATTAGTCTTTAAATGAGTAGTGATGGAAGAATCTATATGTTGGGGATGGGTACATGCCAACTTTGGGTTTCTAAAATTCATAACTGTTTGAATTTAAGGAAAAAAATTATGAAAATTTGACAACACCCATCATTTCTATCTCTTTATAGGGCAAAAAATTAACAATGCATTCTACTACTCCAAACCATGCACAAAATACTTAAGTGGTTGGTAATGGGTGGTTCTACTATAGTTTATTCGCTTTGATCGCAAGAAACTTCCATACTACCTTGTTAGAGCAGCTGCAATGCTAAAGCAAAAAAGGGCCCGTGTAGTTGTCAAAAAAGGATCTGTTGCTGGAGTAGGAGGCAGGCCAGGCCACTTTTCGGCCTACCATTTGTGGCCTCACCCCCAATGTGATGATAGTTCCAAGAACAACAAACACTATTTTTTGGATTTCATAAAAGCGCACTTTTGGTGAGAGCACACTTTAGTGCAGGGAACCACCAACACCTAAGTTATTGTCATCGTCGAAGAATCCAAATTTCCAGTATACTCTTCAATGCTCAACAAATCGCCCCAAAACATTAGATGAGAATGAGCTCTTGCGGAAGACTGCGAGTTCCCACAAGTTCTAAGACTGTGGGAACTCGGCCAGAACAGCTCGCTAACGTGGTCAGGCGACGACCACGTCGGATAATAATAAAAAATTAATTTTTTAATATTTTTTATTTTGTTTTAAAAAAATTTTAATAATTTTTTAGTAATTTTAAATTCTGGCCAACCCTGGCTGGTTCCGAGCCTTGGGAACTGGCCTGAAACGGTCCTCCAGGGCAACTGAATCCCATCTAATGTACTGAGTAGGGGCTCTCATGTAAGAGCCCTAGAAAATGTCATTGGCTACAATGGTTGCATTGGGGAGCAGTTCCTTGCAAAAGGATGCTACAAGCATCGTTGGCATTGTTCATGTGCATATTCTTGTGTTGCATTGGAGTTGCTCTTACCATTACTAAAAGTAACTCTCGTCATAATGGAAGGTTTCTAGAGATGGTTGGACACTACAATCCCATGCTTGGTAATGATTCTCTTCAACCGTTCAACATAATTAGTCCACTAGGATGCTAAGGTAGGAGGCTTGAATTGTGAGTGGGCATTTACAATTGCACAATAGAACTATCATGAATAGTGCAAAGAGCTTAAAAAACAAATCACAATTCCTTCAATGCACTTTTTGTTTTTTAATTATATTTTTAAATCCCTTTGAGAAAAATATACATTCATGTAAGGCTAAAAGAAATGAAAGCATGATGTGGATCATTCTTTGAGAGCCAAAATTGTAGAAACTTCTCATTAGGAAAATTTTGAGCTCTAAACAAGGCTGCCAGTATTAGATTTTTGGCACCGCCGCAATGCAAGTACAAAAAATTTTTAAAAAAAAAAAAATTTTTTAAATAAATAAATAAATAAAATAAAATAAAATAAAATAAAATAAATATATATATATATATATATATATGAAAAAAACAGTCAATCTGACGTGGTGCTGATGTGGCACTAGTAGTGCCATGTCAGATTCCAAATTTTTAAAAATAAAAAATAATTTTTTATTTTTATTTTTTCCCATAATTGCACCACAGAGGGGGGGGGTAGAATTCGCAACCTTGTTTAGAGCTCAAAATTTTCCTAATGTAAGTTTGAAGTGCTCCATTCAAAGATTGATTTTGATTAAGATTGGTCCAGTCTATGAGCACCAATAGCTACCTATGCACCTTTCACTATGAAAATTCATAGTTAATTCATTCTAAAGTCAAAAAAATTACTATTTCAATTGATGATGAATTGTTTTTCTTTTCTCTTTCTACCAAAAATACGTGAAAAATGCTACGCTCTACTGATTTTCCTACAAAGGTCCATTTTTCCTTACTCTTCAAGCATTTTCATACAACTTCTGCTCTTGTTTTGTCCTAAAATCTAATTGCTCAAGACTTGCTCCACCGTCTAATCTTTTGCAGATTCAATTCCCACTACCTTCAATTCTCTAGGTTAATGTTTAATGTGTGGCCAATGCATTTCTAACGTGCGCTCACATTTGCATGATTGGATTATGAAGGTTTAGAGAAGCTCAATTCTTCTTGTTGGGAAATCGATTCGGAATTGTTAGGGAAAGGCATGTTATGTAGCCTTGGAAAGAAGAAAGAATGTTACACCTCTATTTGGAATTTCAACTATTATATACTATGATTTTTTTTTAAATGATCCATGACAATTTGTGCATTTTAACATTCCTAGAATAAAAGCTCTAGGCATACTATTTAGCCCTCTATAGCCTTCTAGAATGAAGGAGCCCATTTGGGGCCTCAAATTTATTTTAGTAGTTTTGAGAGTTAATATAGTCTTCTAGGAGAAAGAGCTCATTTTTGGCCTCAAATTCTTTTAGAAGTTTTGAAGAGTTAACCCCTAAAGGACCATTGTCTCTTTGGAGGACAAATTGGATTTCAGACAATTACCTACGTACAGTCTCAATTTTTGTCATGATTTTTTGAAACTTTTTGTGGAGATAGGAAAAGTGATTAGCTTTAGGGAAATATAATTCTTTTTTCAATTGGTGCTTGGAAACAAAAGTTATGACCAAATGAGCTCAAAAAAAGGGAAATTGAGCAACAAAAAAAATTTGAAAAAATTTGAATTTAAAATAAAATAAAATTGTAATGATAGATTATATTATTTTCTACATAGAAAGCTTTGATTCATGTCATTTAGATAAGTGATGTGAAAGTTATGGATTATCTTGTTTTGGGGGCAATCTAAGTATCTTCTTGAAAAAATAACTTGTAGAATTCATTTTTGAATGTAATTTTTACAATTTTAGAAAAAGAAGTTCCACATGTGTTTTTTTTGGTTGCTAGAAAAATATCACCTTTAGGATTAGTGACTTTTAACTCTATCTTAGAGATATTTATAAATTAGATTTTCCTTTTAAAATGTGCCTATCTATTTCTACTTAACAATTTTCTTAAGAATGAAAATTAACTATTCTTGAATCCCCCCCCCCTCCCTTTGATTCTCAATTCAATTTACCACCATAAAAATTTAAACCTCAAAACTCTATAGTACAAAAAAATAAAGTTCAAAGGGTTCAAAGGCAAATAATCTAATCCTGCAATGTGCTAAAAAAACTCATTTTCTTCACTTTAAATGCAAATGTCTTGCAATCTATGCAGTCAAAAATTTTGAAATTAATTCCACACACTCTCATATTATTTAGATATAAGATCCTACAATTAGATTTCCAAAAAATACAATTTTCAATTTTTTTTTTTTTTTTTTTTGCAATAGAAATGGTAGTTTTGAGTGTTATTTGGCAAAAAAAGGTCTTAGTCCTGTAAGGGTTATTAAAGATGCCTATTGTAGAGTCTTTTCCCATTCCTTTTTGTGTTTTCTATGAGATATGACAAAGGAAACCTCATTAAGAGCTTAAGTAGTATAAGAAAAGGTAGGATCAATTTTTTTTATTCCAATGGGATTCAATGTATTAGAGTTATTTAAAATATTTTGGACAATGTTGAAAGTGATTTCTTTTGGAATAATGGAGCTATTTAATTTATATTTAAAGATATGGATGAAATTTGAAAATATGGATGATAATTCAAAAGCAAGGCTTACATTGAATAGGGTTCAATGCAACAAGGAAAAATATATTAAATCATATGTTATTTTTGGAACATATGAAGAATTATTCAAAATATAATATAATATTCATTTGTGAATTTCAATTTCATTAGTGATATATTGCAATAATAATAGCCAAGAGAGCAACCTTTCCAAAAAAAAGATAAAGATTATATAGGAGAATATATAGATTGTTTCTTGCAGTTACTTCTATATTGGATTAATCTCTTATATTAAATGCAAATTGTGTCATTATTTATCAATCAAATTTTCATTTGTTTGTTCTTGCTAAAACCTAATAAGATCCAAACATCTTCTTAATGAAACCTTGCAACTTAATGAAACCCTTTTGTTGTTTCATTGCAAGGGGCTCAAATTTAACTAGTATTCTACAATCTCAAATAAATCCCTCCTTGGCTCATTACAAATGCACTCTATGGGTGATTGGTATAGATTGTGGACTCACAATCATAAAATCAATAAGTGATTAAAAAAATTTGTTTTTTCATATTGCAGTTTAGATTATCCATCTTTGTAGGTAGTAATGCCACAAATAGATAATTCTCATAGTCAAGATTCTACTTCAAATTATAAATCAATTTAAATACTATTGACCAATATTCTAGGAGCATCCAACATCTAAGTGAGGGTCAAATGAGTTTTCTTTTACTTCAATAATCCTTTGGTACAATCCAAATAAATCAAAATCCTTGGAAGAAATAAACTCACCAATCTAAAATTTTAAAGTTTGTAATTTGGAACTTCCACATTAGGTAAAGTTTGAGGTCAAAAAAAGGTTGTCTAAGGGCCGGTTTCCCGAATTGTGAACCTTTGACTACTAGCCAAAATATGAAATAATGAAAAATGAAAAGAAATGATTCTTTTTTAAATTTTAAAACAATATAAACAATAATAATAAAATAAAATTATCACATTCTGATGTGGCGGTAGTGCCACATTAGATAATTGACAATTTTTTGAGTTTTGTAGTTTTGGATTTATTTTAATAAAAAAAAAATTCTGTAAATTTTTTTTTAATATTTTTTAAAAATTGTCCCTGCAAGCTACGTAGGCCCTTCAAGCCCTGCAATTCACTGAATTAAATTTGTTTTAAATTAAAAATTAATTAATGAATTTTTTTTAGGTATCTAACCAACATTCCCCATTGTTTGGGAACTGACGACCTTCTTTAGACCTCAAACTTTTCCTAATGATTGACTTTGTGAATCCAAATGATTGGTAAAAAAGGATAAGGGTTCTTATGGCCACATATGGGCTTTGTAAAGCCAATAAAGCCAATAAAGCCATACTCGTTATATTGAGACTTTTCACAAATTTTGAGATAGAATGCTAGTTATTGAAAAATTCATTTAAAATTGTAGTAATTGAAACCAAAAATAAATATTGCTCAAATAGTGATCCTATAATGAAATTCTAAAAGTTGGTATTGTTACCTATTTATAAAAAAATACTAGTAAAGAGATAAAGCAGTTTATCTTCGAGTCGAGGATAAAAATGAGACTGCGAAAAGTCTCAAATTAACGAATATGACCTTTCAATGGTGAAATCAGTTTTTGATTTGAATCTTTTTTCTTAAATTTAAGATAATCAACCAAACATAGATTTACCAAAAATGACCCAATTGCCTTAAGGATGTTCAATGGAGGTTTCGAATGGTTACTGTACTAAAAATGTATTACATCTGAAGTGCTTCTTATTCACTAAATGCATTCACTAAATGTTTTTAAATTTTTCTATTATTTTGTGTATGACATCTTTTTAAGAAAATCTTTTTAAGAAGATGTTATAGATATAATAGTCATTTGAGATGATATTTTAACTCTTGCCTTTGAGTTTTTGAACAACACGATAATACAATATAAATTATTTTAGAAATCTTAAGTATTTAGATTAGGCTCTACTTTACAAGCATTTCATCCTACAGTAATGTATGTTCATCCACTCATTTTCTTTGACATGCTTACAATAGTATAGCTCAGACATTATGAAAGTTGAGCTTAATGAATGCAATGGTGCTAGTATGTGAGCCCAAGAATGCGAGCTTGTAAGCATTGAGCCTACATTATAGGTACCTACAATATAGATACCACACATTGTAGAAGGTGCATGTATCATGAACACCTATAATATGGATATTTTTAATATATATACCCTACAATCATAGACGGTTTCTATGGTATATACACCTTTAATATAGGTGTGTAATATTATAGGCTCATGGGCTCATACTCCTATGCTCACATAATAGCACCCCTCCTTTGCTTACTTGTATAGTAATCAATGTGATTTTAAAAAGATTATACATAGTATTGACATAATTTATACAATCTAATTGTGCAAAATCTTATTAGCTAAAAAAGATGCAAGTAAACTCTTTAGAATAGAGTTTTTTCCTCAAAACTAATAAAATGTAGTTTTACATTCAATTACAGTAAATCATTTATTTGAACATTTTATTAAATCTATCAAGGTATTATGCATTGAAATTATGAAATATTGATTGTTTCCACTACCCAAATTTTGGGTGTTTGAGACCATAGCCAATACCTCAAATATACATGCTATATAGTGATGTTGATTTGAATGGCTCAATTTGGACAAGGGATGAAGAAAATGTGTAAGTTTATACTAACTATGCCATCATTTGGTTTTTTTCTTCATCATGGATTCATATTCTATATTAAAAATTGATAGTCTTTTATTATATAAGATAGAGTTCAATGGTGAGGATATAATCTTTTAGATTTGCATTAGAAGAGATTCAGTGTCACAACCCTCATCACAAGGCGTGCTCGTGCCACCTTGGTGAGCGAGGGGGACATTGGGGGTGACTCCCCAAGCCTTGCAAGAGATGAGGTGAGGGGACTAGGAGTCCCGAGCGATCAGAGCGATGTAGCGCTCTGATCCGGACGAATTTGGGGGCGTGTGAGACATGCTTGGAAAGGTCCTGAGAAGACGCTTCTAACTGTCTAAAGAACACGTGATTTGGACTTGCGAGTCAAAAGTTATGGACGTTCAAAGTTGGGGGGTGTCCCGATCACGCCGGGAGCGCCCTGGTCGTGCCTTGGCCGCACCGGGAGCGTCCCGAATCTTTGGAGGGCGATATCTTTGCGAGTACTTGTCCGAATGGAGCAAGTGAGTAGTCCATCGGCATCTACGCGTCGCGTAGATGTCGAAAATGAGATCGCATGTGCGATTTAGATCCCGGACCGCAAAGTTATGCCGGGTGGAAGTTCGGGAGTCCCAAAGTAGTGCGAATCGGGAGAAACGGGGTGGTCTTCCAAAACCAAAGGGGGTTTGGGAGTCCCCCTTGACATACAAGGGGGGGGGGCTGCCGAATCCCGCAGAGAGTACTATGAGGAGGGGTGGTCTCCTTCCTCACTCCCGGATGGTGCCATGGTGAGCCTAAGTGGCCCCGGGTGGTGAGGCTAGTGTTGGAGCCTCACCACCACTTCTGTATTACTATGGAGTGCTTGTGCACTCCTTGATACCGGTTGGGTGGTGTCCCACTGCACACTAGGCCATGGTGTGAGTCCCATTTGGTGAGTCCCGATTAGTGAGTCCCGAAATGAGTTGGGTTGGGCCTAGTGGGGAGTTGGGTCCCATTCAAGGGCGGTTAGCACTGGTGGGAGTAGTGCCTCACCAAGTGCTTGGACATCAATGGAAGTTCCGCCCCACGTCATCAAATGACATGCCCGGTGTCTTGTAGGAGTTAAGTATTGGAAGAAAAGGATTGGAAGTCACGGAGGAATGGGGAACTCTGTGACTTGAGTTGGAACCTAACATTGTGGGTGCGTGGCATGTGCAGTGTTAGGAGAGCGTGCACCTTGGTGGCACTAAGGTGATAAGTGTTTGGAAAGTGAGCTTAAAGGGGTAAGTGTTACTAAGGGGCGCGACATTCAGGTACTCTAGAAGACTATTTCATGATGGTTCCCCGTGCCGGGAATCAACCATTGCTAGCTAGAATTTAAAAGTGTTAAAAAAATGAAAAAAATGAATTAAAAATAAAATAAAAATTATTATTATCTAATATAGCCGTTGGAGGTCCCACAGTCCGAGAACTTGTGGGAACTCTTGGTCTCCCAAAGTAGGTGAATCCCTTCTAATGCCTCTCTTCTATGGTCATGTGATTTAAGCGTCGCGTAGAAGTCTTGTTTATGAATTGAATTAGATAATCTTTGTGTCTTTGTTTTGAACAAATTGTGGTTTGAAGATTGAGTTGTAATTGTGGCATGTGGGAGGAGCATAAAAATTGTGATTGATTATGGAATACCAATGGTAGTCACATTTCTAAAACATATAATTGCTTAAGGTGTAACCGTAGAGCTTTTGTCCTACACTTTATTTCTTTATTATTTTACTATGTTTAGATTTTTCAACAACTTATGTTTAGTACCTGTGCTTAAACCACTATGCTTTCATTTTGTTGCTTGACTACTTCTATCGCAACTTTGATGTTGTGTTGATTTCTAAGGTGTGATTCTTTAGGATTCTAGAATTTTGAAATTGTGATGATTTTTAAGTTGTGATTCTTTAGGATTCTAGAATTTTGATGTTGTGTTGAACTCTAAGGTGCGATTCTTTAGCATTTGTGTGTTTTGTTTTGATTTTGAACTACCAATCATACTAAATTTGCCATCCATTTTGGTTCTTATATGTGTTTATATAGGTATTTTAGAAAGAATAAAAAATTCAAGAGTGGCAATTGTAATGCTTATTGTTTTCATCTATTGTCCAACATGTAGAACACCTCAATACGAAAAGGATTGGATCTAAACTTTGGGACGGGGTTGTGGTCCAGCCTGAAAAATTTACAATTTAACACCTTTTAAGTCCAACTAGTGCCACTGATGATGCTCTAAGAAAGTAAATTTTTTGATCCACCTTCATATACCCCTTTTGTAAGTCCTTGATAAAGCCTTCCCATCTTACATCTCCCATAATGCCATTTGACTAATCCTAGGATTAATTTGCAATAATCTTTATTGACTTGTAATATTTGTGAAAAAAATCTGAAAATTATGTGAAATGTCCTCGACTTCTGAATGGAGGATATCATCAAGATTCACCACATTTTATTTCAAATAGAATAAAATTAGACATTCAAGTTATGAATGAAAGTGCATACATTTGGATGAATTTTAAATGAAAATGACCAACATAGATTTGAATAAATACTTGAATTTTCATCCATATAATGTAAACATTTATGAACTCAAATATCTTCATCACTTTCATCACAATCCTATCCGGTCATGATGACAAGTTACACTACAGTAAATAGTGAAATTAGGTTGCTTTAACAATTAGGTTGCCTTACCTTAAGAAAGTTACTTTCTAAGCCATCAAAGTCAACAAAAACTTCTTCATATATTTATATTTGTACACATGAAGGTTCGTGAGTCCCAATTACAACAATACTTGATTCAAAAGTAGTTCATTCTTGTACATTGAATAGGAATATTAAGGGGACCAAAAAATTCAAAGGATTGATTGTAGAAAACTATAGATGATTAAAACATGATGTACATCCCCTGGACACTTCAATAACTATTGATGTACAATAAAGATAGATATTTATAAAGTGTGGAATGTCGATTAATTAGTATGGGTCCCAATAATACCCCTATTCAATGTAAATATTTATATAGTGTCAAAAGTCAAGAAATTAGTATGGGGCAACCTAATTTCACTATTTAGTGTTACAGTACTTTGAAAAACTTAAAGTAATATTAAAGCACGGTAGAGCGCCGTCCTGCAATTGAATGCCGGGGTGCCAACAATCACCAACTGATCGAAGTGCTTCGTTCCCAAGGCAAGCCCCGCTTCTGCGTCCCTTCTCTTCCCTTCAGTCCTTCCTGCTCCGCCATCGACCCAATTCTCTCCCCAGTCATAATCCTGTGCTCTCTCGCCATCACTCTCAAGCCCTTTGTGATTTCGATTCCTTTGTTGCCCAAGGAAGTAGGCTTCTTAATTGTTCTGATCGATCTGCATCGTTGACGTTGCATGTAGTCCTCGTAAGCGCTTTGGGTTTTCTCCACAAGATTATTGCTTTGGAAGTTCAATGCACCCTTGTCAAGAAGGCCGTCGTGCATTCATGTCTAATTCATGTCAGGGTGGGTGCAGTAGTTCTTGTTGCTTGCGCTGATTGTGAGATTCCATTTGTGAAGCATTCATGCTATTTCGGGACATATATAGAATTGTAGCAATTATACTCACAAGGGGTTTATATTGAGATCCCTGTGAGTTTCTTGTGGAAAAAAGAGGAAGAATTCCCGGTGTTCTCTTCGTTCTAAAGGCCCACCGTGAATTTTTCTCGCACCGGGAAAGGTGAGACACTCCAGGAAACTACACTACTACAGCGGGAAACTGAGGAGTGCTGAAGGATGTCACAGGTAAGTCACAGGTAAACTTGCACACTTTCTCGGTGTATTCTCCGCTGGGAACCCAATATGAGTTTCCTGTACGAACGTATGGTTTTAGGGCCTTGAATCTGTCGGCATATGTTTTGATTCGCTTCAACTTCGTAGATAGTTAGATTTATATTGTTTACGGGTTATGAACTGATCGATTTGATGCTTGAATCGTGATCGAATCAGGGCTGTTTCGCAAGTGAGAATCTGTAGCACTGGGAACTTTCCTTTAGTTTGTGATAATTGAATTACGAAAAGACAAGTGTTTCCAGCATAGAGATACACAGGAGCTTGGCACTAGTTCCAGGTGAGTGCCGTTCCTGTGAAAGTGCGGTGCAGCTAGCTTAGGAGGGCGTCTCAGACATGGACATTCCAGTTAAAAAGAAAACCAACGTTGGCACGTGTATTAGAGATGAGAATCCAAGCCTTGTTCGAGTGGCATGTGCCTTGAGAGGAATGCTGGATGATGTGATTCAAGATGCTGGAGAATCTCCAGGCATACGAAATTTACTTGAATATGCAGCACAAAACATGATCATAGAGCCCGGCATTGAACGGAAGGTTGTAAAAGCAGCAGAGAGTGTCACCACCTGCGCTCATTCTTGTGCACAGCATGCAAAGTTGATGGACATTGCTCTCTGGAGCGGACTCCCCGAGGAATTGCAGGAGCTCGTCTTCGCGCGCCTACCATGGCCTCAAATCTACCAAGTCCGAATTTTGTCAAAGGGGTGGAACCAGAAGCTGATGAGTGGTGCCAAGGATTCGCAGTTCAAACGGGCCTGTGCCAGAGCTCAACCCAAGTCGTTTGCCCTTCTTGCACCGGGAGATGGCCGAGGTTCGTTCACAGTGAACATGTTTGACATTGCATCTAACAGATGGCATACGTTTGAAACCTCACCGGGGTATGATCCCGAGTGTGGTGAAATCCAAGGAGTGAGTGCCAGTGATGGAGGGTTGGTGTGCTTTTTTTCGAAAGTGCAATCCAAGTCTAAGAAGACTCCTCGGCTTGTCTTTGTTTGCAACCCATTAACTCGGCAGTGGAAACAGCTTCCTCCCCTCTATGGCATAGTTCAGCAAAAGACCATGGTGCAACTGATCATGGACCGCAAAACGAAGCATTACAGAGTGATTGTTTTGGGCTATTGCAAAGGCCCCAAAGTCGGGAATCTGGTCAATGTATACCATTCAGAGATCGGGCAGTGGATCAAAGCCGATGGCTCCTCTTCTGGAGAAGTGATTTATGGCTACCTTTACAACTTCAATGAGCAGTCGTACTTCAATTCAGACAGGTTCAAACCTGCTCCTTGTTCCTACAATTTTGCAGATGGACTGGTGCATGAGATTGTTACCAATTTTCCTGGAAACTATGCTTACGAATCGGATCTTGTGAAAGACCATTTATTTCGTCTGAAGGACGTGGAACCAGCAGGTGGGCTCTGGACGCACTGCATTGCGGAATATCAAGCCGTGCATTGTGGAGAAAGTTGGACCCTTTTGAAAGAGTATCCATTTAATCGTCTTCCAAGGACTCCTCAACACATCCAGCCTGATGATATGAGCTGGTTCACGGATTTTTTTGCATCCAAGGATTTTCTTCTGCTCTTTGTCTGCAACGAATTGGGGGAGGAGAATCGCCGTGAGTTTTTGTGGCTTTACGAATTCTCTGGTGAGGAATGGCGTGAACTTCCAATGATGCTTGGAGGCAATCATTTGTTTCTTGCTCAGAAGCAGATGTGTGAGCTTCGTTTCGACTCTGTTCCATGAAAGATCATGGTTTTTGGTTCCACATCTTCAAACGATTGAAGGTGGCGGCGAAGGTGGCATATTTGGAGGTTTCAATTTGTTCATGCATCTAAGTCTTTGAGAGCGCAGTTGTAAGGTTTGTATTTAGCAATGTAAAAGGAATCATGTCTATACTGAATGAAGTGCTTGACGGGGTTAGTGATTTCTCAGGCAGTGACTTATGGCTCAACAGGCCTGCATGTACAGTTTTTTTTGTCACCTGGCCTCTGTTTCGTTCGAAGCACGTTGGTGCTATGAACTCAATGTTTCATAATCAATAATCTGAAAATATTATGAAGTGGCTTTTCCTAATGTGTGAAATGCACTGTACTTAGAAAACCCTCACCAATTGCAGAGAAATGTGAAGAGCATGGGTCGGTTTTGGTGCAAACGCTCGGTGTCGGTGAAGTGATCGCGGTCTGAGCTCTGGTGAAGCAAGTGATTGTATGGAAAAGCTGAGACCATGGGAATTAGAACTTAGTAAGTGTGGTCTAGCGAAGAGGTCGATGCAGACCGCAAGTTTGTTGTGGGGAACTCTGCAACGAAGATCATTCCCAACAAGGATATTTTAACGTCCTCCTGTTCTCCCCAGAGTGAGTGTCCACGAGGCTGGAAGTTAGAACATTTTGTTCATTCGTCAGTAATGAACGGATGTCCATATATATTTCGTTGTTATATAATTAATAAGCATCAACCACGTCTATATGATTCGCCACGTAAATCTGTCAAATTTGACGAAGCATTTTACGACAGCACGATCTTCTTCTGAAGTTAATAGAGGACGACATCGCAAATGGGATTGTGGCTTGGCGCGACATCGACAATCATTCTTTACAGGACTGTCATTTTGTTAGATACTTTTCAGCCACATATATAGACTGCTTTGCGCTACTGTACCGGACGGGTAGTAACCTCACAGTACTCAACGGGAGTGGGAATACTGTAGAGATTCTGGTACATATTTGAAAACTAAGATAAAAGTGTCAGAATTCAAGTTGAAGCAGAGAGTGCGATCTTCGGTTACCGTATTGCTAAAAACGTAAAACCATTACGCACCGTGACTGCGAACAGCAACACCCCGTATTCGGTAGGCAGCCAAGGATGAAAGCGCACAGAAACTTAAAATCACGATGACTGATCCAAGCAAGAATGAACAAAATGAAACCTAAAATCACAAAACTCATTCAACCAAGAATGAACTTTATGACAGGGTGGAACTATCAAGTCCTCCAGACAAGATGTCAGCGAAAGAAACTAAGGTAAGAGCACCCAATGGCGTCCTAGTACTCAATGGCGTCCCTTTCTAGGTCGGGAATTCATTCTAGAATATAAATGTAGCTAGACTGTAGACATCTTATCATTTTAGGTCAAAAAAATAAGCTCTCTACTGTCTACTTGCGTTTACAGCTTGAAATGATTATGCTCTGTAGAATCTGACACCATTGGGTGCTCTTACCTTAGTGAAGGAGGCAAATCTCGAGCTTCTTTTATTGTCAGAGGAGGATGAGAAGGTGGAGAAAACGCCCTACTCAGAAGCTCTGTGTGAAACGCAGAAGTGTACTAATGGTATGTTCCCACCTGGTGTTAGGGAGGAACATGTTTAAAATATAGAATTGGTGAATAGTGGGCACAGTTAGTAGGAGTAAGGTTCGTTATTATCCAGACCTCCCAGTAAAAATAGGTTTGTAAGTTCTGGGACTACAATTTACCTTCCAGTTCACACATGTTTTGATTTTGTTGTTAAATGTTATGCCATGACAGATGGGACAAGTGACTTGACAATGGTTTGTCACACCAGAAGAGAGTTCTTAAGAAGTATGGAAGGGAAGTGGGCCTCCTCTGTGCAGCTTGATTTTTTTTAAATCATTTTGTAATCGTGTAGTTATAGTAGCATCATTGCAGCTGATTTCAGAAATTCACTTCTGTTCTTCACATCTCTTGCTGCGCCATGCATTTTGTCTAAGTTAATTATTTGTCTTTTTTAGTGGATCCTATCCTTAAAACCAGAGATAAGTCCTTCACTGAAGCCATCATTGCTAGTTAATTGGCCCACTTCACTGCCATTAAGTAAAAGTGGTCACTTAAGAGTGAAATCTTCATTTTCCACTGATTTTCAGTCTACATAGAAGTGGACACAAATCTCGCAAAGTTTGCTACAGTGACCTCATACCATTTTCTCACCACCGCTCTTATCTGCTGCCAGGTTGGCAGACATGTAGGATCGGCATTCCCCAACGACTGCTGGTTTGAACAACCACACCTTCATACTACCTAAATCGGCTCAAAACTTGACCCTTAAGGCCGGGTGGGAACGTACCATAAGTCATATAAGCTCTCGTACTAGAAAGTGTAGACTTTAATGTTGTTAGATGTTTCTCATATTGATTTCGTTGATGTAAGATAGTGTGCTCTGACAGCGACCACTTATGGGCTGATCGATCATGTCTCTCATGGGCTTTTGTGGACAAAAAATTTTGAGCTTATTTTAGAGAGAGAGAGAAATGGATGCGGCATGGAGCAAAAGTCGTTTTATAAATTTTCGAGCAATATGGAATTAGTTATGATCTTTCTATGATGTCAATCCTAGACACCTATTCTTGACTATAGGTTTGACAAAATGCGAATACATGTGGAATGTAAAGAGACATGGGGAAATCTAGAAGAAGCTTGCTGATTTGCAATGAAGAACAAGAGAGGGTCTTTAATGCGACCAATGGCAATTTTTAAGGTTGTAGATTCTACATACTTTATAGTGATTGAAGTAGTTGGCTAGCCAAATCTCATTCTAAAGGTTTCTGTCTATGTTTTCACCAAAAACACTCCCAAACTACCATTTCTAGTACAAGAACCAAATTTTAGAAAAAAAACATTTTTGGACACATGTAACCATAGGATCTTGTAGTAAGCTGGTTTGAGAATATGTGGAAAAAACTTCCACCTTGTAGATTGCAAGATATTGGTGTTTGAATTGACAAAAATCCTTTTTTTGTCCCTATGAAAAAATAGGCAGCTACTCTTCACAAGGTCATATTTGTTTGAAAAAATGTCCAAAATGGATGTGTCTCTTTTAATTCATTCTTCAAGGCAAATTAGCGACATGCTTGAAAAATTTTAGATCATTTGGAATCATACAACATATAGGAAAAAAATAGTAAGTAGAAACAAGTAGATAATGATTCAAAATACTAAATTGTTAAGAATTTTGTTATGGATTTGAAAAATGACAATCCCAATGGTTGTAATGTTGTAATAAACAATCTGCATCCTATGATTTTATTATTTTCAAAAAACATTGAAAATTGAGTTAAATGAAGGACTTCAAAGTTTATTTTAGAATGAAGAATCCATAACTGCCCACAAACTAAAACTCCTCATAACTTTCACCTCATTGATCAAAATGGAATGATTCAAAGCTTTTCACATCTATAGAAATCGAGATGAACAATTTCAAATTTCAAATTTTGAAAAAAGTGATTTTTTCTAATCTGCCCGAGCTGTCCAAGTTAGGAAAGAAACTACATATCATACAATAACTTTTTAACCATGTAGCGAAAAGTTTTGAAAATTGTTGGGCCTTAAAGCTACTCCTTGACCACATGTTGTGTCAAAATTTCAAAGAAAAAAATGGAAAATTTCGCTCGTAGTGAGTTGTCCAAAATATCTATAATGCCAAAAAACCATGTTTGGGACTTTAGGGGTTAAATACAATAATGTACACATGTTACAACTTTTAAAATGGACCGCACTACATATTAAACCAATCTTTACTACAACCCCAAAACATGTGTTGAACCACTTGAATGTGCCCTCACTTTTTCTTCAACTCATTAATTGTTAGTCACAATTTCACTTTTGAATTACATCATGTCCATTTTATCCTAAAGAATAGGGTTCATTTGAAGACAATGGTCGCTTTTAGAGTAGACTACTATATGCGGTTTCTTATAGTCTCATGTATTTTGGGTTGGTACCTAGACAGAAGAACCTTCCACTTTTCTTATTCAATTGGTTATAGTATGCAAGTATAAAATTTAAACCTCAAAATTAAAAAGTGTGTCTGTTACTCCTGAAACTTGTAGTAATGCCTAACTCTTCAAGCTCACCCAAAGTACTTCTATAGTATTTTACTTCTAGTGGCACCAAAGATCCTAATCTTCTAACATTGCACATGCCATGCATATGCAATGTTAGGTTCCAACTCTAATCATAGAATCACCATTACCCCATGACTTAACCCCTGCAATATACTAGACATATCATTTGATGCCATGGGGTGGAACTTCCATTGATGTTTAAGCAATTGATGGTGACAATATTCTTGCTAACTACCCTTAAATGGTATCCAACTCTTTACTAACCCAAACAATCTCATTTTAGAACTAATTTCAAGTGTCATAAATCAAAGATCATATCATGACCTAGCGTAGAATATGACACCATCCAAGTGGTGTATATCAAAGAGAGCATAAGCACTCTACAATAATATGAAAATGGCAGTGAAGCTCCATCACAAACTTCATTGCATTTGGCGACTATATCTCACAATGGCACCATTTGGGAGGGAGGAGGAAGATCAACCCTCCTCACAATACTCTATATGGGATTTGGCATCCCACCCCCCTCCAATAAGTTTCCAAGACATCCAAGACACACTCTCATCTTAAAAGATCACCCGATTCTATGCCTTAGTCTCAAATCTGAGCCCTAGAGGCCATTTGACCATTTTATCAAAATAGCTTTTAGTTCTACACTCCAAATTTAGAGTACAATTTCATTTTTGTAAACTAGTCTTTCCACCTTAGATTACCTTGGTTTATTTACTTTTTCAAATACAACAATTATTGAGCAAGTTACGGCCCTCCAAAGATTTGAGACCCTAAGCGATGTACTTCTTTGGGACTCTTTCCCTCCTTGATTGTTTATAACTTTTAGCTCAAAACTAAGCTCTTCATGAACTTTTGCATTTTGAAAACCTTGTCTCATTATCTTTCCAACGATATGTGTCATTTCCTATTTCGATTAAGGGATCTTTCTACAACCTACTTCCATGACCCATACCTTGGATTTGAGACCAAGACATTGCCAACTTTTAGGAGCCATAATTCTTGGCTTTCAACTTTGATCCTCTTTTTTTATATCCATGAATGTATGATTTCATTACCTTTCCAAGAATGTATGTCATACCATCCAATTTGTCCTAGCTAGAGTACTAAGATGCCTTATTTGCTTAGGACTCTTCATTTCTTTCACCTAATCTCTTGCAAGGCTTGGGAAGTCACCTCCAATGTCCCCCTTAGTCACCAAGGTGGCATTGATACACCTTAAAGTAGGGATTATAATAGTTATTAGGGTACTTTTTTTAACTATGATTTTTGTATTATGTTGTATAAATCTTTTGACTTGGATTTATGAGGTAGTAAGTCATTTTGTCATTCTACAAGTTTTTGCTTTCTTTGGATCATAGTTTTGATGCATAGCCTTCATGTATTACATAGGGGGTCATCATATGTCACAAGGGACAATTTAACAATATTGTCAAATCGATGTTTAATGTTGTTGTCAATTTATTCCAATTACAAAATTTATTTTTTATGTTGTATATAAAATAATAAGTGCATATGTTGTCTTGTATAGAAACTATTTATTTGCCACTTGCTCATCTAATGCATTGTGGAAAAAATTGTCCAAAAGTAGTACAAGAACAATGTTGGGATCAAATGACTTGTACAGAAGTAGGTAGGAAATGCATACATTGGACATTCGAAGGGAATTATAGTTGGGCAAAAGTAAGGTGAACCGGAAAACCGTGTTGTAATGCCTCATGCATTATATGTTTTGATCTCCATTGAAAAGATTATTGTCATGAATATCATTAAAAACTTGAAGGCTCCTTTGAATTATGTTGTAGCTATATATGAAAGCTTGGAGGAGGAGAAACTTTGTGTAGCGTGGGAAAAGCTTGGGAAACAAAACCCAAGGAATTCCCTAGTTGTGGTTCTTTAATTTGGGAAAGGTCAATTAGTCTATCGTTTTGTATCTAAGGTCACTTTTAACATAGGATACTCATTCAATTTAATAATTAAAGAAATAAAAGATTAATTTCATTAATTGGTTCAAAGAATGTGTAATCAAATTTTAGCCTATTCTCGTATTCAGTCCAATTTCCATAGATGTAGACACACAACATGACGTCCTAGTCCTATACTAGAGTTCTAATGTCAATTTGTTAAGGGTATGTCAAATAGTCATGGCTCCTATTCTATTGACTTAATCATTCCATATATAATATATAAATATTGCCGCATACATATAATTGCAATTCTTTAGTTATTTCTTCAATTTTAATCCATTGTCAATTGGTCCAGTAGCTAATTAATTAACCTAATTACTACAAATGCAATTATGCAAAATCACAAATCTGTAAGGTCAATCTGTCACAGTTATGTAAAGTATGCAAAAGTTAAAGTTCATTCCTGTGAATTATGCTCCAATCAATTAGACACAACTTCTTTCTTTTTCTAGCTCCATCCGCAACTAGCAACAAGTCAATTGGTCCATTTTACAACAAGTTAGACTCTCACAATCTATATAAATTTGTTATTTCGTCAATTGGAATGGAGACTCAAACCATAACTGATATTGTGGAAAAGCTATAAACTATTCCTAATTGATCATAATTAATGTCAAATTGTCTAGCACTTGGCTCTTATATACTCTAATTGTCAATTGGCTAGTCCTACTTTAATCCAAATTGCTAATCTAGACTTAAGCAATATTCTATGACTTACACTATATCAAGTTGTCTAATTGACATCTCAACTACCAATAGCAACTAGGCTATCACTTAAATATACTTAGACAATTTGCAAAATAACATCAAAATACTTGGTCTCCTTGTTTGCATGTCAATTTGTCCATTGTTCACATACACATAAACCACATCAATGGTTAACACCTTAAGTCCAAATTATCTCTCACAAACAATTAGACTACAACGGCAACCAATTTAATATAGACAATTAGACAACCAGCTACAATCTTGAACAACTCCAAATAATTTAATTAACTCCCAGTTCACACTGAATAATTACCATCAAGCTAAATCATAAAATGAAACGATCTATCGTAGACCAATAGAATTTAATAACAAAATAACTATTGCCAATCCTTGGCTTACATAATCACATTAAAAATTGAGGACTATTCAACTTCCACAACTTCCTTCGTTAATTTCACGCTCACTAGAAGCTAGATTGTCTATTTGACATCGCAAACATATGCCAAATTAATCTTAACACAATTTGTAGACTTCATGGTCAAATTGGCTTAAGCTCCAACTTACAAAAATATAATTATACCAATCACTGGTAATTTGAGTACTTTCTTTCATACACCAATAGACATTATATAAACTTAAACACTAATAAGCTACTCCCTAGTTTAACTTCTACAAAGCTCTCACAGCTTGACTACTAGACTACAATCAAACTAGTGAACAACACCAATCCCTGGCTAATTGTCCTTTATATAATAAACCGCCAATCCCTAGCAAAATTGACCACTGGACTCACACACACACAAGAAGCTAATTGCTTCACCACACAGAACACAACTAATTGACAATCAAGAAATTATAACATGATTAAGCCAATCATTGGCATAATTAAAAAATTAATGCACTCCTTAAATATCTAAGTTGTTTGCAATGAGAAAAGATAATTTGACCAACCTTGCAACTCTTGACTATTAGACAAACAACAAATACTAAACAACCGCCAATCCCTAACTAAGTTGAAGAATACAACAAAACGCCAATCATTGGCGACTCAAACAAAAACTACAAAAGCCAATCCCTGGCCATACACTTCAAAAGATGAATAGACAAATTTTCATTAAGATTAAAGGAATGCACAAGTACAATTGACAAAGGCGAGCAATCGTTGCAAACGCCAAGAAAGAGCGATGAAAATCACAGTCGATTAGTCTTATGCTTCTTGGCCTTAACTAACTCATAGTTAATTGCAATGTCTATTTGTATAACTGCCTTGATTCCAAGTTAACCCTAACTTCTTATCGGGTTGTCTAATGGTCCTTTTCATATTAGTATGTCTATTTGACCTAATTTGCATTCTAATCAACTATAAAGCTATCCTAACTGGTCTATTAGTCTTTTACTTTCAAAATTTGCAAAAGTAATCCAAAAAGTATATCTACACTATGGTATATGAAATCTCATGATTTTGATTTGATGATGCATCAAGCAAGTCATAATCAATATACTTTTCAAATTCTACAACAATGTAACCTTTATACCTCCCCAAATCTTGCAAAATGTGTTAGCTAGTAGATTGGTTTAAGAGTTTAGGGTTTAGGGTATTATTATATAATTCAAGAAAAAATCCTAGAACCTCTTCTAGAAATAATATACTACATTTCTAAAAATTGAAAAATGCATCTATTTTGTTGTACAATCAATGCACTTGGCCAAATGCAAAAATTAAGAATTGCATGTTTGTAATAGTATAACAATAGCTCCTAACTAGAAAACCCCTAAACTATACACATACAAATGCTTGCCACAAATCCAGATTGGAGGGAACAAATAGATAATAACTGAAAATGACACTTTCATTATTTTGTCTATTTGTAGATGGACAATGGAAGCTCCTAATGTAGGTTCCTTTCCTCCTTTTCAGACTACCCTTTATGTAGATTTACAAATTATGTACTATAGATCATTATAAGGTATTATATAATAATTGTAATATAGCATGCTTCAAAAAATATTGCAATAGTAAATTAAATATTTTTTAAATTACTAGCTCCAACATTTAAAATGTACCCTATATTAAGAGGTCTTACATTCTTTCTAAAGTATTTGCTAGTGAACTACTTGGGTTTATTGTTATTGATTTCTGAATTTTGAACTAGTCATGCTATAAGCCATTGCAAGCTTTGTTTTTTTCTTTAAAATGGTTATGTACAATTGATTGGATTTTCAAATTGCTCTAATTCGTGGGCAAGATGTGTCTTTCTCAGATTGGCCACTAAAATCAAGTCTTGTGGTGCATCCCAATCGGGATCCAAATCCCCCAAAATGCAATACAATCTCCTTTCTAACTAAGATATGCAATCTTTATGTAACTCTTGCTATTCAAATGAATTTCAATTGGGACCTAAAACAAACAAACTTCTAATTTGTGCCAACCTCAAAAAACTAGACTAGAGTTCTTTTTTTGTTTTTTGGGCAAAATAAGAAACATTTCATTTTTAAGGTGAAAGAATAGTATGTATATATTGCCTTCTTCTCCCTCTTTTTTTCTTCATTAGACAACTTGCCCAATGAATTGGGAGATTCAACGTACAACTAGTAGAAAGTCAACCAAGTGAAATAAGTAAAATACTATCTCAATTCCAATATTTTAGGTTGTATAACCAAATTGAAAATTGGAGTATGGGAAATGAAACACTTACGAAAAAGTAATGATGATTTTTCATCCTTTTTCCAAGAAGAATGAGAGGAATTAAAAAACCCACACAAGCTCCCACCAGTTCCTAGTTGAGTAGTCTAGAGGGTATAGCCAATTAGAACCAATTCTCATATTCATAGTTCATCATTAAATCCAAAAAAATCATAGTATCCAACAATTGTCTCACATAGCTTCCAAAAATATTTATTGTGAGTGTCTAGACATAAGAAGACAAATTCTCTATACAAGTGGGATGGTAGGAGATAAAACCACCAATGTGAGATATGTAAATTAGAATTAGTAGAAATTCAACTACTCAAGTCAAAAGCAAGAATTGTATTCAAAGTAGAATTTCAAACCTTGTTTAAGCATAGTTGAATAACTTTTTTCAAAAAACTTTGAACTAGTTTAATGTGAAAAATCAAGCTAACTTCATCTCCCAAAAACCATTTGATATTTCAAGCCTCCAATCAAAAGTTAAGGATAAAGTTCAGAGAGGGGTTGGAACGGACATTTTCAAACCTCTTCTTTGAATTTTTTCCATAACTTTTTTTTTGAGACCCAAAATCACAAACGGTTTTCTATAAATGAAACTTCTCTTCATTTCACAACTTTCTTTATTACAAAGGTTTTTGGGAAAAGTTATTCTACTATACCCAAATGAGGTCTAAAGTTCTACTTTGAACACAATTCCTGCATTTTTGACAATGAGCTATCAAACTCTCATCTTCAAATTATCTCATACCTTTTGACGACTCATGATGAACAATGGATTTCAATATAAGAACAACCTCTCTACTCTTCATTTTCACAAAATGTCAATGAGATAATTCTTTCATCTTGCCAACACAAAATTTCTTGATGATAGATGGTCAAAGGATAGATTGGTATTTGACTCAATGGATTGTTATTTCATTCTTTGGATTATAAAAAAACCATCTTTACATTTTTTTGTAGATTTGACTATGTATCCCTAAAATAAATAAATAAAATTCGACACTTTTGTTTTAATTAATGAAGTCGAATTTGCTATCCAAGTATAGTAGTGTGCAAATTGCCTTGAATTGATGAATTGCCATCAATTTAGTATTTGACTTCAGTTGTACATTACCTCTCGGTTCTCGGTTTTTAACTGATTGCTTTCACAAACTTAAAAAAATGACCAAAATGTAAAAATAAATTAGATTTTTTACCGAATTAAATGACTAAGCTTAGGCAACAACCTAATGACCATGAACCACCTAATGACATGTGAAAAGAACTGCAAAAAGCTGAGTCACCCCATAAACTCCCCATTCACTGAGCCGGCCCCAGTGAGCAGCATCTTATCTGCCCAGTCATCGTCTCCCCCACCCCCACGCACCCTCCCTCCAACCCTCTCAACCCAAAACACTTTTCATGCAACCCACAACTCCACAAAGTCCACACCAATCCCCACCATCCTCCAAATCCACCCAACTGGCACCGCAGTTTAGCTTCACCAATGCTGCAAATCCCTTCTCCGTCTTCTCAAAATCAGATTTTGCCACAAATTTTCTCTTCTACAACAGAATTTTTACACCTTTTTCACGAAGCCAAAAAAACCCAATCTTGAACCCTCACAGCAACATCTTGCTTCTTCTTCAATAGCTCCTTGTGCATCACTTCTCTCTTCATCACCCAATTTAGTGTGTCCTGATCAAGTTTGTGCGAATTTGTGCGAGTTTGAGTGAGTTTGTTTGAGTTTTTGGAAGTTTATGTGAGTTTGTGTGAGTTTTGCCGTATACAAACTGGAGCAATTTTTTTGGCCAATTTGCCGTTCTGGAGAAGTACCGAGGAAGCGCTGGGCAGAATCATAGGCATTTGTGTGGTTTGTGAGTTCTTGCAATGGCTGCCTTGCCGACGATTTGTTTGTCAGCTTTGCGAGCTCTGTTTCCCGGGACGTCTGCTGCGCCTTCCAGTGTGTCCACAACAGCACAACCCCCGTCTTCTGGAGCCTCCTCGTCCGCAAGCCCTTCCATCGCCACCATCTCCTCCAGCAGGAATGGTGACGAGCATTTCTATTACAAAGAAGCGGATGAGAAATCAAGACAGGTTAGTTAGGGAGGAGGATTACGGTAGAGGATTCTGTTTCAGCATTTTAATGTATTTTGCAGTACTAATTTTGGAGATTTCTGTGAGCTGAGCTGAGATTTTTGGGTACAGGAACCCAATCCTTTGAGATCAAATTTTTAACACTATTCTTGAATTTGTATCACTATCTTTGAATTTTATATGCGATTTCAAAATGGGAGGTTGTAGACTGCTATAGAAGGGACAATAGACAATGCAATGTTCATTCAAAGAGTAGTGAGAATCGACATTTAAGTCAAGTCATACCTACACCACTAGATACTAAGTCCAATCAAGTGTATGAATAGATGGGTTAATTTTCGTCATACGGGTCAGTAGAAGAGATAGGATCAGACCCCTAATTGGCGATTTTAGTTTGATTTTGGGGGGTTTCTGTGTAGCGATTTGTCATATGATTAGCTGTCTGCTTGGGTGTTCCATGTTGCCTTTGCAGTATGAATGTATTAGGTTTCTAGTGAAGGGTTTCTCTGAATGCCATGTTACACGTTGACATCGAAGCAACGATGTTGTGCTGTGAGTGACTTGAGTTCCATATTTCCATCAAAAAGCTGAAGTTCAGTTGTAAGTGAATGCAATTGATCTTTGCTTATGCAACGGTAATACGTGCGAAAGAGGCAAGCAGCTGTTAGTTGACAACTTGGGGTTTATTGGTTGTTTCTTGTTTTATGGTTCAGGTGGAGTATACGGAACGAGATTATGAGTTTGCAGGGCTGCAAAGGTTTGGACGTGCCAGCCTTGTGGCCATCGCGGCAGCCTCATTGTGCTACTCAGCTCCAGACCCTGCGCATGCCTTCCGAGTATGTGCTGGAATTATCCATTATTCTACTGCCAGATTTGTTCCGCTCTTAAGGAATTATGTCTCCATCCCAACGGAAGAGACCAAGCATTGGTTTGAAAATGTAAAAATCTAGTTGTTCAATGAGAAATGAGCAATAGTGACATGTTGAGGTCTATCAATTTCTTATGTTTAATATACTTTTGACCTGTTGTTGTAGGAACGTTTCGTACTCTAAATTTTTTTGAGTGTGCTTTTCCAATGTTTCAATCACTGTGGATTATACGAAAAGATTATGCGGAAAGACGCAAGCATGTGAAAATATACATTTCAATTTGGGTTAGAGACATGTACGATTATCTGATTGTTCTTGTAATGCTGATGGTCTTAGCTTTTTGTATTTTCAAGGGTGGGGGTCCTTACGGACAAGAAGTCACACGAGGCCAGGATTTGTCTGGAAGAGACTTCAGTGGATTGACTCTGATCAAACAAGACTTCAAGACGGTAAGGTCTTGATATGCCATGAATTGTTTGTAAATTTTTTTTTCATGGATAACCTCTCAAGGACCAAGGAGCTCTTTTTTCTCCTTAGCAGTTTTGAGTACGTCATATGGGGATTTACTCTTGTCCACTTTTAATTATTTTTTGACCAATTTATGTAATGTTCCTCTTTGAGTCTGTTAATATAAAATATAACCCTATTCAATTATATTTTGTACAGTGTATTCTATTGAATTGGTCGTTTTCAAACCATGAATCCTTGGGTCCTGTAGGGATGGATCAAGGTGAGTCACCAATTGAATTTTTCTATATACTCTGTCATTGTGCAGTCCATATTGCGGCAGGCCAACTTCAAAGGGGCAAAGATGTTGGGCGCCAGCTTCTTCGACTCGGACTTGACTGGTACTGAATCCACCGTCCCTCATTAGCAGTACGAAGTGCAGCTTAACCCTTCAACTCTCCGAAGTCCATTTTAAACTTCTCATTCATTCACAGTCATAACGTGAGGACCGATTTGATGAAATTGAGGTAATTAATATATATTTGTACAAAGATATAAGCAAAAAATGTGGAAAATTTCAAAAAAGGATTCAGACGTTTAAAGATATTTTTTAGACAAGGATGTAAAATGGAAGCATGATCTAAATGCTATTTCGTAAATGAATTGTTAGTAATTGAGCAATCTGATTTCTGTGGCTGTGTGAATTGCTTTGAACTTATTGAGCCTCTATGTGCTTTCAGGAGCTAATCTTACTGATGCGGATCTTCGAGGATGCGATTTCTCTCTAGCAAATGTTCAGAAGGTGGATTCTCTTCCTCATCGACCTTGTTAATGAGGTTGTTCAGTTGTTTCTTTTTAACCAATCTAGTAATACGAAAACTGTTTGGGACTTGATCCTGGCTTTTATATTGACTTGTGGTTTCATCAGCAACTCATATATTCATACTCTGGGTTGGACTTAATAGTAAGTTGTGTAATCATGAGTTGGCTAAATGTCTATGGCCTCTAATTTTTGAGTAGAAATAGGGTTTGTCTACTTTTCACTTATTTGTGGTCTTCAACCTCTCTGTTTGAAATTGCACAAGAAATTAATATATGGTGATAAATATTTGAATAGATCTCAATGGATTTGGCTCTTGTAATTCAAGTGATCTCCCCAAAATCGCACTCCTACATAATTATGTTAGAAATCTAAGAAAGTGACGTAAATCGTATCCTCGAATATTTCATTCGTGATTATTGTTTCTTTATTTACATTTTTTCCTGATCCTCTTCTTGTATTGACCGGTCCACAGGCGAATTTGACCAATGCCAATCTGGAGGGAGCTTTGGTTACAGGCAACACGTCCTTCAAAAATACTATTATCACTGGTGCTGGTACGTTTCTATTTAAATTCCATGGACTTTGTTAGATCACATGGACTTCCCCTGAATTGTTCTTTCATTTCCGAAATGAATGAGCACAGAAGTGTGATTACGAGCTAAACCAATTGTGTTGTTTTTTTGCTTTTGACAGACTTCACTGAAGTAGGTTGGAGGGATGATCAACGGAAGGAATTATGCAAAGTTGCTGAAGGGTTTGTGATTGCCTCCTTTTCATAAGCATACTTTGTCATATTCCACAAATCATTTTCCTCTAGCTGAAATAACACAGATTAACTCCTAACAGACCTAGAGATTTAAATTCGGCCTCATGATGTTTTTGCATTGTCAAGTGGGTCATACAGAGACTTCTTTCTTTCAATTTCTTTCACTTTGGTCACCAACGCATGCATTGTTCTTCAGTGATTCTAGTGGTGTAAATTTTCTAACTCCATGTGGCTTCTATTTTTCACAATACGATCAATCGAAGCTGTCATTTTAAATTTATGAATCGTTGGTTATATGCTTTTCGTTTTCATTAAGCTTTTTTATGTTTTCGTCTGCAGAGTTAACCCTGTGACCGGAAACTCAACGCGTGAGACTCTTTTGTGTGACTACTGAAGGACCAAGTTTTGGAGCGTCATGAAGCTGAAAACGAGCTAGCAACAGAGGATGAATTAGATGTTCACTTTCTTGAGCAGCTAAGCGAGAAATTTTGAAGAACCAAATACAGGGATTTAGTAGAGTATGAAACAAAAGAGAGTAATCTGTTGTCCTTTCTTTTTAAAAAATTTCCAGTGGGCTATGTTGAGAGTTTGAATTGGAACCAAATTAGTGCTTCAATTTCAGGGAAGAGGTTGAAGTCTAGGACATGTCTCTGATGCTTTTCTGGAGAAACACCAATTCGAACTTCGCAGAAAGAGTGAGAGGGGAGTCCGAACCAGGATTAGTTTTCGAGATTTCACCTTTGAAGATCAAAGTAATGACAGTGTACAGGACAGGACAGCATGTTGACTGAGTTTCTCAGAAAATACTTGTATATTATAATCCAGTGCTCCAAGTCCATGATTCGCCTTGCCTGCATATTTGTTTGGTAATATATTTAGTTGTTTTGAATGGTCTGAAACAAAAGTAAGAACAGTTAACTTATATTACATCCCGTTCAATTTTGAGACCCCACACCAATTTCCATATGAACCAATGCTAGACTATAGAGTACTGATGTTACCAATGTGAAATAATGAAAAACTGTAAAAATAGGGAATTGACGTCAAGATAATGTAAAGTAATGTAAAAATCTACATGGAAGATAAACGACAAGAAGATTTTGTGCATGTTGGCGAGCTTTCAAAGCGAGATGCAAGTTGTTGCATGAATTCTGGAGACACGATGAGTTAGTTATACAATTTCAAAGGTGAATGATGCTATCCAACAAATCTCAGTACAATTCTACATGATGTGTACCAAAAAAACAGAAAGTTATTCAGAGTACCATAACGTTATCCAAGCAAAAGGTGAATTGAAAGAAACTCTATTGAATATTATCCACTTACGAAAGTGCCATCTCCACAATCATGGGAAGTCGTGGAAAAGGTGAGACCTTTAGCAAGTTGGAGGAGGAGGGTACACCTTCCAAAGGCTAAGTACAACATTGTCAACAAAATCTCTAAAGAGAGTGACACAAAGAGTGAATTGCTTGCCACTTGTCAAGCTTATGCAAGTTCAAGGGCCCCCATGAGGCAACTTCTCTAACTACTCAGTATGACTCCCCTTATTTATCATCAATGAACCCATTCATTACCCCAAATGGTCTTCAACTCTACTATGTTGTTGTCCTATTGCTTTATATCAATGTACTATAAAAGCCAATTGTAGGTGAAATTACCATATTATCTATTGTGCTTTCATAAAAATACATGGATTTGTAAACATTCCAGAGAGACAATCAATTTAACTCTTGGACAAACAAGTCAACTACAAAGTTTCAATTTTTAGCAAAAAAACAACTCAAAATGATAAAAATCAAATTCAAGGGAATATTTGGCTATTTATTCATTCAAGGTCTATAGATTAAAATCTCTCATCTATTACAAAATCTTGGGATACTATTGCTCTTTTCTAGAGTCAATATGAAATTTTTTGGAAGAATAAATAAATTTTCGTCTCCCTTTTGTCTGTTTCATCCATGTTGTAATATTAGTACATTGATTTAACCTATTATTGAGAGGGATAAATTAGTGTCATCTGAAATTTTTTATTTTCTTTGTGGAAATTGGTACAATAAAATAATTTTTAAACATGCACTAATTCAAAAGAATTTGATTTTAGTAAATTAGTGTCACATACACTATTAAAACAAATGCATTAAGGTAGAAGATCCTATTTATGAAACAATTTAAAAGCCACCTTATTTATGAACTATGCATTAGCAGTGTACATTTTCAAATGTATTGTGCTAATACAAAGTGCCAACAAAGTAGCATACATAGGACAAATACAATTTCTCACTTCATTAACCCCTAAAGTTCTTTCATGTTTAGATACCCAAAACTATGTCAAAATACTTGTCCCAAAGTAAGGCTAAAATCTTCATCTATATTTACTTTCTAACTAATTCAACCATAGGACCCTTTGGTTAACTTTTTTGAGTACAACATTCCCAAATTTTAGAGTCACTATCCCCACTAAGTTCAATGTTACCAAACTTCAAAATGTAGGCTTTTCTAGCCCTTCCAAAAGGTAAAATTTTGTCTTTGAACATTTAAAAAAAATTACACCTATGTCCTATAACTTGCAAGTTTTAGTCAATATATTGGAAAATAAGTTTAGAATATGCCTAAAAATATTTCACTAAGAGAATTTCATATTCAAATTTTAAGAAATTAGTTATAAAATAGAAGGTGATATTACTTGAAAGAAAAACTGAATGCGAATAGCTTCTACAAAAAATTAAGGATTGTTACTCCTAAGGGTAAAAATGTTCTGGTAATTAATAGATATCTTAGTTTTATTGAAAATTTTCAAAATTGAATGCAAAAGATAACTTTATATATATTTTTCTACCTTCATTGTTGGCAAAATTAAGCTTCTCATGACTCTTACTTCATTATTAGGAATTGAATGGTTAAAATATTATAAAGTAGGTATGAATCTATAAAATCCAACAAAATTAAATAATATATTTTTAGAGCATATTTTTTGCTATTTGGATTGACATTGAAATAAAAAAAATTCTAACTATTGCAATATTTATTGGAATGATGTAAATCAAAGCTTCACATCTAGATTGGGATGATTAGCATCCATCCTAAAGATTTCATTCAAAAATTTCAAATTATGAAGTCAATAGCTAAGAACCTACTTGAGTTCTCAAAATATCTAAAATGGACTCTAGACCTTTAGGGATTAAAGTGGTTTTATCCAATACCGCCCCCTAATCCAATACCACCGGCATGGAGGGCCCTCATTGATTCTAGATTGAGAATCTATGATAATATTACATGTCTGAATTTCATAATAAGACATGTATTGTAATTTTATATGATGAGTCTAGAATCAATGAAGCCCCTACATTTGGGCGGTATTGCATAGGGAGTCAATATTGGCTAAAGCTACCTCAAGACAAATATAGCTTCATCACTCTACTTGTAAATTAACCCCTAAATGACGAGGCGGACGATTTTTGTCCAATGAATGACAAGAAATTTTCTTGTGTTGGATAGAAGTGCAACTATTCATCCTCGAAATTAGGGGTGGAAAGGGAAGATCTTCTATAGTAGTTTGACTCCCAATGAGTATTTTTGATTTTTTTAAAGTGGATGATGTCAT
The DNA here is from genome assembly GCA_963920665.1 of Straminergon stramineum. Lineage (NCBI taxonomy): Eukaryota > Viridiplantae > Streptophyta > Bryopsida > Hypnales > Calliergonaceae > Straminergon > Straminergon stramineum. Next base: position 4,865,198 of record OY987264.1, read on the forward strand.
ACGGTTCCAAAATGGCTGATTCCCATGGTCACCAACCCGGCGTTCAAGGGTTAATATTGAAATTTTGTATTTGCAACACTAATTACAAACACAAACACTAAACGGCAGCATGAACACAAACTCCACGAGCTAATCACTGACCACACTATTTCCTCGTCGGAGCTTCCTCCGAGGCAAAATGAGCCTTTTAGTGCGCAAGTAGGCGATGGCCACCAAGCTTTTTTTTGGTCTGCCAATTCGCAGCGCCCCTTTTCCTGTGTCTCCGAGATCATCAGATTCCCAAACCCCTCCTCGTCCTCGATTGGGATTTCCAATCGGCGGCCATGGAGGCTGCAATCCGCCGCTCTTCCTCTTCCATGGGGCTGCAGTTCATGGTCTTCCTTCCAGCAGTTGCAACTGGGAAGTGGCGTTTCGGTTCTTCTCTCTCTCTGTTTCTCGCTGTTCTCCTTTGCAAGCTTCTTAGATTTGTAGCTCAAAATCAGAGTTCTTCGTTCCATGCAAGAGCTTCCGGGACGGCAATTAATGGGGAAACGGTGGTTGCGCAAGGTATGGGGAGGGGTGGGGCTTATTACTTTGTAGCGTGGAAGAGGAGCTTGGGTTCAGGAGGTAGGTGATGGATTTTCTTCAAAGTACCTCTTGCACCTTCTTCTGTCAGTGTGTTGGGACAGAGTCTGTCCACACTTGCAGGCTATAGCGATTAGCGTTGACTCTGTATACTCTGTAACTCGAATCTGGTTCCTGCTGTGGAATATTTTACATGGGGATATGTTTTGGGCACAACCAGGTTTTATATTTTGGTTATTGATGCGGATGCTATGATCTTGGGTGATATGATGGAAAAGGGAAGCATTTCTTGGGAGACTAAGTGTTGATATAGAAATTGGAAAGAGGGTAGTGGTTATGGCTTATAGCCCAGCTCGAGGTTTAGGAAGGCTGTCAGCTGGAGATTATAAGGAGAATAACATATAGTAGGAGGTGAATTGAATTTAGGGCAGGGTTAGCAACTTGGACGAGAGGTTTCACGAGAATAAGCAAATATGAGAAGGCAAGAGCCGGAGTTGTGGGTGCTTGTTCCCTGATGCTCCGTGCTCAGTGTAAAGAGCTTTGAGGAACTTGTAGAAAGAAAGTTAATACGCAATGCTGCCTTGAAGCATGATCTACGAGTTCACTCTAAGCAATGGGATTCACCCAATCTGAATACAAATGGAAGTTTTTGAGAGTAGAAATTACATTTCCTGGCTCAAGGAATGGCTTTCAGGGACCGTGTCCTTCGGGAATTCAGGGGACTTATTATTCTTGTGTCTGCAGCAGGGCATCCACATGGAACTCCAGCATCGACAGAGGAGAAATCAAGTAATGCGCAAGCTCACCTTAAATACACCTCCTTCTGGTGACATTGCAATTTCATAGATAATTTTTTTGCAGGCAATATGTGCAATCAGAGATAGGCATTAAATGGACTCAGGGGTCCAGATCAATTCCTGCGGGCTTCGCCTGACTGTGCCATTCTTGTTGCAGGTTCATTTGGGATCTATTCTCTAGGAGATTGTGAGTGTGATCAGTAGCATTGGTGGAAATTTCTTGAAGCCAATTGATCGCAATGGCATCGATCCCAAGATCTTGGTCTCCACCTGAGCACGCTTCTGTGAGCACCTCGCAGCTCTCTTCTTTGCACTTCAGCAACCTTCCTCGTGTTCAGCAGGTACTCTTCCTCTCGTTTTACTATTTCAGAGCTTTCTTATTAGACAGGTTAGGTCTCCTTGAGATCTGATGTCTTATTAGATGGGTATCAAAACATATTAGACAACCCTATTTAACCTCTGTGCAATATTCCCAAAACATTCATGTGTACTTTAGGAACAATTCGGAATATTCGGAATATATTCTAATAATATGCTTGTGTGATATCTTTGTTAGATACTATCTTAAACATACTAGAGATCTTGTTTGTCTATCTTCATTTCATAATTTTTGCTTTTTTCATATTAGTTTGAAAACCTGCCATTTTTTTAAGAGAATCCTTTGAAATTACTCTAGGTTCGTGTTAGCCGTGCCCAAAGAAGATTGCAAGTACGATGCTCGATCCAGGAAGAGAAAGTGAACCTGAAGAAGAACCAGGAATTGAACCTGCCTCTGCAATCCAAACAAAACGTGGACGAACCTTTGGCGGAGAAGCCCCTGGGGGAGGTCAGTCCTGAGGACGTCAAGGCAACGCTAAAAGCTGCAAGGGAGAAGTTTGGCCGAACGACAGTGACAAAAGCGTTGCAGCAAGCGAAGCAGCAGCTGGGGAAGCAAGGAGTGGCCAAACTGACGTTATTTGGTGGGGCTGCAGCTGTGGGGGTCTTCCTCTCCGGAGCTGTACTCACATCTTTGGAGATTTTACCGGTCGTCCCTGAGGCCATGCAAGCTGTGGGACTCGCCTACTCCGTCGTAGTGGCCAGCCGGGTGATCCGAGGAGCCCCTGAGAAATTCAAGGTGTCACCCATCCGGGCTGTTCTAGAGATTGTGGAGGAAGGAGGGAAGATGACCAAGCAGAGAACTAGCTTGGTCATGCCACAGGTAAGGTTTTGCCACATTTACTCTGTTTACAAAACATATCTTCTTTGTATGTTGTATTCGTACATTCCGTGTCCTAGCGACATGGCATTGAGACACATGTCTACTAATGTACATACACCTCATTGCAACCCCCACCTAATTGCGTCACTATGTACACCCCCTCTTCATTTCAGAACCTAAATATAGAATAGTCATTCTTGTCTTATGAGATTTGTCCCACATGAATAAGAGATGAATGAAAAATCTAGATTTAGGTTCTGAAATGAATCTGGGGTATATATTATGATGTAATAAGGTAGGGTCCGCAATTACATTTACTTATCTTATTCAGGCTTGGCCTCATTACCTTCATTCTGAGGTTCCCTTCTATGTGCAAACATGTGTTCAGGCGTATTCTGAGTACAAGGGATTACATGTATTTGTACATCATGCTGGATACATGTACTTTGCATTTGATAACCTTGATTTCGGCTTTGAACTTTTCACTGATTTTTTCTTCGATGCAAAGTTTTGGTTCTTGGCCTTGTACTTCAATATTTCTTGGATATTGTTGTCACGGGATCAGGATGGTGATGAATCAACATTTGAAGCCCGTACACGTTATTTTCTCAGGATCTGGACAAGGACACCGTCGCAGCGATGGAGCGCTTAGCTCGGGAGCGTGACAGGGCTGTGAACCAAGTGGCGGAGATGAAACGACGGACAGCAGAGTACTCTCAAGTTCTGTCCGAGAAAGAAGCCCTTGAAACAGTGGCATTGCAGCTTGCGGAGGAGAGAGAGACGGCCATGGTGGAGGTCAATACCTTAAAATCGGCTGTGGAGTCCATGAGTGATAGAATGAAGGGGATAGAAGCCATGCTTGAAAAAGAAGTGGGGCAGCTGAAGTCCCAGAACCAGGCGCTGGAAACCGTGGCCTTGCAACTGGCGCAGGAGCGCAAAGTGGCCATGGAGGAGACTGCAAACCTCAAAGCCAGATCAGAGTCTGAGAAACAGGCCCTGGAAGAAGTGGCCATGCAATTAGCTCAAGAGAGAGATGATGCGCTGGCAGAGCTTGACAGCTTGAGGAAGGTGGTGGCCAATATGGGAAGCAGTGCGTCTAGTGACATTATAACTCAATTGCAAGATGGACATGTAGAGCTACCTCAACAAGACATCAGTAGCCTCATTGTTCCCCACGTTGTGGATGAATTTGAGGTGCAGCCGCCCGGTTTCGGTCCGTGAGCTTTACATTCGTTGTTCTCATGCGGTCTTACATATCTCAGGTAAAGAACCCATTCTCGTTTCTTCAGCTGTTTTGAGTGTTTGAGGAGGGTTGAATATGGAGCATCTTGTCCCCATGTTTGCATCTCGTAAGTGCTGCTAAAGACTTTTGATCCCACTTTTTGACTCAGTTCCTAAGGTGAGACCTAATCCTCAATTTAGGAAGACAACTCAATGTCATTAGATGGCATGCGATCATGTCTTATTGTCATTCCAAATAAATACAAGTTGATCAAGAATTCAAATGTAATCTCGAATAAGAAATGAAAGAGGTACTAAATGGAGGATAACTCTATTGAGGATAATTCTATTGTATGAATTAGTTATGAATTTTCAAAGTTTTGTTTACAGGGTGAGTAAAATCATAAGAATGATGAAGACTTGTATATTGTCGAATTCATTAAGTTCTGAATATGCTCGTCACTAAGAAACTAAGAAATATGTCACTTGTCACCTGTTCTGAGAAACCTTCAAATAAGCTTCAAATCGCCTTGTGACAGGTGCTCGGTGACCAGTTTGCGAAAGATTTTATCAACAAAAACATCATCATTGCAATGTTTTATGTACTTGTACATTATGTGCGGGGATGCGGAGATGAAGCCGAAGATCACTGCAAGAACCCAATTGACCTATGAAAGGAATTTGAGAAACTGGCCATTCATGTAGGCCATGCATCAAAAATAGTGTGCTGCAGGATTTTCGATTTGGAGTACGTTATGCAACAAATATGACATATGCCTGTGAGTGCTTGTGTGTTACGAGGAGTATTGATGGTCTCGTAGGCTAGTTTGTAACAGATATTTTCTGAAATGGATGCATCTTCTTTTCACTCCATGTTTCATGATCAATTGTTATACAATGTGTCTTTTGAATGGGCGCATGGGTTATTGCAATCACGTAACAATCATGAAGAGATGGCAATGAGGTTCCCAAAACTCTTGGGTGGAGACACCAAAAAGCAACACTACTTAATACACATACTTACCCTAAAAGGATGGATTGGTGATTGTGGAAATCATCCCTTTTGGAATTGTGTGACATCATTTACTGAAAAAAAGAAAAAACACTTATTGGAGGTCAAAGTATTGTAGAAGATCTCCCCTTTCTACACAAAATTCCAAGGATGAATAGTTGTAGTTCTGTCCTACATAGATTGATTATGTGTCATCCATCGGACATGTCAGCATTGATGAGTTAATATACATATTCAAGGGTTAGGTATTAAATTAATTTTAGGTGTGTCAAGCTTGTTAGATTGTTAGTTGCAAAGTCTCATAATATCCCTAGCATTCAAGCTTCTTCTTCTTGGTCTGCTTAAAATTCCTTGACTTTAGTAGACTTGTTTTCTCTTATTTAGTTCCTTTAAGGTAACCACATCCAATTGTGACACCTTTTGTTCTCCAACAATGGAAAAAATGGACTTGAATGAATAATTCCATGATTCAAAATCACAACAACTTTTCAAAAACATATCAAGTAGAGGTGAGGAGTTTTCTGAAGCAATCAATTGGAACTATGACATTTTGAGTTTCAAGGGTATTCATTCAAGGTGAGTCTAATGTTATGCATAGGGTATTTTCTATTCTCAAATTTAGAAATTTTTAAAATACTACTTGAGTGAAAGAAACTTACAAAACCACTTGGGTTGCATGTCCCTTGAGTTTGCTAATATTCATCTCATCAAATTGTTTTGGTAATTTGACCACTAAGATAGTGGAAATAGAAAAAGTGTTGCTTTTAGGTGCTCATATCTTACATTCTAAGTGGAGAGGTTAGAGTAGACAAAGTAGAGAATACTTCAACCCATACATGGATCCATTTCTGACATTTTGTGAAAGTGTTCACCAAAGTGCAATCAAACTGTACTTAATTGTGAGTGGTTGACTTTTGATTCTCTAGATTTCAAGTTTATGAAAAGTCTATGTAACCATTTCAGTGGTCTAGAGAGGCTTCCAATTTGAAAATTCATAGTAACCGTATATCTTATCCAATTTCTTTATTTAATTTTATTTCTTGATTTTTAATTTTTTAATACTAAAAAAATGTTTTTTTCTTGAAAAAAGTGCCTCAAACTACGATTAATAGTATGATTAATTGCTTATTTTGATGTTTTTGGGTGTTTTTACTTTAAATAGAAAAAAATTGAAAATTTGGATGAAATTATATTGTATTCCTTTTAGCAAATTAAAGCAAAGGGATCTTAGAGAAACTTTGACCCCAAATGAAGAGATATTAGAAATATTCAATGAGAAATACAAATAGAATATGGCAAGGGCATGAGACTCCAAACATTGCAAATAAGCTTGAAATCTTATATAAAATAATGCCAACCTTTACCAAGGCAAACATGATCAATAGAACCCTATCCTATTCCTTGAATGGGAAGTGATAAGTATAAATGGACTCTCGTTGTTGTCTATAGCTAATTCACTTAATTTGTGCCAATTTTTTTTAATTTTATTATTTCTTCAAGTTATTTCTTAAGATTTAGCAAATATGTAAAATCAATCTATGCATATCTAATGATATTCACAATACTAGTATATTCAATTAATACAATATAAAACAATTTCATAATATATTTTTCAGCTAGAATCATATTTATTTTCAAAATTTAATCATCATAAGACAAAGATGATACCCCCAATTCTCCCAATTCTCCCAATAGTCACTACACAAACAAAAGTAAAGTGATTTCTTATTGAAAAATGCAATATAACACTAGAATGTTTCATTGCTATTGAATTAATTTATATAGCATTTAATGTCTCTTTTAAGATTTTGATTCAAAATCAACATGAAGAAAACAACAACAAATAACAAGATTACCCATGAATGAAATGTTAAAAAGAATACAATGAACACAAAATAGTGGTTCTTCATAATGATCCCAAGTACAACACATGTTCAATGACTCTTCCATTGCCTAGTGTTCTCTCATGCCTTCATTCATTAATTATACTCATGTCTTAAATATTGAATACTTCACCATTTCTGCTAATATTTTTACTATTGGTGTTTAGGGAGGGTCAATAATGGATGCTCATACCTTACATTGATCCTTGTTACCAACATCATCTAATCATACACTACGTTGATTTGTCCTACCAGTGCACACTAATTGTAACACTAATTTGTGACACTAATTAACCAGTCACAGTATTTGTAAAATATTTAAAGTAGTGTAGGCCTGAATGTCTATGGCTGCCGATTTTTGAATGGAAATAGGGTGGTCCGCTGTCACTAAAGGCAAACAACCTCCCACTTTGAATTGCATTTACACATCATCGTTAGATGGTAGACTCTAAATTTGATTTTTAGTTTACATTACGATTCATTTACAATTATGATACATATACCCCAAATCACACTCCTACATGTGCTGAATGCTTAATGAGACAATTATAAATATTTAGCTGCAAAACTAAGACACCTAAAAAAATAGAACACCACAAGAAGTTAGTTTCTTTTTCGGAGAGCTCCAAATGATAACAGCCATCATAATATGCACTTCACATCACATTTTGTCAAGAATGAGCTCCTCACAGACTGCACCAAAAGACAGAAACGTTACCAGATGTCTTGCCGTCCATTCCAGAAGAAAAATATACACTTACTGGAGCAGCTTGCTTGCTTGCTACTGTGGTAGTTACGAGTTGTAAACACCTCTTTCCAACTAAGATTCTACCCTCTACACCTAATAATTACAAAGAAAGGAGTGTACAATTTCTCACCAAGATCCTGTGAGATGGAACTCCAGAAACAACTTCACTCCTTCACACAGGTGAAGCTCAACAGCTTCTACCAAATGAAGAAGAACAAGCGCTCGAACATGTTGGTCAGAGATCACCAGACGAGAGTTCTGTGGGTATGGTACATGATTCACATAAGCCATGAGCTATATCAGGGGGTGTCAGACCTTGGGCTCCACAAACAGAATCCAATTGGGGACGCAAATCCGAAAACTCTACCCCAGGGCAAAGGTGTTGAGGCGAGAATTGGGGCCTCAAATTCCCACAGTACGGAGTGCCAGAGTTCAAGATTTGCGCTCCAAGAATGGAGGCAATTTACGCAACATGATCCGACGTTTGTACAAGGGGCCTAATCCTTTCAAACGAGGCTCAGAACTGCACAGGACCGGATTTGAAAACAAACAACAGAATCGTGTGGCTGAAATCAAGAACTTTGACACTCTCTTGTAGAATCATGGTCTCGAAATCTAGACTCAAACCCCGGACACCCCCGATCAGAAAACAGAGACTATAAACAAATGGAAACAGAAGGACAGAGAGAGCTTCCCTCTGTTAGAGCAGGAAACCAGGATTCAACGTTGTGGAGCTTGCAGCCAACGTCCGGTTCAAATGGTGCCGTTTCTGCACCGACCGCCATGAGCCTCTTGACAAATCATACACCACCGACCTTCCACTACTCGAAGTGAACACAATCGCTCCTTCCGAAGCCACCGCAAGGAAGCTCGGCATCCCTTCACAGTTGTTCCAAGTCAAGCATGTCGGATACAGCAACGAATGCCAAGTCTCCGGCATGCGAGCCACTCGAACAGGCACCTTGGGCGACGGCAGCACTTTCGAAATCGTGATCCCCGATTTTAAACAAGTCTCCAGGCCACAATAGCACCGCATTCTGGAGCCTGCCACAATATAAACCTCGCCACTGCACACCACGAGCTGCACAAAGGAAAGACTCTGCGACAATTCAATGCCCTTGCTGCTCCACACGTCGTCGAGAAGGCTGTACGTTAATAAAACGTAACAAGAGCCGTTCCCGAAGACGGTATAGACCGTGTTGTTGCAGACCGCGGAGCACACCGGGTCGGTGTTGTCCGGCGGATTTGCAAGCAGAATCCACTTCTCCACCTCCGAGTCGTACATGTGCATGCGCTCCCCGAAGAAGACGACCTTGTAGGCTTTCGTGGAGTAATCCACCGTCAACTTCGGCAGAATGAGATCCATATCTACAATAGGTGGCAACCTCTTCAAGGTTTTGGTCACGGGGTGGCAGACATAGAGCGCTTTCAGATTCGACGTGCGGTATAGTACAAGAAATAACCCGCCGGCAGCATCGACTGTGTCTAAAGAGTAATTAGAGATGCCACTAGGGTTTGCTTGTTTTGTGTGGTCTACGAGATAAGCGCTATCGAGGTTGTAGAATCGTTCGTCTGTTAGGTCTAAGACGCACCACCCGGCGTCGCTGTTGCGGTTCTTGCCCGGCGTAAGGAGCACATAGAAGCGTTGCCGCGGCGCTAATGCGCAGAGCGTCCCGAACTCCGGGGAGTCGATAAGCGCATTCCATTGCTTGCAGACGGCGCGGAGGCGGCACACCGACGGGATGGGCAGGAATCCGAAAATCCGCATAAGAATGTCTAGCGGTAATTCTCGCGCTGGATTCGCCATGGGGCGGAGGCTACTGTTGCCACAAAATCAGCTCCAGAAATCGAAATTCCTTCTACGTGAAAAGTCCTAACCCTAATTCCACCCTAAACCGAATCTAGGGTTTGCGAATCCCCCATTTCGGAGGCGAGATGGCTCAAATCCTTGGGGGAGCAACAAGCGACCCCTCCGAAGAAGAGCGCATAGAAGCAGCATCCAGTGCCATCCCAGCCACGGCTCCCAAACTCGGTAAACCCCGATTTTACCGACAAACCACGGAATCTGCCTACTACCATTCTCGACTAAACCCCGAATCCACTTGCGCCGCGAGTTGAAAGGGAATGAGAGCTACTGACCGCAAACCCAACCCCAATCCGATCGAAATGGCACCTAGAAGCCCCCCGCCGTCAAAATTCTACACATTTGTCTGCAAATGCGCAGCCTCCTCAGAACTGGAATTTGCAGTATGAGAGTTGCGAGAATTGGAAAAGTCGGGGAATCAGCTGAAAGAATCAGCAAAAGGAGTTGCGAGAATCTGAGAAGAGACCATTCGTGTTGCTGCGGCGCTTGCTGCAGAAGACAGGGGAGCTGCAGTGGCGAGGAGAGCGATGACGGCGTGTGGAAGGCACTGGCAAGGTGGCTTGGCTGTGAAGACTCTTCGAGCCCATGACTTCAAGTGTCCAGACCCTCCAAGACTCCTCCAAGACCCCTTCCAAGACCGCTTCTAAGGCCCCCTTCAAGATTCTTTTCCAAGTCTCTTTCAAATGTTTCTTCAAGACTTAACTTAATGACAACGTTTATTTCATGGATAGAGAACAACCTTCTTTGTCACCAAATGACATGATCATTTTTAGAAGGACCTACTGAAAAAAGATAAAATTTCATTGTGTGGCAAAATTTCATTAACAAAAAGATCCATTGTCAAGGTACACATAAGATTGTGATGGAACATGATTTCTTAGTCACTTTCAAAAAGCTTTCAAAATTATTTAAAAACTCTTTCAAGATCCTTTTATATTTATCCAATCATTGATTTTGTGTTACAATATGACCTAGATCCCTTGAGGATCCTTTCAAAATTGTCTTTTAAAGCCTACCAATTTTTTTTAAGATTCTTTCAACAACTCCATAAATGATTCTTTCAAGATTTTTTCAAAATTCTTTTAAAGACTCTTTGGACCCACACAATTGCAATGGAACATCATTTCAAGTCACTTTCAAAAAGCTTTCAAAAAGTATTGCAAACACCATAGATATATAAACAATAGAAGAATGCAAAGCAATCAATTCAACATACTTTTCAAGAAGGTTTAATGAATTTTATTAGCTATTTTTATTCAATTTCCAAATTGAAACAGTTTTTCAAGTATGCAATCCAGTTATTTTCTCTTTTTTTACTTGAAATAGTAGGTTTGCAAATTTTTACATTGATTTTTTGTGGATGTTCTCAAATTGCAAACATTTTTTTCCCAATTCCATTCGCTAACTTTGAACTAGCCATTGGTTCTTCTTTGAACATAGCATTTTTTCAAAGATTTTATCAAAGATTCTTTCAAGAATCTTTGAACCTATGAACCTCATGTGGAATATCATTTTGAAGTTGCTTTTAAAACCCCACAAAAGCAATGAAAGATAGTAGTGAGGAAGTCACAAACAAGGTAGTTTAGTTGTAAAGATTCTCGGGGCCCATGAGACTTCAAGATCATTTAAGACCCCAACAAGACCCTTTCAAGACCCCTTTCAAGACCCCTTTCAAGATCCCTTTTAAGGGTCATTGCAAGAAACACCATGCAATTTTTGTAGCTTTTTTCATAGTAATTTTTTTTCCAAGAGTACTTTATAATTAGAAAAAAAAGTTAAAAAGTTAAAAGATATGTTTAATGTATAAAACTTTAAGCAAAAGGTATCCTAGGAAGGGAAAGTATAGAAAAATTCTTTAAATAGGTGAACTATAAAAGTACAAAATCTCATGAAAATTGGTACTTTCACATTTTAATTTGTAAAAATTAGGAAAATAATTTTTCTTTAACTAAAAATTTTCCATTTGGGAAGAGTTGATGGTGATGAGATTTCACCAAAACAATGATCTTAGAACCATCTTCAATGTTCAAAAATTGTGCATAATGGGAGTAGTGTTTGCACTCATGAGGATGACATAAAATAATATATTTTCAAATTTCCTTTGGTAAATATATGCTTTCCTACTATGCAAATATACCATAAAAGTTTCAACTCTAGATCATTAAATTTGGGGACTCCTAATGTAGTAAAAAAACCCTTAACTACATTTTTTGACAAATTAACAAAAATGATCTTTAAATATTAAATGATTTTTTTTAATCTCTAAAAAATAAGGGATCTAATTACCATTAAGTTAGACATGTTCAATAGAAATTTCATGCTCATTGGACTTGTGCTTCAAAAGTTATAGCGGATGACAAAAGAGTCAATCTTATTGTGATAGAGATTGATAGTACTCAGTGTTTCTTGCAATGATCCTTAACCCCTAAATGCCCAAGGCTTGTTTGGAGCTTCTTGAAATTTGTTCTAAATTGAACAAAAATTCAACATTTTCATAAGTTGTATCAATTTCTTTTGAATTGTAACGGTACAAATTCAAACTCGGTAGGTTAGAGATCGCATAGGAAAAGAAAACATAACAATAGCATTTACGGATTGAAAGATTATAATGTTGATCATGAGGGTGTTAAAAGTATGAAAATTTTTCAATTCTCTTTTTGCATGTCAACTCTAAAAATTTGGTCACTAAAAAAATATGAGGTTATAAGGCTTAGCATATACAACCCCAATCAATTTATGTTTTTTCAAAATCTATTCTATGATTTTTTTAAATGAATTTCTGATGTGATTTTTCCTCCAAGATCTAGTGTATTTGAGGCTCATTTCCAAGAGCCCTCAACACTACAAGAGGTCAAGATTGCAATGGGCATCCTTGCACAAATTCTTTAATAGAAAAATCATAATCCTTCATTTTTAAGATCGTCTATTTGATACTAAAACTAGACTTCAAAAAGAATTCTCCAAAAATACAAACTACTAATAATAGCAATTTGGTTGGGTTCTACTTAACTTCAAAGTTTTCGAAACACCATAATCTGGTGCCTTGGGCATTTAGGGGTTAAGGACTCTTTCAAAGATTTTTTCAACACTCAATGTTAGTGCTTTTTTCATAGAAAGTGGGTGTCCTCTTTCAAAATCCTTTCAAAAGCTTAGTCAAATATTCATTCAAGACTCTTTGGCTCCATAAGACTATGGTGGAACATCAAAGAAAATTTAATGAAAGGAAGAAATATAAGTCCCTTTTGAGAATGCCATGAATAAAGAGCCTATTTATTTATGGGGCCCTAGTGAGGACAAAAAGATAATATTATTTAGCAATGAAGTTTTGGTATCATCGAGTCTTTGCAATAAAAAATCATTTTATATGAAGTGGTCTATGATTAACTGATGTTATTCTTTTTTCTATGTAATTACATTGCTTAATTTTTTTTCAAGGTTTCATATATAAATTCTAATCAATTAAAACAATAGGTTTATGCATTTTTTTAAATGAAAAATGAAACAATCTTTGAATATTTAGTTTTCTCAAATGAAACAATAATTCTTCTATTACTACAAGCTCTAATAAATATTCATTTTCTATATGTGACATCAAATTCAATTCACAATTGTTATAAAGAAAGCCAAACAAGGTCTCCAACCTTAAACCCATATCCTACAAATTTTATGATAAATGACAAACTTTATGATTTATGTATCCCAAATCCTAATAGGATATCCACAAGCTTCAAAACTACCATAAATTATCCCTCCAAACAAACCAAATTGGAACAAAAATGGGGCATGAAAGAAGGGGAAAAAATTCTTAATATCTAGTACGCAATTTTGTTCATAATATGCTAACAAGCCACATATGACATTGTATGTAGACTAATTCTCTTAGATAATGTCTAAACTTACTTTTGTGTACCATTTCAATGAAGGTGTTAGTAGTTGAACAATTTGCATTCAAGATTTGTAATTAATATGCAAAAATATAAATATTTGAAAAAAAAGATGTGTGAAAGTAAAAGTGGAGTATTCAAAATTTGAATTAGAGAATGAACAAAGATAGTTATTCTCTTAACCCCTAAAGGACCGGGGGTGTTTGAACAAAGCTCTTGTTTTCTTGACTAGATCTTGTAACAAGAAGAATTTCTCAAATGAGTGATATGATTTTGATGATCACCACTGTTGAAATGAAAGAAGACTTACGTAGATTTCCTATGAAGAAAAAATCAACAAAATTGCACAATTTTTGAGAAAATGCCACCGTTGACAAAATTGATGAAAGATATCCAATTCAGTGGAACTTTGTACATGCGTTGAAATTGGAATGTTGAAATCAGAATGCTCAAAAGTGATCCAAAAACTTTGGTTTTATTTCCACAAGTACGTATCATCATGATTTAGATGTATAATTTTTTTCAAATCATTTTGAGGTGTGGGAAAAAAGATATGAACACGTGAAGTGATAGCCCAGAGTACTTTTCCTATTCTCAAAAAATTCACCAAAAATCACTCACTCAATCATTTCATGATCGGATTGTATTGATGGATTGAGCAAAAAAAATCATCTAGGGTCTCTTTGTTGGTCACAAACTATTAGTGAAGTTCACATTCTCAATTTTCTACAAATGTAATTGTAGAAGCCATGTGGTGGCCTTATGGTCCTTTAGGGGTTAACTACAAGAAACATTGAAGAATTTAATTGTGCCCCTTCATAAATAAGAACTTGGCGTTCAAAGCAACACAAAGTGTCACCAACCACACCATTCCAAAAAATAAGCGAAGACAATTGATATCAATCAAAAAACAAACTAAAAAAATTTCAACATTTTACTAAAGATACAAATTCCCATGAAGAACATCAAGGTGACAAGCATGTTACAAGATTATGTTAACACTAGGTACACTCCACTGCAAGAGTTGTAACGATCATACGATCGAAGTGCCACTGAGGAAAATATACAAGATTGTCAGTGAGCGTACTTCAGAGCTTACTTCATGTGCAAACCATATGGATGGAAAATCAAAACATAGATGAAACCATGACAGAAGTTTGTGACACTGCATGTTTACAATAAAATAGATTTGAAAAACCAATAGGATAAACAACAACACTGTAACCATGGTAATGCCAATTAATACCCAATAAGTCGATCCACAGATTATTCCATATTATAAAATATACGAGAAATGAGACTTAAAACGCTCCTTTTTGATAAATAAACTTAAAATCAATTCAGAGCATCTTCGTGGCCTTGAAAGCTGCTACAAACCTATGCAAGTCTTGCAATCACTCGCTCGTAGCGTACGCAGTTGCAATGTCAAAACCCTAGTCAACTGCAAATTCAGCAAATTTGGTTTAGTCCATGAAAAAGCTTGCAAGAATGCAAGAGTATTTTCAAGAACAGCTCAAAATATAGCTTTGTTTCATACAAGTGGGTCCATCTGCCAACATACCTACTGAGAGAACACTTGAACAAAAGAGTATGCAGTTGCGCTCATTCATGCATCTCTTGGAGGGTATCCAGGATTCCTATAGACGAGGGAATCACACACAATGTATGTTAGCCAGTCTGATATGGAAATGGAAATGGAAATCAAAACATTTGAAGAAGATTCAAAAGAAAAGTACGATCCCCCAATTGCTTACCCTGAAAATCCGGGTCAAACATCACAGCTGCAGGAAGCGCGGGAGCTGCCCCATGGCCAGGGAAGAACTGCTGTAATTCCTCCGGGGGTAGAGTTGCTGTTGAATCCGAGAAGTCAGACACACGTAGATGCTTGTATCTGTAAAGACCCATCAGGTACACGTATACTGTTAGTTTGGCTAAAACATTTGCAGAGATTTTGAGAAGAGCATCGATATTGGAGATTTGTCAAAAAGAAAACCCGCGCTCGAAGACGAAAGTGACAGTACATATGGCATCGGATCAGAGGTTGAACATGAGGACTTCGATTTTCGGTCTTGGAGGAATTCTAATATATCGTTTTATAGAATCTAAGGAGGTGATCTAATATTTAGACTGTAGATAATCTTCTCCTTTTCTCTCCGATTGTAACACTCTCAGGCGGTGTCAATGTCAAATAAGACGAACCCAAAACTCTGAAGGTATACGTTAAAACTATCATGAAATCAGATTGAACAGGAAAGCACTTACTCATTTTCGTCTCCAGGAAAAGTTTCCTTCAGCACGCTGGCCCACTTGGCAATTTCCGTTCCACCATTCCCTGTTATTGCCTCGTCAGCAATGCCAATCACAGCTTGGGCGCCCTCCTTCAGCCATGCTTGAACATCAGGAGGTCTCCAAACTAAATAGTTCCTCTCTACGTAAATATTTGTAAGGTGCTCAAGAGTAGGGCTTTCTGAAGTGGCTCTGCTAAAATGGTGGTGCTTCAGAATCTTCGCCCAGGTAGCATCCTCTTTGATGGGCGCTTTATCCACTATCTTATTCAGAAATGCAGGATGCAGCATCAATGCCTGTTGCAATAGCTTCATCGACGACTCCTGTTGTCCAAGAGAAACTTCGGGTGACTTGGGTAGGGATGCTTTGCCGCCCGATTTACTAATACACAGCCAAGATAAATCTCAGAGATGGGACGTAACTAATTAAAATATCAAAGAAACTGGTTCTTAATTTCTGCTCAAGTTGTGTTACCATTAAAAGAGATTAAAAACAGCTGAAATCTGTTGCGGAAGCCCAAGCGATCAGCATTCAGCAAGTGTAAGCAAATGTTATCCTATTACGCACGCCAACACACTGGATGGCATATACAGTTCTTCTAGACATGAAGTTGATATGTGAATACAACAACACTCGGAACACTCAACTCTCATCCGGACCTCTATTTCTTCTCAGTACAGAAAATATCGATAAAGGAAACGAACGGAATACCATACAGAAGACCCTGGTACTAGGAATGCATCACGAATAATCCACACATTAAAATCCACAAAAACTCTTCGATATATACACATAACTTGGAGCTCTGAAAGTACCTGACAGAGCTGGAAGCAGACCCCTGGTCTTCGATATGAAACTGGGCAAGTGCAAGCGATAAGGAAAAACTGGGCAGCAGCGAAAGCGGTCGATCTGTCCCATACTTTCGTACAAATATCGTCAACCACTGGTATTGCTCTGCCCTAATTGCAAAATAATCGATACAAAACAGTGACCCCATGGGATCATCTGAGTTCAACGAGAACAAAACTTTACAAACTTCGAATGCTGCCCGGTGGCATCCTCGCCTATGTAAGTGTTGCATGTGCTTGAATAAAGCAACAAATAGTGGCTTGTTTGGATCCCATTCAAAGTCCAACCTACATCTTCCAGTTGTAATATTGAACGAAGGGTGCCACGCACATTCCAAGGCATAGAGACATCTCTCTAAAAGGTCAGCTGATATTTGACTTTCACCCATATGCCTGTACATTTCCGCCAGAGTCAAAAGAGAGTCGATATGATAGGGATGATGGTTAACCATAGTGACTATGGTATTGGGGTCATGCGAAGCTGAACATTCCTCGTATCTCTTCTGTAATTCCTGATATGAGTTTGAGAATGTGTATCTGCCGAGACAAACATCTGTATTAGGATGAGGTCGGATATATAAGATTGCGTAAAGTGCGGAGCCAACAAAGGCAACTAAGTTCAACACCCTCGGGAACAAGACAACGAAACATGTTCGTCAATTTCAGAACGCATAGGAGGACTTGATTTCATCAATACGGTCATGCTCGATTAGATTCATTGTCGATAAACAGAAGAGGTCGTGCTCATCCAGAAAGAACATACCCGCAGATATCTCATCACCTTACTTAGTGAGTTCCAAGTCAGAGATGCGTAGGAAGTGAAATGTATGAAAAGAGGTCACGCACCTGAAAAATTTGATGCCCTCTCTCGTCTCAACGCACTCCATGGATAGTCCACCTTCAGGTCGAGGCCAATCATCATGTGGCATAACCAACATACTCTTTTTCAATGACAATCGACCTCCTCTATGAGAAACCTGACGCTTCCTACTACCCACCATCCCAGTCCGGTCGCCACCCCTCTCCGCTGCATTTATGACCTTTGATCCAAATATACGCCGTAATTCATCTTCCGCTCTCAGGTACCGTGGATTCACGCCTAATATTTCAAAGGGATATAAATCTGCATGCCCAGAGGCACCAAACTTCAGATTACAAGAATCCACAGCTTCAAAAAATACTAGCCAACGCCTACTCAACCTTTAAGAATTAAGAGTCTGAATTTTCATTACAAAAACAATATATAATGGAAAAGAATAAGAGGAGACTCCGTCCTCTCTCAAAACCCTTTGAAATGAAAGAAAATTGCATAATGCCATTTGCAACCAAGAATTATCTTTAGATCCTGACAATTCATGACGTCTGCAAAACGTGCTTATTTCTGTGTTCTAAAAATGTATCCAGGAAGCCTAACTTTTTGAAGTACCTGCCGCAGTCCCAGAATCAGAGGTTGATACATTCCCTTCGTTTTGAAGTGCCAATCTCTCCAGTAACTCATCTACAGACTCTTCCTCGGCCGCACGAGTGGCTTCAACAGTGGACGACGTTGAACCCTTTCCTTTCTTCTTTCCTTTGCTTTTCTTCTTACTTTTGCTCACTTTGGCTATTGGTGCACCTTTCTTTGCGATCAGGGGCTCACCGCGGATCTCAGCTTCATCTTTATCCTCGCCCTCAAAGTCATTAGCAACTTCGTCTTCAATATCCTGAGATAAAATAAACAGAACACACAAACGAGAGAAGCTGAGCACAAGATACGACAAGATGATGTGAAATCCATCCTTCTCTAAAACCCAGCATAATAAAGACCATGCTCAATTACGAGAAACTTCTAACCCACTAAAAATAAATGAATACCTCTTCTGGTAATCTCATCTTCAAGGGAAGATTTCAGACAACCTAATTTCAAGACAAGCATGTCAATGCAAGATCAATGACTCCAACGATGATATGGATCGTTATCAGCATACAGAGTCTTTAGAAATTGCTAACCGAAAGCAATCCTACAAGCTTCATTTTCGATTCAAGAATTAAAACTGAGGATAAATGACTCAGGCTAACAATTTGCACTGGAAAAAGTGGCTAACCTCGGATCCAAGAAGGCTGAAAAAATTCTGAGCAGGTTTCCCAGTTAGACTCTCCTCCGCCTCATCATCAGTTGATCCTTCAACCCGAGATGATTGCTCAGTTTCCTGCTCTTCCAACGCTCGCCTTACCATGCGAGCCGACATAATTTCGCACGGCAAAGGCCAACGATTCTATTCCAGCTTCCAGCAATCCTGATCTCCGGCTGCAAGTTGATTACAAATGATCCATTCACGTATCAAACTCTGCACTCTGAGCACCAGCAATCCATAATCTCAATCATTCCCAGCATGCTTATTCCGAACAATCGATGACACTAAGGACCTAACGAAACTGGAGATATTCGATTCAATCGAACATATCTCGCAATCTAGTCCAGAGTACGTAACCCTACGCCGGTGCAGCTGCTTTCGTTGGAGGCAAGCTTGGAGTCGTCTCCTTAACCCTAAAACCATGAATGGCACCTTTAACTGGAGCATTGTGCGTTCCAAAGTGATTTTCCGGTTACCACAGGACCTTGGGTCTAATGCCATAGAGGGAGTAATTAATATGATAAAAAGCATTGAATCAGGGTATCAATAAAACTCGAACCAACCAGCGAAAAACACTACTATCAAAAATGAGACTGAGCATCAGTAGTGTCGGATCTAACAGAAGCCAGGACAAACTCCATAACCCATCCACTTCACATTGCCTGAGCTTCAGCACCTAGATATATCCGTAAGAGCTTCTACAGCATTGGATAATCCATTTTAATTGCATTCACAGAAGGCCTAATGAAGACAAGCACAGCTAATCGAAACGCTCCTAGCTTAAGCTCGAGCTCAACAGATTCTCGTTGGAGAAGTCGCTTACCTCGCAATTAAATTCACCACCAATTCGGAAAACCAACACCTAATTCCAGAGTCCGTAACCCCAAAACCTCACCACATCATCTCAATTCTTTCTCAAAATGTCTAAAAACACATCTCTCGGTACCCTGGATAAGCTGCTCCAAACCTAGATTTCTCCATAAAACCTACTACCGCATTGGAAATGCCAAGCTACTTGCTTTGGGCATTCGAAAATGTCAGTGACCTAACGAAGACTGTAAAAGCTCATCACCCTCTGAAGAAAATCCTAACTTCAGCTCGATAAAAACGATTCTTGCTCCAGCAATCGCTTACCTCGCAATTATTCTCGCCACCGCTTTAGAAAGCCAACACCTAAACTCCACAGTCCGCAACCCCCAAAACCTCACCAAATCGTCTCAAATTTTCATAAATCTTCTGATAAAAAAAACTCTGTAATACTCCGAGAAAAATCTCCGCTTAAAATCTGAGACCGAGATCACGATGGACGGAAATTGAAGCTTAGACAATCGTGTGAGAAGGTGTCGGGCACTCGGGCGACGCTGCTGGGGAAGAGCAGCAGTCTGACGCAGTTCACGGCGAAGGACGACAGAAGTGCTCTCCACGTTCTCAAAGTTCCCTATGTTCTCTATAGAACCTATGAGTTCCCCACAAGTCGTTATGTAGAAATTCAGGCCAATTGGGAGTTGGACCTTTTCCGTCTTCACTTCCCAAGACGCAATTTCGTCGCCTAAAGCGTACACCTCAGGTAGCCGCACCTGAAACCGTCACTTTTTCTCGGTTTCTACCATCTCCTATGGTCTAAGTCCAATTTCTTTCATACGCATTTGTTAGGCGACCTCAAAAAAATCCAACCCAAATCATATAGTAATTCTTCGACAAGTGCATACTATTTGGGGAATTTTCAAAATTGAAAGCATAAAGTACCTACTTACATTACTACACTAACCCTTAAATGGCCACCTTTGAAGCAAAAGATGCTTCAACTTTCTCTCGTTGCCACAAAGAACTCTTCAACTCTTATTAGTTGTTCTTCAGAGATTGTAGTGGATTGGGGGGACATAGTGGCTCATTAACCCCTAAAGGTCCAAGGCCTTTTGGGGTTTAAAACATCATTGCTTTTGAAATATTATAGGTATGAATGTCACTAAGGTATAGAAATCTCAACCATACAATCTTATTGTGTACATGTTGTCAATGATGTGAATCAAAGTTGGATTCATTTGGTGACATAGATTGCAAGATTATAATGTTTTTGTATTGAAAAAATGATTCTGAAATTTTCCTAGAAACACATTTAGAGGTGAAATTTGATTTTGAAACCTACTCAAATGAAAAAACCTTAAAATATAATGTACTTCGATACAAACAAACAAACAAACAAATACTTTAGTGAAAGAAAATATCATTCAATTGACTTACTATGTATATAAAAAATGGCTTTGAAATGTCAAAAAATAGCAAAAAAAAGTTGCAAGAAACACATCTATGGCTAATCCTCCTTCTACTAAAATGCTTCTCAATCATTCATAACTTCTTGGGATTGATATAGAATTTCAACATCACAAACTAGACTAGTATGTGCAACTTTTCCAAAAATAATTATTGGAAACAAACATTGTATAAAGAAGAAACAAGCCACCAAAGTTCATTGTAATCCATAAATGTTGGGATTTTGAACTTCAAATTACTCCCAAACATTCAAAACAACTTGGATTGACATGAAAATTTCACCACAATATTAGACTTCAAGAGGAATAGAAACCAACAAATTTTATTGGAAAAAAACACTAAGATGAAGGAGATACAAAGCCCCGAAGTTGTAGCCATTCAATTTAGACATTAGATGCAAAAGTTACAACCTTTTGAATTGGATTTCTAAACTATGTGAGGACACTTTTGGTTCCCTCCTTAGGGTGCTTTGGGGTTAAGTAGTGACCAATTGGAACCCTATAGGAAATTGTACCCCTTACACAATATAATTGTCCAACTTACAAGGCTTGTAGGATTATCATACTTAGCATGATTGTTTGCACTCTAAATGCAATGGGAGCCTAGTCATCCCTCAAGGCCATACATATGTGAGGATCCTTGACTTTCAAATGGATTCCGCCCTTGCCTACAAACCTAGGTCTTCATATCGTGGATGGTCTTGAAGGATGAGACCCCTATTATACTTTTATTCCCTTTTTATACTCCTTCCATGCCATCTCATAGGTGGAGCTAAACAGAAGGTGGCTACATATAGTGTTTCTATCCTAAATCAAATCCTTGAGGTTTAACTTTTGTCCAAATCCAAATGCAAGAACATCATAGATAATCAAATTCTTGTATGGGGTCATGTTTTGACATCCCACAAGTTGGTATAAAAAGTTGGTTATGGGTGTCAACTCTAATTTTTGGTTTATATAAAATTTTAAATATATGAATAATGAATTATAGAATTTGTAATGTCAAAGTCAATCGTTTCTAACTTCCTATGTTGTTTAAATTTTTAGATTATTACATTCAATTTCAAGGCCAATTTTCTTAAGGTCTAGGATAAAGTTTCTGTGACTTAAACTTCTCCAAAGAAGGTAATGAACTAATTTTGATTATATTGCAAATATTGTTGAATCAAATTTCTCACCTACAATCTAAAACCATTTTAGTAAAATGTCAACACTATGACACAAGATGGAACATAAAAATCTAAAACCAATATTAGATACACCAATAATATTTACTTCAAAAATTTATAATTTGTTCATATTGTATCTACACTAGAAGAAATTTGTGCTTGCCTCAACAAAATTTGCATGATGTATTTGTTGAGGCAAACACAAAATATGTGTTGGAAAATGCAGAAAAATGAAGATTTTGCGTTTGTCTCAACAAACATGTCATGTATATTATGTTGAGGTAAACACAATTTTCTTCTAATGCTATAACATACATTCAAGCTAAAAGGATAAAAATTCTCCTTTCAATCATCCATATATAGTATCCAACTAAGTTCCAAGACAATAACAAAAATCATACTCAAATGCTTATTCATATGATTTCTTGGGTGTAATGCCTTTGCGTGATTCCAATATTGAAACAATAAAGAATTATAGACAATAATACCATTAGTTAGTAGACAAACAATTTTTTTTATTTTAGCAATCTATTCCAATAAATATAATCATTTATCATATCACCATTTTCTATATCAAATGTACAATAAAATGGATAAAATCATTTCACAAATGCCAACATTTCAAAATATATATGATTTAAGCCAAATATGTGAATTTTGATCTAAATTCAACATTGAAACCATAATTATTGTTCCATGTAGGATTGAATAATGATTTGGGAGGTTTGATTTTTGATAATGAAAATGTATTTCAACTAATCACTCTTAAAAATATTTCACATGTTGAAGTCCACTTTTACTTCAAATTACAATAAGTATGGATATTTTATGTACATTAGACATGTAATACTTTGGTTTCAATAGGCTATAGTGTTTTGGATAAGACAAAATTTTCACTTTGAGAAAGCAATGAACTCATAATCATTTCCACAAGTATTAGATGCCCAATTTATGCTTTTTCAAACAATTCATTTTTAGAGTAGAAACCACAGAAATCTTTGGCTATCCATGATATAATCAAGTGGACAAGATTTACTTTTGCAACCTTCCAACTCTGAGACACATGTCATGACAATCTTTTGATTGTACTTGGGGCAACAGCCAAAGGCAATTATTTCATTATTTCATTTTTTGTAGATTTCAATGACAAGTTATACACCTTATTGAAACAATCTAGCCATACTATTATTTTGACTTGGTTCTCTATTCTTCGAGAATCTAGACTGCTTCTATCTGGCTTATAAAGTGAAGTAAATGAATACTTCATCCATATTTGTAAGGGTAGTTGGACCTTCACGGCATGAGATACTGCGTTTTAAAGTACTTTTCTAATTAAATCATACAAAGAATCAGAAAAACAGTCAAACAAAGCCACCGTAGGCATACGGACAATGGGACACTAGTCAGTCATTCTCGCACATCTTTGAAAGAAATATAGGGAATGAATGGACTGAAAAGGAAAGAAATTGTCCACAACTTCCAATTGCACACTTGAAATCACACTGGCTTCTATCCACATCCGATCTTCATCAGTAGATTTATATCTTTCAAGTTCCAGTTTCATTCCACCATTTCCACTGAGATCACAGTTGAAAGTTGAAAGAGTTCTAGATATATCATTCCCTAGCATGGCAAACAAATGCGGAGCTACAAGACCTTTGACTTCAAATCTGATTGATCATGCATTGTCCATAAAATCCATCTCCCAATAACCCAACATCCATCAATTTTGAGCTTCATTCAACCGGGTGAAAGTTGGTAAAAACTTGGCGAGGCTTGTATCTTCAAGGATCTTCTCATTAGCAATTTCAGCAAACATGGCAACGCCCAGATATAACAAAATCGCAAGAATGAAGCTTCAAACCCTAGATCATTTCCGCCAAATCCTGCCATCGTGATAGCTTCTGAGACCAAACCTGGCCAATGGAATAACAATTTGAATCCATTCATAAATCCTCCCTTTTTCCTGTACAAACCAGACAATTACCATCGATGTGTTCGTCAGAAGGACTTGTCACTGAAAATCAAGCACAGAGCAAGTCTGAGAACTAATAGCTAAACAAATTCTGGAATTGGTTCAATGTATTAACCATTCATTGTGCAAAATAAAATTAAAACGTCCACACTGAAAGCTTGTAGTTGATGATAACTTCCAAAACATAGTTCTGTAAGACACAATTTAAACTTTCCATTGGCATTTCGTTAACTTTCTTCAACCTTCTTAAATGAGTAGTTTCAATTCATAAAGATTTGGGAGCAGCCACTTCTGGCCATTTGCGCTCTGAGAGTAGAAGTAGACAATGTGTGATGTGAACGATATCCTATCCGAGGGTAACCGAACCCCGCACATCGATCAATATCACTGTCCTTATAAAAATTCTACAGAAGATCACTTACGGTGCAGGAGTGAGGACCTTCAGAAACCAAGATGAAATGAACAAATACTGAGAGATCCATAGGAATAGAGATTGCATCACGTCCCATTATAGATCTGAAAAATGTCGTAGTTCATTACAACAAGAATAACATTGTATCCCAGCCAAGAAATAGAGTATCCAAACGAAAAGTGCAACAAGAACAATGTCGCGTTTAGGAAACTATACCGAGTTCAAATAAAACGCTCGACCATGCTCCAGAAACAGACGTTGTCATGAGGAGGAAGGCTCCAGGGTCCAGCCGACTGGTTCGTTGCAATCTAAATCTTCGGAGAACAGAGTAACCGACACTTCCATTCTCAAATGGAATCGTGAGCCTCAGAGTTACGTGGATGGGCGCCATGGAAAGAAATGGCATTGCATCCTCAGCAGGTCACATGCTCAAGACCTTCGATCTCTCGTGAAATAGTCATCAATCGTAACTGATAGAAGAGGTCGAATCATCTCCAACAAAGAATGCGTCCCCGAAGAATTCGATGAGCGTAGTAAACACGACATCCCGCGAACCTTTTCTGGTACGCGGAGTACTGTTGAAGCCATAGCAGTGGATCTCACTCTTGGAAGACACGCCACAAGTAATCCACGATCACGAACACAATGGCGGAGTGTATGGCGCACTGCTTGCTGAGAACGAGCCCCGCGTCGGGGTCACGGGCAAGCTTAGGGCAGGCTATCATCTGACACAAAGTGCATTGAGGTTCGCTGGCCGTGACATGCGCCACAGGGGTGGTCGAAAAGGAAGGTAACTCGAACATGGTGGCAATCCAAATACCGAGCAACTTTCTACTTGGAAAAGGCAGATAACGAGACTCTGTCGGCGAGGTTCCTCCCGTTGGCGGTAGCGGCTTCGACAGATCTGGGAGTACGAAGGTCAGAGTCTGGCGATCTGGGGAGAACGCTCGGATCGTGCACAAAAAAGAAATAATCGAAACGAAGAAACCCAAAATCAGGTCGCAGGCCGCGCTCCACACACAAATTCTTGCGCATGCATCGCCTCTGCGCAACAAGCCGAACTGTCGCATCCAAACACGTTCACGACACACTGCATCAGCAACCGCGACGTACGTATCCTCACGTCACCTCCGACGCCGCAACAAAGAACCTCGCAATCCAACGCGCGAGCAGGCTGTCACGAACGTAACTTTGAATAACACTGTACCAATCTCTCAAATCGCAACTCTCTAAAACACGCTCAAATCTCAAACATCAAAACTCCTTGAAGTGCGAAACGCAAGCGACTGAAACCCTCAAATCCTTACATGTACACATTAATATACATTCAAGCGCGCATTCAAAGCTCATCGAGGAGCCTGTGGCGTGCGCAACGTTCGGAGCGGGGCTTGAGGGTTGGGGGAGGAAGAAGAAGACGCAACGAAACTGCGTGTGGAACTGCACAGTGTTTCAAAACCGTGCTCAGAACCAGGATCTCTACGAAATTGAGTGCGACTTCTCTCTTTCGACCGGCACAGATAGCGCTGGAAACCGTGAACTAGGGATGAAACGAAGATGGGAACCGTGCGCGCGAGTGAGAGGAGATAAGGACTACGGGGCTGTGTCTGTGTGTGCTGAAGTCGGCCCAAAGTTACATTCAAAAGTAAAGTTGACTGTAAGATTCCCAAGTCCAAATTTGGACAATATCTGATCAAGGCGTCAATTATAGTTCCATTAGTCCAAACGTAGATTCTGATGGTGAATCTACGTATGGAGAAGAAATTTTTCCTGGAGTAGCCTCCACTCCATTCTTGGGGAGCCACGTCAGCAAAGACAGTAGGAATAAGCAAAGTGAGAGGTAAGATGCTTTGTTACTACGGTATCACAGTAATTTGGGTGGCTACACTAATTTAGTTTCTAGTTAGTTGAGGCATTCTTTTCAAGCCTAACTTAGTTTACTTTTTATTAAGAATGCGAAGGACTTGAAATCTTCTACTAACGGGGATAACATTGATAAAATTGTCCCATCCATATTCTTGCCTAAAATATAACCCCCTAGAACATGAGCAATGTTTAGAGAGATTTAGGATCTACATTGAATAAGGGTATTTAGGGGATCCATTCTAATTAATTGGCATTTCACACTATATAAATATCTACCTTTATCAATAGTTATTGAAGTGTCGAGGGGATGCACATCATGTCTCAAACATCCACAGTTTTTTACAATTAGTCCCTTTCATTTTTTGGTCCCCTTAATACCCCTATTAAGCGTAGTTGTCCCATGTCCTAATCACTATGATGTTTCGAAATTAGATTGATGAGCACAATGGTTGAGGATGATATTTTCATCCAAATAACTTCTCATTCACCCAAAGTAAACCCTAAATCTTCTACCCTAAATCTTCTTCAAACTGACCTATCTATGTCACTAACTTGATGAGATTGAGGTCTACACCAATATTTGTACCCAAATAAAACTTTTTTGTCAGATGAACATCAAGGAATTCTCCTTTGTAAGACAGAGTTGCAACTATTCATCCTCGGAATCAGGGTCTAGAAAAGTGGTGCGAGTGGCGCCATGCAAGTCTGCAACTTGTTCTCTCTTTATCCAAAATGTGTTGTTGGTATTGGTTCACCCAAAACATGGAAAAAGATATTAAAAAAAGATTTCTGCATGCCTTTGGCACGCAACTTGAACAGGCAATTGCTGATGGAGGAAGTATAACTTGATAGTTCATTTTGTTTTAATGTTTTTTAAAGTTACCAGTTACTTTTAATAAGTACTTGCAAGTCAGAACTGAAGGTGGGGTCGGTGTTTATGAGTCACCGGCAAAACTGTTGCCTCTCGGGAGAACCGTTGGTTAATTCATTGTTACCCGGCGGTGGAATTAGGAAAAAGAAACAGTTGTAATATGAAAACATTGGAAAAAAACTGGTGAAAAAATCTGCAAATTTTGTGTTTAGAGTAGAAAGTAGAGAAAAAATCAGATTGGGTATTTGAAAAAGTAGTTCAATATGGGAATTAAAGGGAAATGTTTGGTAAAACTCAAAAAAAAAAATTGTGAATGTTGTACTTCTCATCTAAAGTGTCCTATGAGATGGAGGTAAATTGAGCATATATAACTATCTTGGATTCTATGGATTGTGTTAAAAAGAATTTGAAGCATGTTGTTAAAAATTATTTATTAACTTGAAAATTCTAAAGGCCATTTTTTTGGTCAAAAAACACTCAAAACTACCATTTCTATTGTGGTTATCCAAGAAAAGAGAAAAAAGAAATCTTTAGAATATAACTGTAGGATCTTGTACTTCACTTTTCTCAAATTACGTGGTAAAATTTTCTTGAAGTTTGATCCTACAGATTGGAAGATAGTAGCATTCAAATTTGGAAAAAAAGATTTTTGAACATTGGCTTGCAATTTTAGATGACTTTGAATACCATTTGTGGAAAGAATTTGCACTACAAACTTTGAATTTTTTAAAATTTATGTTGAAAAATTATGTTGAAAGTCTAGGAAAAAAATTCAAAAGACACACATTTGGTTTTCATTCTTTAAAAAATTATTAAGTAGAAGTAGGTAAAAGGTTGAACAAAAATATACATTGATAATAGCTCTAAGATGGAATTGAAACACAATAATCCCAACAATAAAATTGTTTTAGCAAGAAAACTCAACCCCAAAATGCCCAAGGTCTTATTTGACCTTCTAGGAATTTGCTCTAAATTAAACAAAAAAAACACATTTTAATGAATTTTTCAATTTTTTAAAATTATAACCATACAAATTCAAACTAGACATGTTAAAGATCACATGGGAAAAGAAAATACAACAATATCAATTATGGATTGAAAGATTATAATGTTTGATCATGAGGGTATTAGAACTATGAAAGTGATTTGAAGTCTTTCAATCCTCTTTTGACATGTCAAATCTGAAATCGAGGTCACCAAAATAAATATGAGATTAAAGGACATATCATGCATATCCCCAATCAACTTATGGCTTCTCAATACTACTCTACAATTTTTAAAATAAAATTATAATGTGATTTTTTCCCTACGATGTAATGTATTTGAGGCTCATTTCCAAGAGCTCTCAATACTAGAAAATCAAGATTTGCAATAGATACCCTTGCACAAAATCTTGAAAATTGTGAAAATTGCATTAAAAAATGAATAATATGAGCTATTTTTCAAGAAGATGCTTAGATTGTATGAAAAAACAAGATTGTCCATAACTTTCTCATCACTAGTCCAAATAGAGTGAATCAAAACTTCACATGTAGATAGAAATATAATCTTTGTGGAAAAAAAATTAAATTTATTTTGACTTTTTGTGATTTCTTTTGTGTTGCCTGCCACCCCCTATTTTCAGCTTAGGTGGCATAACTTTTATTTTCGGATACCAATTGAAAAAAATTTATATTCCCAAAAAATTTATGTATTTTCTTGTCTTTAAAAAAAAGTTTCAAAAAGTCATGATGAAAATTGAGTTCGTAGGAGCCTATCCAAAATCCACTTTGTTCCCCAAGGGGGTAATGGACCTAAGGGGGTAATGAACTTACTTTCCTTTATTTCTAATTTTTTTTATACATATGGCATTTTAGTCACAACTATAAGTATCAGATTGACCAAGCCTAATGACATTTATTTCAAAAATTTCACCTCCACTAGTGGCAAGGGTTTTTGTTTTCCCTATCAAGCCAAATGATTATGATAAGGCTAGGGATACAAACAAGAATTGAATCATAGACCTCATTGGCCCAATAAGTCTAATGAGCAAAATCATTTTTTAATATTCCTTGGGAGTAGTTTAAAGTTGATTTAATCCACTTACATGCCTTTTTATTATGTAAGATTTAGTATTTTCAAAGTAAGGTAGGAGGTCCTAGACTAGTTCAAGCTATAAAAGCATTCTTTAAATCCTAAAGCTTGTTGCACCCCAAAATGGTTTTTGAAAAATTTGGGAATCTGAAATGAAGTATCAAATTTTATTTTTTATTTTTTCTCTCATTTTTTTTCTTGAGTGTAGGGAAATAAACAAACATCTTAGGAATCAAATTTTGATGACAATGGAACATTTAAAAAAATGTTATGTGTTTTCTTTAATTTTGGCATGTACTTGGGCAAATAGAATGCAACATTATTTTGCTTTGAAAATTTGAATAATTCTTCCTAACTTGAAGATCAAATCAAATTTGAGGTTCTCGAATCTTTCCTTTAAAGGAGATTTGAGTTATATGGCTTGAAAGCCCAACAACAAAGTTACATTGCCAAAAGCTTGGGGAGTCTTGAAAAAAAAATTGTTCTACTTTGAAGTTATATTTTTATACATATATTGCTCAAAAAAACCCAATTTTTATATATTAGCCTAATACTAGTCAAAAATAACTTTTTGCAATAACAAATTCTAAAAAAAGATTAAAATTTGATTTATAGCCCCTTTTTGTAAACTCAACAGTGAATCTTCTTCTAAATCTTAATACACCACTTGATAGCTAATTTGATTCTCTTGAGAATGAGCCCAAATGAGCCTAAGTTCAAGTGACTCTTTACATTCCTAATTCCAGAAACAGTTGTTCTACAAATGAATCAACCCATTATCGGTTGCCAAAAAGTTAAGGGTTATGGAGTATTGAATTTTAGTTGTTTTGAAAATATTTGTCAATCTTGGATTTGTTCTTTTTCATTTGTTTTAGGCAAAGAAAGATTATCAACATGACAAGTTACCAATTACTCTATCCCGCACACATAACAAGGTTTTCTTCAGTGGCACCACAAAATATTTCAAAATATTTCTTTTGTGCAACAGTTTTCCACGCATCCCAAGTAGAGTTCTTTATTAGAAATATGTCATTTTTTTCTTGCAAGTCTCTATGATAATCCATTTGTAGGCGTCGAGTGTTGCATAGTACTATTTGGCGAGTTTAGGGCCTCTTTACATGTATCAGTGGGTGGGGGAGCTTCATATGGAGTGCTACAAGTGAATATTGCAATTGCATTTTCTTTTGGACTTGGTGGGTGGAGAGGAATACAATATGAAATCGACACGTACTAGATTCTCTCAAAAGTGACTAGTCTCCACCAATGGAGTTGTCCACCAATATTGGTGAAACTTCAACTCCTCCTTTCCTACTTGCCCACCCTGGCAAGACAATTGGTTGAGTCTATTTCGGCTTGTTTTGTCTTACTTCTTGACTTAGTACAAAGCTTGCCCACCAGGGCCGAATGTAAGCGCGTCCTAAGTCCCCTAGAACTGTCAGCCCCGCGATTGATTGTTCATCACTTTTAATAGTATTTTAGAATAATTTGAATTGGATGTTTTCTAGGCCTGGACCATGTCTCCTGAAATTGATAAATCAGTACATATATCATAAGACGATTTCACATTTCGAGGTCGGAATGGGATCTGGTGTTTTCATATCTTAGCATCAAGCTAAGGCAGCCAATAATCAAACAAAAGAAAACGCCAAGCGTTTACTTGGTCGGAGAGAAAAAAATCTTATTTTTATTGGTCTCTTATTTTCATCTTCTTCCTTGTTCAAGAAAGCCCAGAGAAGAAATGATGTTTTTTTCTTTGCCCTTTTCTCTTCAGAGACAAAGAGAGAAGCTGCAATTCGCAATTTTAGGGCCTTTCGGTAGCTTCCTTGATTTACCAATAGGATAGCCTTAGACGGGTCAAAGCCCGCTTTCTTTGCTTCGCAAATGAAAAACTTTGGAGGACACAATACGTTTTCTGGCATGCTCTAGTCTCTCGAGTCTTTCAACATCAAATGAAGAATGATTTTGGCTCATCTTTCTATTGGTAAGCCAGAAGTTTTGTAGACCATAGAACTAGTCCGACGCATTTCGTTGCACTTCCATCATTATTGTAAAAGGGCGCACTCCAATACTGCTAATGTCTAGTAGCTTTGATAGTAGTTGTTGGATCTACTACCTTGTCCATTGAATATAATAAAGCAAAAGATGGTATAGTAATAAACATCAGAATAATACTAGGAAAATTGGTCCAAATAATCTCTATAGTAGTCCCATGAACAATTTTTTTCTAGAATTAGATTTCTTTTATGGTGAAAATGCCATAAAACGCAAACCAACATCCATAATACAAAGATCAAAATAATTATTAAGAAAAAAAAAATATCATAATGTAAGATAGGGGTTAGCTCTCGGTGTCTGCCCTCCAAACCATAAGTGATAGTTTCCTATCATAGAGCTCGCTACCTCTAACCTTGGCTTGAGGAAGGGCAAAGCAACATGCTTTGCCCTCTTCTCCAAAACAAAATATGAAACGTAATGGCGCTATGCGCACCTTTCTTTGTTTGCAAAGTGAACAAAATGGGGATGTCTTGGACAATCAAACAACAAGGAAGCTTGCATATAAGCAAACAACAAAAAATCTATATAGATTTTTTTTTGCTAGCTTTATTCCACACAATATTGCACAACGGCATCATCGAGACTATAAACTGATTGCTTCGTAACATGTAATTAAGATGATGGTATCATTGAGCGCGTAACAATCCATTGTATGCTTCATTCTTGCATTTATAGGCTTTTATCCGCCTCTTAACCAAGATAAGGACATGGGAATGTTTTTTTTCAAAGCCCCCTCTATATATACCTTTGAGAGGATACGAAACGACCTATTCCTAAATTCATTTTTTTTGTTCTAAGGCTCACAATATTTTCGGCATGGGCATGGACTCCAACACTATTCTAAAATATTGGGGGAAATCCTTCGAGTCATATTCAAGATTTTGTGCTAGTCCAAGTGACACATTATAATTATTTTAGCAAATACAAGCCTAGTAAATGCTTGTCTATTGTATTTTAGGATTTTGCAGGGGGTGTCAGAGAGCGTCTCCCCACTGACGTAGGAAAAGTGATTGCCTCAACTGGTGACTGGATTTGCTCAGTAGAATTCATGAAGGATTCGGCGGGTACGAGAAAGACTGACAGAGAACATTCTTCTCTATCATTGTTCAATTTGTATGCAACTGGGAAACGTGCCATCCCCGCCTCTCTATCTTACTGGCATCCTAACTTTGGCCAGGGTGGATTGACCCCCTTGCTCAGCCCCAAGGGAAAACCCTCAAAATTTTTATTTGTCACACATGATAAAATTTGAAAATTTTGAATTCATATTTGGCAATCAGAGGCCCCAAATTAGCTAGGAGAGGTAGAGAAGATAAGCTAATGAAGCACAAAATAGGGGGTCTTTTTTTTTAAATGCACCAGTGGATTAACTAAGGGGGGACGAGCGAGGGGGTCAATCCACCCCCGGCCCTAACTTGCAGGTAAACTATTCTCGAAGATTATTGTTTCATTGCACCAAGGAATTAGAACATCACTAGAACTCAAAATATTGCACCCAAATTATTTCAGTATGTTCCTTCAGTGGTTCTGCCTTTCGCGCACATACCGGCAATAAATTTTCAAGCATATTTCCTGCGTTTTAACTCGATCGACGGCTGCTACAAACCTTCAAAATGCACGCAGGAAATAACTTCTGTTGCGATTGGGAGATACAAATATTTTCACGATTGATATCAACAAGGCAGCTGGGCAATCGACCACAGCGGGAGGATTCAATGCAGAGCATCCTGTTGTATATTTGTCGATCGAGATCGAAGTCTCCTGAAAGGAATCTCTGTGGCTGCACTACATGATGACGTACGTGGCCACTGGTTTAGATGTTACCCTCTCGGGTCCATTCAATTCCGCTTGGCATCAGTCTCCACAAATCGGACACAGTAAGTAAAGAACTCTTCTCATTTGGTTTTCAAGGTTCCTTGATTGTTCTCCGGACTGCCTGCTATACATGAAAACCTTCCGAGTCACCACGCTGTCAGTGATATTCAATTCATGGGTCTGTTCCAGGTACGCATTTGGGGAGAACAGAAGCAGTGCGGCCTCTTTATGTTCGAACCATATGACGGAAATGTTGGGGATGCAGTGTCTTATATATCAGATCGTCAACATAGTTCAGACCGGCAGTTTCTGTGACCGCAATATTTCCCTACTCTAATTCAATGCAATATACAAGCAATGCATTATGATGTGAAGTAAGTATATTCATATCTACATCAACCTACTTCAAAAATTCACTTTTAACTAATTCAATAAGAATTTAAAAACTATGTTCAAACCAATTTGGAACGAAACGAGCCTCCACAAGGCGAGTCTCCAAGAGCGTAAATGGCAATTGATTGAACAGTTACAGAGATCACATAGGGGACCACAAATATTCGAGCAAGGAGATCGAAAAAACAACTTCATACGCCTGCACCCCCTCTAATGTACACAAGAAACAGCTAGAAACATGTCAACTGAAACAGAAACAATACAAGAAACGGAAACCATGTAACAAGCAAAACGATGCAAGCCTCAATGCAAGGGATGCAAAACGGCCAAGCATACCTTCCTCAAATGCAAACAAGAAACAGAAACATGTCGATTGAAACAGATACAATACAAATTGACTTGCGGTGCCGCTTTCTATGCATGCAATGGCCATAGAAATCAGCGACTTCCTCCAACAATCATCTCCTCCAGAGATCGATCGAGATCACAAACTCCAATGTACAGCAAACCCGACGAACCATGACCAGGCTGTACTAGCTAGCCCATCAACAAATTCAACCCGGTCGATGGACCATCAATGACCGCCTTGCAAGCGGATCACGAGGTGCAAGGTGCCGCTGTTTCGCACATTATAGTCCGCCAAACGGACCCCGTCTTGCAGCTGCTTGCTGCAGTAGATCAAGCGCTGCATGCTCGGCATGATCCCTTCCACCTTCTCGACGTGCTTCTTCACGTCGTGCACAGTCTGCGTCGACAGGTCCACGTCCACGGCGATGCACTTCCCGGTCAAATTCTTCACAAAGATTTGCATCTTGGGCAACCGGTTGCGTAATTGAAATGGATTCTACGAAGTTCAGGACATTGATATGCACGTCAATCGTCAAGTTCGTTGAATTGGTGCGATTTTGGAGCTCATAATTGTGACATACATCTACATTCAGAACTCTAACTTCAATCTATGACCCTCTCTGCAATGACATTCTGGAATATTCAGGGACGCACTTCTTTTGTTTATTTATTTGGGTTTATTTCAAAGGGAGGAATGAATTGAAGAAAAGAATACAACGGGACCCAAACCACAAAGAAATCAAGTTCTGTGGGGTATTTCTCTCCCACGAGACCTTCAGCTCCACTCAAACAAGCCAGACTTGACGTGTGATTCATGTTCCCAGGTATCAACATAAAGTTAATTGGATCTCTGAATCAATAAAACAAAACTACAACAGAAGGCAACAGTATTAAAATTTTCCTTCAGTGATCAGGAGCCAGCAGAGAGCGGCAGTGCTCAATATATCCACAGTTTCACTTGCATCATTAATTTGTTGTGATGTGGTCCTGTGAATATAAAATGCTCAAATATTCAGGGCATGGTTTAATTAAGTTGTCTAACAGAATTTTCGGATCCTGTAATTAGAGGGTCATACAAATCCCTAGAAACTAGGACAGGTATCCATTTACATTTTAGGTCGCAACGGAATTGACGTTGTCCACTTGTTTTCATTGTGAATGGCTTTGCTAAAGGTAGAATATTTCGAAGATAGTTGGACTCTGCTTACTCTTTCGAAGAGAGATTAACAAGATACTGATGTAATAATTAAACAAGGTGTGTGTGTGCAAATGAATTGTCTTTTCTAAGCAGAGGGGTGCTACCTTGAACAATCTCTAAATGAAGTTTATAAAAAAATTGCAACTCAGTTCCAAAGTAAAATTAATAGCAATTCAATTCTAAAAACTGAGCACTCGGTAGAAAAACTCACCTGGCTAGCACAGACTTGAACACCGTTCATGCATTCCAAAAGACTAGCTTCCTTCTAAGATGTAAGGAATCGCTCTTTGTATTTTCCTAAAAGAATTTAGTTAACTAACCTTAATTGATAATACTTAACACCAAGACCTAGAGTTTACACTAAGCACAAGCTTGAGATATCCTCTACATAGCCTTGATATATCATCAAAAAGCATTAATAACTCTTGCTTTTACTTCAAGTCTTTCTTGTGTCATCTATAATTAATTATCATGTTTCTTGTAGATTACATTAAGATGTCTACAATATGTACTAATAGTAATTGTATATATTTGGATATCTTTGTGAGAATTATGCGTTCCCTTCCCTTTCTTAAAGTAACAAGATAAAACACCAAAACTGACTGAGTTAGAGAGTATAAAAATCTTCACAGAAGTAACTACCAAACGATGAATAATGTGCTTGTCATCCCACCCACCTGACGGTTAAGATCAATTGGGGTGGCACCTGCGGATCTCAAAGGACGGATGGGAAACTCCTTGTCCTCCTTCTCCCGTTTCAACGGACATTGCTTTTTTTTTTTCTTCGAGATTCATTGATCCGCCATAGCCAGGTCACGTCAGTTTCAAACAGATACACATGGACTACCATATCCACTACGTTCAACTATTGTGCACAAGAAATGCTTGATTCTATACCGACTAGAACACTAGTATTCGATCGAGTCCTCAATTGAATCGTCTCTTTATCAAATCTTTTGTTGAAACTGCATGATAATCTTCGGTCACTAATATAGCTGCGTATCTTCTGAAATTAAAAATTCCACCTGATATGTCGGTAGAAGTCCTTCCCTTGAACATTTGCCACTTTTGAGCCTTCATTATCCTCTAGCTGCAGCCTTTCTGTAGATTCACGAAATCAGTAGCAAAAGCTGCAATTTCATGAAATTGTTTCTAATTCAACATGATTTCGGATGCATGATTGAAATACCAAAACAAGGCTTGCGTAGAATCACTGCCAGTTCATTAGATTCACCGCCACTTTGAAGGAGTTGAAGGATAGCTTGCGTAAAATTACTGCCTGCAACAGATGCATAATTAAAAGTGAATGATGTTGATACCAGCAACGAGAGCTTCAGGACACTTCTTGCTTACTCCTCTTGAAACTACTGAATTCTCCATAAAGAATTGTACAATAATTGGTGTTTTGTTAAGGATCTAGGTCCCCCAATTTTGGTGTGTTTTCGGTACTTCGGTGATTGAGAATACTGAATTGTATTTAGATCCATCTATTCCCTGCAGTGATTATTCATCCTCCGCACCACATTGATGAATTTAATGTGGGCTGGTAAGTGGTCCTCGTGAGGCCCGCTTGTCAGAAGACGAGAGTTTCTTTTACCCGCCTCTCCTGCTCTCAAACCACTAAGATTTTTGAATTGCCAGTTCCTGACTCTCAGCGATCCGCTAATGGCAAATCTTTTCTGCAAAATAAAGAAGTTTTTTTGAAAATAGATATACATTGCATTCTAAGAATGTATCACACTGTTGATATCAAGGGTGATATCTGACAAATGAGAAAACATAAACAATCTTTCTTCTACTACGTATATTTGAAGTGGCTTGAGTGATGACGCAAAAGTCAATTAGAATTCCACACATTATTCTTACATAGCGTGAGAAACACGTCATGTAAAATTGGCAATTGTGCTCAATGCCCAGCGTGCTTGGCAACATGAGAACGACAGGAGAATCAACAAAGGCACATGCAAATGAAATGAAAAGAGATTAATACCTGGATTGTAGAATCGATGAATAAGTGGAGATTTGTTCAAATCTCCTCCAGAGTCCTCGAGTAGATATGTAGTCCACTAAATGATCCGTGAAAGTTAAGTTGATCGTATGCGAGTAGATTGAGGCAAGATGCCAAGCCTGGATTGTAAAGGTGCTGCTCCTAACACTCCCTTAAAGTGTATCTATTGGAATGTGAGATCCATCAGCGGGAAGAAGAACGTGAAACACCTGCAACACTATATCAATAAAAAACAGGTAAAATAAACATCGTTGTTATCAGCGTTAACAAGTGTATACGAAGTTATTCTAATGCGAAGGTCTCTTTAAATGACGTCAACTTACTCATGATCTTGCTTTGGTCAAAACGTTGATTGAGAGTGGTCATCAATCTTCTTCACCAATTGCTGAAACTAAAACTAGTGGAAACATGATTTGCGCAGACCAGAGAAATGACCCATAGCAGGTCTAATTAATCATGTGGGTCTCCTCAATGGTTCATTTCCCGGTCTATGCAGCCCATGTTTCCACTAGTGTTAGGCTGAACTATTTTTCCAACACAACGTGATATCATCTTCACCATTATTGCTGAATCGCAAGAACACGACTTTTGTAGGTGGACCTTCTGTTTTTATCTGAAACATGGCAGCGACGAGGTCAACAGCTGCCTATATTGCAGGTAATCAAACCGTCATACTCTAATTAAGATCCAGAGTCTCCGTTAGCAAGAAAATTTTGCTCACAAAACATACGTCATCCTGTCATCGTAACATTCATCTAGAGGCAGTAGATTTTATGCAAATCTGCCATACGATTTAGAATCTCAAAAAATGAAGAACCAGCACTGTACGTCAACATAGAAATCCCAAGAATCCAAATGCAGACCCATCTGGAATCCCACAGCTTGAGAATGGAAGTTCAGGCTCTACTTCATACTCAAGCTGTAAAATTTAATCGCAGCACTATAGTATTGCTCAAACTGTACGTCAATTTGCCCGTCACTCCTGAACCATGATCAATTGTCAAAACTCAACAACACTGGAATTTCACAGCGTGAGTATGGAAATTCAGGCTCTATTCCAAATCAAGCTGTGAATTTGTGAAATCACATGGGTGCACTATGGAATTTCCAGAAAAACACTTCAATTTGCCTGTCACTCTTGAATCATAATCAATTGTCAAAACTGGAACAACACTGGAACTTCAGAGCTTGAGTATGGAGTTTCAGACTTTATTCCACAGACAATTATACACCCAAGCTGTGAAATTCCGTAGCTGTGAAAATCCCATACAAACTGAGAACATTTGTGTTTGACTGCAGGGCTACAGCCTGATCTCGTGCATGAGTGACCAAACTGGCGGTCGTGGCGGCGTGGCCTGCTACTACAAGCACGAGTACGACTCCTACATTTCCTGCTACAAGAGTGACCCGGAGGGCCACTACCTGTGGGTGAAGATCGACAAGGCTCTGGGGTTCGAGCACGACCTGTTTGCCGCCGTCTGCTACTTCCCCCCTGCCAAGTCCACGGCGTACAAAGGGCGCGACCGCCTGGAGCCCAACTTCCCCTACACCAGCCTCAACAACGACATCTTCTCGTTCTCCATGAAGAAAAACTCCTGCGACTTCTTCGTGGTGGGTGACTTCAACAGCCGGATCGGAGACGCGCAGGCGCCGGAAGCGCACCGACACGGACTGGCGAGAGAGTCGGCGGACAAGAAGATCAACAAGTTCGGGCTGCCGTTGATGGATATCTGCGACAAGAATGACCTGCTCATCTGCAATGGCGTCACGCAGGTGCAATTCGGTGACTCTTCGATCTTATTTCACACTCAGGAGAAATCCAATTCTATTGAAATTGGACAAATGTCCTAGTACCTGTTCTGACCATTATTTCCATTCCTATTTATCCTGGTGCATCTTATTCGAACATCACTGGGCATGGACGATGGAATTCCCCGCCGCACTCGCAGGAGAAATCCAAATTGGACAAATGCCCTATCTTATGTGTCCAAATTCCATTCCTAGTGTATCACAAGACATTGACTTTGGAATTCTTCTAAAAAATTTATAGATGGACATTTTGGATTTCTTCTGTGAGGGTGTGATCCACTGGGATATCAAGTTTAGTAAGTTAACGTGTTGCTGGATGATGGGGTCTCACAGGAGAAATCCAATTGGACAAATGTCCTTTTTGTAACCAACTTCCATCACTAGTGTATCTTATTCTAAGATCACTGCACATTGACGATGAAATTCTTCAGAAATTCTATACATGGACATTTTGGATTACTCCTGTGCACATTACAATGGCAACCAATCGGCTGTGGGATCAAAAAGATTCATTATCTGTGCCACTGAGTGAAACAAAACTCACGTGTTGTCCCCATGTGGGATGTCCTTAGTTTACTACAGGTTGGCCTTGGGTTGTAAGCAAACTAAGTTGAATATACCACAGCTTGTGGCGGGCACAGGCACGCTTGTTGCTTCGCACAGGAGAATTCCATCTATGGAATTTTTGAAGAACTCCGTAGTCAGTCAATGTCCAGTGAGGATAGAATAGGATATTACACGAGGATACACATGAGGAATGGAATTTGGACACAAAAGGACATTAGCCAAATTCCATTTTGGATTTCTCCTGAGCCGCAAATAGTTGTGTCATTTATGCACCGACTACATACAAGCGGTAGCCCACACCGCATGCAATACTCAATCCCATAGTCCCATGAATCTCTCGTGAATTTGCAAGAGAGCAAGCAAGAGAACCAAAAGAGACTGAAACGAAAGTTGCGGTTGCGACAGGTGTGGCCCAAATCGGGAGAGACCACGTGCAGGAGCAAGAGCGTGATCGACTACCTCCTGGCGCCCGTGTCCCGAGCTCGCTACTTGGTGAAGGACATCCAGATTCTTCCCTTGGAGAAAAAATCGGACCACAACGCCATGAACTTCACGCTGCGCCGCCCACGGCCCCTCCAAGAGATTCATGAACCACAAGAGGCCACCACGCCTTTGCCTTCTACGCAATCTGCAACTTCTGCGCCGTGCCCGACTTCTGAGCTTCTTCATCGGCCATTAAGTGAGCCTGCAGCAGCAGCCTCTAGCAAAGCCCCAACCGTTGAGCCTGCGCCTGAAGCTGCTGCTGCCAACAAACTGGGGTGCGAGACGACCAGTCCCAAGAATGTGATCATGTCCAGCGACGACGGGGTGTCCAGTAGTACTCAGCGGAATCTGAGTGAATCTGGTGCGACGCTCTTTAGATTGCCTGCATGGAGACGATATGAACGAAGATTTGCAGAGCAAGGATTTACTGGAGAGGTGAAGCTCTACCCTAAACGTGAATTTTTCCAAAATGTGCGAACCAATTGCGACTTAGTTATGATTCATGTTGTATATGTTGTACAATTTGAACGCATCTCGAGATACGAAAGCTACTTGTATTACGCAAATTTTGGATTCCAGTCACCGCTTTCTTGATAATGCAAATGAAGCTACCCGTCGACTAGCTAAAGCAACT
This sequence comes from Straminergon stramineum, assembly GCA_963920665.1. Classification (NCBI taxonomy): domain Eukaryota; kingdom Viridiplantae; phylum Streptophyta; class Bryopsida; order Hypnales; family Calliergonaceae; genus Straminergon; species Straminergon stramineum. The sequence goes on from OY987264.1 coordinate 4,905,560, forward strand.
ACATGTGTGTGACTCTACTTAGTGCAGAAAAATGTTGTGCGAACGGAATTTAGTCATGAGAGTATTTTGTAATAGGAATTGCACGACTTCACAAGTTTACTTGAATTCTTGGCAGGTGGCCATGGCGCAGGCTGACATCCCGGTCGCAAGGCCGTACTCTCCACCAGCAGGCATGAATGCGGCGGCATGGTTTGAGGCCAAGACATCACGACTCCTGAACAAAATCCTGGCGGACGGGATGAGCCAGCAAGATCGGCACAGGAAGCCATCTGCCATGGACGGCCACCCGCTCTTCCCCATTTTCAGAAAGGGTTACATGACGCGGAACTTGGATGCACTGACCAAGCAGCAAACTCCCAAGTGCAGCACCAACAACAACAAGCTGGATATGGACCTGGGCGCCTTGGGCTCCAAAGAGTATTGGAACCGCAAAGTCGAAGAGGTTTCCATCCAGGAGCCCGTATTCATGCTGGATAAGCGGGAGCTCATGACCATCAACTCGCGTCCTGCTTCCATTGCCTCTCCAGGGCTCGTTCACGTCGCAAGGTGAGTATGAAAACCATCTCAAAGCGAGATCACGTTCACGAGACCCTATGAGAATTTGAATTGAAGGTATGAGGTGAGGATTTAGGGTTTAATCTGACACTCCTCTCTGTGTGACTCGTGAAGGTTGTACGTGCGCGCGGACACGGCGTGCCGTGGCCAGAGCAGCGATGGCTCGCGAATGACGACTTCAGGCTCATGGGGCGCCAAAGGTTTGAAGATGGGGCCCGGCTACCGCTGCACCTGCATGTGCCCCGGTCACCACCTCAGCCGTGAAGTGCCTCCCCCGCACCCTTTCTTCAAGAGCGACACCTTCACCCGCACTCTGACTGTGGTGGAATCCTCCAAGCTCTCCACCTTGCTCAAGTCTCTCAGGTCGGCGTACGATTCCGGAAAGCTCTGGAGCTCCATCACACAGTTCAAAATCACGAGGAAGATCGCCAAAGCCATCAGATGACCCTTGTGATCTCTTTGTGATCGCGCTAGCTCCCGCTGGTGACACTTTCGCGATCGAGGAGACGAAGACTTCATTCTCATGGGAATGAAAGTGCGAAACGCAATCTGTAACGGCAGCTGACATGCATCTTCAACGCCAATACGCGCTGTGTGATCAAATCCAAAGCAGGTGGCAGAATGCGTCCTCCTCGTGTGCTTCAAATGATCAAATTGCATCTTTCAGTCACCGCGCACCTCGATCAGCTGAGGAAGTTGGCATCGATGGTGCTCAGTCATGGCGAAGGAGCTGCACGATTCTGCTCAATTACCGTGCGATATAGCAGTCCCTCTCAGCTTCAAGAATTTGTACCATATGTGCAGTTTTGAGGAAGTAATTTAATTTTTGAAATTTCGGCACCTCTGGAGATCGTTTGAATGATCATTTATCCCCCGAGAGATTTGTCCCCATGTCAACCTGTGAAGGCCGGCGTTTGCTGCCCATAAGCTGTCATGGCATGCAACAAAGTTGTCAATGGAAGCAATGGTTTGAAAACTCTGCAGAAGTTCTTGTGTCGAGAGATCAGTTGCGCTGGTGCCAACGTTCTCGAGCTTGCTTGAACGAATTTTTCATGCTTGAAAGGAAGACAGCCCACCATGACGACTGTAAATATAAAATATTTTCTAATTCGAAGATGCTCTGATGACAACAAAGCAATTGAAGGACCGTAAGATCTTGTTGATGAAGCCCTGAACGTCTGATTTACCAGTGTGTCGAGATAGCTAGGCTCGCTTGTTGACGTTGACAGTAACGATTTCTGAGTCGTCTTGCAGTACGTAGTGTGTCAATCGATTTTGATTTGCCTTACTTGCCATGCATTCCGCGAAACCGTTGAGCTTCTCTATAAAATTTCCCAATTTTCTCAAATAGCTTGATGTCCTTTGGCCACTTGTCGAGCTCGCCCAATTCGTTTCACAGTTTCGCTGAACTCCAAATCCAGCAACAATGAGAATGCTACCATGCCTCGAAGACAGGATCAATGTAATTTTCTAGAATCTCATCTTCTCCATAGTTGTAATTGCAGATCTACATGGTTTCATCATAATGCAGCATCAAGGATGCGCGCTCGCTAGCAATCAACCAAGGTTTGTAGCGTGGAGTGGAACCTCCACCGAGGTTTTTTCGGTTCAGGGTTTAGATCAACTGAAGGATTTGGATCCACTGTCTACACATTAATTCGGAGACTGGAAAATTTGGAAGGTTTCAAACCAATGGGTGGAGCTTCGGCATCGCAAATTTGTCCGCGTCCATTCAATTACCGGGACAATTAAAATGGTTAGTACCCGGAAGCGACGCCACAGAGAATCTGCAACAAACAATTTGCACGTTCATGGACATCACATAACTTACATTGAAATCATCTACTTTAATTCAATTACAAAGTTTTATTCAGCTTTCAGAGAAGCAAAGGATCATCTTAAGGTAGACCAACCTATTACCGCCCTGATTTGCAATCTGAGTATATTAGGACCAACTCTAGAAGGGGCACATATTTTTCAGAGGTGTGCACATGTTTCATGAATCAAACCCAAGTGGAATTATAATTTTTCGATAAAAATTGTAATTTCTATGAATTTCTAAAGTGGTCTGCCATGAAATTACAAAACCGGCACTAGACTAGAGTCATAAATGTCCTATCCTAAACCTATAACCGTCATTCCATGTTCCTATTAGCACTTGAGTATCCACCAATCAAAGGCTGACAAGTTACCCAAGTTGGAATTAATGCATTGAAATTGTCAAAATAGTGAATGGATTTGGGTGAGTTCTATGGTGGAGATGGGGCCAAAAATAGAATGGCAATTACAGGGAATTGGCAGAAATGGACTAGTCTACCTTAAGGCATTAGGATTTGTGTAGTTTCGTTTTAAACCCTAAATATCCAAAGCCCTTTTTGAGTTTCTAGGAATTTGCTCTAAATTGAACAAAAATTCTTCATTTTGATAAGTTGTATCAATTTTTTTAAATTTGTAACCATACAAATTCAAACTAGACATGTTAGAGATCACATAGGAAAAAAAAACATCAATATCACTTATGGATTGAAAGATTATAATGTTTGGTCATGAGGGTGTTAAAACTATAAAAGTGATTTGAAGTCTTTCAATCTTCTTTTCACATGTTAAATCTAAAAATTTGGTCACCAAAAAAGTATGAGGTGAAACTTTTAAGGGCCTAACATGCATAACCCCAATCAATTTATGGCTTTTCAAAATCTACTCTACAATTTTTTTAAATGAATTTTTGAATGTGATTTTTTCTCCAAGATCTTGGTATATTTGAGGCTCATTTCCAAGAGCCCCCAACACTATGGAAAGTCAAGATTGCAATGGACACCCTTGCACAAAATCTCAAATAGAAAAATCATAATCAATAATTTTCAAGGTTGGATTTTTTATGCTTAAATTAGACTTCAAAAAGAAGTTTTCAAAAATACAAACAACTCATAATAGCAACTAAGTTAGTTTTTATCTAACTTCAAAGTTTTGTCAACACCAAAATTTGGTGCCTTGGGCATTTTGGGGGTTAACAATAGTATTGGTATGATCATTTCAAATAGGTGCAATTTGGGTGGGTAGCATTATGTATGCAACACTCAACACAGTTTTGATCTTTGGGTTCATTTTGTTTTGCATGATGTTTCTTCTTTAGTTTTGTCTCAAGTGGGCTTGTAGGTGCACTTTTCTCGTACTCCGGATTCCTATATACTATGAAAAGGAAAAGTAGACTTGTATTTCTTGGACTTCTCCCTTGTGTCTTATTAAAGTTTTGCCCTACAATCCCACTCGAGATACCAACCTCGTCATTGTATCTACAACTCTTCAATACACTTTCCCGGAGCCTAATGAGGAAACTTTGAGCATTGCATCTAAAGTAAACACACACACCTCCTCTCATATTTAATTAAACCTTATTTGGTATGAATGTAAGCCTTTTTTAATTTACATGAGTGAAGGTTCTAAACAAATTTTTATTTAGAAAAGAAGAATCAAATTAGAAAGTTCATTTAGAAAACTAGTGTTTCTTAGAGGAAACCCCTAATTAATTTTTTTAGAGAATATATACATACATACTTGAAAATAAGGCAAGAATTCTAAAATAGATGGATTAGGAGCATTACTTCACACACCTCCTTATGTGAATGCTTTTAGAATCCAAGGTTTATAACTCATTAGAAACAAACTAGATACACTCTTGAATTAACACCTAATGGAATGTAAGGCTCAAATTGAAGTTTAGGCTTTTTAATCACATTTCATATGGCTTATATTGAGACTTTTTTTTTAATTAATATTTTATTTATAATTGACCATCTCATACAATTTTGTTCACTAATTTGAAATTCATATTAATTATATTCTCACATTATAATCAATTTAATTGATTACTAAATGAATAGGTCTTTTAGCAAGCTAGGACTCTAGCTTCAACATGAAAGTGATAGAGAATGGTTAGAACTTCATTGTGACACATGAACTGCATTAATAGGAGGTAGAGGTTGCAACACATCTGTCATCAATTATTTCACAATGCTTTTGTAGCAATTTCGTACTTCACCTCCTACTTGTGCTCTATTTACTAGAAGAAAATGAGGGGTTCTGCAACTACTATTTGCAATTGTTTTCATAGTTGTAGGAGACATTTGCAACTAGGTGACAATTTTGAGCTTACAACTACAGTGGATAAGTTGCCCTAGTTGCAAAAGAATTGCAAAAAATTTCAAGGTTGTTTCTCATCCAACAGCCTACTTGGAAGGTCGTCGATGAACTCTTTTGACGTGGTTGTTTATGTACATGGAAGTTATTTGTCTATGACTAGTTTGCAATTGACGTGCAACTAGTTTCCGACTAATGTGCAATTAGTTTGTGACTTATTTACAACTTGAAGAGATTTTCTAAAAATAATTCATCTAATATCCATGAAGAGGTTTTCTAAAAATTGAAAATTCTTCACCTTCCATATGTGCTCAAAGTGACCTTTGTATAAGTGCAAAGAACACAATTTGTTTTCCCAAATATGAAAATGGTTGAGAAGGAGAATCTTTAAATTAGGAAAATACATTTTATTATTTTGAATTCTTTTATGATTTTCTTAAAATCAAACATCAAAGTGTTTCTTGGTATTTTTTATTGTGCTTTTTTTGTGCATGACTTTCAGAGATAAATATTTATAGGTCTGACTTTTGAGAAACTTACTATTTTCAATGCTTTACAAATTATCTATATTTTGTTTCATTTTTTAAAAATTATTCCAAAAATCAGAGTATTCATTGAAAAAGACATACATTTAAAGCCAAAAATAGCTAGTGTTTCTTGCAATGACCCTCTAGAAAAAAAATCTTGCAAAGTCTTCACTAGAAGACTCCTATAGATTTTAGTCACTGAATTCCTTTTCGTTTTCAAAAAATAGATTGTTCATGTGTCCCAAAGTCATCTTGTAGTTGTTAGTTTAGCAAGATATATTTGCTATTCAAGACCTTGTCTTCTTGCAAACTTAGAATTTTCCAGAGATTGTGCAATTCTAAATTCAAAAAACTAAGAGTCTAGAATTCCTTCTACTCCATATGACTATTGAATTTCCCCTAATCATTTATAATTAAAGGTGTTAAGATTGTTGAAACCTATGGCAAAGACAATTAAAGTTTTTCAAATGCAACACTTTTAGTCATATCATCATTTCCTATTTATAACCTTGATCTACTTATACTATACTTTATACACATCTAAATTCTAGATGCTTGATGTTTATAATTAAACAAGGACATTCATTTCAAAGTTTCTTAATACGATTCATAGATTACAAATTCAACTTTGAAGAGATCTATACCAGTGTTGAAAATGTAGACAATAATAATATAGCATGACTTACTTTTTCACATTTTCATATATTAAACAAATTTTTTGTGAACTCTAGATGTTGAAGGTGTTGAAGGCATTATTTGTATGGATGAATCTATTTCATTTTAAGAACATCAATTTTGCTAAATTGGCAATATTCTATTTCTTTCAAAACATGCACATTTAACATTGGTTTACATCTATCCTAGTTTTTTAGAGCTTTGTATATATTTGTGTTTCATTTTTTAGAGTTAAAAGCTTGCCAATGTATTTAACAAAATTGACTATATAGGTAGAGGCTACTATAACCAGTAGGAATTTATCATTTCTCCTATAATGACCCTTATTATAAACACGAGCTTATCTTTTTGAACACTTGGTTTGCCTTCAATTTGCATATTGTTTCAAGTATGAAGTACTTAGATGCACTTGGTAGATACCTTATTTGTAATTACTTAGAAGATGAATAGTACTACATTTAAAACATTGTGGATTAGCTCCTTAAGGACTAGGGAATAGTCCAAATTTCTAAAAATTGTGAAGATATATTATGAAATGTAACTTAGAATAATAATTTAATGATGGCTTTTGAAGAATACATGTAAAATATTATCCATAGTTCATATTCATACAATTAGATCTATTACTACACTAACCTATATTTTTCAATTAAATTTGAAGCCAAAAAATGAAAATTCCTTCTAAAATCGATTGCAAGTTGAATGTTTGTGATTTCTACAAGATTTTTTTTTAATTAAAAATTTGAAGCTCTAATCATAGTGTGTTTTTAAAAGTTTTTTCTCTTTTTCTTCTTCTTCAAGTCGTTTTTGAAGGGTCATTTTTTGAAATGAAAAAGTTACTTTTTAAGACCAAACCTACTAATGCCCTTTGAATCACAAAATATTTGCAAAACAATTTTTTTCAAAATCTATATAGTACAAATATCAGAAGAATCTATCAAGAAAATATCATGGATGAAAAATAGCATTTTTGAGTGCTTGAGATATGTTTATGTTTACCTATTGTTCAAAATTTGCATGTCTAGTCTTTAAGGGGCTAGATATTGTGAAAGTTGACCTAGGTCACAAGAATTAACATGCCGAGCCATGCTTGTAGCAAATTAGGGACATTGCCTCCATAACAAGGTTTCACTTTCACATTACCATGTACATATACCTTCAATAGTTTCACCATGCTCAATTGAGGGTCTCAAAAGAAGAAAAAACATAACATCAAGGAAGTTTTAGTGTTATGAGATATAAACCAAGAGTATTTACTCATATACCCATGTATCTACTCTTTGAATACTATAACCCTAAGTGTCACTCTTCCACAATATGCATGCCCTACAGTGAAGTTACAATAACTATAAAACTTGTTGTAAATTACTTACACCCATACTCAACAATGCCTAAAATGCAACACCTCCATTCGAACCAATCAAAGCATGTGAGTCTGCAAGAGCCTATTGTTGGTTTACAATACACCTTGAGACAATACTTCAAAAATTCACAACTTATTCATTTGGTGTCCAATTAATGCAAGCAAAAGTGCATTGGATTCCTCTTTCATTTTCCAATTACATCCAATAAACATAATTTACAATTCAGTAGTACTGCCTAAGCTCCAATAGAGTTACAATCGTGTCCATTCTAAGTGCGCAGATTTGATGTTGAAATTATGCCAGAGCGACTGATGAAAACGGAAAGAACACCCGACAGCTTGATCATTACCAAAGACGAATCAAAGTTGGTAGCTGATGAATGTCCTTGTACAGTGCAGTATGTGTGACAAAGCCACGGCAGACTGACTGAGTGAGTGAATCCGACTGTTGCAAGAATGGAATTAAAGTTTCTAGTGGGGTCGTGACCTAAAGATACAAAGCGGCCAAGGGAGCCACCATGGCGACACGACACTGGTGGAGTGGAGTTGTGGGTACCTGTAACTTACTTTGCCTGGGCCGGCAGGCACAATTGCAGTGAAAAGAGATTGTTGTTTTTCAAAATAGTTTATTTAGAACAACTGAAATTGGAGTGAAAACTGACTGAGAATGGGCCTTTCCAGCAACGGAATTTCATCAGCCTCTTTTGTTCACTCACTCACTTGCAACTGAAGAGGGAGGGCCTGATGAGTGACCTGTCATCAGTCACCAATTGTCAGAAATAGTCTCGTGCTTTGCGTGTACTGGAGGACTTGGTTCACATTCTTCCTGCTTTTGACACGCTGTTCTCCGGACCTTCGGCTTCGTAGGCCACCTCGCCCGCCCCCCCTCAGCACTAAGTCCCAGGGGGATTAAGGTTTCCGCCTGGCTGCCCGCCTGGGCAAATTTTTCCCCTCCGCCCCACCCGCCCTGAGGTTCTCCCTGAGGCCACAACCCCCCTGGTGGGAAAATTTCCCCTGACGGGCTGCCAGGCGGAAACCTTAATCCCCCTGGGACTTAGTGCCGAGGCCCGCCCCCGCGACCAGCTCCTTCCGGCTCTGAGCACTGATCACGTCCCGGTTATCAACTAATTCGCCGGTCATCGGAAAAATTAGGGACTCTTTTATGTTTTATTTTTTTTAGAAAACGTGGTCACTGTGTATCAGTGTTCGGGAAATTCTTTGAGGTCCTCCAGCTGATTTCCTCCTTCCACGAAAATGAACCGTTTTTTTTTCAATGGGCACTGATTACATCCTTTGAATCACAAAAAGTACCGGTTTATTTCCTCCAATTTCAATTTCTTGCTGGCAAATTTCCTCCAAATTGAAATTGGCACTGGCTAAATTGCAAAATTTGTGTAAAATATAGAAAAGAAAATTAAAAATGAAAGTGCTAATTAATATTGCATCCTTAGCAGGAATTGAACCTGGCAAAGCCCTTCACCACTTGAAGGCCAAGGATCCTCTCAACCCATGCAATATAGAGTTGAGGATGGTTATGAAAAGGTTGCATGAAATCAAAATAGTTTAGGAAGTACCCATTTTACATTCTTCAAATATTTCTTTTACTACCCCTATAAGGTATTGCTCAAGATTTGCATATAAATGGTGAAACTTAGAAGAATTCTACCACAAGACAATGGCCTTGCCTATTATGTTGTCATAGTCTTTGTTAGGTCCTTCCAAGGCCAATCACATGACACTGCCCAAATTGAATGTTGTCATACGATTTCGAAGTTTTTCGTCTAGCAACTTCGGGAGGTGCCCTATGTTGCTGCAAGGTGGTGGGCTGCAACTGTGAATTGTGAGTAGATAAGGTTTCTAATTTTTTTTCATTTTTCAGTAATGAGAATTTCATACTCGGGCCTTTGGCACAAGCGCGAAGGTTGATATTTGATGGCAACAAACCTTCATAAGCCACGTATTAGCCAATAATTTTTTTGGCAAGGTAGTTGAAATCCCCCAAATATTTTAAAGAGGTGGTCAAATATCCTCCAAATTTTGGGTGGCACTAGTTGATGTTTAGTTCTAAAAATTTCTTCCTGGTTTAGCATCCTTTAATTTCAAAATGCAACCATTTTTTTTTTCCAAATCCACTGGCTAACTTTGAACTAGCTGACGGTTTTCTCTAATCATTGTTGTGTATATTAAACCTTAAAGGACGGATTGGTAACCGTGGAAATCATTGCTTTTGGAACCATGCGACATCATTTTCTGTCAAAAATCCAAAAATATTCATTGGAGGTGAAACTACTATGCAAGATCTCTCTTTTTTGCACAAAATTTCAAGGTTGAGCAATTGCACTTCTATCCTATATAGCAAGATTCTTTGTCATCCATGAGACACAAAACATCCATGTCAACGTTTAAGGGTTAACCTCTGAGAGAACTAAGGTATGGCCAACCACAATCGACACTAATTCCAATTGAACATTGTTGGAAAAACTCAAACTCCAGCTAGTGTGAATTAAGAGTCTATTCATCTTTTGGGGTCCCTACTTGAAATTTAGTTGAATAGTAAGAGTTACATCAAGACCAAACAACTTCAGTAGAAGGAAGACTTTATACAACCTAACAAGCAGACTTGGGGGGAACTTGTCTTGAAAGAGTTCAAAGATGGGGAATAAGAACATTTTTACTACTATGAAACACATTATTTTCATTGAGTCTAATTGACAAGTGGAAAAGGATTCCAATATACTCTAGCATGCATTATTATGGATGATGCATGAAAATGTTATGAAATACAATTATGGTTTGAGGAAAATCTAGGCATAAGATCTTCAATTTTCCAAGTTTCCCTTTCTTTCTATATTTAGTAGGATCGATATAGAATGTTGCACAAAATCATGAAGAATTGAGTGACTAAGCTAGACACATTGATGTACAACATCTGTTTTATATAGCTTCCACAAAATATTTAAGAAACACTCATCATTTGAAAATTTATAGTTTATTCATATGGTGCCCAAAAAATACATTCTAAAAGAAACTAAAATCCCCCTTAGACTACCAACAAGACCCCACAAAAGAATTCCAATAACATAATGTGAACCATGCTTAATTTCTTATTTGTGCAATTTTAGATGTAGTTACCTCAAGACATTGATTGTGGCCACTAACTCAATTGAATGTAGCCCAAAACTATTATGGATTCATACAAGACTTGGATGGATTGTTCCTAAGGAATCTCTGATGGGTCTTTTTCTAGGACTCTGATGGATCTTTTCCTTAGACTCTTGATGGGTCTTTCCTCAAGTGTTTGCGATGGGTCTTCTTGCCTATCATGCCTATCGTAGAATAAGATAAAGTACCCCATTCCAAACCAAATTTAAACTTTGAATCTGAAATGTACACCACTAACATAATTTAGCCCACAATGGGCTTGCTTCCGTTTGGTCTTGAATGGGTTAAGCTTAGTTTACTCTTCAAGTTCAGCTTCCTTACTTCTATGCTTCAGTTGCTCCCAGCTGCTCAATGCAGACTTCCTAGTCGGCCCACCCGTCGCTTGTCAATTCGCCGGGTGGGGCAGCCAGGATTCTCCATCATGCCTCTGACACCACCATAATTTGCTTGCGCCGATCCTCCTTTACTGACTTTCCCAGCAACCAATCTCAAGTGCATGAAAAAGCCTTCGAATGCAATGGAATCTTCTTTACACTTGCAATTGTGAAAAACAGAGAAACCCACCTTCGAATTCACCGCAAGAAGACACCCAAGCTGGCTGGCTGGCTGGCTGGCTGGCTCTGAGGCAGAGAATTCTTGTATGAATTCACAATGAGCACATTCATATTGAAATTCGTCTAAATTAGGCACGTATGACCGATATTCGACCTCTTACACCAAGTGACCAAACATAGCTAGTTCCTAAGAATCACAGATTCGTGGTCGTTGCTCGCATTACAAGCTTCGTTTGGTAACAAAAAGGCCGGCCATGTCCTCATCTCATGTGAGTGGGAATTCCGTTCCGTTTCGTTCCTCACGTCCTTGTTTCTGGGATTCTAAGGATTCCAAAGGATTCAGCTTCTTTAAGCAACTGGAAATGGGGCACTTTCGATAGATCTCTTCAGAAATTCTCTCGTGACGATCGATTTCTTTCGCTTTCAGCGTTCTTTTCTGGTGTGTCTCTTCGTAGTCGAAGCGACGGGAGTTTTTTTTGACACCCCAAGAATTTGATCGATTCGGAGATTTCGCAAGGTGTGAGTAGAGTGCAGGAGAATTGGCTGTGTGGTGTGCGAGTGGTAGGAGCACGCCATCTCGGAGGCGTCAGGGCTACGCTGTTGCTCGTTTCAGACACTGCGACAGATGTCTTCAAGATTGAGCACAACATGCGCGAGGAGTTCTGTGACAGAATTCAGAGGCTCAATGCGATCTGGCGAGGTGTGAAGTTGAAGTAGAGCCTCTTCATTTGATTTGATAGCAGAAGGGGGAGGGGGGAGAAGATGGCGACCCTGACGATGGCGAATTCGGCCGCCGCGGCATTGCTGAGCTTGCAGATGATGGGCAGCGGCAGCACGAAAAGCAGCAACATGGGACTCAAGCGCCGTGTCGCGCTCAGTGAAGAGGACGACGTCGACCCCGCGAGAGTGCTCCGTCTCCGAAGCGACTCCTCCTCTGTCTCCTCGGCGACAACGCTCGTCGACGACGCGGAGCAGTCGCAGGTGTGCGTGTGCGACGTGTTGCCGGAGGATGTGCTGGCGCAGTGCCTCGCCCTCCTCGAGTCCTTCCAGGACACCGCCTCGTAAGCTCTGCCAAATCCAACGCCCCTGCAATTCAGAGCTGCTTAGATTCCCTCTGGTTTCGTGAACAAGTTTTGTTTTGAACAATTCAGAGCTGCCTCATCAATCCGTCTCCGTTTCCGTGACTTTTGGGTGGAACAGTTCAGAGCTTCCTCTGTCCCCTTCCCGTTTGGGAGAATTTTCAGTGAAAAATTCAGGGATTCCTCTATTTCTTCTCCGATTTCGTGAATTTTTGTTGGAACAATTCAGAGCTGCTGTTATCTCCTCTCCGGCTCTGTGAACAATTTTTAATTGAGCAATTTGAGCTTCCTCGATCCCTCCTCCGTATTCGTGAATTTTGTAGGAACAATTCCGAGCTTCTTCTATCCCCTCCCCGGTTTCGAGAATTTTTGTTTGAACCATCCAGAGCTTCCTCGATCCCCGTTGTGTTTTCGTGGATTTTTGCTGGAACGATTTAGATCTTCTTTAATATAAACTCTTTCTTAAGAATTCAAGATCCAGTGTTGTGACTTGTGAGTATTCGAATTTCTGTTCCCAACCCTTTTTTGAAAGGAAAAAAGTGCGTCGGAAGCAGAAAATCTCCTGGTAGTCGAATTTGAGAACCAGCATGTCATATTTCTCCACCTGCACCAGTCCAATTAGGGGAATTTTGTTCGGGAAAATTTATTCGGGAATTATCGTGACTGAATTTGTGTGCGACAGGGCGAGTCGAGTATGCAAGCGGTGGCGCGAAGGAACCCAGCACGCGCTCGCGTCGCAAGCCAAGCTCAGCTTCGCAGGGTGGCGCCCTGACGACGACGCCATCGCGCGCTTGGTGAAATCCGCTATCGCCCTCAAGGAACTCAACTTGTAAGTGCTCCATTCCAATCCTTGCGCCTCCAATTACGTGCAATTGCATCAATTGCAACCACATGTGCCATGGATTTCGTGCAATTGTTGGATTGAGGGGTTTGGACGCACTTGCGTACAGATCGAATGGGAGGTGGGGGTGCCGCATCACGGACGCGGGGCTGCTCCAACTCTCTCGGGCGCCGTGTTGTCCCAATCTCACGTCGATTTCGCTGTGGGGCGTGACGGCCATCACCGACGAGGGCGTGGTGGAGCTCGCCACGCGCGCCGCGGCGCTACAGCATTTCAACGTTGGCGGCACCTTCATCACCGACGTTTCCATTCTCGCCATCGCTAGCCACTGTCGGCTGCTCAAGGTAATGGCCGAACCTCAAAACAGGGGAACCCGAGGAAAGGGCCCTGTATACAATTTAGTCTTTGCAGTGTATCTCTGCTGCCGTGTGGATTCGACAATGTCATGGTGTCATAGTGGCACAAATTGTGTGGCAAGCTAAGCCTTTAAGCAAAGAGGGTGGTTTAGCCTTCTCCTATCATCTCTCAACTCTCAAAGGCTATGTGGATGAATACATTGTTTACTATTCAAATTACAAGTAATTGGTGTACTCAAAATCAACAATCCTAGGTTCTATTTGTTTCTAGTTTATTTAGAAAATGAAAAAGAAGGTTTCATTTTAGGAAAGATGGGAACAAAATCCAAACCTTACCACAAGTGTGTATCATCTACGAAGAAGTTAAAGTCTAGTTTTCAGAATACAACTAAATACACCACCCTCTTTGCTCAACAAAACAAAGTAACCTAAAAGTAGAGTAACAAAACATAATATACTTAGACGCGGGAGCCGCAAGGTATGTTATTTCTGTACAAATGTTCTACAAGGAATTCTCACATTATTAGATACAAACTCAATGCTTTGATCTCGTTCATGTAGGGATCTATTAAGACACAATAATACTAGAGAAGACCAAGATTATGAGATATAACCATACTCTCCATGTCCAATGCTTAGTTGCTACCTTTGCAAAATTGATCTCCATTTAAACCATGTAGAAATTTTGTGCTTTCAATGCCAAAGATATATGACAGTAATTTTTTGAATGTCCTTCATGCATTAGTGTAACTTGATGACTTCACCATTGCTGAAATGTGGAGGCCTACAAAGCCTTAAATCAAGGGACAGATTTATATTGTGGAACCTTTGCTCACATGCAAAGTATACGCATAGAACCGCTTCTCCAAACTATGTAGAGATTTGGAGGTTTAATGTATGACAATAAACAAACAAACTCTTCATTCACACTTGCCTCCAAAAGGCACCAAGTTCTTCTTCCTCCGTTGGGACAAGCTTCCTCCAACCTTGTTTCTGGTGGGATTTTGCAGTGCATCAACCTTTGGTCTTGCCGCCACGTGACGGAGACGGGATTGCTCACACTGGTGCAGGGCTGTCCAGACCTTGAATCGATCAATGTTTGGGGCATGAGCATTTCTCCCTCATGCCGCCGCCACCTCAAACTCCTCAATCCCAAGCTCCAGCTCAAGCCTCTGGTCAACTATCTTCCCCTGTAGATCGACTGATTGATTGCTGTGGCCGAAATTGATGTCGAAAATTCTGTTCTGGAAAGTCTACTGTAAATGTATGTAACAAATCACCACGGCATTGTTTCGCAAGTAGAGAGGTGCTGGAAAATTAGACTTTAGACTGTGTATAATAAAGTTAGGGCACAATTGTAGCACTGGATTTCTTTCTTGTTGCTCTGATCGATTATTTCTAGAATCAGTAGTACCTGGACCTTCATTGGTCTTTCGAACCGCGACTGATTTGAGGATTTGAAATGGGTGGTGGGTTTCGTTCGATTACTTGAAGCATACGAACGAAAGGTCAATGCGATTTGATGTTGACGAATTGGCCGAAAAAATTGTGACTGATTCAACTTGTGTCAAGTGCTGGAGAGTCTCTGGCTTGCAAACATAAGAGTCAAGGGATCTTGGTATGAAGCTCGCTCATTGCCTATGGCGATGGCAAACATAAAAAAAACTCCAGAGATTGCGCCCTTGTATTTCGATCTACGATTACCTGGTGCGACTTGATTTGCACGAGTGACAGTATGAAAACTACACAGAATAGTGAAATTAGGTTGCCTTAACAATCAAGTTGCCTACCTAGAAAAGTTACTTCGTGACTCACTGCTTGTCCACTGGAAGGTGCACGTGCCTCTCTAAACCAGGCTTTGAACTAGTGCACCAACTCATGCCACACATTTGGTTCTGGGTTGATGAAAACTATTACATCTTTGTACATTAATGGTAAACATTTGTATAGTGTAAAATGTCAAGAAATTAGAGAGGGGCAACCTAATTTCACTATTCAATGTAGTGTACAACCCCCCCAAATGTAATTGAAATTGATGCATTGAGTGTGGTGCAATTTTCTCAATTTTTACACAGAAGAAGGTATGAGCACCTAGTATTGACCATACCTAAGCATATGCACCTAAAATGTAAATGTGAGCATGAATGGTGAAAGAGAGCTTGGGAAATTGTCAAAGAGAGGAAAACCATATAATTGGGGTCATGGTATGAATCCACCATTTTATGTGTTCAGATTCTTTGTAACCTTATGGAAGGACATTGGAGACCTACAAGGTTTGATGGGTGACTTCTATGTAAAACAAAAAAATGCACCTAATGTTGGTTCAGCAATTGGAATATCTTGGTGACTTCCTTGGCTATGGGGCAAGGTTTTTGTTTTGAGCTATAATTTGCTCGGCTTGCCAAATATTGGCCTTTGTGCCGTCGTCCTTCCAAATTTTGACTAGTGCAGCACAACTAGCAAATTGCCACATGCCCCCCCCAAAACCCTACTATGGGGCCACATCCTTTGAGGATTATTTAGTTTAGGGTGAATTTTTTTAGCACTTATTGGTCCTCTACTATTGTAAACTTTGGAATCAAATATTTCTTCATTTTTAGGCCTATATAAGGTATTGACTTTCAATTTTAAATTAGAATTTCTCTTCTATTTTCCAAGAAATAGACATTCTTCTTTTATCCAAATTCTAATCACTTGTAGCCTATATGTGGTTCTTGGCAAGCCATATTCTCTATAGAAGTGGTTCAAATACTTAGGTTGAAACATTCCAAAAAAAATCTGAAAACTTCCTTTATCAAAGATTCATTCAAACCAAGCCCAAGAGGCTTGGCTTATTATCTATTAATATGTTTAGGATGTGTTCACAATTGGTGTTAGAGGTGGTGGCAAACAAATAAACCCAATTCAAAAGGTGAACATACCTAAATTCATTATTCGGCCCCTTGGTAACAATACTACTTTTAACACCTAAAGTCTAGAAATTTCATCTTTATACAATTAAAGTTAATTTGGAATTCAAAGCCTAGAATTGGATTGATTTCAACTAGATGCAATGAATTAAGCTTTGTTAATCTACACATACATCCTCTCATTCAAGTTGAGTAGAATTCTTTGTGGCAAGAGTAACACCAAACATGCTGAGTATTTCTTATAAAAAAGACATGAACTTATATCAACTTACAAAGTCAGTTGTAAAATCTAAATAAAGTACATGTATCCAATATTAACCTTTTTCCAATTGCATCCCCTATATACACTTGTCCACTGCAGCTCAAGTATTCTTAACATATTCTAGCACAAACTTGTTGTAATACAACATTGAACTTAAGAAAATATAGATTGGATACAAGAATGGATAACTGGTTGAAGTCCTACAAACCCACATGAAAGACATTTAAGATGACATGATGAAACATTTGGGATGAAAATGTGAACATGTTTGTGACAACAAATTGTGACATGAATCATGAAACTCTGTACTTAATATAATAGATTAGATGAGGATTCAATGGGGAAAGGGATGATAGTAAGAAATAGGTACCCCCGAAACTCCCACTTTTTATTATTGAACCTAGTTACTACTATTACTATTACCCTAGTCAAATTCTCAAATTGTCTTGTTGGCAAGTGAAAGGAGGTTTCACCATACCAAAGAACACAACATCTGAATACCCTATGCAAAAGTTATGAAGTGTCAAAAAAAAATTGGTAGATGTTCTATAATCATTTTTTCCACATATGTACATATTAATTTTGGAGATCTACACAAAGTGATGATGACTGATTTAGGGAGGGTGTGACTTTGGGTGTAAGTTACTACCCAAACTGACATGCGTCCCTAACTTGAAGAAGTTCGTGAGTTGATTAGTCACCCTAAGTGGGTCTCAAATTGGATGAATGGGGTACAATGTAATGACAGAACATTCATCCTCCTTCCCAGAGATGTTTACCTTAACCAGTCATGGACGCTGAGATAACTAACTAAGCTTAAAGGTGAGTTCAGTTATCAACGCCCAGCAACAACAGTTTGTAACTTAGTTTCAAATTTAATGAGTTGATAGTTACAACTAAGTTAATCAAGGCAATTTCACTTCAATTTTTAACAGTCATCCCAATTACAAATTACAATACAATTACAAAATTGCTTCATCACTAACTTAATTGACTGGGTGGAGTTCACTCAGTATGATCGACTCTTAGTTCCCTGATCAAAATCATGAGTGGTATTGGACGGTGAGGATCCTCCCCCAAATGGCATCCAACGGAGCAGGTTAATCGCTGGGTAACTGCCTCCTCTAATTAAGGCCTTTCTTTTTATTATTGATTGATTAACTGTAGTTTGGAGTAAGGTTCCGTGGGCAGTTAGTTAGGGTTAGAGTTAAGTTCCCAAAGTAGGGGAAATGATGCAGAATGCATTCATCCAATTAGTGATTCATTACTGCCCTGTATCAAACACGGTTTTGATTCTTTCTCTGTGGAATGTAACTAGTAACTTGCCAAGTGGGTACCCCCTAAACCGCCACTTTTAGCTGAGTCTGTCCCTAGGAAGTTACTAGTTTAGACTGTTCAGATTTTCATTGATTTTCTTGTTGGCAAGTGAGATGCCAACGCACCAAAGAATGCGGCATTTGGATATGATATGCAAAACTTACAAAGGGTCAAAGTTTTTTGTAGTAGAGGTTCTGGAATTGTTTTTTCCAGATAGGTACATATTGCTTTTGGAGATGTACCCAAGGTGATGATGATGGGTATAGATGTTAGTGGGGCATTTGGAGGTGGCCTACCTTTAGTGAACTTTTAGGTGGTACATTGACTAAACAAAAATTGATGACCCCTTGAGAAACCCAAATTCAAGGACTAAAACTCTCAAATTGTGCCAATCAATGTTGTTTTTTCCAAAATGTGATTAGGGCATTTGAAGAGTAGATCATTGTTAATGTTATCCCATTGTAGGCAAAATGGGAGCAATCCCATTATTGACAAATTTATATTATTGGTGTACATTTGAGAACTTAAATGTACACCACCAATACAATTTTGCCTAAATGGCTTGCTCTCATTTTGCCTATAGTAGGTTTACTTACCTTGTGTTCTATGAAAAGCTATTCAAGTGACAACATGATCATATGATTAGATATGTATTGTACACATGCTAATGAATGGACACTTGCAATAACCTAACAACTTATCATACTACAAAATTCTTTGATGAATAAGAAAAAATGTTTGGTGAACATAAAAAAGTAAGAGTCAAAATGAATTGTTCATTGAAGGACAATGGCATTTTTCCATAATAGCTACTACTAATCTGTGAGAACTCAAATTGAGAAAGGTCACAACTTTTTTTACAAAACCTTAATATTCTTATTGTATATAGGAGCTAGTTCCATTGGTATTCAACCATTTCGAAATAGTAAGATTTCATTAGTACCTACAAACTAAGAAACTAGTGCCAAATCATATGCAAGAGGTCATTGGCATATGTATGATATAATTTTTAATTTGTATGATAAATTGAATAACTCCCTTGCCATAGTTATAAATTGATCAATGATATTCTCCTAGGAACTAGATGATGTGTGAGTGAGGGCCTATCCACATTTGGTCTTGAAAAGTGCCAAAGTATTAAGATTCAACTATTGTAAAGTCCCAAGGCCATTTCTTCATAAAAATTATTCAGAAGTGTCATTTCCAATGCAAAGAGCAAAAATTTGAAATATTTGTTTCCTTTGCATATCCAACCATGGGATCTTGTGCTTCTCTAGCATGAGAATGTTTGGAAAAAAAATTCAGAAACTTTGACCATATAAATTATAAGATGTAAGCTCTTAAAGTGAAGAAACTCAGTTTTTTTTGCACCTAGCTTGATTAGATTATAAAGCTTTGAACTCTCTTAACTATGTTTTTTTTACTATAGATTTTGAATTTAAAAAATGAGAGTTGAGAGTTCGGGACTCCCTCATGTATTTTTATTCTTTAAAAAATTGTGGAATCAAAGTAGGTATGAGATAGAAGGAAAAACTAAATTGGTAATAGCTCTAAGATGGAATTGAAACACACTAAAGAAATCCCAACGGTGAGAATGTTCTAGTAAGCTAACTAAACTATTGGAGTCGTTGTTTTGAAAAATTGTGGAAATTGAGTTCAACAATAGATCCAATTTATGATTTTCTTAAAAATTTGCTAAGATTGCTTGCAAAATAAGATGCTCTGCAATTTTCACAACACTAATAAAGAAATAAAGAAATCAAATCTTTATACTTAGGTCAAAATATAATCTTTAAGAAATGAGTGTATCCAAAATTGATCCTAAGCTCTCATAAATGGAGGTTGTACATTTTAGGCAAGAATCTATCGGATTCAATTTTATAGATGAATCACAATTAGATGCAATTATCTTACACCAAAATCACCTAAATAAATGTGTGAACATGTTTCCTCTTACTAAACTATATGAGCTTTGTTTGGTATTATTGGAAGTCAAAAGAAGATTGAAGTTCTCTTAGCATGCATTTCTTGGATGTTGTATGAATAAACTAAGAATTTTTCAAGTGTCAAAAAATAGATATATCTAAAATTGATCCTTGTATCTATGATTTGGCATTCTTTCTTCACCTTCTTTTTGAAACATCTTATAATGATTTTTGTCCTAATCTAATATGTACAACATTTTCTTTATTTATGAACCCAACATCACTAATTAGCAATGTCAATGTGATGTATGTATGTAGTAGAGGAGGTCCTTCTTCCATTTGGAGGGAGTGGGCAAATAAAATGCTATTGGTAAATAATTAAGAAAGAGAATCGATGATACAAAATAATTCCTACCTATTGTCAAGGAATATAAAGTACGGTCTTGTACTCCATGGCAAACCTTTGTCAAAGATGTCATTGGTTCTTTGCTCACTAATTTCCAAATGAAGTAGGAACAAGAGTGAAGTTCATTGAACATAAGGAAGGTATAATTACCCATTATGGTCAAAACACCCATTTTAGACACCTAGAGAATGATTCCATTATAGGATTTTTTTCAATAAATGAAATTTGGGATACAATCAATGTCTTAGGTGACAATAATGGAGTGACTAGTGACTACATAGAAACTTCAAACTTATGATTGTAAATTCCTTGCAAGAAGTGACTTTTTTAGGTCTTCATGTTATGGCTATGTTAAAAAAATATTGTAACTGTTTTAGGTGAGTAAGATGACCATGATGGATACTTTTTTTGTTGTTTTGGGGTAGTCTAGAGATTCTTTGAGGCCATGATGGGGTGGCACACTTTAAAAATCATAACAAATTCATACTTTGTTGAAAATATATAATTTCAATTGTTCTTGCTATTTTTCACACTCATATTCTTGTGGACAATTTTTAAAAAAAATCCAGCAATGTCATGACGGCAAACTCCTTATTTTAACCATGATGAGTTGCTCTACTTTACACTGAAGTGGAATTTACTCCAAATCCATGAAGCCACTACCATGGATGCTCACGTAAAAGCTAAAAGAAAAGAAAAGGTCTAATTCCATTATGAAAGATTAGTACTAATGAAGAGTTTATTGTGGATGGTTCAACTATTTAAGCTTTATGGATGTACGTAGATGGTGAAATCCATTCTTGATGCTTTCAATAGGAAATAGGCCCTATAAAGAATGAACGTGTTCTTTCCTATGAGAAATTTTCAAGTGGGGATCCCTCCAAGGGAAAGAGACAAGAGTGGTATTAAGTGCAATATTTAGTTAGAAATTGCAAAATGAAAGGTTAGGTATTTTAAAGAAAACTTACTGAAAAAATGTGTGTCTAGGACTTGCCTTAAAAGTACCTTTACAAAATTCCTAGATCATGTCAATTCGACCAATTTTGCCATGTCTTTTCAACATTCTTAAAAGACAACATTAACTACAAAAAAATAAAACCTCGAGTCATGGGGTTTGAACTCCTCACCTAATACTTGTTGGTGAGAAACCTTTGTTCCTTGCTACATCTAACTTCATATGTGATATTAGATATCTTTTAGAAATTTATATGACATAAGTTGTCTATTAAGTAACTAATGACTATAAAAGGGCAAATTTTTGGTAACCAACCACTAGAAGAAAATTGTGTTGCAATGAATGAAATTTACAAAAAATGTAGGCTAGCATTTGTTCATTGCAACACAATTTTCTTCAAGCGAATGTCCCAAAAGGAAAATGTTTTAGTAATGTTAATGTTCGATTAGCATTGTGAACTTGACATATATTTATTATACACAACAAAAATGACCTTTTAGTAACTAGTGACCAAAGAAGATAGTTTTTTAGTAATGTAAATGACCTATTAGCATTGAAAATTTGCAACATACTTATTATACACAATCAACTTGATCATTTAGCATTAGAAACAACATTTCAATAATTCTTAACTAATTGGCCATATGTACTACCACCATTTCCCTTGTAGTAACCCCGCCATAGATGGGTAGACTATGGTAGTAAGGCCCTTCCAACAAATGGGGTTGAACTCATGATGGACCACCTCATTGTTAGGTCAAAGGCCAAAGCCAAAACTAACCTACATACTATAGCCCAATAACATCAAAGTCTAGAATAGTGACCATTTCTTGCAAAAGTCCATAAATTTATTAATCTTCATATGGCATGAGTGTAAGCTAATACAATATTCTCAGATTGTTTATACATTGCATATACATATGAATAAGCAAAAATCTCATGTACAAAGATTTTATTAACTAAAGAGTTCTTCAATTTTGTTAATTATTAAATGTATATTATTACAAATAGGGCAGTGATTGCAACTATGGAAAGCCATGCATTCAAAATAATATTTGACTCTTAGAATATGAATAATGTACTAAAATATGGCAAGACATCCTCATTAGATTGATGATTCAACAATTAGCAATTTTCATTTCACTACAAGAGAAAAGGGTATTTTAAGCAAGTTTTTAAGTATAATCCTAGACATGAGATTATAAGTAATGACCTTTAAGGAGATTTTCAGTAAAAATTTACTAGAAATACATGTATTTTAGTAAAATTTTAGTAAAAATCTCCTAGAAGATCGTTACTTATAATTTTATGTCTAAAACTATACTTAAAATCTCACTTAAAGCACCCTTTTTTCTTGTAGTGTTAAGATGTCATTTTAACATCTATATCTTATCATACTCAAATATGATACACCATGCAAATAGAATAATTGACCATTTTTTAGCTCTAAAGACATAATGGAGGTACAACAATGATCCAAATCCAAAGTACTATGTATAATTAGATCTAGTTTAACACAAGGTCAAACTTTCATCACAAATGTATACCTCAATTCATACACCTTTTATATCTGATATATCCAAACTTCGTGTTCCAATCATAATTGGGCTTCCCAAACCTTCCACAATTGAAAAAGTACACTACCACGAACTAATAGACATCCAAACAAAAGAGTAACAAAATACCTATAGAAAAACTAATCGAGATTTGGAGATTGAAGAAAGAATTTGCAAATTCAAATGCTATAAGGTGGGCACCCCAAATGTGCTATTGACCCTAAACCACCATCTTCACTTTGTATACATCTCTAAAATTAATTATGAACCTATGCAGAAGAAATAAATTTAGAACCAAATTTTGTTCCTTTATAACTTTTGCATACTGTATCCAAATGTCACATTCTTTGGTGCGTTGGAACCTCCTTCCACTTGCCAACAAAAAATGAAAGAAAATTTGACTAGTATAATAATATTATATATAAGTCACCAGAAGCAAAAAAATGGCGATTTGGGTGTACCTACCTTAATCTTTTGCTCTACCAGTTGATTTGAACTGTTTTTTTCAGGTCTAGTTTGAAATTGATCCAATTTTTTTTCCTATTGGTTTCTATTTTTTGGCCGATGGATGACTTTACTGTTGACTACAGAAATAGAGTATGCAACTATTGGTCCAATAATCGGAGCAGTTTTGGTGTCTACCGTGGTCATAGGGGTGCGTCCTTTAAAGGTTAAATATTTTGGTCACCTTCTGACAAATCATTGTCGATTATCAGGTCAAAATGATTGACGCTACAACAAGCCATTGGACCTTCACTTATCACTATCAATGGCAAAAAATTAAGAATCTAAATTATAAGCTTTGAACATAATGACACTCACTATACATAGCTGATGTCAAAAAAAATTATAATACTAATAACAATTAATAGAACTGTACTTGTTCTCTGGGTACCACTAAGTTAATCGATTGGTCAATTGGAGACTATTGCAGAGTGCAAGTGCCAAGTTGCCAATCGAGAGTGACGGAGCTCTCCCAAGAATCTTTGAATTCAATTTTAGCATTGGAGACTCTCGAGCCAATTCAAAAATAACTACTCTAAATTGTCAATGTGCTTCCAAAAAATAAAAAAATAACTACTCTATGGAATAAAGCTTCATTAAAGGAAACCAAAACCTGGCTGTATTTGATGAGGTTCTTTGAGAGAGGGGGCCAAGATGAATAACACATAATCGCCCAAGATTCAAACATAAAATCCACATTTGAAAGCCAATCCTATTAACTTACAAAACATACTTTTACCGATCACTAATCACCGCTAACATTGATTTGACCTAATAGTGCATGAGATACTACCTTTAGTGCAAAAATTTTAAGTTAAGAAGATTCAAAGTCAAATAATCTAGTATAGTCAAGGAACATACTCAAAAACTTGCTTCCTTTATTTAGATGTAACTATCTTGCAATCTATGTGGTGAAAGTTTGTGAAGTTTCTTCCATACCAATTTTGGTGCTAATCTACTGTAAGATCTCATGGTTAAATATGCAAAAAAAAGGTGCATTTTGTAAGTTTTTCTACACAATAGAAATGACAGTTTTGAATGTTTTTGATGAAAAAAGGCCTTAGGAGTTTAGGGATAAATTTTTTTAATTTTGAATCAACATTTTAGGGAAATGATCATATTCATCTTTCAATTAGCCATGTTCAAGGGGCTTCACAAAATTAGAGTAGTTTGTGTGACTACCTTGGTTATGGGAGACTATGCCATTTAAACCCTAAAGGACTAGGGGTGCAAAAAAATGTGTTGGTAGTCTTGTGGCCCTTAGTTTAGGGGTTAAGGGTTAAAGTTAATATAATATGAGACATTCTTGTTTCATATTATTAATTAATGTCTGTAAAAGATATCTAAATATGAGCCTTCTCTAGCAGGTATCTTCTCTCTATTTTTTCCTTACTCTTCTCTTACTATTTTCTCTCTATCAAATTCACTCCAACCGACCCCCCTCCAGTTCCAGTTATAGAAGACGCCACTTCTGGCCATGTAGGTGATCATGTGCGGCAGGTTTATTTCCGGATGCTCAGGTCGGCAGCTCCCAAAATGATCATCCACAGTACATGACAGTTCTCCAAATGTACCCCCAACGTTCTTTTCGCCCCCCTTAAAAAGACCTTTCTCTCACAATAGAAAAAAAGCCAAGCCAAGTGGAAAGAAAAAGGCAAAAAAGGTACTTTTTCGAACCGAGCCACAAGTTCACACGACTGACGCGGAAGCGGTACCCACGCAGCGTGTTGTGCGCTTGCCAAGAGCGTCGCCAACTCGCCACTCGCCAGATCACGTTGCCGTACGTCGTCACCAATTTCGTCTCAGGATTATGCGCAATTCCTGATTCCCGTCGAGCATCTCCCTTAGAAATTTCAAAATTTTCACAGACTTTGATCATCGATTGCAGCTCCAGCTGATGGATGGCATACCGCTTTCAGTTGCCTTGATTCACTCCGACGCGAACGTCCCTTTTCAGCGGTAGTGGAGCCAGCGAATCTTGCATGTGAGTCGTCGTCGCCAGCTTGAATTGCGCAATGCATTCTGTTACAATCTTGTGGTGGGTGCTGATATACTGGAGCATTTAAATGTGTGGGCCGAAGAGGATGGTTGGGGAAGAAGGCTCCCGAAATTTGTTTGATTTAGGATGCATGGGCAGGTGGTTCAGAATTCGTTTTGAGGTGACGGTGATGTATCGTCGTCGTCGCGGTCGCCAGCATTGGGTGATTCAATGCAGCGCGTGGGGGGCGAGATCGAGTTTCTTTTAATTAGGGATTGCGAAGATCTCTTCGCTCGTTTTTGTCGCTGGTTTTGCGCACACCACTCCGGTGCTGTTGAATGAGATGCAATCAATGTGAAACCACCCGGGGTATGCACGGGCGCCATCATTGCGTGTCCATTGCGCGAGTACGGACTTTACTGGGTCGGGGGTTGGGAGGAGTCGTGGAATGGAGAATAGCTTCCCTTTCACTTCGTTGCTCATAAACCATCCGTGAGTTTGATGATTGCGAAACTCAAGTCCTTGCAGCTAGAGAATCGATGTGATCCGATCTTCGCGTTCCATCGGGGCTACGGTTTATTTCGGGTGACTATGCTCACATTTTGCGGAAGCAGCGACAGATTCAATACCGCGATGTGTGAGATTTCCAAAGAACCCAAACCTCGAATGACTTGCTGGGATGGAGGTCTTGCTCAGATTGCGCCTTGTGATCGTGGGACACATGTAGCTACGGTGAATTTTCGGGTGGAATCAATTGCGCATGAGATGATCCCATGAACGTCGACAGGGGTTTCTTAGATTTCGAGTAACGCGCACGTTCCACCATGAAGAAGTACGCGCGGCTGCGACAGGAATGCTCCGAGATCGACAACGCCTTGTACAATGCCAGTCCCGAGCGACCCTCGTTCCGCGAAGCCTCTTCTTCCTTGGACTTTTTCCACTCGCAATCTCGACGGGCTCCAGTAGTCTTATCGTCCTCCGACGGATCCGCCTCTCCGCCACGCGAATCCCCACCGGCGATCCGGCTCGCGCGGCCCGCGCAACAACCGGCTGCCGCCACGCACACCGATCTCGCCGTAGCGCTCCAGAAGCTGGCCTCGTATCGCGAAGGCGACGGCTCCCGCCGACACAACACGGCCTTATGGCAACAGGGCGTGGCCAATGCTGGCGAGCATTCGCGTTCTGGAAGTGGGAGATGGCCTGGCCACGCTTACGACGCACCTGAGCCCGGTCCCCACGACCCCTCAGGTGGGATGCAGTCACCACGAAATAATCTGTGCATTGGGGATGCAGTCTCAGCGGAAGAATCAGGGCTTTTGTTTGAAAAATCCATTGATGTGTACCCCTTACACTGACTGTTTTCTTCATACGGGATCTGCACTATTTGTGCTCACTTTTGTGTCAGGTTGACGTCCTCAATCATTATTTTATATTGACTTTCAAAGTGCATTCTGTGTCCCGATTTGGCAGGGAGCGGGCGATGGCAGACGGCGGAGACGGCTTCCCTGAGCGGCCGCTGGGGCTCCGTGACGAGTACGGTTGACCACTGGGACGACGCGCACCAGCACTCGTTCCGCGACTCGCTCTCTTTGTCGCGATCCGGCAGATTAGAAGCTGAGCCGTGGACAGCTCCCAGTACAGCTCCAATCTCGCTGCAACCCAACTCGTCAGGAAGAATACTCGCCGAGGAAGCAAACCAATTCGGAGCTGCTAACATTTCCATGCGCGAGACGCAAGGATGGTTAGCGTCCGTGAAACGTCCCTTGCAATTGCCAAAGAAACAGAATCCTTGGGAGGATCCGAACGAATTCAACTGGCGAGCGGCCACCACGAACGGGAAATTCTCTTCTTCCTCATCGCGGAAGGATAGACCTGTGACGGTGTCGCAGTCCATGCGCTACGATCGCTTGAAGACTTCAGCATTTGGCGATGGTGAGGACGGGTACTGTCCCCACCAGCACACCAGCAGCCATGCCATGATGCAGAAAGCCGCTTCGATGCGCGAAGGCGGCGCGCACTCGGAGGCCATCATGGCTATGGCGAGAGCTTATAGTGAGAAGCACGGCGTCCCGCAGCAGCAGGCCATTCTGGAGTGCGTGACGTGTGGGCGTGGTTTGGGTGTCATTTTGCAAGGCAACCCCGGGAACGACACCTCGTTTTGCCAGGCGTGTCGGCCGCACGGGTGGGCGTATCTTACGAAAGAGAACAACAAGTCGAAGAGGAAAGGGATGATGCATTTTTGCAAGAAAATTTTGCGCATGGGGAAGAAACCCAACAAATTCAAAGTCTGACGGACGCAAACGATGGAAAAGGTAGAGATAGAAGAGTAGGAGAATCGGAAATGTAGTTAATCAGAATCCCTTTGCCTTTCGAATTTTGGAAACGGACTGACACTGGGAAAAATTGCTGAGATTTTTGTGGAAATGTGGATTTGTGAACATCGCAGTGTCGATCGATGGTCTGCTTCTTGAATGAGAGATCGTCATGTCTGTGGAAAGCAAAGTGGCAGTGAGAGAAAATGCAAGGGAACAACGAATCCCCTCGCTTGATGAAATTTTAGAATGTGAGTGACGTACACTATGAGAACTCATTGAGCAGACACTTGGTAATTTTGTGGAAATGTAAGGTTTTCGAGCATATCTAATATTCGCAGTTTCGATCGATGTTCTACTTTTCGAATGAGGAATCCCAGCGATGGAAGGCCAAGCGGCTGTAAGAGGGGATGCAAGCATTTGATGAATCCCATTGCTTTTCGAAACCTTGGAAACTGAGTGACACTTAGTTATGTGCACCCAGAATCGCCACCTAAAATGTACAGAGGGCATTAATTTCAATTTGCGAATCAAGGTGCACATACTTCACGCGAATTATCGTTCAGGCACTCACCCTTTTTCGTGGAAATGGAATGATTTGCGAGCATGTGGCATGTTTTCAGTGTATATGGTTTGCTTTTTGACTGAGAAATCATCGCGTCGCGAGGTGTGTGAAAGCCAAATGGCAGTGAGAGGGGATGCGACGAATGAACGCCGTCGATTCGGTGAAATCAAAGCAGTCCACTTGTTATTACATGTCATCACAGAATCGAGTGGGAATTCCCACCTCTAATTTCCACCCACTCCAATTCTCGGGAGCTTGCGAATCCCTCGAAAGCTGTGAATTCTAATTAACGACTATCTTGGTGGCGAGAATTTGGTACCGTGAGCAACGGGGGTTTCAGGATTCAAGCTCCGTTGCGTTAGGGTTTAGGGTCCGTGTCGACTTGGTTATTCTGTGTAGTAGGAGAGCCGTTTACATCGATGGGGAGTTTGCGAGCGTCGATTTCGTTGCCAGGCGCCGTGGTCTCTTCGCCGCGCGTTGCGATCCGGAAGGAGAACCTTTTCGCCGTGGTGCCGCAAGCTGGCGAAAATGGTATGTGGGCAATTTTATTTCCTTGCTGCTCTTGAATTTGAATCATTCGCCGAACATGTTGCGTTTCGACAGTCCAGGGCTAGCGTGTGTGATTCGAATTGTTAGATTCTCTTCGTTTTGAGTGTTCCGCAATCCTGAGCCACAAATTTTTGTTAAAAACTCGAGTCCTGTTCTCAAATCTTGTTTGGGAAATCGCCCCAAATCTGAAAAGCGAGTTGTGCATCCCCTTCTGCCTATCTTTTGATGAGCCACTCCAAATTCTATGCCCCTGTAAACCTTTAGAGCTTTTTGAAAGAATTTCAGGGGCCAGGATGCATGCCAGTTTCGTACGACCAGGCGGAGTTGCACATTCTATTAGGGTTTCAATGGAGCGATGTCAGAGTGCCCGCGCATCTCTCTGGTGTATTTTAAGCCCTGTAATCCAGTCTCAAAGTACAACGCCTTTGTATAAACTGCAGACTGCGTTCCTCAATCGCCTCCAAACACGTCTTAGAATTTTTGTGGACATGACTCTGAATTGCTTGCTTGGTTCGTTCGTTGTTGCGCGTTGTTTGCCTCATTTAGGTGGTGCTGTGGGGTGAATTTGATAGGCGGGTTCGCGACTTCAAAGAGAGGACCCTTGATAGCTGAGATTCCGTTGGAGTATATCCGGCGACCGCTGCTCCGAACACGCAACAACGATCCGGAGAAAGTGAAAGAGCTCATGGAGA
Organism: Straminergon stramineum; assembly: GCA_963920665.1. Classification (NCBI taxonomy): domain Eukaryota; kingdom Viridiplantae; phylum Streptophyta; class Bryopsida; order Hypnales; family Calliergonaceae; genus Straminergon; species Straminergon stramineum. Next base: position 4,934,739 of record OY987264.1, read on the forward strand.
GCATTGCGGAGATTGGGCTTCAGGAGCCTGTGAGTTGCAAACACTGCCTCGTAATTACGCTGTTTCTGAACTTTCGTATTCAATGTATTTCAGGCCGATCGAAACATTAGGGGGTGACATAGTTCGCAAGTTTGTGGATGGGAATTTGTTAACTCTGGGCTGAAGGGGAGGAGGCTTCGCATTGACAACAGCTACATCTGCAGGGAATGTGAGGAAGTTTGAGTAGGCCCTTATTTGAAAAGCAAGCCTTGTGCTACATGGACATACTGTAGCCTCTCATAGCAAAGGTGCTTGGTGGGGTTTTGCGCAACTTGACTCAAGTTTAGTAGATAACTAAAGGAGGGTTGTAATGTCCGAGTTGTTTATTGGATATAACCCTCTCTTCCGAACGCAAACTAGATTGAGACTGTCAAAGCTTGAAGGTCTACGACTCTTTCAAAAGAGTCATTGTGTGAGGAGAATGGAGTTATTGCCAAAAAATCCTCGTTCTTTGTAACCCCATTGCGCCATGTGGTAATGAAAGTGGAGAGGGTCATGAGAGCGAGGATTTAGTACTTTGGGACTAGATTCTTGGGCTTGAATTTGCACAGTTGGGATTTGGAAACTGACAAAAGAGGTGTATAGCTGAAAATATGGATTGTGACCCCTTCCGATTCCAGAATTCTCAACATTTGTAGTCACTGTGAATTTTGCATGCCATGGTGTGAGTGTTGGAATCTTTGGAGTGGTTCAATTTCTAAGCTATTGTTGTGTTGGAAAATTCTGTGCCAGATTGACGTACTGGAGGTAGAGGGTGTATATTACGGTACGTCATTTTCTGTTGTGGGACTAGGCGTGTAACAGATTGTAACGGGGAATAATTGTTGAACGCTCCGAAGTGGATGCCTACAATTCAGTGTGAAATGCAAGGGTGTCAAGACTTGCATGCCGGAAATATTAAATGCAAACAAGTCTTGAAAGGAGACTACGCGAGGGTCAGTATTTTTGACGAGAATTTGAAGACGTGAGGATATGTAGAACCAGCGTCTTGCAGGGAGTGTGCATTTATGGAACAATTTTAAAATTGAATTGATTTGTTGGGTCTGAATTAAAGATGGGAGGAAAATTTTTTTTATCACCCGGAGGTGATGCGGAGGTCTACTTTAGCTGCTTGAGATGGAGAGGCCCGACTCGGAAAGTTGTTGGTTAAAACGGATTAGAGTTAGTTTAGTTATAATTAAACATTATTATGAGAAGATGGAAATTTTAGCTGAATTCGCAGTTGGCACAAAGAAGGCAGTTTCAAAGTAAGCATACAAAAACACTACTGGAGGCGCTAGTAAGTACTTCGAGGAAGGAGAATTGCGTTGTGCTCAATTTGGTAAAAAAACCTGTAAGTTGCAGATTAGGAGTCGTGAAGCCTGACACCTTCTATTGTGTGGTAGGATTTTCTGGGTGTCATAGGTATGAAGCGCACCAGAAGCTCGGTTTGCCAACAATCAAGTGCAAGATCCGGCGAGGAACTCGCGAGACTTTGAGGTGCCTAAAATTTTAATTTGAGTGTCTTTTGTGCTTTTTGTCGTTTTTGTTGTGCATTGTGAGTACGTGTGTCTATCAACGTCCATTCATATGTCATGCTTGTGGTCCTGTGGTCCTTTCTTCACGTGGGACATTGAAAGAACTCTTAATGTACGATAGTTTTTAAACAAGAACCTGCGTTATTTTTCTCTGTTAGTCAACATTCATGTCTTCATAGACACAACTCGTTACTGACAAATTCGCCTTTCATTTTGGCAGGCACCATCTTCGATAATTTCCATCACTGAGGTACTCAGGAGATTACTGGAAAATTTGGTTTTCCAGTGCATACAAGAATTTTAAGAGAAATTGATAAGAAAGCAAGCATCGATGTTGAAAAATTGATGAAGTGGAGCACAGTATTATTCCTCTTGCGTTTGAAAGCTCCCCAGCTTGTGAAGCTTCAACCAGATTAGTGGTGTCGCGATGGTACATAATTTTTGTCACAATTTTGCATGTCATCTTTCCACATGGATTTTGTGATACAGATGACCACTTCATCAGTGAACGAAAGTAGACAATAAAAACTACTTGAATAATACAAGCATATACTTCCCCCAATTTTCTTGAGGAGATACCTTAACACCAATTCAGCTTCTTTTTGTGCACAAAATTTCAGCTTATCCCAAGCGGGAGTTAACAAAGGTGGAGGTGGAGGTGTTTAGGTGTTAGCCATATTGTGAATGCTAGATTTTTGAGTCTTTTTTAGGTTGCCATTACATTTAAGTGTCTTAAATGACTCTTTGCAATTGCACATTCCTTGAATATCTTGAAAATCTCTCATTGTGTACACAAAGTATGGGATAACTTCTCATGTATGGGGACTTTTTTTGTTTGATTTGCTTTATTTTTTGACCAAATACTTGTGTTGATTTTGGCAATATATTTGATGATCAATCATATGAAGGGTTAAGAATGCTTGTTTTGAGGGAATATTTGGCAATATATTCTACCTTTCTCAATGGATGAAGTTGTCAAACTCTAGTATAATCTTGGGATGGTATTGTTCCTTTTTAGATGAAGAAATGAATTTGTCTTCTATATTTTGCATATTTCATTCATGTTCATAGATGTAAATAGTTCATCATTCTATTGAAGTTTGTTTTTGTACCATCCAAAATATATATATTTTTTAAAACTACAAATTAAAGACAAAAATTAAAGACAAAAAATTGCCAAAATAAAAAAAAAATGTGCTCAAAATTTTGCTAATTTTTATGGAAATCCAAGTATTACAATACTCTTTGGTTGGCCTTCATTGGTTATAAGGGGCCTTTTGAAAACCCATCTTTACCATCCAATCTTGACGCCACACAGTAGAAACCTACAACAAATTTTTATTTCTTCCTTTTTTTCCCACGTACCTCTTGGGCAAGTCTTCATCTGAATGTCCACTTGCTATGTGCACTCCCCCCCCTTACAAAAAAGTTAAAAATTTGGCCAAGGCAAAACTCATCTGGTTTCTGTAAATCCATATTGCAAGAACTCCAAATTTTCTCCTTCATGGATACATGTAACCTATTTTATAATGGATTAATTTTGTATTTCTTGACCTCTCGTGGACATTTCATCATGTCCCTTATTCCAAATATGGATCCAAATTTTCTAAATTTTATCATCCATGGTAAATCATAAATTAGAAGTTCCTGCGTTCTGAAAACTGAGAGCTGGATCGGCAAAAGGCGAGGTGAAATCCTGCCAGCCCCGTCCAAAAAATTCTGGATAACCACACCGAGAAGAATGTGCACGCCCACCACTCAAAATCTTCTGAATCCCAATTCTCCTAAACCCCCCAAACCCAAGTGAACACGCAAATGCATCCTCAACAAATTATCGCAAAACCCAAATCCCCATCAATCCCAAAACGAGCACCAGAATTGAGATTTTCAAACATTTAGCAGCTCAAATTGCAGCTATGGCGGCGACGCAAGCAGTGCACTTCGCACCTGTCGCCATTCGGGATGCATGTGCACCCACAAGCCGCAAAATCGCACATTCTCGGGACGCAGGAGCACCTTCGATCCCGAAATTTGCTCATTCACGGATTCCAAGCGCACCTACAATCCGCAAAATTGCACTTGGGGATGCAGGTGCACATTCGAGCTTGAAGAAGATTCCGCACTATGCCTGCGACAACATAAATGTTTCTGTGGGTTTGTGTGGACCGCATTTTCGACGAGTTATGGCGTCGAGTGGGGTTTGCAGAGCAGCAGCGGTAAGCGTGGAACCCACGGCGTTGCCGACGAGGCCAGTGCAGCAGGGGTCGGTGTACGAAATCACGACGTTCACGACGTGGTTGCTGAAGCAGGAGCAAGCGGGCGTGATCGACGGGGAGCTGACGATTGTGCTATCCAGCATTGCCTTAGCGTGCAAGCAGATCGCGTCGTTGGTGCAGCGCGCGGGGATTTCCAACCTCACGGGATTGCAGGGCGCGGCGAACATCCAAGGCGAGGATCAGAAGAAACTGGATGTCGTCTCCAACGAGGTTGGGTTTGATCAGACCTTGAGTTTCGATTTTGTTTTTGTGCGAATACAAACAATTGTGTGCACCGATTTGAAACTTAAGGCTACAATAGTCTTTGGAACTTCGGTCTGAAATCAGTCGTTCAAGAATTGTGCATCTCTTGTGATTTTTTCGATGCATTCTGTGATGCACATTCAAAATTTTAATGGGGCCAAATGCTTCACCCTCACTACAAAGGCGTATTCAGCAACATTTGGTAATAGACGAATGGTTCTTGGAAGTTTACAATCGATGAATATTTAGATAGAGTCCACAACGAGGTAATATATGGTGAGTGGAATTTTACATTAATTGTGCACAATTTCAATCGAGTGCTAATCGAGTTCCAATATAGCTGTGTTTGCTACACTTTCAAAAAATGCACTAAAATTTGTTTGAATTCTAGTAGCAATCGACATTACTTTGTAGAATTCCAATGTTTCTGGTAGAAATCTGGCGGTATTTAGTCAACAACAGAATCGTTGAAATAGTTGCAGTAAAGTTTGTAAGTGCCCCTTCCTTGCCCTAGATTACGAAATTCTTCCAAATCCAACACCCCTCCATCCATGCTTCGGATGGAAATGCAAAAAGGAGACCTAATTGTACACAAATCTGAATCGATTGAAGTTGTGCAGATCTTCTCGAGCTGTTTGCGTTCCAGTGGGCGCACAGGCATCATCGCCTCGGAGGAGGAAGACACGCCGGTGGCCGTGGAGGAGAGCTACTCCGGGAACTACATCGTGGTGTTCGACCCTTTGGACGGCTCCTCCAATGTCGACGCCGCCGTCTCCACGGGATCCATCTTCGGCATTTACGAGCCCAACCAAGAGTGCCTCACCGACCTCGGAGACGACCCTTCGGTGAGTATTTGTGGGTGCCGAAACCCTAAACCCTAAACCCTAAATGAAATGATTGTGTTCGTGCACAGGGAAGGTTTTGTGGCGAATTGGTCACGTTTTCCAATGTTATGATGTTTTTTCTTCTCTAGAATTTCTCTCTACCAACAATGACTCTTTGTTTGTGGCATTGATTTGCATCTCCAGTATCGAATCCAGTCGTATGTAGTGTTCCCTTATTGTATATAGCATAGATTTCCATCTCTAGTATCGACTTCTTCTATGTAGTGTTGCCTTGTTGTATGTGGCATTGATTTCCATCTCTAGTGTCGGCTTTTTGTATGTGGTGTTCATTTACAACTGTAGTGTTGCCTTGTTGTGTGTGACATTGATTTCCAATTATTGGATCGACTTTTTTTTTTTTTCATTCACATCTGTGGTGTTGACTTGTTTAATGTGGCACTGATATCCATCTGTAGTGTCAATTTGTTGAATGTTCGTTTACATCTATAGTGTTGACTTCTTGTTCATGTCTTCTGCAGATTGTAAGCTTCTTGTTCAAATCTTAATGTGAAGAGACATTTAATTTTTGGTTGTTGTTGCAGATAGACGAGGTGGCGCAGAGCTGCGTGGTGAATGTGTGTCAGCCAGGAAACAACTTACTGTCCGCAGGCTACTGCATGTACTCGAGCTCCGTGATTCTGGTGCTCTCCGTGGGGCATGGCGTGTACGGCTTCACTCTGGACCCTCTCTTCGGGGAATTCGTGCTCTCCCACGAAGAGATCAAGATTCCAAAGGCGGGCAAGATCTATTCCTTTAACGAGGGCAACTACGCGCTGTGGGACGCGAAGCTCCAGAACTACGTGGACAGTTTGAAGGAGCCTAGTAAGTTTGGCAGATGCTTAAAATACTTTTATACGGAGTACATAAAATCCATATGTTTACGTGACTTTGTTTTCTGTGCTGGTACATCTGTGAACATATATGTCCAAACAACTGTGCTTGTTTTTCAAGGGGGGTGGCATAGACACAGGTTCACTGCTGTATCCGCATAGCAAGTTCAGCTAAAGTAGTTTCAATACTAGAAAACAGAAAACGGAGAATTTATGATGCCTGAAATACAGAAATAATGAAAAATTCAAATTAGGAAAAGTCATGATGGTTATTTGTAGAGAATAATAAAATTTATGATATAAATTTTTTAGGGGACAAACCTTATTTTAACTTCTTATAAATGACGGAGTATTTGTTTAGTAGGTGATGAAGCTACCATGTGCGTACAGGATTTTATTGGCGGGCTTGACCCCCCCTGCACAATGTTCACCTTCATTTTGAGATTTCTATTGTACAGAAGGATACCTGGAGCTTCACCACACCTACCGAGCGATGGGTGGCAAATTCTTCACTCCTGTTTAGGGGGGGTTGATTGACATTCTAGAGTAATTTTGATCCAGAGGACTCAAAATTGGAATCTTTCAACCTCAAATATGGATTTGAATGGTGTCTTAAGCATGGAGTGTTGTAGGTGAGATGAATCCTTGGCCAGACAAGCATTTATTCAGGTGTATTCTGGATACATGGAGCACAAATGAAAACATTTGTTTGTACAGGTATGCTGAATACATTTGCTCTGTGTTTGATTTCCAGACAGCAGTGGGAAGCCATACTCGGCCTGGTACATTGGTAGCCTGGTGGGGGACTTTCACAGAACCATGTTGTATGGAGGCATCTACGGATACCCCAAGGACGCGAAAAGCAAGACGGGGAAGCTGAGATTGCTGTATGAGTGCGCGCCCATGAGCTACTTGGTTGAGCAAGCAGGTGGCAAGGGCTCGGATGGGCACCAGCGCATTCTGGACATTCAACCCGATCAGGTACCATGAAACTATTTGATACACAATTCTTGTTTGAAGATGATTCCAACGTGCCTAAGTGTGCATCAATTGGCTACTGTATGCCAAAGTTATGAGAGTTCAAAGTATAGGATGAAGAATGTTTGTGAGGAAATTATCTTGAGGAAACATTTCCTCAAAGATAAAGATTTGCGCAAAATTTCATCCAAAATTTGAATGGATTACCATATTTTCCCCTCTGCAATGGGAATTTTCCACAATCCGTATCTTACGGGAGGAATTTTCCTGCAAACCTGTTGCGGAAGGTTTATGTTTCATTGTTTTATAGATTGATGACCAAGATATGATGTTTAGGTCATCTACATTTTCATAATCAGCATGTACTCATTAGAGGTCGTTGAATGAATAGGATTAGTGAGAGATTCCATTTGTTGAATTTTTCTTCTTTCTCGGTTAATCCTAGTTTTTAGCCAAATTTTTTTAAGGGTTGGGTTGTGTGCTGCAGGTTCATCAACGTGTGCCACTGTACATTGGTAGCACGGAAGAGGTAGAGAAGCTAGAGAGCTTCTTAGCTTAATCAGTCGACATTGTTTGAGTTTCCAACTGGACAGATCTAAAAACAAGCCTGAGGTGGTTCCAAATTCTACCTGCTTGTGGATTTCTTCTGTAAAGTGGACTTCAGATGGCTTAGCTTTAGATTTCACCATTTCGGTGCAGAGTGGAAACTCCTTGTAAAGTACGAAACGTTAGCATTGAATTCATCTTTCACTTGATCGCAGACAATCTTGCCGAAAATAAGGAAACTGCACCTACTGGTGACCTGCTTCTCAACATGAATTCCTGCAAATTCTTGCCTAATATGTACAAGGCTCTATTCATGAGAGGCTACTGCACATATAGTTTATTGATATGGTGTCAAACATATTTATTCTAAGAGAATCTAGTTGAAATTATGTAGTGACACTAAATTTGTACCCTCACAGAGAGGAAGGATCAGTATAGACCTAAATAATAAGCGGTGAGTGAAACCACTCATGACTACAAACTACGCCACGGAAATGTGAAAAAATTCAATGTTCTCTGCAGTTTGAATGGTACTATTTTTATTAGATTATTAACAAAGATTTCCAGCCATAATCTGCATTATTCTCAACCTAGTTGCAACATTCTAACCACCCGGAAAAGAAAAACGCTTAGGATTGCTCAACTTCGGACTGAGTGGTGCTCAAACCCTGCCTTCCCTCTCCTGTTGAGATGTACTTCTCCATCAGCATGAGTCCCACTTTGGTCTGCGCTTCGGTTGTCAGATGAATACCATCTCTCAGCATCGGAAGGCCAAACGCATCCACAAGGTACAAATGCTTCACTTGATCACATGCAGCCTTCTGCGCATTCCTCACTTGCTCAACCAAATCTGGATGCGCAGCTTCGGGCCAATATATTGCAACCTTCAATGCAACACCACAACGGAAAAACTCATCAGATTCACATGATAAACTAACGATACATTGCTCCGCTACAACAGAAAGAGCTAACCGGACACGCACAATCATGAGAACATTAAAGTGATTAATTTGGAACGGATACTAGCCAATCCATTGCCACCTTAAATGCAACACCACAACGAAAAGAACTCAGTAAATTCTCTCAATAAACTAACATCACGTTGTTAATCTACAACAGAGCAAACATGACACGCAAAACCATGAAAACTTTGAAGACATGAATCAGGAACGAATACTGGCAACGTATTGCCACCTTCCATGCAAAACCGCAATTGAAACCCTAAACATTAAAAATCACGTGTCCAAGTAGAACTTCATAGTTGAATTACGGTAAACAGAGCAAGCATGGCATACAGAATCGTGAAAACGTTGCAGCCATTGTTCAGGAATGGATACTAGAAATGTAATGCCACCTTCAGTGCGAACTCCGCATAGAAAAGACTTAGAAAAGTCACACGAAAACTGACACAACATTGTTCAACTACAAGGGAGAGAAAACATGCCAGCCACAACGTTGAGGCATCTGTGGATAAATATTAAGAAAAGTTAAGGCAATTGCGCACAGAGAGAGAACGCAATTGTCCAAATACCTGGAATATGGGAAGGTCCGGAGTCTGCAGATCCACACGCACATTGTTGAAGAACGTGATCAACTTGTGCTCATATTGCTCTGCCCGAGACTTCCGATCAGCATCGCTCTCGCCTTGATACCACAGCAACGCTTTCAAATTGCCACCATTCTGTAGTGCTGCTTTGGTTCGCTCAATCATGCGGTCGTACAGCACTTGGCCTCTCTCCCACTCAGCTATGGCGGATCCCCCCCACGCACAGGGGACCAGGCCTATCTGTGCACCGGTGGGCTTCACTTTGTATTTACGAGCTCGAAGAAGGGATGCTGCGAATACTAACCCTGGGCCTACGCCACATGGCTTCTCTGCAAACCAATTTGACACAAATTGAGCGACAATTTCCAGTACATGGCTTCTTTGCAACCAATTTGACACACATTGAGCGATAAATTCCAACAGAAGGCTTCTCTGCAAACCAGTTTGAAGGATGTCGAGCACATGGCTTCTCTGCAACAAATGTGCCACAACTTTAACGAGGGTTTCTAGCGCTTCGAAATTGGGGCATTAGTATGTAATCAAACCCCATATGGAAGAGCCCCCACATTCACAACGTACTGTAGGTTTTCCAAAAAGGTAAAGCCAAAAACACTCAACGCTTAGATCTTGACTATCATTTGAGTTCAACCATGTTCAGTATTAGCACAAAATGCTTCGTGAGTAGCGAGAAGCGGAATTTTCTATGATGAATTTTTGATAAGAAAAAACCCCAGTTCTTGAAATTAGTTGCGATTGAGGAGAGGCGAGTACCACTGTCGATATCCGCATGAAGAGGCTCGTGCGCTTCTTCCCATTCCAAGCTGTGGCTCAAGCGCAAGATGGAGCCGGGCTCCGCTTCACACTCCGCAGGGACCTTCCCATCCCACCTCTTGTGCACGGTGCCGTGGACGATTTCCACGCCACCGCGGCCTGACATGTTGCTCTGTCCCGACAAGATGAAGATCTCCATTTTGAAAGGCTATGAGGAGTGGCTGTTCGACGTTGCGATCTGCATACCCCAACGTTAAACCCGAATCATGGCGATGAAACCCTAATGCATCTGTGGGATCAACGATTTCCAACGCCAGATGAGAAAATGGGAAGCGTAGCCATGCAAGTTGAGGGTTACGTTGTCGTGATTACGTACCAGATGGAAGAATTCTGAGCTTGTAAGCGATTGGGAGCTTGACGTGCAGCTGGAATTGGAGTCGTGATCGTCTCTTCTGAAACAGAACTACCCTTGGGGAAGACGATGCGAGACTGGTGAAACTATCATTAAGGAATATTCTGTTTTATCTCTACAGATGCCCGCTTTAGACTTCTATTGGATCCATTCAAGCTCATAACAGTCTTGACTTGACTGACTCAGGGCCGGTTTATACTTGGGGCCGGATTTAAGGCTAGCCGGAACTCTCCAAGTTTGAACCAATAGGGTCCCTCAATTTCTCCAAATCCGGCCCAAGAGCTTTATACTTGGGGCTGGCCGGAACCACAACTCATCCTACGTGTCGCCTTAGGTGGCATGATTTTGGTGCCAAACCATCCAGCCCCAAGGGAGCAATCGGGACGAGGTTTTGGGTGGCCCGAACTCCCATCTTGGGCTGGATTGGGGCCAAATTGGGCTCCTCTGCTAGATCATACAAATCCTTACCATTGATTTTGAGAAATTTATTTTTACTTTTATAATTTTCTTACAAACACTTCCATCGTGCTTCTTATTTCCCTGTCTGCCTATTTGGTTCCCTATTTAGCCTTCCCTGTCTGGCCTTCACTTTAGTTTTTTTAGTTTTTAGTTTATTTTTGTTGAAAGAAATGGGAGGATCCACTGTCATTAAAAAAAACCGGTACAGCAGCCAACCCAAAAGGCTGGTCAAAAAGAAGCCTTTGGATTGTTTCATCCAACCAAATTCATTTTAATTAAATACCAAGTGTTTCTTGATTTCTCAATAAGGATTTGTAATTAATTTCATTTTTGTATAGGCTGGTAATTTCTTAAAAAATGAAATTAATTACCAAGTTATTTCTTAATTTGGTGCTCTGGTAATTTGTTAATCTTTCTTGATACAGTAATTAATTAGTTCGAGAAAGTCATGATTAAGAAAGGCTTAGTGGGCTTACCAATTAAATTTATTAATAATTTATTAAAAAATAAAATTAACTTCAAATAGTTAAATGAAAAAAGGATTTTATATTGTTTAACTATTTGAAATAAATTAAATTGCATGTTTGCAAGAAGTTACCATTAGTGGATTGTTCATAATTTTCTATTTTATTGTTGGCTTTTGAAAGAAAGTTCCTGTACACCAAAGAACATGATATTTAGATACCATATTATATTTCTATGTTCCAAAATAGTTTTTCCAAAATAAGGTAGTCATCTCTTCAAGCAACCATTTAAGATCTGATTGCCTTTACAAGGAAGTTGGTCTCTTTCAAAAAATATTCAATAGATTGTAGTAGGAATAAAATTGAATTTGGCATCTAATCCAAGTCATTTCATATTTTTTGACCTTTGTGTAAGTAGTTCCTAAATTTTGAAGTTGAAACGCAATGGTTACTAAAAGTAATCACCTCGTTCAATGAACATTCCTAGTACACTGAAGAAAGCAAAATGTACCTTTGTGTCATTATCAACTTTAGAGCAAACTACCTTATGCATTTATTGATTTACATTATGCCTTTGAGTAGTCACCATGTTGAAAAAACAGGAGAATAGAGAATGTGGCTCAATGTATATTCAATAAACAAATAATCCAAAAATGTATATGAAAATGAAGTTTTCTTTCATTTAAGTATGATTTTGAAAAATAAAAAGAATAAAAAAAATAGGAAGAAAAAGGGGAAAGTTCCAAAAAAGAATATAAAAGACTTTTTTCTTAAATACAAAAGTAGAAAGAGAATGGAAAAGGTTCAATTAAAGTAAAAAAATTATTTTTTTCAAATAGAAAAATAGGAAGAGAAATGAAAAGTTTCAAAAAAAGGAAAAATTCTCTCTTCCATTTTTTTCATCTTGAAATAGGATATATAGGAATAGAAAGGAAAAGATTAAAAGAAAGTAAAAAAGCTCTCTCTTCTATTTTTGGAATAGAATTAATAAGGGAAAAAAGTTAAAAGAAAAAAAGAAAATTTTAAAGGAAAGAAATGAAGATAAAGGAAAAGATGTGTATTTTTACATTTTTTTTAATTGGGCATTAAGAAAATTGAAGAACACATGAATCAAAAATTAGGCTCTAGAATCTGGTCGAAGGGCTTTACATTACCTAGGGCCGGATGGAGAAACTGGGGCCAGATTGAGGGCCGGATTGAAGGCAAATCCGGCCGGCCTTCCATCCGGTCCCAGGCCTAATATAAACCGGGCCTGAGTTGTGGTATGGCAGCTTTTGAGAACAATGTCAACTAATGAGGTAGTTCTTTAGAGGAACTTACGTCAAATTAGAGTAAATTAAGCAGAATTAAAATTTGAACTTACTTTTGTGCATGTTTATCATCTTCAGGAGTTCCACTTGTTCAAATTGAGCTCAACTATGCAGAATAAGGTGTACCGGATTCCTTTTTGTGCCAATGCAGAGGGTGCTGTGCAAAGCGTTCCATTTTGTGGCATTTGCAATTTCTTAAGAGCGCTGGTTTGCTGCAGAGCGCTGGTTTTAGGGTATTTTGTGTCGGAAATGAGGCACGTATAGGTCATGGAAGTGGGTGATACCTTCAAAGCATCATAATCCTTCATTTCGTAACAACGCCATGGCATGACAAAATGGTATTCTGTAATGATCAAAAATGGGAAAGAAATTACACTCAAAAAGCATATGAGAATCTTCTAAAGCACTTCACTCGACTATAGAACTCCTCAAGTTCTTCATACTGTGACATCATCCCCGTTCTCAGTGACCAACAGAACCCTGTTGATAACTGCCCGGAGAGCTCCTGCACTAGCACTGCACTTCAAGTCGCCGAAGCACGACCGTCCCTCATCAGCTGCTCTTCCAAGATTAGGGTCCACCGGCACCCGGCCTAAGAACGGCACCTTCATCTGCTTGCACATCTTTTCGGCCCCACCAGCTCCTCCGTAAAACACCGACGTTGCAACGAAACTTGAAAGCAAATGCGGGGCATGGCTTTTGAGTACCTCCAGAAGCTCCGAGGTCACATCCTGTTCCACGCCCTGTGCATCGATGGTTTTATACTCGGCGCTCTCCACCTGCTGACGCAGCTCACTCATGTTTTCCACCACGCCAAGCACCTTGATCCCGACCTTCTTACAAAAATTGATCTCTTTCCGCACGTCAATCAGAGAGACTTCCTGCGGAGTGGTGACAATGATGGCTCCGTCGACGTCGGTGGCCTTCAAGTATTGCATGATCGAGATGTGTTCATCCGAAGTGCCCGGGGGAGCATCCACCACCAGGTAGTCCAAATCTCCCCAGTCCACATCCTTCACGAACTGCTTGATCAAGCCGTTCTTCCGCGGTCCTCGCCAAATCACGGCTTCGTCTGGGTCTGGCAACATGAATCCGATGGACATTACCCCGAGATTATCTTCCACATACACGGGCGACCAGCCTAAATTGCTTTGATGAATCTCTTGACCCTCCAATCCAAGCATCTTTGGAATACTCGGTCCGCAAATGTCAATGTCCAGAAGCCCGATCTGTTTGTCGAGCCCTGCGAGTGCAAATGAGAGTTGTGCAGCGAATGTGCTCTTGCCTACTCCACCTTTTCCAGACAATACCAGAATTTTGTGATTCACGGAACGCATGCGCTCCTCAATGGCTACCAGATCTGCAAAACTCGCGGTCAGATTCACATTAATGGGCTCATCTCTGTAGGTAACAAAATTGCAAAACCAAACTGATGAACAACACAGGAACCTTGTAACCCTATCACAAGACTGTCCATGACACCATTCTCAAATATTTGGTCCAATTGAACAACTGTAATCTCCAATTTGAGCCGGCAACAAAACTTTCGGAGTCACGATCACATCAACGTGATCGTCTCTGTAGGGTGACAAAACTGCAAAACTATACTGAAGTACGATACATGAACTATGAAGCTCTATCAAAAAGACTGTCAATGACACCATTGTCACATACATGATTCAACCTAACAAATTTTATCTCAAATTTGAGTTGACTCTTGAGTATTTCTATAAGACGAAAGAAATAGGCAACCGAGTAAGGACGAATTATTGCACAGATTTGACCTAATTAAAATTACAATTAGTCACTGAAGAATGAAACATACCTGGATCGGGTCCTTTCGGAGCAGTAGCACATATTTGCTGGTTTGGACAGCCATCGCACGCTGAAGCTTTTCCCGCCTCTTCGGCTTCTGTTCCAGGACAATCTATTGCACACAAAAAAACAAAAAAACATGTAGGTCTCAGTTGACGAACGTCTTTGCGAGCTACAAATAAATTTCTTTCCTCAAATTGCACAATTGCTTTCTTTCCTCGAGGGTTAAATCAGGCGCTACATCATATCCTGAAAAACCTCGATTCTGATCACCATACTCAACAAATTCTCTAACCCTGCATCACGAAAATTATATGTCTCCGAAATTAAAAAAGTGAACCCTACAGACGACAGCAGCGAATACAGCAATCGAGGCGTTCACAAAAAAATCACGAAAGAAAACAGATAAAAACCGCAAGAAGTTGCACATACGTTGATTCGCATCCTCAGGAACAGCTCCGACGGGAGCTTCCTCCGTTTTCTCTACCATTTAAATTCTCCTAAAAACACTCTTGCGCACTTCTTGTACTTGGCTAAGCCGATACAATATTCTGAATCGCTGAATTACAAGACTGTACGAATCCCTGCCTCAATCTCCCAACCGTCCGCTTCTGAATTGAGCTCCTTCTACCTCGAATTCCTGATCGTCAAAGCACACAAGCTCACAAACTCGAATTTCCCACCTCAACTGTTGAGTGCCGATCACTCCAGGGCGATAAAGATTTGCGCAGAGCACGGACGGCAAGAACAGGGGAATGATAATCACAAATGTAAACCCTAAACTAAAGGTTTCCAATATCTAGTCCATTTGTAGAATCTGGCCATAATGTTTCTAGATCTTTCTGGATTTTTGTAGATATTTCGCATTTAGTGGAAATGGAAACTGCCTACGAAACTTCCAAATGGCGGCAGACGACTACTGGCTTACCAGCTGCAGTCTTTGATACGAAGTTCTTCAGTCATTTAGAATTTACAAGAGGAAACCAAGTTACAAAATCTGCATGTGACTACAGCTGAGAAAGCTTCAAGAGAGCATATTCTTCTCCAATTACTTCTCCTACTGCAGAAACGAATTGCCTTCGCAATTCAAGTAGCACGCTCTGGATCATCTCCTGTAGACAGGATCTAAGAAGTGATTGGAAACCACAAATTAACCGTTTGTCAAAATAAGGGTTTCTTCTGAACATTCTCCTCGGAAGCTGTAGAGCCCATTTCCAATTCTGAGTATTTGTGCACACAAAATGTATGATCAAACAAATTCCCATTGAAGCTCCTGATTCTTGGAGCTGGTGTAAAGTTCTGCTGCTGAGTTCGGAGACGTGGGTGGGTTTAGGGTTTGCGGGATTGATAACGATGGGGAAGAGAGGACAGAGAGCCTCGGAGCTCACCCTCGTGTGTGTAATTCAAGCCCTCGTAGGCCTTCAGCTACTCGTGGAATTGCGCAACGATGTTTCAATACGCGGCGTTCTCGATGATTGCGACAACGCTATGAAGTATGACACCACCATCTCTCTCTTCGTCATTCAGGTTTTGCGGTAGCCATTTCTGACCTAATCCCCAGCCAATATCGTCTCCTGATTCATTTGTTTGCTTGCTTGCTGCAGTGTGATTATCAAAGAGGCGGTAGTCGAAGACGTCGAGGTTGTTAATCGTCGTAATTTTTTAAGTTTTTTCGTTTTCCCATCACCTGTAATCTGTGATTTGTAATTTTGCGTAATATTTGTGTTTTCCCATCGTTTCAGTTGTCTGCAGTTGAGCCCTGTCTGCATCTCGTTTCCGACAAATGCTCTCATGAGTGCAGGATTTAGGGTTTACAATACTTGGATTTTACTCAGCAGCCTTGATACCTGCGAACGTTTTGAAATATTTCTTTGTTTTAGCAGGGGGTTCAGACGCAGCTGCCACTTGTGTTTCTAAGAGGTGGCAACATACGCTTTGTGCATATTCCAGAGAATGTGGACATCATGAAACTCGTGGAAGAGAGGGTGAGTATTCTAGAATACAACGATTTTATTTGTATGTTTTGAGGACGCGCTCTTCTTGCACCCCTAGATCTGGTCTTAAACTCTTCGACCATTAAGAAGAACTGCTGTTGTGTCCTAATGTACAAGAGTTCTGTTTTGTTTAGTAAATTGCTCTTTGGTGATTGGTTTTGGGGTTAAGGTATTGATTTTTGGAACATTGAGATTACCGATAGTAATGCCTGTGAAGCATTCCGTTTCCTCGTTACTGCAAGTCTGCAATCGTACTATTACTTTCACTTGTCTTTCTATGAGTGACAATGTGCCTGCTCTACAGCGTCTACTACTTGACCAAGCTGCAAATGCCTACATGGGAGGAAAAGGAGCACCAGCGCCAAAGCCTACTCCAAGCGTGGGAACTGTTTAAGCATGCCGCTGTACTCATTCTTGATGAGGTAGTAGTAGTGACCCAATGCATTGTTCCTCAACAAATTAGAGAACATTATCAATTTTATCATTCCTCACCTTTTCAAACGCTGATATTGAAAGTATGTTGGGAAAACGTTGAAAAGCAAGCTTGAAAAGGTTTCCGAAGTTTTGTTGCTCATCACTACCAGTCTTGATATGACACTATTCTTATTAGACTGTCCTTCACAAGTGTCATCGTTTCCTTTCACTGATCTTACAATGACATGAATGTGAACTGATTACAAATGTGATCCAGGTCGACCATGCGACAGACTTTGTCGTGGAAGATTTCTTTCATCAATTGCTTCTGAAGAACAGGAGAGCGGAGGTGCAGAAACTGTTGTACGCATATAAACTGTTTCCGAATTCTTGCACTGTTGCACGATTGCCATGTCCATTACTATCTGCTTTGTAGTAGGGGTTCCAATTCTTGTTTCGAATTGCCTAAAATCTGCAGGCAACTTCAGCAACAGCAGTCGTTCATCATATAAGCTATGGAATGGGAAGATTTTTGTTGCTGAAGTTGGCCTTAATTTTTTTATGCATTTTGAAACGAATCTCCTGTAAATAAATGATCATATTTTTTACTTTTGGAACCATAGGTTGTAGAATATCAATGAAAATATGATGTATTTGATATGCAATCGTGATTGATTATGGGTTTTCTTTGGGATGCTCATTGTTCCTACTTAAGAATAGTCTTGTATTTTCAGGGCATAACACTTTGGAGATTCATGAAAATTACAATTTTGACTGGAAAAATATGGTTCTATTACAATTTGTCTTGACACATGTTTGTCGATGCCTGAAAACTTGTTTGTTAAGCTTAACCTCTAAATGCCCCCAAGGCCTTTTTCGAGCTTCTTGGAGTTTGCTCAAAACTAAACGAAAAGCCCAGTTTTCAGAAGTTTTATCAAATTTTTAAAAAAAAATTGTATCTGTAACAGGGCACTTACATCTATAACAGTGCCCTTTCATGAAACAGGACACTTGCATCAAATTTTTTGTAGTTTGTTTTTGGCATATTTAATTTGTGTAACTATTTATGTGAAGACAGTTTACATTTGTGGAAAATGTTTCATCACCTAGTTGCTAAGCACTATAGTAGATTTGCATAACATAATATTTTATTGCATGAGGTGAAAACACCCAAAATTGTCAAAATAAGTTGTCACTGTAGGTGGAGACACCTTTTTTAAGAAAAAAACATTGTTGTAGTATTAGCAATTGAAAATAATGAAATCAAACATGGAATTATTATGAATTTTCAAAGTGGAAGCCCCCTAGGCCATTTGGTTACATAGCCTAGTCATGGAACCAAAATCTAGAGAATCAACTATCAACCAATTGCATTTAAATATAGGAATTGTTTAATAGCACTTGTGAGGGCACTTTCAATAGAAGTCTACTTTTTAGGAATGAGTGCACAAATATTTTGGGGTGATTTTACCTTAGATGCAAATAGATAGGCTTATTTTTATGATTGAATCCATAATTAATTTAGTGTTGTTCATTAAAGTCTACATGTTCAAGTGTTCAAGGGTATGTGTATCTAGATATATGTAGTAAAAATAAATATGGAGTACAATATAGAAGAAATATATATTCATTTATTTGCATAAATTTATTTATTGTGTATAAATTTGCATTAATATTCATTTATATATGTTGATTTATATTTGCATTACAAACATAGTTGGGTGAGAATAGATGATAATAGATTTTGTAGTGTCATTACAAATGATCACTTTTGTGAAAATTTGTTCAATACAATAATATTCTAGCCTACACTTCTTTATATATATATATATATAATTATAAGTAGCGTGACTTTCAAAAATTATACACATTAATAAGGTGAAGGCACCCATTAGTAATCAAATAAGTAGTTCTAGACATGATCTTGGAGTAGTGCAAGGTGAAGCAAATATTTTCAAAAGTGCAATGATAGAAATGATGGGGATTGCAAAAATTATAGTAATTTATTCACTTGAACTAAAATTACTAGGAATTTTGAAAGCCAAAAGTTGGTCTAGATCCACATGCAATGTATAGAATCTTCCCAAACCATTCACTTAGAATCATCCAAGGTGACAAACATGTGTAATGATACTTTAGTCCCTAGACATGCTATGGTATGTAAGATGATGGACATGTGTCATTTTTTGAAAAACGGAAATGAATCCCGACCTATATTGAATTTCAGACACCCTATTGATTGTTGATGGGGCATTGATTGGTAATGCGTGCTTTCACCTAAATATAAATCTGTACTTGACATGACGTCTCAACTCTTTCCAAACGTGGATGCTTTAGAAACAAGGAATAGTCCAAATCTTCAAGAATACACCACCAATCATCATCTATCCACAATATGGATGTTAGAATGCTCAAAGGCTGTTGCAAAAATAGATTATAAAATTGAAACTTAAAAACTCGTTTCATAACCAAAATTTGAAAAAAATAAATTATGAAATAAAGTTTAAGTGGTTTTAGTAAATTAATACAATAATGATGATTTTACATGATACCTTTAGTAATTGATGTAAAAATAATGTAATGTTTTATCCTAAATTAATATTTTTGCCAACTATATATTTATAGATATCTACTTCTTTGAATAATACAAGTAGAACCTCTCTTATGGCATACTCTGTTAGTGAATAATATGCAATAAGAGAGGTTCATGGATGGGTTCAATTTCAAGAATTTTTCCTAGAAAGTAGTATAGTTAGATGCTACATTAGTCAGTGACCATTAATGCACCTATGAAAATGCATAAACCTCTCTTAGTGCATAGTCCTGACATTATGCACTATGAGAGATTCTACCTATATTCATATCTACACTCTTGGTAATAATGTCCAATAAGAGTAAATTTACAGCATATATAAATCAATTAGAGTAGGTATCGCTAATTATCATTATTAGTGTACTAGTAAATGGTAGAATGGGCAGGACGTCAACTCGGACTCCTTGCCTGGACCGTACGATGTCTCCCCCACTCTCAACCGCCACGATTAACTCTTCCCCTCTACTGACGCGGGAAAGCCATCTCATAGCCCTCGTAGTATCCTCTCTTTAGGTCTCCCCTGCTCCTTGCTCTTCGTTTTCAAGCTCCCTCCCCCTTCCCCTTCGCCTTGTGACACCGCCATTTGGTTTCACTCCTTCGCTCTTCGTTTTCGAGCTCCAGCCCGAGCTCGTTGCCTTCTTTCAACTCTCCCCGTTTTAGCTCGTTTTCTCACTCTTTGGCCATGTCAGGGCTGGAAGAAAGCAACACGCCTGGCGTTACTCAACCGGACGAGAAGAAGCCCCTCGATGGCCAGGGAGGGGGCCAGCACATCAACCTCAAGGTCAAGGGACAGGTTCGACAACCACGCGCTCTCAATTTTTTTTCTTGTTGATTTTCCACCTTTTGTGCAGAAAATTCGGGGGAGTTTGATGGTCGGGATTTGTGTTTGCTGGCGCGATGTGGCTCTCCGGGTGGGGTTTGAGTTTTGGTGCTGGTGTTGGTGTAAGTCGATTTTGTATTGAGGAAATTAGAACGGAATTCGGTTTGGTTTGAGGTCGAGTAATCGGAGTTACTCTACCTTTCGGTGGTGTTTCGGTGTCTGTGTTTCGTAAGCGTGATTTTTATTAAATCGATTTGGTTTGGTTCAATTTTTTGAAAACTGAGAAATCGTTTGTTCCCTGAATTTTTCAAGTGTCGGTATTTGGATGGAGTTTGTGTGAGACAGACGTTTCAGAGAGATACGCTACATGCATGGCGTGAGAGTTGATGCTAAGAGGTTCTCGGAAAGCAAGGTTAGGCATATGTTTGGATTAAAAAAATGTTGAGAATAATAGAAGCTTTGGTTGGTGAACTCGGGTTCATCGAAAGGTTTGTTTGATTTGAGCGGCTTCTAGAGTGTAAGTCACTAAGGTTTTTTGTTCTCATTTTTTTTCACGTGGGTAAATAGCTTGTTTTGCCGCCGTTGGCTTTCGGAGGTATACGGTAGATGGATTGCTTTAGTTTCTATGCTGAGAGGTTTCGGAAAGCAGGGCGTGTGGCAAGTCATTATGGCTTGGCAAGAAACGTATACTGGTTGGAACATGTGAGGACCACCTTTGCTGTTTCAAGCGCATCTTGATATGCGTATGACGTAGTGTAATTTCTGGGAGCTTATGGAGAATCAGCGTTTTGTAGGATGGAGGGGAGGTGTTCTTCAGGATTAAAAGCACCGCCACTTTGCGCAAGCTGATGAATGCATACTGTGACCGGCAATCGGTGGACCCCTCGTCTATTGCATTCCTCTTTGATGGACGGCGTCTTCGAGCTGAACAGACTCCTCAAGAGGTTTATTTCTTTTCCTTTATAGGGGCATGCATCTAATTCTTGGTTCGATGACCATAAAGTTCATATCCGGTTTTAATTTTTTTCAGAATTATCGCAACCCCCGGTCTTATCGTTTTGGAGAGGGTTTTACCTGGAGACCTTTTGATCCTAGTGTTTTCTGTGATGCATTTCTTGCTGTGGTAGTTGGTGCATGTATGTTATATTTCTTTGATGGAATGTGACCGGTCTTACTGTGCAGCTCGAAATGGAAGATGGGGATGAGATCGATGCCATGCTTCACCAAACAGGCGGAGCCGCCTGCTGATAAGACCATGGGGTCGTGAACATCTTGTGTATTAAACAGGCACCATTATTTTTTTCAAATTTTTGGTGTTTTGCAGATAAAACACTTCCGTCTCTCTCGGATCTGTGTCAGTTACAGATAGTCTTCAAAGTTTTCTCCACTTGTTTTACTTCCTGCTAGGAAAAAGAACTCTAATGAGCAAGGAAATCAGTTTATAGTGGCAATGCTCAGAAAGGAGGAGAATCAGCAGATCTGAATGCTCAGGCCTCCTCCTCAAACCTCCACTTACTTTCATAGGCTCAAGGATATGCAATGGAGGGTCGTCCTCTCTCTACGTTGCTGCAGATGGCGTTTTGACTTCCACAGTAGCCTGCAATTGCGTTGGGACATTATGATATACAACATTCATGTGGAGTTGAACTGTTCCGTCTAATGATCATGATGTTCCCAACCCTCTACGATTACGTTGTGACAGTGATAGTACAATTTGTGTTATTTGCTGCCTACTGAATTGCGTGGATTGTTCATTCTCATTATATCCTGCTGAAGATTTTGGCTTCGAATATTGTAGGGGCGATAGTAGCAGTCAATCAACAACTGAACTGATGTGCGTTTATATGTACTTCTTTTGTTCGAGGTTTTGGACTGCCTAATCTGCATTCTTCAAGGTCTCTTTGTCTTCTGCTTTCTGTTTCTCATTTTAAGTTACCAAAATGAAAGTCTGTTTTGAAAATATATGTCACTAGTACCTGATTACCTTCGAGAATCTCGAGGCCTTTAGTGGGAAATTTGGGAGTTATGACTTCCCTCAAATTCCCTTACAAAGAAGTGGGGCTCTCAGCAAGTTTATGGTAGCACCAGAAAAAAGAATTCACAAAAATGACCACCACGCTAATGATGCACAACAATGACGCATCTATCATATGAAGTTCAATTTGAAAATTTGAAATTCCATTTTTTACCACTAACCAAGGAGAGTTTGATTTTGAGAAAGTGGAAGTGATTGTTGAAAGAACACATGCTTCAGTGTTGAAATTTTGTTCAACTACATTAGTTTATTGTATTGAAAGATATTGTAAGCAAAATATTAATTTCAGGTTTTTGGAGAATTTGATGTAAAAACTTGAGAAGTAAATGATGTAGGTTATTACAATGTATCATTGATCAATAGGAAATAATACATTTGGAATGTTGAAGCAATAGAGAGTGATGCATGAATAGCAACACTATTAAGCAAAAGAGATTGATTGATGCATGAATAGTGATACTAACACCTTTGTAGGAAAGCAACAAGTAGGTTGATATAATGAATCATTGATCAATAGGAAATAACACATTTGGAATGCTAAAGCAGTAGAGAGTGATAATTTATTCAAGTTTTAATAGAAAATTATGAATGACAACTTGAATAGTGACATTTGTCATCGTTAGAGGAAATTTGGAGTCTCTAGAAGGTTGTTTGACTTTGACAATGGTGCAAATACAACAAAGGAGATGTAACCTCATGTGACCTGGAAAAATAATATTTTAAAGTATTTTAAATATTTTTTATAATCCTATTTTTTTTATTTCCTTATATTTGTACTTCTACCAAAAGTCAAATGGCCTTCTAGTGCCCTTAGATTTTCTCTAATACTAACACCTCTGCATAAATGGCAACACTCCTAATTAAACAATAGAGACTAATACAAAAATAAGAATACCCCTAAATAGCCACTTTCATAACTACTCAAGTTTTAAATAAAAAAACTGTGAATGATGGTTTGAATAGTGGCATTGACACATTGTCACCTTTGTATGAATAGCAACACCCTTAAACAACATATACTAATGCATGAATAGGGATACCCCTAAAAAGTCACTTTCATAATTATTCAAGTTTTAAATAGGAAATTGCAAATTCACATGCATAAAAAGTGACACCTTTGAATAGATACTTTCTTAATCTAATTTAACTTTGAATAGAAGATTAGTGGTTTAGATACAAATTCAATTTGTTGTTAAATAAAAAAATAAGAGCTCTTTTTAGGTATGTGATAGTGTCACTACCTTATGAATTTTTTCATATTTATCAAGTTCAATTTTTTCTAATTTAATTTTTTATCCTCAAAGGTTTCTAAAATTTTTAAAATTATTGCATATGTATTACTAAAATTGAAACACTATACTTATACAATTTAAGCATGACATTTTTCCATAGTTGTTAACTTGATGTTCATGGAAATTTACACTTTGTCTAAAACTTTCAGGTTTTATATCACATTTTGTAATTGATTTGACATCTCTTAATCTATAATCTTCATTATTGAATTAACAATAATTTCAATATTCTTTTTCAAAATTTTGGAAGAATCATGATGTGTGAAAAATATATCAAAGTTCTTATATGGAGATCAAAAATTTAATCTTAAGCATTAGACTCTATTCCTATAGAAAAAAAAATCTAGTTTAAGTCTTACATTTTGTCATGAAATAGAAGGAAATATCATATCTTTTATCTTTTTTTAAGAAAATCTATATAATTTTCACATATTGTATATTTTTAAAATTCTTGAAAATATATTTAAAATATTATATATTTTAGAATTTATAGATTCTTTTTATTTCATTATGCAAATATCCAATGCATCCCCTCAACAATTTAATTCAAATAGTGCAAGAGTTTGAATAGTAAGACACCACTTCACAATAATTTAGATAAATATAATGGACAAATGTGATCTAATTCTTGTGAACAATTGGATGAATACCTAAAGCACCAAATAGCATTTTGGGTCATCCATTTCCGAATGGAATTTTCATTTTTTTCTTTGAATTTTCACACAACATATAGACAAGGAGTTCATCCAAGGCACTACAATTTCCAAAATTGTAGGATGTAGATTGTTTATTACAACATTATAATCATTGGGATTGGCATTTTTCAATTCTATAACTAAATTCTTAGCAATTTAATATTTCAAATCTTTTTCTACTTCTTTCTACCTACTAATTTTTTCAAGTATGAATGTGAAATGTTTTTTGTTGAAATTTTTTATATGTATTCCAAACTTATTTTCTTCAACATCATATGGAGAGTTTCAAGTTATAGAATCTATAGCTTTTGGGGTAAAAATTTTGGGAGATGAAGTCTAACCATATGAGAAGAGTTGAAAATACTTCTTTTTGATATCCAAGCATCAAGATCTTGCAATTGGTAGGGTTTCTTATTCTGAAATTTAGGAGTGTAGACTTTAAGAAGTTATCTAAAGGGTCATATGGTTGGATTTGTTAATAAATAAATTTAGACACAGATTTTAGCCTTGCTTGAAAGACTAATATTTTGAGGCAATTTGGGCCTCTAAACGTGAAAGAACTTTAGAGGTTAAATGAAAATTGAATGAATATAGATTAAATTTGAATGAAAAGATATTGCTATTATTAAATGTGAATGAAGTTGAACAACAATTAAACTAATTGAGATAGTGTTGTTCAAATTATATTAATTATATATAAAATACTATAAACTACCATATTAGTATACTAAGAAAATTTGCATAATTTCCAAGTTATTTCATTTTGTGTTATTACTAATTGAATCAACTTATATATTATACTAAATTTTCTCTAATTACAATTTTCTTAGGTAGAATAGTCCACAAGTGACAACAACACAATTGCAGAACCTACTATTGCATCTAATTAGAGCTAATTGTAAAGTCATGGATCCCCCCTCAATTATGTGGTACTTCCTTTCTTGAACATATTTGAGTACTACTCCCTTTGTCCCAAAATAAATCCAAGGTTTCCAAATATACTTTTCCCAAATTAAATTCATTATGGTTCAAGAAATCAGCCCTCCACACTCTACAACTTGATCGTCAACAACTAAAGTTAGATGGCACACCCCAAAGCAAAAGGATTTGCAAATAACATTATATAGCGATTCAATCCTTGCAAAGGCAACCAAAATGCAACCTCTAACCAACCAAAGGCAAAGAATACTAGCCACAACTATATAAAAACCACTACTAACAAATCTCTTGTTGAGAATTTCCTAGAGTTGAATCACAAGGCATTGTTGGAATTAAATATAGAGGACATCAATAGATGTTACTAAACCAATGTTGCTCGGAAAATGATCAAAAATAATACCATTGGAGCAATTCCAAAAAAGGGAAAAATTTGTCACTTTTAGAAGAAAGGGAGTAATTCTATTTGAATGTTTTTGAGAATGACAACAAGACAATGTTTACTCCACTTGAGATTTTTTTAAATCATAGCAAAGCTTGGTGAATGCAATTTAAAGTAGTGCTAAATTGAGCTCAATCTCAACCTCTTAATTTTGTAAAGGTGGGACCTGAAACCTCCATTTTAAAGGAAGACAACTCAATGAGATGAGATTGCATGCAACCATACCTTGGTTGTCATTCCAAAAAATTCATAGTTGATTAGAATCAAAATACTTTTTAAAATAAGTATTTAAAGAGGCACCATATGAACATGGGGTGCATGACTTTACAATTAATTATATTTTGCTCTTAACTTTGTCATCCTCATGTAGTAAAAACTTTTCCAAATAATAAACATAGATACTAGTAGTTTCAATATTGAATAGGTTTGATTAACTTTGTCATCTTCATTAAATGAAAACTTTTCCAAATAAGAAACATATAGTAAATTTGCCAATCAATACACAAACAAAATTCAAATCCTTCTCCACATAAATATAGAGACTTGCATGTTTTGATATTTGGCAAGATCATTAAATGTCATGTTAAGATTCACCTTCAAAAACTAGAATGCAAAAATATTTCTTCCTACAAATTTTATTGCAATCTACAAGAAATCGAGCTAAAATCTAGTTAAAATTTCCTTGCAACCCTTCACCACACAATGTGCAGTCATTGGGCGGTGATACAAAATTTTGTTCCCATGGCAATATTTGAATTGGTAGGTGCATTGTGAGGTTAGTGTATGATAAATGGCAATGGTTATTGTGTGGTTTTTGGATGTGTGCGGTAAATGGCAAGTTTACTCAAGATACCGATAGTTTTAATATTGAATAGGTTTGAATAGGGGTCAAATTTGGACTAATAATGATAATTTCATGAATTATGTGATGACAATTATAAGATTTATACATGTGACAAAATATTCATTCATACTATGAAAAACTATATGTTTTCCCATTGATTGTTTTCTTTTAGAAAATAAGATTTGAGCACAACATTTGCTAATAAAATAATTCGGCAAAGCCCCCTTTCCGAATATGGATGAAAAATACCTGTCATTAGTGAAGTTCCCCACACGTTCATCCATTGTCTTCATCCGCAGGGTTTAGGGTTTTATGTTCGTCCTCATTGTCCCCTGCCATCTAAGCTTTCACCGCTTGCGCGATCGTCTGCATTTCGTTCTTCGCAATTAGGGTTTCAAATCGACAGTTGTAGTGATTGTGTTGAAAAATTTCTAGAGTTTCACTTATTTTTTTGAATTTTTGAAGCAATTAGGACGCAGTGCCCGACCTGCCAATCGATGGAGTAGCCTGAAGCGGATCCGGGTTGGGAGAGACTCTGCATTTGCTTCGAGGTTGTGTTTGTGATTTACGCTCCTTGTAATTCGATCATGCTGCTCCAACGTGCCCGCCAGTGGGCTTGTAAGGCGCCGGAGGGGAGTCTTTTCGAACTGCTGCGTGGATGCAGATCGATCTCCTCCGCCCCATTTGCCTTTGCTCCGAAGAGGGGAGGAGAGGGTGGCGACAAGGAAGGCGACGTCGACGGAAAACCTACTAGAGCCAAGCGGGAAATCATCAGCGATGAAGAGGTAGAACAGCAACCTTGTATAGTTGGTTTAAATTTTTTTCAAGTTTCTAACGACATGTTCTAGGATTCCTTGTATCCGTTGTAGTTTATTCTGATTAAACATTGAATTTTTATTATCTTTGAACTTGAATGCGTAACTTGGAATATTTCAATAGATTGCGTAAAACCTTAAACATTGAGTTCTCCCCAAGTCTCTTACATTTTCATGATCTGTATTGATGGTCAGTATCTTTCAGTGTGCTGCCGATTAGTTCTCTGTGCCGGTTAGTTTTGGGTCTAGGAGTAGTTTCTCGCTATTTCTACTTGCAATCTCGATTTTAATGGGAGTTCCTGCAAATAGGGACCTGACCTATGTGTACATGGTTAGAATTCATTTTGAAGTTTTTTGGTTGTTGTCAAGAGAATAATGGAACCCAGCACATTTTGTTTTTTAATGTTTGTAATTGTATTCAATTGATTATGAATTTCCGAAGTCACTTCGGTATATTTTCTTAGACCATGCATTAGACTGCTTGTTTGACCTTCCTATGTCCTTTAATCTTTGCGTAACAAGGCTAAAACCGAGACCCTTTCCTTGAATGGAATCTCTGCATCTGTTATGTCTCATTGGTTTGAGGTGCTACTTGAATGAATTATAGACGTATCGTTGGAGGAGCCAGATGGAATGTGGGCATCTACCTTATTATCTCAACTTGGAATGACCTTTCTACTGTAAATGGATTGCAATCTCGATTTTAGGGTGCTGTTTCTTAATAACGCTCACTGTGGGGTTAGACTTCTCCCTAATCAACTTTTTGGTTGGGACCATCTGATGCGATCTGTGATTTATAAGCATGCTTCTTGACACGTTTGCTATGCAGATTGCTCAAACGCCATTTATATACAATTTTTCGGGGGTAGACCCCGACCACAAAGCGTGTCGGTTGTCCGAGCCCGTGAAGGAGAGAATCTGGAGGTCTTACACCGACAATCCGGAGCCTGTGACAATCGACAGGCTAGCGAAAGAGTATAGGATACGCAAGCAGCGTGTGCATGCTATCATATGGCTGAAGGACATTGAGAAGCAGGAGGAAGCTGCACAAGGGAGTCCGCTGGAGACGGACATCGAAGAGTATTTTGAGAGACTAGATGGGTAAGTTTGCTCACCTTATTAGTTTGGGATATGGAAAACTTTGTTGACGTGTACACACTGTGGTGGAGGACGCATTTTTGCGTCACTTAAGTATCTTAACATGTGCATGAGTTTGATTTTGGAAGTTGTATAGATACGTGGGGAAACAGTTTGGTGCAAGAGCCAAATTTTGGGGAGATCAATTTCTGTCACTACGCATGAATTTCTTATGCAATTGACAGTAAACAACCCCATTTCCAGGCAAAGGCCAGTGACAATAAATGTTCAGCCGTGTCATGCTTATTCCTCTTGCTAACCGAGTGTAAGAATAGATGAATTGTTGTTGGTAGCAGGGTTTAGTATTGGAGACGAGATCAGGTCCCGAACGGTTTTATTATGTCTGCAGAGACCTTTTGCATTGGATGTGCCCTTCAGACTCAGATGCAAGTTGTGCTTTTGATAGACGAGCATGTCTGAGAAGCACTGCCAGGCTTCCTTTTCTTTTTTATCTGAGCTCGAAAGTGAGGATTTAATCACCTTCCTAACAGCTGATACTGGTGTGGAACAGAACATATGAGGCTTCTGATGGGGAGCGCCACGTCAAAATTAGGCGCACTAGTCCTATGGTGGAGAATTCGGCTGCTGAAGATGGTGAGGGGCCAGATTGGGACGAGTTATCGGCGAAAGAAGATGCAATGATGTTACATGAGTTTGAGCGTCGAATGTCTTTCAACAAAAAGCAGGTCAGGTCATTCAGATGTCAACCCACTTGAAAAAGAACCTTAACCCCTACTTGCCCAAAATAAAATAGAAAGTCCACTTTGGGATCTAATAGTTGATTATAATAATTTCGAAATCATATTTCTATGGTCAAAAATGTAGGACATATTTTCTTCTTTCTATTGATACGTTGTTACCCTTCTTGAAGGTTTCTAAATGATTCTATAGATATGGAAGAGCACTAGGGTGTAATATGTATTTGTGCATTAACAATGTATGTAGAGTTCGTGTTTTTGTAGTGAATTCTTGTCATTGTTTTAGCTGTTTTTCTGCACATAATCTATTGTGAAAACCACTAGAACTCTGATTAGAAACGGCATTATGCTTTATAATTGCTTCTCTAGTCGTTTACATGTTCACTTTGCAAGTTTGAGATTTGATGGTGGCAACAATTTCTGACACTGGCAAATCGCAAATTTGTTTATTTTCGTATCTAAAATGTGTACGAATCTTCGTGCGTCTTAGATTGCCGGCATGATAAAGACGGACATTATTAGCAGACGAAGGCCTCCGGGTGGATGGAGTTACCTTGTCGAAGAGCTGGGCGAAAAGGGTAAAAGAGGAAAGAGGGGCGGTAAGCGCTTTGTGGCAGAACCTGATGGAACTCGGAGAGGGTTGAATGAACTCGAGAAAGAGTTTCTGAAAAGAGAGAGCTTGATACCCAGGAGAAAGCTGACGGCAACCTAATATTTACTTGATAGAGTGCAATCAATTTACTTCTGACTGAATTGTTGTGAAATCTTGGATGCAGTCGTAGGAATAATAATCTCGAAATTCTGGACTGGTTACACTGGATTTTTGCCTTTCACATTGTGGATTCTATTTGCAGGCTCTGTAGAGTAGGTTTTTATTGACTAGTTAGGGGGAGTTTTCATGCTTGCAGCAGATCACTATGATCCAATGGCATGACTGCTATTATTCTAACGTCTACCTTACCCCACCCATCATATCAATATGTGACTGGTCACCTACAGGGAAAGTGCCTTCAAGCTGGTAGGACTACTGTGTCAGTGTTGAGCCTTTTGTCATTTGAGTTGAATCATATTGTGACTCTTGCAAAGTCTTCAAGATGGGTGATGGGTACATTTTCAGGGCGATTCAGGGTTACTCTTAATTCTATGTAGTCGGGCCGCATTATTTTCGGCAATTTTTCTTTGCTTCACCAATTAGCTTGGATCCACGTGTTAGAATTTAAAGGTTTGATGACGAACTATTTAACTTTCCTCTGCTTCAATGATAGGTAGGGTACTCAACATATCCTTAGTAGGTAGGAGAGTGTAGTTTCAGAAGCATTTATTGGAGAGAAATCATAATCAAGTTGGTCATAATATGTAGTATCAACCAATGGATCAGTGAATTGAAATTTAGTTTATCGTTTGTATGCACTTCTCTTCATAAGAGAAGTTTGTATTGCTTGTTAGCATATGGTACTTACAATGTTCAAATTGATCTATCTCATTTAGATTAATTTAGAACAAAGAAGAGAAAATGGTGAAGGTAGGCTATCACCACTATTGTAGCATGGACTAAATACTTCTATAGGATCATTTACACTTTGTGAATAGAAGCATACTAGTCTAGTGTAAGATTGTATGATTTGATAAGAAAAAAGGGAATTGAAAATGTTGCACTTTGCAATAGAAATGGCAGTTTTGAGTGTTTTTTTAATGAAAAATAAACCTAAAGACTTTAGAGGTTAAGGATAATGGAATCAAACTTTTGTATTACAAAAAGGATTATGATCCACATTATAAATTGTAAGAAAATTTATAAAAGAGTTATTGTATGTAAAAGCCATTTCAATGATGTATACAAAACTTTGAAATGCAAGCCCTATTACTAGTCACTACTAGAAGAGATGGCCTAAGAAAACTTTTGGATTCTTAAGATTTAGAATTAATATTTGTAATGAGCCAAGGATTGCAAGAAAGTGAACTCCAATTCTACATAAATACAATTGAAATATACAAACCCAAAACCAATCACCTTACACAAAATCTTCACATTACATAGGTAATTCTCAATCTATAGTGAGCCCTAGTGCATGTCTAAAATTTCATTTTTTTAAACTTAGAAAAATCCAACTACAAATATCCCACAAGGATGTTTTTGTTACCACATTCCATATATAGATTCAAGCACCAAGTATATTGAATCCTCTATAATTGGCCTTGCCAAACATTAATTAACCATATTGTACTTGAAAATATCTTTCATTATTTACTTCTTTCTTACAATTACAATGGGACTTTCAAACATGTAAAAAGACTAAGAACTCCCGCATGTAATTTTGTTTCTAAAATTGGACTTCTCCATGATATTTTGTATATAAAGGACTATAGACCTCTACTAGAAAACGAAATTCAAATTCTTTATGGATTTTCAACCTATTCCATTATGCACACTTTGAGACCACTTTGGGGGGCCATGGGACATAAAGGATTAACCTTTAAAGTTCTTTAAGCTCTTGAGGAGCTTTTCTAAACTTAGGTAGATTTATATAATGTCAATTTCAAGTGGATAAAAGTAAAATTCTTAGCAAAAATGCAAAATTTTATAAGGTTTTCGAGATTCTTCCAATCAAGTGCTTGAGTCACAAGTAATAGGGCTCAAAAGTCTACAAGCAATTTTAGATAGTGTGCTAATAGAGAAGGTAAGTCAATCTTGCAGATTGTGAATGTTTTCCATTAACCTTGATTACTGATATCTCACAATTCATGAAGCCAAATGGGATGGATTTCTTTTACACATTTTCATAGTAGTACAAAGAAATAATATGCTATTGAAATTGAAAAAAAAATCCAATTATCACTCAATGCACTAAAATGACAATTTTAGAAAAAAAAAATTAGAACCAATAGCACAAAATAGTGTAAATTCATTTTATTTTATTTTATTTTCATTACTTAATTAAGATCAATAAATTTATATATTGACCATTGGAATTTTGATTCCTTCAAAAAATCAGTTCTCCAAAAACAATTGAAATCTTTCTCATGTAGTTGTTTTTCCTTTGATATCTTTTAAGTGCAAGACGGTTTGGGGTATCTTAGACACCTCCATTAGTTTTGAAATTGGCATGCATGTAGCTGTCATAACTACCTACCCAATGGTCCAAGTTACCAAAGTTGATCATGGTGCCTCTTTCCACAAAGTTAAGCCAAATTACAATGATCCTTTTAGTCAATGTCCAAAATTTATTTTCTTCTAACTTCAAATAAATATCAATTGACCCTTCAATCATTTCATTTGTCTTTTGATTGATGATTGCATAGATGGAGGGAGAAATATTGTTCGGAGTTGTTTTGTTGGTCCTAGATAGCAATCAAAAGCATAATTTGACCAACTCACAACATCATATGTGCAACAAGGAGATCATTTTGGGACAAAATATGAAAGCTAACAACAAGATCATTCCGGGATGGAGGGAGTACATATTTGTACAATTGAAAGTTTGAAAATTGTTTTTATATTTTGATTACACTCAATGCACTAGAAATTGGCATTTTAGGATATTTTTGTGAAAACACTCCTAATCATGTAGGGTTTTAACCTCTAGTTATTAAACATCTACTATCTAGATTATGAATGTTTGCAAGAGCTTATTATTGAAGCTACGGAAAACAAGATGAAGCACATCCAAATATATAGAAAAAGTATTTATTATCTATTTTTAATAATACGGCTAGTGTGGTCACTTGGTGCTTCATAGCTATAATTGTGCAAGATTGTGGATGAGTTTATGAAGATGCAAAGGAGATGAAAACTTATAGAAATGAAGATTTGATGTTTAGATTCTACTCATATCAAAGTTTCTTTTGCCAAAAACATTCAAAATTTACATCTACCTCTCTCCCATTCATATGGGTTAACCCCTAAATGCTTAAGGCTCCAAATTTTGGTATCAACAAAACTTTGAAGTTAAATAGAACCTCACCATGTTACTATTTTTAGTAATTATTTTTAGATATTCTCTATTTTGAAGTTTAGTTTTAACATCAAAAATCCAATTTTGAAAATGAATGATTATGATCTATTCCAAATTTTTTGCAAGGATTTTCATTGCAAATCTTGATTTTCTAGTACTGAGGGCTCTTGGAAATGAGCCTCAAATCCAAAAAAAAAATTGGAGAAAAAATCACATTAGAAATTCATTTAAGAAAATCATAGAGTAGATTTTGAGAAGACATAAATTATTTGGGGTTATGCACATCATGTCCTTTACCCTTGTACTTTTCGGTGACCTCTATTCAAGATTTGACATGTGAAAAGTAGATTGAAAGACTTCAAATCACTTTCCTAGTCTTAACACCCTTGCAATCAAACATTATATTAATCTTTCAAGTTATAAGCGATAACTCGTGTTGTGTTTCTTTTCCTATGAGATCTCTAACATGAGTCTACTTTGAATTTGTTCAATTACTATTTAAAAAAAGTTGATAAAACTAATCAAAAATGTTGTCTTCTTGTTCAATTTCGAGTAGATTTGTAGAAGTTCAAAAAAAGGCCTTGGATTGTATCTAGACTCTTCATTTGTACTCTTATTTTCTTGCAATAAATTTTCCTTTCCTTGTGTAAAAACAATTTAAAAGAAGAAGAAAAGTCCTTGGACATTTCAGGTGGGAGCACCCAAAAGTGTCAAAATATAAGCAATTCAACATAGTTGAAGGCATCTTTTCTCTAATTTAATTTTAATTTTTTTAATATTAGAAAGTAAAAATCATCACTATTAAAAAATATATACTTTTCGGATGTTGTACGTAATTTCTATGATTTTTTTTATGACACAAATGAAACGGAATTTCATTTCTATGACTTTTCAAAGTGCTGACTCCTTAGACCACCAAATGTGTCATGTAAGATAGGTGGACCCAAATCTGAACTTTGCAAAAATCAGCTGTCAGCAAATCACAATTAAGTATGTGTCCTTTACATGTGTCAGCCAATGAGAATTAAACATATGGAAGACACATTAACTACAGTATAGGGACACATTTAGTGATATCTAGGGTACAAGGATGGGATTAATGGGTGTTTCTACCTTAGGGGTTAAGTTAATGTTGCCAATTCTCCAGTAGTTGCAGGGTACTGCCCAGCCAGTCAAGTCTGGTAGCTTGTCCGAGTAAGATAAGCGGCTGGTCCATTGTGTCTGTTTCTGGCAAATGCCTGCTGACCCACAATTGTTGCTAGGACTTGACTTGTGATTGGTGATGTCCCCCATTTGTACATTTCTGTGAAATTTTTTTTCTGAAATCTAACAGTGGAGTAGAATTTTGCTTTAAGAGACTTGTAAGTGTCCTTTTGTCAAAACTGAACTGCATTGAATTTCTGGGGGACTGGCTGGGTCTTGTTGCACCAGTGGTGACTCAGTTCATGGCTGCTGCTGCTGCTGCTGGCAAGTCTGGAATGGCCACGGAAATCATCTACCTGGGGAACTTAACTCAACTTAACTCAAGGTGGGTAAGTATAGTATCACCCCAAATTTCACTTACCCTAACAATCATCACTTTGTGTACATCTCTAAAATTCACATGTACATATGGTGAAGAAATGATTTCAGAACATCTACCAAAAAAAATAACTTTGACCCCTTTGTAACTTCTGTATACGGTATTAAAATGTCATGTTCTTTGGTGCTGTTGGAACCTCCTTTTGCTTGCCAACAAGAAGAAAAAAAAGATGAATATTTGACCAGTCTAAAGATAGTAGCTAGACTCACAATAGCAAAAAGTGGTATTGCAGGGGGGGGCACTTTGAAAGCTTTCTTCAATGCATCAATAGTCGGTACATTTCAGCAGACTGAGGTGATTGCATTTCAACTTCAAAAATTCATAACTTATTCCATGAAGATCTGAAAAATATGAAACAACTTGGGTTTGAAGCCATTCCGTTTTTCTTCCTACAAGAATTGAATGAAATTTTTTTCAAGCAGCAATCAGCTCTTGACTTAAATGGTCGCTTTAAGAGCAGGCTACCTTCCATGTGACAAAACTTCCGCCGTTGAGTGCAAATGTCCCATCTTTTATCCAATGTTTCTTTCAATGCTGAGCTCACCAACTCCACCACGAGAATGACTACCATTGGGTGTCAGATTTTCCATGTTCTTGGGTAGAAAGTTAAGTTATTGCACGCAGCCCTGGAATGGAA
Organism: Straminergon stramineum; assembly: GCA_963920665.1. Classification (NCBI taxonomy): domain Eukaryota; kingdom Viridiplantae; phylum Streptophyta; class Bryopsida; order Hypnales; family Calliergonaceae; genus Straminergon; species Straminergon stramineum. The sequence goes on from OY987264.1 coordinate 4,969,716, forward strand.
TGCACGGCAGCCAGCACAGGCATTGATTTTCACACTCTCTCCCATTTCATATTTGGGTAACCCTAACTTTGTTAAGGTGGGTGCACCCAAAATCACACCCTAATTAAAACTGTCATCATCACTTCATGTACATCTCCAAAATCACATATGTATGTATAGAGTAACTTTGGGGCAAGGTCAGTGGAAAATAATTATTTTTTAGATAATCGGAAAAAAAAATCATAGAAAGAAATTGCCGAATACATATATAATTAAATCACCAAGTTGTTGAAAACAAAGAAAATGACCAATATTATCTAAGAAGGCAAAAGTGAAGTTCCGTTACCATCAAAGAAGTTATTGATGGCATAGTGAAGGGGATATATCATTAATGTGTAGTGGTTATTGAAGGTGTTAAGGTAGAGAGGTCAGTTAAATAATGAAAATCATTGTCCATCTTGAATCCTCAAAGGATATGGGATAATTTAAAGATGAAAGCTTAACTATGAGTGGTTGAGCTCCTACTAATCTTAATTTACATATCCCACATGAGGTGTTTCACCTCCTACCACCACATGTGTATAAACAACTTGTCTTCTAAACCTTCCACACATGAAATAAAGTGTCTTTTGGTGCTAGACATTGAAAGTATTGATATAATTTTAATGGAAAGTTGAAATTTTAGAAAATAAATTACAAAATGCCGAACTTACTTTGAAAACTTTAATTATTTATTCAGCACAGACTCTGACCCCAATGTCTGGTACTCAAGAAATGATTTTAGCCTGACATCTACCACAAAAAAAAACTTGCTAACCCTTCATAACTTTTGGAATATGGTATCCAAATGTCACTCTTTACTATTCTAGGAACCTCCCTTCACTTGTCAACAAGAAAATGTGAAAATTGGACTTGTTTAATAATAGTAACTAACTAGCCGTACACAACAACAAAAAGTGTCGGTTGGGTGGAAACCTAACTAAACTTAGAAGACATCTCCATGTCCGTTATTGGTGAAACTTCATTAGTTTTCTATGTTTTAAAACAGGTTATTTCAAAAAGTTGATATTTTTTCCTACGTAATATCATTGTATACATGAAAATTTTATCTTCATTTTTTTTTTCCCCTTCATTTTTTACAAAAAACACACTGGTAGTCTGGTACTATTCCGAAACAGAGGGAGTACATAAGTACGGCTGCCCAACACAAACCCTAATAATTCTAAGCCGCCCCATGAAAGGAAAAGAAATGTACCGCGGACATTCATTCATTTTGACAGCGCTTTTCAATTGGGTCCGGGACTGCCTGAGCTTATTTATATAGGGTCACTAGTTCATGTCCTGCATTGTCAACACCTGCCAAATTTATTGGCCCACAAAGGAAAGCAGGAATAGTTTTAGACTTTTATTATCCCCCCACCAAGTCCGCTGCCGAAGGGACACGTTGCTTTTTCTACGTGTAAGTTAGGGGTCCAGATAATAATAGCAAGTTAGGACGTGGTTAAGGATAAAAAAGAAAACAGGGGGCCCCCACCAACCAATGTGCCTGGTCCTTGTGTTCCCTCCCCAATCCCCACTAACTTAACTTAAGCTAAAATTAGAATGGTGGGCACCTGTTTGTTTCTCTCTCCCCAAAATAAAAGATAAAAAAAAATGGAATAAAAATCAGAATGTCGCACCCCTAAGGCCGCGCTTGTGGACCCCACCACCGCAGTACCTTATCAGCAGCAGCAGATGGCCTCGGAGTCACTACTGGACTCACTAACTGACAGCAAATGGGACCCCCCTGCCTGCCTGACCCACGGTCCTCGGAGAGGAGATTCCTTTGGGAACGGCGGAACTTGGAGGTGCAGTTGCAGGGAAGGGAACCGGTCAGCGGTGGGGATAAATGATTTGGGGGGAGTTTTACCGTCCAGGGAGGAGTGACCCCCTATTTGACCCTGTATTTGACCCTGGGGAAAACACTGAATTTTTAAAATTTGTCACCCATGTTAAAATTTGCAAATTCTGAGCTCATATTTGCAATCGGAGGCCCTAAATTAGCACTCGAAGGAATACAAAATGTAAGCGGCACAGAATAGGGGGGATTTTTGCATTTACCATTGGCTGGGGCAAACGGGGGTCAATCCTCCCTAGGCATATGGAACCAATTTTGCAAGTAGTTACTAATTCTGATTATTTTGTCTATTTATTTTACTGTACATAGAAAATTTATAGATTTTTTCACTAATTTTTTTTTCACTATTTTAAAATTGCAACCACAGTTTTTTCAAACATTAGAATTGGGCTCGTGAAAATGAAAATTGTAAGTAAGGTAATTAAGTACATCTAATTGAGTAATCGAGGGAGCTCTATTTGCATGGGCCTAGAGGACATAAAATAATTTATTTTTAGATGCCCCTTAGTAGGCATATGTCCACCTAGTGTGGGAATAGACCACCAAAATTTCAACTCTAGATCATTCAATTTGGGTACTCCAAACGTAGTGAAAATCCCTAAATCTCAAAGTGTGACAAATTAACAAAATTAAATTTTAAATATAAAATGATTTTTTAAAATTTCTAAAAAATAAAGGATCTTATTACCATCAAGTTAGACATCTCCTATAGAATTTTTTTGTTCATTGGACTTGTGCTTCAAAAGTTAGAGCCAGTGATAACAACATCACTCCAATTGTGACAGAGAATAGGACTAGTGTTTCTTGCAATGACCCTTAGATTAATTTACCTCAAGAAAGTTCTAAAGTTGAATTCCTACATGAGATTTTGAAAGGTTCGTATCACCCTAAATCAATTAAAGTATGATACGTGGCATCTTTGATAAAAATACTTCATTTATGCCCAAAATGACATAGGGTGCAATAGTCATATTTATTGGTCATATGAGCTTTGTGACAACCTTACATTTTGGTTTAGAAATGAAAAGGGCTATGCAACATTAGGTAGGGTAACATTTAAGTGTACCTACTGTTAACCATAGGAAAAGGTGTTGGGCATTGATGACTACAAGGAATCCTACTAAAGTTCCCCCCCCCCCCTTTTCAAAGTGGAAGATGAGTTTGTTACAACTTCTTGATCATATATCAAAAATCAACCCTTTAACCTCTAAAGGTTCATGGAATGTATGAAGAAAATATTGTCACTTTAAAGGGCAATGAAAACTAAAATTTATCATACATAAATAAATAAATATAAATAACATGAATAAATAAAATTTACCATACAAAATCTATGGGAAAATGTGGAATGAATTTTAAAAACTTTGACTAAGTAGATTGAAAGATTATAGTTTTAAAGTTAGAAGATTATGTTACTAGCTAATATATTTGATGAACTTTGTAAAGAGAAGTGGAGTTTTGCATATGTTGCTAGAGTTGCCTACCTTGGCAAAAAACTTCAAGCATCATAACCTTTGATCCAAGCCCCCAATTTTAAAATATCTTAAGAAGGAAATACATATCGACATTAGACATGAATATATGAGGTTCTTCAACTATGTGGGCAAAAATTGACAATCACATGCACCTTAAGCATGTCTATAAAGTTGACTTCAGAGCAAATTGACAACAAACTCATGCTCTCACACACAATAAAAAACAATGTGGTTTCTTAAAATTCAAATGCTCCATATAGTCACTATTCTAAGGAGCAATTACATATGACTAACAGATTGAAGAACAAGGCTTGGACAAGTCATAGAGCATCTAATTGTAGAGACTATCAAGTTTGGCTACTTGGTTTAACATTGTAGTGTATTTCCAAAGGCGTTGAGAGGTACGACAATTCTAGAAATGATTATGGATGGATTCTTCTACATTAGAGTTGTACATGGGATGTGTATCAATCCATTACAAAAATTCCCCCCTCCCTATGTTGACAGCCATTGCTCTGGGCTAAAGTTCAAATCAACATAGCTTTTTTGCGTATGTATTCACCATCTTCATTGAGTTCAAATTGGAAATAGAAGTGGGGGTAGGATGAAGTTCCATCTAATGTCAACAATATTGATAGGGGCATGTCAATCTCTAAAGATGGTCCAACCTTGCATAGTACTCTATTTGTCCCATAATTCTAGTTGCTTTCGTTTCTTACATATATCCCAAATTACTTGTCTCTTTTACTGTAGACTTGAAAATAGGGTTGAAAACTATTTCTTTTGTTTTAGACATGACCTAATGAAACAAAGTACAAGAAGGTAGTTTATTATACAAATTGAAAAATTGAAAAATTGAATTTTTTTTAAAAATAAAGCAATTTGAAGCTAATAGGATCAAAGACCAAATGACATTGAACTTTTTCATTGACTCTCTTGTATTCCAAGCCATCTTTATGCAAATCTAAACACAAAGGGAGGTTATAGGAAGTCTTCCTTCTCTATAAAGCTTATCCTTATTTATATGTGGCAATTTGTATCTATTGCTATCTCCTATTTTGTGGGTTTTTTTTAATTGCAATTAATAACTACATCCATTTGTTTAGCATTTGAGAGGTCACAACATACATTTTCTATAGAATCATTTGATTGCAATATGCATTAAAAAAATCAGTGCCGAATCTTTAGTTTTTTCATTACTACAGAAAAGAATAGTATTATGAGATGGAGGAAATATTCTGCATTTGAATAGATTCCTTCATATATGATTTTCTAAAGATTATGTGAACACTCAGTCATAATTTTTTTGAAATTTGAAGACCAATTCTCCCTTTGAGATAGTCCATTATGATGATTATGATAATTCTGGTTCAATTTCAGTCATCTCAATGCAACTTTAAAATTTGGTTTACAAGCAAACCAAATATGAGTGTCTTATAATTACTTTGAAAGTGGTATGGACCAAGGCTATTGCTCATTTGGTCTTGAGTTCTTTTTCACCTTGGTGGGGATGAAAGGGGTCAGGATAACTATAAAAACATGCATTGTATTATAAGTTTTTAATTTTTTTTCATAACCTCGCTAAGATGGAGTCTCCAGTTTCAAAAATAATTTAAAAATTTTCCAAATTTGATCCCTTATTGGTAAATAATAAATTCATCAAGACCATGTAAGTTCTAACCCTAACCCATAAAATGTCCTATATAGCAAAGAAATTTTCATTGTGTTTACATACAAAGGTTATTTCTAGTTGTGGATGGTCAACCATTGAGCACATACCACGAAATTAACCTTTGAAAGACCAAACATCCTTTGGGAGGACATTGCATGGTTTGGGTAGGTTCCTATAATCACAATTTTTGGCATGATTTTTTAAATTTTTTATTGAATATATATTAGCTTTTGGGGAATATAATTTTTAAATTTCAATTTGTTTCATGAGAAAATTTATGCCTCCCTAATCTCAAAAAATAGTTTATTGGTCAATCCAAAAATTTGACAAAATTCAAAATGGTTTTTTTATAGAAAATACTTTTGTCTACTTGGAAAGTTTTGATTCATTTCATTTTGACTAGTGATAAGAAATTAATAGAGAGTCTTGTTCTGTAGGCAATCAAAGCATTCTCCTCTAAAATTAACTCGTTGGATTCATTTTTATAACTCAATTCTTACAATTTTAAAAAAGAAGTTCAAAATGATTTAATTTACTTGCTAGAACAATCTCACCATTGGGATCATTGTATTTCCATTCAATCTTAGAATTGTTAATGATTTATTTTTTCATTCTACTTTAACAATTTTTTAAAGAATTAAGTGTCAAATATTTTTTCTACAATTCCCACTCAATTCTTCACCATAAAAAAATGAATTTCCTAATTTGTAGTGCAAAAGTTTTAAGTTAAGAAGATTCAAAGCCAAAAAATCTTTTCTAGCAAGGTACAATTTTTTTTATCTCACTATAAATGCTTATTACTTGCAATCTATATGGTCAAAGTTTCTTAAATTTCTCACCCATATTCATATACTAATTTCATGCATGATTCGGCATGTAGGTGGATATGCAAAATTTTTAAAAATGAATTTATACTTTGCAAAAGAAATGGTAGTTTTGAGTGTTTTTTGAGTGAAAAGAGATTAGTGACTCCTTAGGACTTAACCCCAAAACATTGTTGAAGATGTGAAAATGTCTTTTAGATGACTTCATCTAAGTTTGTAGGATGGAAAAATGCATTTTTTTCATCCAATTTATGGGAAGTTGCTTGAATACATTTCTAGAGAACAAATATTGTAAATTCCGTGATTGTGGAATTGTTAACTTTTCTAAAGAAGAAGATATATAACTCTAGGATCATCCTTGTAGTCTATTATGGCCATTTCTTGCTATTTTCTCATGATGTGCATTTTTAGTCATAACAATGATATATTTTGAATTTGAGCCCAATTACTAAATTGAAGCTTATCAAGAATAGTTTCTACTCCAACTAGAAACTTTAGAAACTTTATAATGAATACGAACTTTCCTATAACCAAGGTTTGTTAATTTTTTAATTTTAGAGTGACATGGTAAATTTAGTTTATTCCATGATGTAATACACTATAATGTACATCCCATGTGAAAACTTCAAGAATATTCTATATTTGATATGAGTTTTCTTCATTTTTTCCTTAAAAATTCACTGTAATTTCAAATCCCCCCAATTGAAAATTTAATGACTTCTGTAGACATATGTCTTCATCTTTTGAAAAATAAATATAAAATCTTTCATTCATATTAGTTGCAAAATGGCAGCAAACAGAGGAATGAGTGGTGAGGCTTGAAATCAGTGGTCAAGGACCAGTCCTTCCAGGGTTAAGGAAAAGGTAAATATGGAAGAATTGCCATGAAGCTTTCACTTTTCCTATTTCCAGAGAAAATGACCCCAAATTCGGTTTCCAAGGTGTGGAATTAGTGCAATGGCAAGAAACCTATAGTCAACACGCACAAAATAGGGGCACGATAGTATTAAGTCTGAACCAGGCCTCGACGTGCTTTGAATGAAGCCGTACACAGTAGGCATGGATCAACTGCATCTGGTGGGTAATGATTTCATGCATCACATTGTTTCCAAAAAGAAAAAAAAGAATGAAATAATTTCACCCGTAGCAAACCTACTCCCAGCTTACTTTCCTAACCGTAAAGATACCATATCGTCTCCTTCACCATTTCAACGACAGTTATTCAGGTCATTATGCAATTGACTGACCACAGAGAAACGGAGTGTTTTTCTTATGGCAATGAAATTCCGTTTCGTTTATTTCAGAAAGAGAAACAAAAAAGACGCGGAGTATTAGGCAGCTCCTTCAGGAACATCCGTGCACGGGTATGCGAGCTTGACTTCGGGCGATCGACAGTCTACACTTGATATCTCATGCTCGTCAAGTCAATTGTGGGAATAGAAATAAGTCATATAGTACAAGCAACTCCCAAACAGGTTTAAATTGACATATGGTATTGTCAGTATATTTTGAACACCCAGCAGTAATGTAAATTACACAATCACAATTTTAACATTTGCATTCATGTTTGGGCACAATGAAAATTTAGAACTGCAGCATAAAGCATGCACAGTGCTTGAAGACTCGTATACAAAAATTTGGCAGGAGAGAAACAATCAACATGTAAAAAATTTGATGTTGAACTGTACTGTAAATCCGCTTCATAGAGCAAGTAAATGAAAATCTGAGAAGATTTCAGCGTACACGAGTACTTGGTGCTGATCTTGCCGTTAAGAAGGTGAATGTCACATGCACAAGACGGTACAACCACAGCAACTCAAACAAAGTAAGATGCAAAAAGACGCAATCACACATAACATGGAGCATGCAAAGTACAGACTGCACAAAAGCCACAAAGTAAAATAGACAAGCATCGCCGAAACCTCATGTAAGGCCAGCTTTTAGAGAGCAGGACCTCCGCAACATACTGTCCATGTACATATTAAAACCACTGCATACAAGAGAAGATGCACACACGTCAGAAGACTGACACACCGGTCAGAATCACAGAAAATCTGTGAGATGGCGCACAGAAAGCCTGGCTCACCGAAACGCCATAAGCGAGAAGCTCGCTGACCCTTACTCAGGGGGCATGCTTACCAAGCAATTTCCGGCCGGCTTTTGCCCAGGAGAAGCATTTGAGAGCCGCAGGCCTGTGTAACAACCACAGCCTTTCTCTCATCAGTCTCTCTATTCAAGTCAAACGTCAGGAAAGAGGAAGCAATTTGGAGCTCTATCTGACTCAGAAAATTCTCTATTACATGATTGTATACACCAGAATCAGCCACTGACCAAGGCATGGAAGGCGGATGCGAGCACGTGGAGTCTACCCCGAGGGGGTCTCCAAAGCAGCACTTAAGCATCTCCGCTTACGCATCACTCCTGGCTGCAACGATAATTCCCCTCTTCTCCCATCAGTCACACTCAAACACAAAACAAACCCCTCAGCTACAACTAGATGTGATTTCGTAACTTTTGAAACATATACCACATCAAACCCCATGAAACTAAGAACTGTACACACAAGGAAAATCATTCTCTCAAGATCATACTTCATGTCAAACCACCACTCCTATGCCAAGATTGAACACTCAAGATCAATTAGAATTATGTAGCGCATGAGCCATTGCCGAGGCTCTCATCAGATACGACTCCAAATTCACCATCGTGGCCGAGGCGCCTTCGCAGATGCGAAAGCTCCTGCGACATAGCCCAAAGGCGCTGCTGTAGGGACAAATTCTCCTCCTCAAGGTGCTGAATATGTGTCTCCTGATCAGCCGCAACGGCATGCTGTCGTAACGGCGAATCTGGATTGTACAACATCTCAAAGCGCTGAAGGCCATGATCGATTCGCTCTTCGACTTGCTGCACAGAATCCGCTGGACGTCGGCCGCCGCAATGCTCATTGTCCGACTCGCCACAGGACGAGGAGCCGGAGTCTCGTTCGATGTCATCCGACCGAAGACGAATACGTCCGTTCATGGAACCGTAGGCGTTGACTCCGAGCTCGTTCGCGACTTTGCAGTCACCAAGGCTTTCAGAAGGCCATGGCGTAGGCGAGACGACTGGCGTGTCCAGCGCCGGCGTGGCAGGCGACAACAATGGCGCGTTGATGCCAAGCTTCCCTGCTCTCATCAGGTAGGAACTTGTGTTGTAAGGTGCGCAAGGCACACGGTTCATAATCGTTTTCTTGTTCTTACGCCGAGGTTTGTGTCGCCGTGGCAGAAGCGAGCGCTTGGCATAAGGTTGAAACCGCGTAAGATTGTGCCACTCCGGGTTAGAGCGCGCCCATGGCCCTTTCTTGCCGTCCACCAGCGACACAACCAACCAGTCCCGTTGTTTCGAAGGATATCCCATCTACTCTACCAAAGAAGCTTCAACCGTTCTCGAATACTTGCTTCTGTGTACAAGCCGGCAAAAGATAGATGCAAAGTAGGCAGAAGAACAGAAGCCAGCAGTTATCCAGCTCGATTGCTGCTTCCACCTCTATATTCCCCGAGCAAGAGCCTCGGAGGACGTCGCCAGATCGACGCTTCACGCCAACCTTCACACAAAACTAACAACGCCGTACACACTTCAAATTCCAGCAACCGCCGAACAAGACCTCCCCAAACCGCTTCCCAAATATGATATATTCCACCAAACAAGGTCGCTCTCAGTTGAAAACAAAGCACGCCACGAGACGCTCCAACACCAGTTTAGCACAAACCGAAATCGTCCACAAACCGCTTCGAAAACGAAACGATGCAGAAACCGCAGCCCTTGTGTTCTCCTCCAAATCAGTTTGCTCGAGAAAAAAATTCAAAGCGATGGTTTAAAATCCTGTCTCCTTCGTCATCAGCCAATTGTGGGATGTTTCTCTCCGCACGCTAATGGCGACCAGCTCTTCGCATCGAAAGAGAATGCGACTGACACACAGTTGGTGCAAGCTCGGGGTTAAAAGTGACGCAGACGGGGATCCGGGGAGACGCTCTGAAGAAGCAAGACGACGCCCCTCTGAAATCTACATTGTACCTGAATAATACGTATCTATGTTTTCATCGAACTGTATATCTACAATTCTATCCAACTACGATCCTGGCATCTATCATAATCACTGAACCAGAAATCTATAATTCTTTCATCATCTACGATTATGTAATCTACGATTTCATTATCTGCATCGACGAAACTAAGCCTAGGGCTACGAAACTACTACCTATTGAAACGCCTCAGGCTCATCTGGAGAGATTGCAGGAATTTCGGAGCCATGGCTGCGGATTACGAATTCCGACGAAGCTGAAGAGGACGCTTCGGCCACGAGGAATGTGAATTTCTAATCTTTCCTAACGTTGTATGAAATGGTACGATAGTTTGTGTTATTGTGATGCTCAAGCACACAACTGTCGTTGTTTTTGGTCGCTGCTCTATTTCGTTATGGTCGTTTCCTTCGATTAAGTATTTTCTTTTCTTTTCTTTTTATGCTTTGGTTAGGTGATCGTCGTCTTCGTTAAAAAGGTGAAATGTCAAGAAATTGCCACTTTCCGGTCGTCCGTCTGGAACCTCCGATCTATACATTTGGTAGATTGAAAAGCTTTGTGCAATTCAATGTCATAATATTGGCGTCATGAAACATGCCGTATTATCGAATATGAAGTTGCTGTTGCTTAAAGGAGTTGAATTATGCGAGGTTCGGATGGAGTACTGTCCGAGGTCTAGGATTTGAGTTCGTAGTTACGAAGATCGGCCAATAAAACGGTTGAGAACGTTCTCGCTTCCAGGCAAGTGGTTCAAGAAAAGCTTCAAACGTAGCATTTTTCAATAGAATTTAAAGGTTCCAGCTCAGGATCACAGGATGCTGAAAAGGAACAGGCAAAAAACGCAGAATTCTTTAGCAAAAACAGGGTCCGAAAACTCAAATCTGCAATATTCTACTATTCTTTGTAACAATAGTTGAGAAGTGTTTCAAGACTCTTTTGTATCTTCCCTTCAATTGGCTAGTTTCTTGGTGTGCAATGGGATCTTTTGCATCGGTGGAGTGTATGAGCGATGGTGCAATTCGGAATGTTAACTATTTTCCTTGAATACTCTGTACTAATCAAACTCAAACTTTTGTCATGAGATTTAATATACACGGGTTTGTTTTCTGTGTTTGCCAAATGGTGCTGATTTCCTCCAGCTCTTCGTAATACGGAACTGAGTGGACGAGTTCCGGGAAACCTTTTCTCCGGCCGTTTCTACGTTTTGTTCAGACTGCTTGTCTCAATTCATGCCCCTCCTCTTCTTACTGACGATCAATCGTTTCGTTTACAAACCTAGGTTGAAAGCCAAATCCTGTAGAAAATAATCACAAATGGCTCTGCATCCTAGATTCTGCAGTTCTGTACATCTCATTGCATGAGTTTTCCAGCTTTGATGTACACGCAGACATGGTGGTGAGTCAACATACAGGAAGGATTGTATCAAGGCCTTTCAATCTACACGTGTTTTTTAAAGAAAAATTATTGAGCTCAAGGCCTAAGATGGCATTACAAGTGTCACTCATCATACCCTTGCCAAATGTTTGCGAAGTTTTGCACCCTGTTTTGAATTTCCAGTATCAGAATGATGTAGTTTTCTGCTGCTTTCAGTAGAAATCAGGGCAACTTGAGGAAGGGGGGAGAGATAGAAGCTGGAGTAGATTTTGAAAATATCACTTTAACAGTTGCGCAAGCATGGCATGTTTGTCAACATGAGTCAATTTCTATTGTATGTTTGTATGATTTTGCTCCACCACATGGCTCTCTAAAAGAAGGTGTACCCTCTGACATATCCGTTGCAACTGGCAGCAGGAATCTTTGTGAAGAGTCTGGACTGCAACTAATTATTGAACAGGTAATTGCTCAGCTGATAATCTATTGATGTGTTGAATTGTCTTAGTTGTTCTCTTCTTGCTGGTCAAAAGTGAAAACCTCTTCTATTCTATTGCATGTTGAATCATTCATTGTGTTTCCATAATCACAAGTTATGTTTCAGAACATATCAAAGTGAATGACTACTCTAGAAGGCAAGGAATTCGTCATCGGGCGTTAGTAGGCAGCGTCTCTTTTAAGCAACAGGCATCCTTGGGTATGTTAAGCTGGAGGGGTGCGCTCGTGCGGAAATTTCAAATTCTTTGCGTCATGACCGCAGATTTTGCCTGAGTTGTGGATCGGCAAAAAGACAAAATGAGGATTGGAAACATATTTTGAGTTTCAGTTGTTTTCCGCATCTATATATTCTCTGATTGCGTTCTTAAAGTGAAAGGTCTGTTCTCTGTACTGTACGCACTGTTTCTTGTCCAATTTCAGACTTTTGAAACGACCGCTCGTTTTGTCTATCAATGGTAGTGATGATCTCGATTCTGTTGTTGCTGCATGCTGCAGACAGACAGACAACAAGTGGTTTGAAGAATGTTTGCGAAGCGTTGAGGAATGAAGGCTGGGCACTGTACCTCCTTAGAAACTCCACCCTTGGTTATTCCAAAATCGTCTGCTCTCGCTGGCTTGGGAACCACAGACTCTCAGAGACTCTGACCAACACAAGAAATTGGGCAGATTTCCCTGGCCAAGTGGCACAGTCCAATGTCTATGTCAAGAAAACTGTCTATTTGGGGGCCAAAGATGTTACGAGGATCCCCCCCTCAGGATTCAATATTGATTCAATTTATAAGCTCGGAGCACGTGCAAAGTTCTGTACAAATTCAATCGTCAGTGAATTTAACGGAAAGCAATTCAATAAATAAGTTTTGAAACGATACTAATAACAAATACAATTTACATATATTGTAGAAACAAAGTGAATGCTTGAACCCTGTTTATTTATGTCACCGCATCACAAGTATATGATATACCGTAGTGAATTTGTCTTTCAAGTACTTCATTTTTCCGATCAGTATTGCAGCAGCAGTATTGAAGAAAGGCCTCTGGTTTTCCTTAGTCCGATAATCAATGTGGTCACTTGTTTGTGAGAGATATTGAATTTGTTGTGGTTTTGTTCCTTGAAGGTGACGAGAGCTAGAAGGATTTTGAGTATACAGAGTCGTGCGTTGCCTTGATTTTCTGTGATCGAGTGTCCTGGGCTTTTGATTCCGTAGATGAGAATTTCAGTAAAGTTTGGGACATGTGTGGACTATAGATTTCAGAACTGCTTGTGAAAGAAGTTTACATCTTTGTGGCAGATTTGCAATCCGATCCATTCATTACTTTACTTGATCTTCACTTTATCACTACAGTCCTGTCGTGTTCGTAATAAGTCTGGTCCTGCTTCTGGCTCAAGTTGGATGCTTTTTTCTAAGAAAATCGTTTTTTTCTAGAAAATTGTTTTCTGCTCGTGACATGGGAGGTTAGGCATTTGGGTGCGGAAGTTCATGCTTTGAAAACTAATCATTCACATAATAAGCTTAATTAGTATTTGCTTCTGCCTACCTGCATGAGTAACAGGCTCTTATGTACTACAAGGGAACTATACAGTACTATTGATTCAAAAAAATATACGTATTAATTTTTTTTGAGGAATATTTGCTTTGGAGTTGTAAAGCAGCGCCTTGGAAATTATTTGCCATCATTCCGAGTTTCTTTGGGGTTTAGGGTCATGCAATTGTCGCATGAGGCATGACAAGCATGACTAAACCTTGCAACAGAACCTCTCTTAAGGTATAGATTTTAAAAGAGACTTCATTGGCTTCATTTTATTAGTTGGTCTCAAATTTCAAAAAGATATAATTTAAAATAGGTTTAAAACAACTACTTCAAATTTATCTTACAGTAGAGAGTAAAATTAACGTGAAGACAAAATTTATAACCTTCAAATTAGTCAATGACACTCTATCACTATAAGAAACACGCATTTTAGGTGACAAGCCTTAATTTTTTGGAATGGATTTTTGGTGAAGTCGAATGCAACAAACTCATGTTTTTATGTCAAAAAATTTGCCAATGTAACATCAATGTTGACATAGAAACATGGGTTTGTTGCATTGGACATCATTTAAAATCCATTTCAAAAAATTAAGGCTCGTCACCTAAAACATGGGGTTCTTATAGTGCATGTATTGGTTTGAAAAACTAATTTTGTGGACAAAAAGATATCACCATATGAACTCATCAAATTGTTGGAAAAATATGAGACCACAATGTGGTTGGGTTTTAGAAAGGTAACACCTTTGCAAAAAATAATATATTAGATTAATTTTTATTTTGAAACAAATGGCTAATCATGGTGGTCATTGTTTTGTTTTAGCTTTGCAATTATTCCTTGACTTCAAGAATATGTGGTTTCCATGTTTTTCTAAAAGTCATTCATTGGACACTTTGTGCCCTCTACATTTTTCAAGGCTAAATAAAATCAATAACTTTGGAAATACTAAACATGTCACTCAATAAGCATCATTATACATATTTCTTTACTATAAATATTATGAATCTTCTTTTCAAGTTTTCACCTATTGTTGAAAAGGTAAGTACTCATAATTGATCAAGAATGTCATATAGGTTAACCCTTAAGTGACGTCAAGAATGTTTCCTATCTAATAGATGACAAAGAATCTTTCTATATGGGATAGAATTGCAATTGTAATCATCCTTGGAATTCCTTGCAAAAAGGAGAGATTTTGCACAATAGTTTAACCTCCATTGAATATTTTTGGTTATTTTTGGTTATTTTGGGTTATTTTAAAGTAGATGATGTCATACAATACCAAAATGGATGATTTCCATAGGCTCAAGCCTAGCCTTTAAAGGTTAAGGAGGAACTCAATTCTTTTGTAAGAAGGAAGTAGGATATTCTTAAGGTGAGGGATGTGACTTGCAATTAGTCCTCACATGTGAAGGTGTTGTCGATGCAACATGAATTGGCTATTGGGCGGTAGAATCAATTGAGCTAGGATTTGGTTGGTAAAGATCTTACTCTACACTAGAATTTGTGATTGAATGTGGTTCTACATTTTGTTTTGGTAATTTTTGTTTAGTGCCAAGTCTGCACCCAAATTGAGTTCTTTTAAACTATGCAAAATGAAGATTTGACCTACTTGCACATGGTAATACATTAATGAATTTTGATGATGAAATTGATTGTTTTAAACTTTTGTTGTTGTTGTTGTTGTTGTTGTTGTTGTTGCAATGAATAGATTACAATGCAAGTTGTTTCAAAGTTTTTGGATTTTGCATTGAAATAATTGTAAATTTCCACAATCATTATGATGTTTGTTGCAAAAGCAACCAATATAACTGCTTTTCAGAACTAAACTTCTTGATTCTTTAAAGTCAAGGCACTTGCCATGTTTGCAATCTAAGGACGTGGTAGTTTTCTCAAGGGTTTGAAGTTGCAAATTGGATGTCATCGAGTGAAAATATACCATTGATATATGATTTGGGGGAATTTTGATGGAATTGGTGCATCTACCTCAATAGGATTATTGTTGACAACATATGGCTTCAATGATGAAGTTTGGTTTGTGATTGGACTGAAGGTTGTGTTTTGTGCTGAGCTACTAGTAGATGCTCTAAAAAATGCAACAAGCAATGTCAAGTACAAAGGGATTGCCCTAGGATATGTTGGGTTTCTAGTTGCAATTAGAATTGGCTAGGGATATGAAAGATCCCATGATTAAGAGTATAGTAAATCCCATAATATAGTCCAAGTCTTGCTCATACATAAATAATATTTATAAAGTATCATAGAGGTCAAATAAACACCATAAATTTGTAAAAAAGTAGTAGAATCAAAATATGAACCTCTTAAAATCTTTTGAAGAAGTATCGAATATTTGGTTGAGTGCCAAAATCACTCCAAAATTTCAAATGAAGAGTGTGGTAGCTTTTCAAAAGCTAATACAAACATCTATAATTCCTCTAAATTTCAAGTTAGAAGATGACATTGTCTGCCTTTTATAGCCATTCAAAGTTTTATCTCTCCAATTTGATGGTAGTTCTTCACTAATTCATTTATAAGTCCATATCTTTCACTTTCTAATTCCAAACTAAGAGTTTAAAGACTTTTCAAAAAATTAACACAATTATATACAAACACTCAAAATTTCAACTGAAAATATGATATTGTACAACTTTTATAGTTGGCGAAAGTTGACTCTCTCCAAATAAAAAATAATTCATCACCATTTCACTCACAAGCCTACACCTCTTACCAACGGTACTAGTATGTGAGCCCAAAAATGTGAGCTTGTGAGCATTGAGCCTACATTATAGGTACCTATAATATAGATACCACACAATATAGAAGGTGTATGTATCATAAACACCTATAATATGGGTATTTGTAACATATATACCCTATAATCATAGACGGTTTCAATGATACATACACCTATAACATAGATGTGTAGTATTATAGGCTCATAGACTCACACTCCAATGCTCACATAATAGCAACCCTCTACCTCTCACTTCATAATTCCAAATTGATTTTGTCATATCTTTATGAAAATTTAACAAAAATATCTTCGAACCCTCCAAATCTCAATTCAAAAAATCATATTCTCTGACTTTTATAGCTAGTCAAAGTTTTCTCTTTTCAACTTCATAGATAACTCATCACTAATATTTGGTTTTATTTTTGTATTTTAACTTCAAACTGAGAGAGGAATAGATCTTAAAAAAACTAACAATTCAACTCATATTCATGCAAAATCTCAAGAGAAAATACTTTCTCACTAGAAAGATGTAAGCCCTCAAAATTTTTGACTTCAAACTCCAAGACAATTAACCCTCTCACACTCCATCATGCATATATTTCTTATAGAAACTCAAAATGAAGTGAGTGATAGGTTTTTGGAATCATAAGAATAAGAAAAATATATTCTCAAATTTTCATTACAAAATATACAAAAGAAACATGCTATGACTCTCCAAACTCATAGCTCACTCTAAATTAACATGAGGAGGAAAAAAAATGGTCTCCACCTCATTCTCCATGTCATCCATCTAAGCAAGTAGATTTCAGCCCCTAAAGGGCCACATAGACCACATTCCATCCATTGGCCATCTTTTAACTCCCCATAACTCTATCCATATTCCTTGCATGGAATTCTAACCATTAAAAAATCAAAAGAAAGGAAAAACAAGCTTCACCTTTTGTTTCAATAACTTTAAAGATACAAATAAACTTCTCAAATAACTCTAACTATAGAAATAAAAAATTCCAATCAAATTGTTGTTTACTATAGTTAAAAAAAATAATGTTTCGAGAAAATATAACTCATTTTACTTCTTGAGACTTATTTAACCCCTAAAGGACCATTGTCCCCTCGGGGGACAAAATGGATTTCGGGCAGGTTCCTATGACCTCAATTTTTAGTCAAACTTTTTGAAACTTTCTCATAAGATAGAAAAACTGATTAGCTTCGTGGGAATATAATTTTTATTTCAATCGGTGCCCGGGAGCAAAAGTTATGCCATCTTAAACATAATTTTCATGTCACCGGGCAGAAAAATAAATCCACAAAAAA
The DNA here is from genome assembly GCA_963920665.1 of Straminergon stramineum. NCBI lineage: Eukaryota > Viridiplantae > Streptophyta > Bryopsida > Hypnales > Calliergonaceae > Straminergon > Straminergon stramineum. Next base: position 4,987,063 of record OY987264.1, read on the forward strand.
TTGAAATTTAATTTAAATTTTTTTTTTTCTTATAAATTATATTTTTGCCTACATGTGAAGCTTTGATTCATCCCATTTGGATTAGTAATGTGAAAGTTATGAACAATATTGTTTTTCGGGCAGTATGAGCATCTTCTTGAAAAAATAACTTATAGGATTCATTTCTGAATGCAATTTTCACAATTTTTCAAAAAAAATTGTTTGACAAAGTTAAGTTTGTTTGCTGGAACAATCCCACCATTGGGATTATTGAGTTTCAATCCCATCTCAAAGCTATTAACGATTTAGTTTTTCATGTAATCTTAGACCTACTTCTACTTAACAATTTTTTAGAGAATGAAAATCAAGAGTTTTTCTTTTGAAATTTTTTTCCTATAATATCAACTCAATTCTTCAACACAAAAAATTTTAAATTCACAGTCCGTAGTGCAAAAAATTTCAATAAAAGGTGGTCAAAGTCATCTGAAATTGCAGGTCAGTGTTAAAAAAAACTTCTTTTTCAAACTTTGAATGCTAATATCTCTCAATCTGTGCGGTCAAAATTCATGAAATTTTTACCACATGTTCTGAGACAAGTAAAGTACAAGATCCAACGGTTAGATTTTCTTAAAGTATTTTTTTTGGATTTTATGGGTGAACGCAGTAGAAATGGCAGTTTTGAGTGGTTTTTGACAGAAAAATGGCCTTGGTCCTTTAGGGGTTAAAGAGAACCCTTGAAATTGACTTCCCAATTTATTTTACATAATAAACACATACACAATGCACCAACATACCATCATGTAAGATTCAATTTAAGCTGTTGAGCGTCACTAGTAGGTCCTTTTCTAGCACTGCTTTGTATTTGATTAGATCCTATTTGATTAAAAAAAATATTTTTTTGGTAATTTCAATTTAATAGGATCTGAAATTAGTATTAAAAAAAATATTCATTGATGCAAAGTTTATGTGGAATTAATGTTAGCTCAATACTTACTTGTGTAATACCAATAATTTCGTATGGCAAGGGTTCTTGAGATAGTTGTTCATTGAATTGGTGAAATAGTAAGTCACTTAATTCATCCATTTAAATATGTATGTCAATGGTCTTGCTATGCCTATCTTAGAGCTAGGGATTTGCAATAATTGGAATTTTCTCAAAGTACATTGATTTGTCTTTGAGACATTAATTTACCAAACTCACACCATTTGTAGAATGATTTAAAACTTCATGGTAGTACAAATTTGTAGTTGAGACTAATTTTGCACCCTCTTAAATAGGAAAATCAATGCAATCCAATCTTAGTGCTAAGTAGTGAATTGGTTGGTTGTCAATCTTGTATTGAAAAAGAATAGAGATAGACTTGATTTTCTATTATCCAACCAATATGTAAAAATAGAGAAAAAAAATTTGTTTGTGTCTACGAAACATCTCTACTATTTGTTAACCACTCATACAATGCTCCAATTTAGACATAGAAAAATAGACTGACAATTTTCATTGCCACTACATCAAAAAGGTTTATGAATTTACAAGGCAAATTGGACTTTCACTAAAATACACTTTACATCCACCCTCTCAGGGAAATTACTCTTGAGTTTTTAGGAAAGTACATGAGTTAAAAGATAGGGTTCATTTAATTCAAACAATAGAAAATTTATATGATATCTAAAACTGCTATAGGTCCATGAAATTCTTCATACTATAATATATATAAATTATGCTACATAAAAACATCATGCAATAGGAATTTTTAATGGTAAGTTAGCCCTAACATATAGGAGTTGTACAAATTTTTCATAACACCTTAAGTATAAATAAAAATAAATAATTTCATGTTGATGATAAAATGGATACAATCAAGAAAATCTGCTCGGAAGGCTATGTAGCTTTACAACTATAACATCAAAAGAAGGTCTTTGAGAAGGTTGAACATGCCAACATGCCTCCACCAACTCCCGTAGCTTAGGAAATACATAGTCAGGCAACAAAGGTCTTTCACCTTTGATAACATCATTCCACTTGCTCTTGGTGTATCCATCAAATGGTATTTGACCTATCAATTTTCGTAGCATGTCATTCCAAAACTATAGACATCCACCTTCTCAGTCCATATCTCCTCATTTCGATCTTCTTGATTTTTTTGAAGCTCTTGCAAAACTTCGGGAGCCCTCCAAAATCTCGTTCCTTGAACAAATATAGCACACTTGTAATCTGCTACTTCACAATCAAATGAATCCAACCCTTAAACTTCAATAAGGACATTGGTAGCTTTTAAGTCTCTATGCAACACACCTTCTACATGCAACCAATGCATCCCGTGTGCTACGTGTAACATAAACTGAATGGATTCTCGAAATGAGAAGGGTGGTTGTGCCAACAAGTCAAACTCCCAAGAATAGGTGCTTTGTTTCACTTTGAGATCAATGAGTGTGCGCAAATCCCCCCAATACCTCCACATCAAGAATGCAAACTTCCCATCCTTTAACAATGTTGCACCCCGAATAACACATCGAGATCCATGAATGTTTTCAATAACATCTCCAAATACAAACTTAGAGCTCCTCTCCCACATTGAAATTAATACATCCTTCCTTTTGGGCCAGTGGCGTTTCAAATCGGTCAACGAAAATCCCGCGTCCAATTTGGAGACCTTCAAGATGCCATCACCAGGAAACCCTCTCAATTAGGCTTCGAAGATCTGGGCTTGGCCTCCCTCTGCAATCAGGCGCCCCAACTCCAAGAGATCACCCCAATCAAGAAAGAAAAGGGGGGCACTTGCTTTCAGCTCCTTCCAAACAGAGAGTTGACTGGGACGTAGGGCTGAAACGCAGTGGTCGATGTCGCGACCAGGAACTTCACTCCACGTCGACTTGGATGCCGCAATTCGACCCGAAACCTCCGACTCGCTGTTCTCTTACGTCTGCTGGGCTCCAAATGCAAGTCCACACGTTCTATACCCTCCCGACTCCCCTCTCACTCCCCACACTCCCCAGCACGCTATCAAGATCTGAATCCACATCCATATGAGAAACGAAGGAAACTCTGCAGCAATTGCTGAAGGAACGGACCCGGGGGAAGTAGACCCATGCACTCCACTGCACGAGGCTTCTCCCACAAGCTCAATTGCGTCCTCACCAGGACTCGCGCTCGGCTTCACTTCTGCCATCACTTCAAAAAGAAGTTCGTCAATTACAGTCGCCCCCACGAGTGCCTTCTCTCCAAGAAAAAGTCAGCACCTCGACCTCCCTCTCACATTAGCAATAGGCACCACACAACTTCCACCTCAACTAAAGTGGCTCAAAATACGCAACATGCTGAAGTAGGACTTCATCAAAAGGGCCTGGTCGGCATGCGCGCGAGGCAACCGTCACTTGGACAAGCAGATGGATATCCGGTCAAACCCGTGGTGCAATCAGATTGCAATGCAGCCTCACAGCTAGGCTCACTAGCTCTGGGAAATAACGTACAGCAAGCGCCAGCACAGATCGAGATACTAACCAACCTAAATAGATCGTTCGAAGCCTGTCACTTCTGCAGCCTCGCCATCAAACAGCTCACTACCCACCCCTCCAACACACAGCTTCCGTATGGCTCAGATAGTTGGATCACTACTACAGAACAACTACAGCTTAAAGGATGGAGCGAGCTTTCCGGGAGCGAGCAGCCCTAGTCTGGTGGGAGAGATAGACCAGGGACAGCCGGCCAGTGGCCGGCAGGAACGACTTCACTTCCCTATTTCCACCATCTTCCCTGTGGTAAGAAAACACTTGCAGTGGAATAATGAGGAATGACTTGCTGTAATTGAGTGCTGTAACTCAGGGAGGAATGGCTCTCTCAGAATGGTTTGCTGTAGTTTAGTTTTGGTGGGACTCAGGAGGGACTTCCGCAGGGAGACCGGCTGGCCTTCACCGCCCTCGGTCTCGCAGGAAGCGTGGATTTTTAAACCCCCCCGCTCCATGTGGGACCAGATACCGTCTTGAAATATCCGGAGGAGTGGCTTCCGCTCTGCCGTGGGCGGCTCCCGCGTCTCACCTCCATTTCTTCAATTGTTGTCCTGCTTTGCTTTCCCCGTTCTCCCATGCGCCGAATTTCTTGCGAACGTTTCCGTTGCTGGAAAAGCCTGGGGTGCTAGGTAGGGATGAGGAGCAGGAGGACGAAGACTCGGATAGTGGTGACCAAGAAGAAGATGGGATTTATTATGATGCGTTTAGCAATGTCAACGGTGAATTCGAAGACAATGAGGAAGACGCCGAAGCAGGTGCGGTGCTCCAAATGGCTTGCAGTGAGAAGAGTGGGAAGGATAGGGGAAGGTTGATGGAGCTTTGTGCGAAGGTGCAGGCAAGCGGGGAGCGCTCTATGACGGCTGAGTGGTGACATTGTGGATCTCTCTGATTTTCGCATTTGACAAGTTTCAGGGCTTCAGAGGAATTGAGTCTGAGCTTTTGATCTTTTCGTTTGAATGTGTGTCAATTTGCCGAGTGCGGCAGAGGTTTCGGTTATTATTCTAGTCGAATATTCCGGATTCAAGTTATTGGACTGTCCCTGGTTAATTTTGGAAACTTTGTATATTCTTTCTTAACATCTTCTGTTTTTGAGCTGTAACCTCTCAGGTGTAATTGTAAATGGTTGGAAAAACTTGAGAACTCGAATGCCATGCATTGCAACTTTGGATTAGGGTTGACGTGATTTTGTTTTAATTGTAGAGGATGTCCATCGCTGTTGTTTTAAGAGGATCGTCGTTGGTGGTATGTGCTCCAACTACGCACGAGTGGTAAGACTGTTGGTGTTGAGGCCGGTGTAGCAGCCACAACTAGTAGAGGGTAACGTCTGTTTCACACTGCACCTGCGAAGGCATTGGCGAATCAAAGACTTCGTGATTTCCGGTGCAGTCTCGGTGTGTGCCTACGCCCTTGTTTTGATATATGGAGTAGTGTAATATTCCCTCACGTTTTGTTTATTTACTTTAAGAAAATTGCTAGTAGTTGCAATTTTAAAGAACGCAGAATTATTTATCATAATCACGGTCCGAGAACTCAAATCTGCACTATTCTACCATTCTTTGTAACACTATTTGAGAAGTGTTTCAAGTCTCTTTTGTATCTTTTCTTGAATTGGCTGGTTTCTTGGTGTGCAATGGGATGTTTTGCATTGGTGAAGTGTAGGGACGATGATTGTGCAGTTCGGAATGTTAAGTAATTTCCTTGAATACTCTGTACTAATCACGCTCAAGCTTTTGTGAGTAGATTTAATACAAAGGGGTTTGTTTTCTGTGTTTGCTGAAAGATGCTGATTTCCTCAAGCTCTTCATAATACGGAACGGAGAGGACGAGTTACGGAAAACCTTTCCTACGCCTTGTTAAGACTGCTTGTCTCAATTCTTTGGGTTATCTGTCCCTCCTCTTCTACCTGTCGATCGATCGTTTCTTTTACAAACCTAGGTTGAAGGCCAACTGATGCTGTAGAAAATATTCATTATTGGCTCTGCATCTTAGATTCTGCAGTTCTGTGCATGTCAATGCATGAGTTTTCCAGCTTTGATTTACGTACAGATCCACATATGAGTCAACATACAGGAAGGATTGCATTAAGGCCTTTCAATCTATATGTGTTTTTTAAAGAAAAATCATTGAGCTCAAATCCTAAGATGGCATTAGACGTGTCCATCATCATACCCTTGCCAAATGTTTGTGGAGTTTTGCATCCGGTGCTGAATTTCCTGTACCAGAATGATGTAGCTGGTTTCCTCCTGCTGATATCGGTAGAAATCAGGGCAAACTGAGAAAGGGGAGAGTGATATATTAAGAAGCTGAAGTGGATTTTGCGAAGATCACTTTCCCAAGCATGAGTCAATTGGATGTTTGTTTGATTTTGCTGCATCACATGGCTCTCCAAAAGAAGATGCACCCTTCGAAACGTTTCCCTTCCAACTGGCAGCATGAATCTTTGTGAAGAGTCTGAACTCGAACTTATTATTGAACAAGTAATTGCTCAGCTGATAATTTATTGATGGGTTGAAGTATCTTAGTTGTTCTGTTCTTCCTGGTCGAAAGTGAAAAACACTTCCATTCTATTCCATGTTGAGTCCTTGGGTATGTTACACTGGAGGGGTGCGCTCGTGCGGAAATTTCATTTTCTTTGCGTCATGACTGCAGATTCTGCCTCAGTTGTGGATCGGCCAAAAGACGAAATCAGGGTTTAGGCAAAATATTTTGAGTTCCAGTTGTTTTCTGCACATATATTCTCTGATTGCGTTTTTGAAGTGAAAGATCTATTCTCTGTACTGTACACACTGTTTCTTGTCCAATTTCAGACTTGTGAAACGACCGTTCCTTTCGTCTATCAATAATAGTGATGACCCTGATTCTGTGGTTGCTGCTGCAGACAGACAGCAAGTGATTGGAAGAATGGTTGCCACGCACGCGCATTGAGCTTTACAAACTCCACCGTTGGCCATTCCACATTCCTCTGCTCTCGCTGGCTTGGGAACCACAAATGCTCAGAGACTCTGACCAAGACAAGAAATTGGGCAGATTTCTCTGGCCAAGTGGCTCAGTTCTGTTAGAGAGGGTGCAAAATTAGCGTCATCTATAAATTTATTTGACAACAAAATTTTATTTTAAAAACTTATTTTCATGGAAATTGGTACAACACTATCAGATTTTAGCATGCACTGATGCAATTATTCTATAAATAGTAAGTTTGGTAAATTAGTGGCATAAGAACAAATCAATGGACATGAAAATATGCCAATTATTGTGACCTTGTTGCTCTAAAACACAACAAGAACATGGACATACATAATTAGATGTCTGAATCAAGTGATTCACTATTGCACCATTCAACAATTAACCATCTCAAGAACCCTTGCCATATGAAATGACTAGTGTCATACTTCAACTATTAAGCTAACATTAACTCAACATCAATTTGACATCAATTGACATTATTTCTCGGGGAGATCACTCCTTTTAATTCAAGGTATACACTTGAGTTAAGAAGATATTTGATGTGGTGTTATTTACTTTAATTATTGTACTTATGATGACCATATTTACATAACAAGCTATGAGGGGCAAATTTTCAATCCCCTATGGATTTTTGTAAATTCATTCATGTGATTTTTAACTGCTAAACGTTTTTGACTATATTTTCACCAAGACATTCCAAAATTGTCATTTCTTAATACAAGTACCAAATTATAGAAAAAAAACATTTTTGGACACATAGAACCATAGGATCTTTTAGTACATTGGTTTTAGAAGATTTGAAAAAATATTCAGAAATTTCCATTATGTAGATTGCAAGCTATTAGTGTTTGAATTGATAAAAATCCTTTTATGGCCTTGCAAAAACCCAGGTAGTTGTACTTCAAAAGGTCACATTTGTATGAAAAAATGTCCAAAATAGTGGTGCTTCTTTGGATTCATTCTTCATCTCAAGTTGGCTACATGCTTGACAAAATTCAGATCATTTGAAATTGTACAACATATAGAAAAAAATAGTACGTTGAAAGAGAATGATTCAAAATACTAATTAATGAAGAAATTAGTTATGGAATTGAAAAATGCCTATCACAATGGTTATTATCTTGTAATAAACAATCTATGTCCTAGGATTTATTTTTTTCCAAAAATCTTGAAAGTTGAGTTAAATAAAGGACTACAAAGTTTAATTTAGAGTAGATAATCCATAATTGCTTGCAAACTAAAACTCCTCAAAATTTTCATCCCATTAATCAAAATGGAATGATTCAAAACTTTCCATATATATATATATATAAATTTGGAAAACCAATTTCAAATTTTTGTTTATAAAAGAAATGTTTTTTTTTATTTCCCTGGATTTCTTGGTTTAGAAAAAAATCTCTATATGTAACATATAGTAACTTTTTTAACATGCAACACTACAACAAAATGGGTGTTTTATGACTACAAAATATGGCTATAGGGAGTCATAAAATCTCAAAATATGACTCACATAGAAATCATTGTAGATTAAGTGCAATATAATTGGGTCTAGTCATTACCAACTAGTCATATTGGACGTGAATCATATATGCAATCATATGTGTTGAAACATAATTTTAGTTTAAAAGTTCACATCTGGATCATTTAGGGTTCTTTTCAAAAAATTAGAATTCAACTTTTTTATCTTGGAGTGATTTGGTTTGAACAATACTTTCTCCCACCCACATTCAATTTTCATTTTGCAATAGGAATTTATCAAATTTTCTAAAATACTCATAAGAAAATAGAAGTAACAAAAATCCCAAAACCAAAGCTTGATAAATTCCTCTAATTTTTGCTTGAATAGGACTTGAATAAATTGTGAGAGGTTTCCAATGCATCCATGCAAAGGCTTGAACCTACACTAATCTTGTAGAACACATATCCCTATAATTCTTCAACTAGTTTACAAAAGAATATAGACTACATGACTCTCACCATCCTCATTCCATTGAATATAAGTGCCCTCTCATTGAGAAGCTAGAAAATATTATACAGGTTGTTAAGTAGGCTTTTTAATTTGACAATAGCTCACTTAGCATGGAAAGAATGTTTTTTGCAAAAGATGAAGTGGCCTAAGTTCTTGACTCACACAAATGACAATACTTTTCTTTTAATTTATATTTTTGGATTTTCAACTGTGTTTGGAGACTATACTACTCTATTATATAATAATGTACATCTTCCCAAAATAGTTGAAACTCACATTTATTGCATGTCGTATAACCAACAAGATATTCTTGAGTAATTAATATGAGAACTCATCTTTTTCTACAATAGGTGAAAATCAAAAAAGAAGAATCATAATAATTATCATAAAAGGCATGTATAATGATGCTTAATTAGTGAATGATATATTTGTTATTTTCAAAGATATTGATGTTCCCTAGCCTTGAAAGATGGAGAGAATACAAAGTGTCCAATGAATGATTTTTAGAGAAATGGAGAAAAGACATATCCATGAAAATGAATACTTGTATGGCTAATGTCCATGGTGATTAGCCCTTTGTTTCAAGGTAAAATTAATCAATATTCTTTTTTGCAAGGGTATTACCCTTTTATAACAACTTATAGAAGATCTGTGATTTCATCTCTGAAAAATATAATGAAAAAGTATCCATTCATGTTTAGTGGCAAAAGAGAGCACTCAAAGGAAAAGATAAGTTTATTGAGTTTCATCCATTGAAGCACTGACTTATCCAAAATTATTTGAAATTCTTGCACTTTGGGTTTTGGGATTGCTCTTAGAGCCCTCACTCACTACAGTCTCTTTCACCCCTAAACGCCCAAAGTCATCATTCTCCAGAATTGATCAATTGAGAAAAATCATCATAAAGTGCTATTTGGAAGTATATTTTGGAATTGACTATATACAAATAAAAGGTGTAGATTTGAAGTTGTAGATTCCATCCATACAATTAGATTCACCAATGCTACCACCAATCTTTTTTTTATAAATTTTGAAAGGAAAATTTCAAAATTCCTTCAAAATTTGATCACAAGCAAAATATTATCATTTCTTTGAGTAAAATTTGATGGAATGGATTTGAAATGAGGTTCTCTTCACATAGTGATTTTTTGAAATTTTTGAGATCTACAAATCTATGACCTCGTTTTGGCAAATCTTGTTTTGAAATAAAGTCAATGCAATTTGGGCTTGCTCAACCACTTGACATACTTCCACATTGGTAATTTTAGAAAAATATTTACTCTAGTAACACCAAATCCAACCCTTAGATTGGACAACAACTTGATAAAGTATCTAGGAAGAAGCACACTATGCCCCCCTAGAAAGGACGTCAGAAAAGTACTTTGGAGGCATTAGAGAAAGTTTGGACTCTTCGGAGGGCTACCAGGGTTTGACAAACCAGTCTATTTTTGGAGCCTATTGAAGCTATTTAGAAGAGGGAATTTTCTGACAAAACAAAGATTCACCTTGCGTGAATATTGAGAGTTTCAAAAGAATATTTCAGTTTTCTATTCCACAATTGTCAGAGGGAGGTGCTTCGGGGGTGCTTTCAAACATCAAAACAACACTTGTCACAACCCTAACTAATAGTACTTGAGAGTGAATGCTTTGACATTTGGAAGTGATGAAGTGCAAAAATAGGGAAAAAGTTCCTCAAGCAAATTAAATGTAATGTAGTGAAGGTCCCTACCAACACTTCCTGGCAGTCCTCCGAAGAGTCCAAACTTTCTCTAATGGATGTACTAAGGTTCAACTATTTTTTTGGATTGAAGAACAAAATCCTTTTGGTTTGTTTGCAGATGCAATAGGTGAGTAACCTTTTAAAGATTTGTTTTTATTGTCCATTAAACTATAAAAATGTTTTTTCCAAGTTTGCAAAAGTACTTTTTGAGAATGAAAAGTATGTCAAATTTATCAAAAATATGGAAAGTACTTTGTGGAGGAAAAACAAACAATTAACTCCAAGTAATTTACCAATACTTTAATATATTATTTCCTATGTGAGGGATTCCTTATAATCGATAGGGTGTAGTTGTAGTTATTGCTGGAATTTAGTAGCTTATGTGGCATTCTCTTCTACAACAAAAAGTAGATAAGAAACAAAATGTTTTGGCTAATCCTCCAGTTGTGGAAGCATCATGAACTTGGATTATAGGGTGGCTAATGGTCTAACTCCTTGAAATATCTATATTTTTGAAGAAATAATATATCTTGAGTTAGTAACAAAAAGTACTATGAGTACATGGAGTACATTTATGAGGTAAACTTTGCCGTTCATTCCAAAGTTCATTTAGATTTCAACCATACATTTTTGGACTAGATTCTATTAATGTGAAGCAAATCTCTTTGTCTCTGTTGTCTCTTATTTCTGCAACCTATATACATGTGTCTTCCTATGTAGAAAATATACACTTTGTATAGAATATACAAAATATACACTTCAAGTACTCTAAAATTTTGCTAAAATCATACCCAACGTAGTGTGCTTCTACCCACAAATTCATCTCCACAAATTGATTAACTTTCATCCAAGCAAGAAGGAGGATGAAACTTGACTTTCAATCTATTCATTGTCCACCAAATGGGCGTCTAAGCACTTGGGGGTTAACTTGTTGTGCTTGATTTATATGTTACCCCCATTATCAATTATTGGTCCTCTAATCAAATGAACTTTGAAAGTGAAAATTGATTTTTGAGCTAGAGAGACGTAACTCCACTTCAGAAAGCCTTCCTTTATTCTTGAAAACCCACATTACTGCTTTTATCCAAATTCCAAACAATTTTTGAGTACTTGCAAAAACTCATAGTGATGGGTGCTCATATCTTACTACATTCATTGGTGATTGAAACGCTAGAAAGTTTAAACCGATCATCGGCCCTTTTTATTAACTTTTTGAGAAAGTGCCAAGATGTTGATCACTTAGAATTTGGAGAAGCATTGAATTTCTACATTCATCCATCTTCAGGACCAAAAAGTACTTTTCAAACATATTCAAACACTATTTCATCCAAATTTGGCGGCTTCATCCACATTTTTAGTGGAAATGGCAAATTTCTGGAGAAAAAATATTACTTTTATCTGAAAAAAAGTAGACATTTCTTTGGAAATGGTGCAATCTGGCCCCATGGTGCCTGAAAAAAAGGGCTGCTGATCATGGCAAACTGATGTTGCCATTGGCAGAGACGGCCGTTTCTAGATCATTCTTCTGTGCTCGTCTGCTGTCACGACCACTTTGCAGATTCTCCAGTTGATTTTTCAAGGCTATTAGGTTAATTGATTTCCGCCTTCAAATGCTCCTCATCTGCTATGAAGCTCGCATTGTGGAGTCATCAGAGAAAAACGCGATCATTACCTCCATGCCTAATTATGCCACTGCGAGTAGAGATTCACGTTGCCGTGTTGATCGAAGCTATCAACTTTCATATCAGTCATGGCGTTAATTGCGGTGGGAAACAGGACAACTCTTTAAGCTTCTTCTTTCACTTGATTACCTTTGGCATTGAAACCTCTCATGATTTCCAAATGCATCAGGGACAAATGGAGCCCCAAATGGAGACCTATATACAGTCTGACCTATGTTCAGAACTTGACAGCTTCATGGGAGATACAACTATACAAGGTATATATATATATATCATGTGGAATCAGAGAGGGTTGAGTGTACAGGTGTATCGTATGTCCGTTACCGAACAGCAGTAGAAAGTAAGTCCATCGACACCATTTCCAAACAAACGCTTAGGTCTACAAATGGCAGGCCTAATGAATTTCCAGCTCTTTGGAAGAGTCCCTTTGGAAAAGTCCCTAGCTTCGACTCAATTGCAGAAACCTCAACAAGCTTCCATCCTGTAGGAGTTGTGGAAATCCCCTTAGAGATGGAAAAGAAGCAAGGATTTGAGTGCACTATATAAACAAGAGAGCCACAGCCGCACATATTTACAGGCATGGCGCTGATGCTAACCCATTGTCATGAAGGACATGAACGTAAGCTTCAAGTGACGATCCACTACTGTCGTCCTGCCACACACAACGACGAGGGAGACGACGAGCACGACGACGAATTAGGTGACGCGGGAAAATCGGATCGGGAGGGGGAGCAACGCGTCTGGTGGGAGGGCAGCGCATTCAGCGGGGGCGGGGCGGATTTGGCGAGGCTGCTTGCATCCTAGCCCTGCTCCGCAGGAGGCTCGTTATTACAGGTGGTATAGTCGCGACCCCCCTTTACTCTTTGCCCCGTCCTGGCCTTCCAAGAAAAGTCGGCCCGTGTCACAGCGAATTTGGAATTGCGGAAATTTCTCAGAATGGCTTCGCGTTGCTCTGGATTTACTTTTAAGACTTCGATCCGGATGCTCGTGTAGATTTGAAGTGATTTCCTTACTTCCGTTGGTCTACGTTGTAGATCCAAATTGACATGGTCAGGATTTTGAGAAATAGAATACAAAGGTTTTCGACGTGAAGGCTGGACTCCGGTCAATCACAGGCGCTGCAAACACTCTTGCCAATACGCCATGGATCTGATTAGTACGTAGAGTGTGTTCTTTGAGGATCAAATGCTCACACGTATATTCAATAAGTAGTTGCAGTTTTGGCATGTTGAGTTGGATTTACCTTCGATCCAATTACGGTAATTATTCTTTAGGGGGTACATATTAAGGGACAGTTGAACTTAATCCATTATTAGGTTTGTGAAATTATCAAATTTTCATGTCAAGCAATTGAAAAGATGCGGAGGTGAGATACCCAAGCGTACGTTCCCCAGAGATGAGATGAGGTCAAAAAGGACGGAGTTGAGCAAAGTGGCTTCCTATGTTTGTGTAAGAGACCGATCTGTGCAACCGGGATTTACCCCTAAAGGACCATAAGGCCACCACATGGCTTCTGCAACTACAATTGTAGAAAATTCGGAATGTGAACCTCATCAATAGTCCGTGACCAACAAAAAGATCCTAGCTGATTTTTTTGCTGAATCCATTGCTACAATATGATTGAGAAATGATTGAGTGAGCAATTTTTGGTGAATTTTTTGAGAATAGGAAAAGTAGTCTGGGCTATCACTTCACATGCTTATATCTTTTTATCCACATCTCAAAATGATTTGAAAAAAATTACACATCTAAATCATGATGATATGCACTTGTGGAAATAAAATCAGAGTTTTTGGATCACTTTTGAGCATTCAGATTTCAACATTCCAATATTAGCACATGTACAAAGTTATGCCGAGTTGGATATCTTTCATCAATTTTGTCAACGGTTGCATTTTCTCAAAAATTGTGTGATTTTGTTGATCTTTTTTTCATAGAAAAGCTAAATGAGTCTTCTTTCATTTCAATGGTGACAATCATCAAAGTCATATCACACATTTGAGAAATTATGCTTGTTACAAGAACTAGTCAAGAAAACAAGAGTTTTGCTCAAACACCCCTGGTCCTTTAGGGTTTAACTCATAAACAACATACCCAACTCTAGGGGATGGGTTTTGAGAGAATTTTAAGGAAAACTTCTCCTATACTTCTCAACTACTTGTAATCTTCTTTGGTATCATTCTCTTTGTCTTCAAAAGATGCATTTATCAATTTGAGTCATGAGTTTTGAATCACAATTTGAACTTGAATTTTTTACAATGGAAAGTTTGATAATTTTTTTGAATAGTGGCTTTAAGGTTGCCCATGGCCTTGAGGAGGGTAGAAGTTCATCATTGATTGGTCATTGGAACAAGCTACATGATGCCCATTTAAGAAAGATTATGAAATCCAAGTTTGGGCAGCCCTCCCAGGACCTCAAATGTCCTTTAAGGTTTAAGCGAAGCTCTGGTCACGTCAGATATGGTCTGAATTGTAACACGTCTCTCTGTTTCAAGACTCTTTCGCGAAAGCAATGCAACCATGTCTCCTAACAAACCAATGTGATCGATGTGTTGCTAAACGAGCTTTCAAGTAAAACAACTGCGCTTCACTTTGTTGCTTGCAATCTGGGGCCATCCCAAAGAGCCTTTCCATATTTGGCTTTCCACCGTGCGAGGAGTACTAATTAATGGCGCGGTTCAATGTGTTGCTATGGATGTGCTGCCTTCTGAGATATTCAGAACGTGCCTTTGAATGTTTTGCTCTCTCCAAAGATTACTGCCAGCATGTTGGTTGAAGGTTACTTGTGGCGCCTTCAAAGTCTTGCTTTTCAAACACGCCTTTCAATCTGTTGCATTCTTTGCAGATTACCAACACTACTTTTTAAGCTGTTGCTTTTCAAAGGAGCCATTGAGTTTCAGAAGATTGATAGAAGTGAAACACGTACATTCGTTGAGAGAGTATTTGGTCCAAAGGTTTGTAAGCAGTCTCAAAACTACTTTGCAGGAGTCACCCCAGCTTAGAGAATTTGTGCAGGTCCTCAGGGTCGCAAGCCAAAGGTTGCAGCTGGGAACAATTCCTGACATTTGTGCTGATGACAAGTGAGTTCCGTCACATACATGCATACTCATATAACAAACAAGTTGTATTTGCATAAGCTGAGCAAAAAGATTATTTTCCCAATGATGGAGTTTTGTGTTCTGAGTTCGATCAATTACTTCAACATGATTTACATGCTCACTACAAGTGACTCCAATTTGTTCTATAAAATTTTGGATCCAATTGCCCAGATCTTGTTCAATCAAATTCCCTAAAGTCTACTTGATAGACGGTGAATTTCGTTAAAATGGCGCCATAACACAACTTTGGCACTTTTACGGTTCAGACCTCTCAGTGTGAAAACGGCGTACGGAATATGCCATTTTAATGAAATTCCCTATCTAGCAATTTCCTTCAACTGTCGCTGTCATTCCGTTTTCGGATTTCTTGGTGCGCTTCATGCTCCGGGCTTTGTGTTCCACCTCAAGCTTCTGTTCAGTGAGGACGAACAAACTCCAAAGTTCATCTTGCTGTTGGAGCTCATTCTACATCAATATTTAATATTCACTGGTTCAGTTGTATATTTTGCTGCAGATGTGGTTATAAACTTATAATTACTGTGCAACGTTCTGTATATTGCTCAAGTGCAACAGAAGCACAGGAACCAGCTCAGGCTGGTGAGACTGCTTTGTTGCCTGCGAATTAACGTCTCGCATTTGGGGTAGATCGATACAGAATCCGAGAAACCAAATGTGTTTGCTGGGGTCCATCTTTCTCCAACTGAAGAATTTCCGAATCCCGATCACGTAACTTGCAACGCAATCGGTAGTTCTCGTTCAAATGCTGGTATTGTAATGGAGCTGTATGTGATTCGTTTGCTTTTCGTGAGCATCCAATACTCTTTGCTGGAGCTGAGCACTGGAAATGTGGGACACTGGCATGGAGTACAATGGATCGATTATCGCAACAAGATGAAATTATACAGAATCTTACGGTGCTACCGCCACACCTTTTCGTAAGTTTTACTCCTTTCGTCCCCAAATAACACATAAGGTAAGAGCACCCTAAAGCGTCCCTGCACCTAAAAGCGTCAGATTGTACGCCAGGGATTCATTCTAGAACATAAATGTAGCTGGACAGTACACCTCTTATAATTTTAGGTCAAAACAAATAAGCCATGTACTGTATACTTACATTTACAACCTGAAATGATTATGCTTTGTAGATTCTGACGCTTTTGGGTGCTCTTACCTTAAGTGTCCTGTTTGGACCTCATGGTTGGTTTTTCTATCCAATTTTATTTAGGTTAGGATGCATAAATGTCTGCAGTGCTCATCATTGATTTTAGTGATACAAATCTTGGACCCTAATCAAATTTTTTTCTATTCATAAAATGATCAATGAAATTGATATGAGAGGTTCTCAAAAGAGTTGCACACACTTATTCGGGGACAAGGGGAATATTTAACTTTCCATTTCCTCAAGTGATGCAAAGCACAAGAAAAATTTAGAAAAATTCCAAACCCAATTCTATTGTGCAGCAATGGAATTAAATTGCAACTTGAGAGTAAAATATAGCTTTAAATTCTTTATGCAATTAAGCTTGAAATTCCTTGGTTGAACTATGGACGATTTGGATTTCTCTAGTGGCTTAGATACCCATTAACTTTGTGTTGGAAATGCAATATGCTATTGTCCATACATTGTGTGTTGAGCTCTTAGACTTTGTTTAAATGTCTTCTATTGCCTTTTACTTTTCTAGGATGTGGTATATATATTTTATAACCTCTCTATCTTTTGGTTGAACACTGATTTTTAAGTGACTGTGCAATGTTGTTAGCTATCCTATTCAATGGATGACTCTTACACACTTATAACATAAATGATCATTCTATTTACAACTCTTCAAAATGGATATTTTGTCGAGGGTCATTGCTAGTATTTTTTCTAATTCTTCATCAAATATTCGAGAGGATGAATGCCTTCCTCAATAACCTTCAAGCTCTACTATAGAATCACAAAAATCATGCAAATAAGGTAGTTGAGTTGTAATCCTTGCACATACAAAGATGCTAATGCTTGAAGATAGAGATGGCATGACTTGGTTCAAAGTGGGAGAATCATGCCCAATGCAATTCAAGAGTGGCTAGTGGTTTCATTCTTACTAAGCTTTTAGTGTAATTCAATTCGTTCCATCCAAAATTGCCCTAAATTCAATAGATCCATATTAAATATTTGAATGATTGAAATATGTAATGGAAGGAGCTACAAGTCAACATATGAAAATAAAAAAAATAGCACAACATGAACCTTGATGCATTTTAGATTTGTATATTGGAGGATTTTGAATTGATCAATTGTTGAGAAAGTTTATTGTTGATTTGATTGATTCATCCATCCAATTATGGATTTGGATGCTCTTCTCTTGAATATCTTGAGTGATGGACTTGCAATTCAAAGCATAGCTTCCAAAATAGTAAATTCATAGTTGTGAGTCATCAATTGTTATGAGACACACCAAACTTCTAAATATTGAAGAAAATCAACCAAAGCTTTAGAAGTATGGAATGAAAAAGTACTTGAATTTACAAAACACCTCCATGTTTCAATAGACAAGAAAGCAATTTAAAGATACCCACTCTATGAAAGGTCACTAAAAGATAAAAATGATCTAATTCCGACAAGATCTATAATGAACCCTCTAGATGGAATCTAACTTTTCAACTATAACATCAAAAGAAGGTCTTTGAGAAGGTTGAACATGCCAACATGCCTCCACCAACTCCCATATCTCAGGAAATACATAGTCGGGCAACAAAGGCCTTTCACCTTTGATAACATCATCCCACTTGCTCTTGGTGTATCCATCAAATGGTATTTGACCCATCAATATTTCGTAGCATGTCATTCCAAAACTGTAGACATCCACCTTCTCAGTCCATATCTCCTCATTTCGATCTTCTTCATTCTTTAGAAGCTCTCGCAAAACTTCGGGAGCCCTCCAAAATCCTGTTCCTTGAACAAACATAGCACACTCATAATCTGCTACATAACAACGAAATGAATCCGACCCTCGTACTGTAATCGGGACATTAGCAGCTTTTAAGTCTCTATGCAACACACCTTCTTTATGCAACCCTTGCATCCCCTTTGCTATTTGTAACATAAACTTAATGGATTCTCGAAATTTGAAGGGTGGTTGTGACAACAAGTCAAACTCCCAAGGATGGTTTTTTTGTTTCACTTTGAGATCAATGAATGTGCACAAATCTCCCCAATACCTCTCCATCAAGAAGGCGAACCTCCCATCTGGTAACAATGTCGCACCCTGAATCACACATCGAGATCCATGAATGTTTTCAATAACATCTCCAAATACAAACTCAGAGCTGCTCACCAATATTGAAGTTAATACATCCTTATTTTTTTGATTCATCCATCTAGGCCAGCGGAGTTTCAAATCCTTCCTTTTGGGCCAGTGGCGTTTCAAATCAGCCAATGAAAATCCCAAGTCCAATTTGAACACCTTCAAGACGAAATCCATATCAAGCGCCCCCACTTTGGCTTCGAAGATCTGGGCTTGGCCTCCCTCTGCAATCAGGCGCCCCAACTCCAAGTCGTCACCCCAATCATCCCGAAAGAAACTGGGGTCACATGCCTTCAACTCCTCCCAAACTGAGAGGTTACTGGGACATGGGGATGAAACGGAGTGATGGATGTCACGACCAGGAACTTCACTCCACGTCGACTTGGATGCTGCAATTCTGTTCGAAACCTCCGACTCGCTGTTCTCCTGCGTCTGCTGGGCTCCAGATGCAAGTACCCACGTTCTATACCCTCCCGACTCCCCTCTCACTCCCCTCACTCCCGAGCACGCTGTCAAGATCTGAATCCACATCCATGTGAGAAACGAAGGAGACTCTGCAGCAATTGCTGAAGGAACGGACCCGGGGGAAGTAGGGCCATCCACTCCACTGCACGAGGCTTCTCCCACAACCTCAATTGCGTCCTCACCAGGACTCGCGCTCGGCTTCACTTCTGCCATCACTTCAAAAAGAAGTCGGTCTCTGACAGTCGCCCCCACGTGCACTTTCTCTCCAAGAAAAAGACAGCACCTCAGCCTCCCTCTCAAATTAGCAACAGCCACCACAAAACTTCCACCCCAAATAAAGTGGCTCAAAACACACAACACGCTGAAGTAGGACTCGATCACAAGGGCTCGGTCGGCATGCCCGCGAGGCAACCGTCACTTGGACAAGCAGACGGAGATCCGGTCAAAGCCGTGGTGCAACCAGATTACAACGCAGCTTCACTGCTAAGCACTCTAGCTCTGGTAAATTAAGAACGTACAGCAAGCGCCGGCACAGATCGAGATACCAACCTAAACAGATCGTTCGTAGCCTCTCACATCTGCAGCCCCGCCATCAAACAGCTCACAGCCCACCCCTCCAATACACAGCTTCCAAATGGCTCAGATAATCGGATCACTGCTACAGAACAACTACAGCTTAAAGGATGGAGCGAGCTTTCCGGGAGCGACCAACCCTAGTATGCTGAGAGAGACTGACCAAGGACAGCCGGCCAGTGGCCGGCAGGAACGACTTCACTTCCCTATTTCCACCGTCTTCCCTGTGGTAAGAAAACACTTGCAGTGGAATAATGAGGAATGACTTGCTGTAATTGAGTGCTGTAACTCAGGGGGGAATGGCTTTCACAGAATGGTTTGCTGTAGTTTAGTTTTGGTGGGACTGAGGAGGGACTTCCGCAGGGAGACCGGCTGGCCTTCACCGCCCTCGGTCTCGCAGGAAGCGTGGATTAATTTTTAAACCCCCCAGCCTCCATGTGGGACCAGATACCGTCTTGAAATATCCGGAGGGGTGGCTTCCGCTCTGCCGTGGGCGGCTCACCTCCATTTCTTCAGTTAATTCTTGTCCTGCTTTGCTTTCCCCGTTCTCCGAGGCGCCGAATTTCTTGCGAACGTTTCGATCCCTTGCTGGAAAAGGTTGGGGTGCTAGCTAGGTAGGGATGAGGAGCAGGAGGACGAAGACTCGGGTAGCGATGACCAAGAAGAAGATGGGATTCAACACGATGCGATTAGCAATATCAACGGTGAATTCGAAGACAACGAGGAAGACGCCGAAGCAGGTGCGGTGCTCCAAATGGCTTGGAGTGAGAAGAGTGGGAAGGACAGGGGAAGGTTGATAGAGCTTTGTGCGAAGGTGCAGGCAAGCGGGGAGCGCACTATGACGGCTGAGTGGTGACATTGCGGATCTCTGTGATTTTCGCATTTGACAAGTTTCAGGTGTGCAGAGGAATTGAGTCTGAGCTTTTGATCTTTTGGTTTGAATGTGTGTCAATTTGCCGAATGTGGCAGACGTTCATGTTATTATTCTAGTCGCCTATTCCGGATTCAAGTTATTCGACTGTACGTAGTTAATTTTGGAAACTTTGTATTTTCTTTCTTCACATCCTGTATTCTTGAGCTGTAACCTCCCAGATGTAAGTGAAAACTGTTGGAAAAACTTTAGAACTGGAATGCCATGCATTGCAACTTTGGATTAGGGTTGACGTGATTTTGTTTTCATTGCAGAGGATGTCCATCGCTGTTGTTTTGAAAGGATCGTCGTTGGTGGTATGTGCTCCAACTACGCACGAGTGGTAAGACTCTTGCTGTTGAGGCCGCTGCAGTAGCCACAACCAGCAGAGGGAAACGTTTGTTTTACACTGCACCTGTCAAGGCATTGTCGAATCAAAGACTTCGAGATTTCCTGTGCAGTCTCGGTGTGTGCCTAGGCCCTTGTTTTGATATATGGAGTAGTGTAATATTCACTCACGTTTTATTTATTTACATTAAGAAAGTTGCAAGTAGTTGTAATTTTAATGAACGCAGAATTATTTCAAATCTGCACTATTCTAGCATTCTTTGTATCCATAGTTGAGAAGTGTTTCAAGTCTCTTTTGTATCTTTTCTTGAATTGGCTGGTTTCTTGGTGTGCAATGGGATGTTTTGCATTGGTGAAGTGTAGGGACTATGATTGTGCAGTTTGGAATGTTAAGTAATTTCCTTGAATACTCTGTACTAATGACGCTCATGCTTTTGTCATGAAACTGATCGAATACCCACACGTGTTTTTTTTGTGTCCGCTGAATGATGTTGATTTCCTCCAGCTCTTCGTAATACGGAACGGAGAAGACGAGTTGAAGGAAAACCTTTTCTACGTCTTTTTTAGACTGCTTGTCTCAATTGTTTGGGATATCTGTCCCTCCTCTTCTCCCTGACGATCGATCGTTATCTTTTACAAACCTATGTCGAAGGCCAACTGATCCTGTAGAAAATAATCATGAATGGCTCTGCATGTAAGATTCTGCAGTTCTAGCTGTCCATGTCAATGCATGAGTTTTCCAGCTGTGGTGTATAGACAATCATGGTGGTGTGTCAACATACAGAAGGGATTGTATCAAGACCTTTCAATCTACATGTTTTTTTTAAAGGAAAATCATGGAGCTCAAATCTTAAGCTGGCATTAGACGTGTCTGTCATCATACCCTTGCCAAATGTTTGTGGAGTTTTGCACCCGGTTTCGAATTTCCTGTATCAGAATGATGTAGCTAGTTTTCTGCTGCTGCTTTCAGTAGAAATCAGAGCAAACTGTGAATCGAGGGAGAGATAGAAGCTGGAGTAGATTTTGAGAAGATCACTTTCACAGTGGCCCAAGCATGGCATGTTTGTCAACATGAGTCAATTTCTACTGTATGTTTGTATGATATTGCTCCACCACACGTATGTTAATTTCTATTGTATGGATGGCTCTCTAGAAGAAGATTTACCCTTCAAAACATCTCCCTTCCAACTGGCAGCAGGAATCGTTGTGAATATACCGTAGTGAATTTATCTTTTGAGTACTTCATTTTCCCGATCAGTATTGCAGCAGCAGTAATGAAGAAATACCTCAGGTTTTTCCAAGTCCAAAATTCCATGTGGTCACTTGTTTGTGAGAGATGTTGAATCTGGTGCGGTTTTGGTTTTTTTGAAGGTGACGAGAGCAAGAAGGTTTTTGAGTATTACTACCGAATACATGCAGTACGTCCTGCGTTGCCTTGATTTTCTGTGATCGAGTGTCCTGGGCTTTGGATTCCATAGATGAGGATTTCAGCAAACTTTGGGACAAGTGTGGACTGTGGCGTGATCCAAAGTAGATTTCAGAACTGCTTGTGAAGAAGTTTACTTGTCGCTGTACATCTTTGTGGCAAATTTACATTCCGATCCATTCATTGCTTCACTTGATCTTCACTGTACTGTACACTACAGTTTCGTAATAAGTGTGGTCCTGCTTCTGGCTTAAGTTGGATGCTTTTTCTAAGAAAATGTTTTTTTTCTAGAAAAATTGTTTTTGGTTCATGATGTGGGAAGTTAGTTTAGCCATTTGCTGCAGAAGTTCGTGCTTTGAAAACACATCATTCACGTAATAACTCGTATTTGCTTCTGCCTACCTGCACGAGTAGGGTGGTTGCAAGAAACACCTGTTGATTTTTTTGCGTTTTGTTGATATTTTTTGGAGTACTTTAAAATCAGAATTTTTTTTTTTTAAATTAAAAAAATATGAATAATGAATATACCTTTAAGATGAAGGTACCCATGGAAGGAATTGCATAGAAAAATTCTCTAAGTAGGAAAACTAGAAAAGAGCTAAGTCTCAAGAAAATACATACCTTGATGTTTTAATTAAGGAAAAATAGTAAAAATGAATAAATACAAAAAATGAAAACTGGCCATTTGCAACAACTCTATGGAGATGGTCATCCACCAAAAAAATCACCCAAATAAGATTTTATATGTTACAAAATGCAAGCAGAAAGAAGCTCACTTTGTAGACTTCCACACTACAAAAAATTAACTATCTTAAAAATTCCTTCCCTAAATAGCTACAAGTCTACTAGAAGACCATCTCATCCAAATTTCCACTCAAAATCTGTTTTGGGGGGTTTTAAATAGTACTAAAACCTTCCAAATTGACAATTGTGACGTTGAATTGGGGTCTATTTTTGGATAGTAAATTATTTTTGGAAATTATGAAAAAATAAGGGAAGGTGTACGATAGTCATGAGTACCTTTTTTATAAATCTAGAGTCATTTGGAGCTGAAAGACAAAAGTTATGGGCAAAAACCTAATTAGCACACATCGTGTGACACAAAATAGGACAAGTGTTTCATGCAATCACCCAATAGCAAACTCTAATGTACTTCAAGTGAACGGTAGTATTGATCCAAAAAATATATAGAGGTATTAATTTTTTTGAGGACTATTTGCTTTGAAGTTGTTGTAAAGCCAAACCTTGGGACTCATTTGCCATCATTTTGAGTTTCTTTGGGGTTTAGGGTCATGCAATTGATGCCTGTGGCATAACGAGCATGAACCTCACAACATTTTGCTTCGTTTCTATTAACCCTTAACCCCTCAAGGCCCAAGCAGTTTCTAGACTTCTTTACAAGTTTGGACTTTCGTTGATAGTATGCATTGTACATCAAGCGTATTACATGATGTCAATTGTACTTTTGAACTTCCTTGTTCAATTTGAACTTCATAATATAAAATTCACCTACATCCACTTCTTAGAATGTAGGGTAATGAAGTTATAACGTTGACCTATTGAACAGGTGAGAGGTCCAAAAAAGTCTCCTTGGGCCTTGAGGGGTTAAAGAATGGAGCCAATGACAATGTGAACAAACTAAATTTTTTTATCTTTGGATGCTCTCTTTTAGCACCAAATATGTTGCCACTAAATAGGAATGGATATTCTTTCATTTTTCATTTTAGAGATGGAATCAAACATCTCCTTAAGTTGTTAAAAAATTTAGCTTTGGGGAGAAAATTTGAAATCATTTTCATCTACGGACTACGGTGAAGAAAATTCATGACTAATACAAAACTTCCTTCAATAACCCCTAAAGGCCCAAGGTGTGTTTTTTGGCAACATAACTTTTGGGGGCAAGTATGTGTGACTAGAGATTTCCATGTTTTGGGCCCAAACTTTAATAGAAGGTGTGGATGAGGAATATCTTTCATGTGCACTAAATTTCAAGACATTTGGAAATATGAGTCAAAAGTTATGGCCTAATATGTAGTTTGTTTGTCAACTTGGCCAATCCAGGCCAATCTGAAAAAAAACATTTTTTTCCAAAATACAAATTTGAAATTGGTTTTCTAGATTTATATTTTTATAGAAAGCTTTGAATCATTCTATTTTAATCAATGAGTCAAAAGTTGTGAGATGTTTTTGTTTGCAGCCAAGTATGGATTCTCTACTCTAAAATAAACTTTGAAGTCCTTTATTTAACTCAATTTTCAATATTTTTTGAAAAAAAGAAAAACATTACATGGAGATTGTTTATTACAACATTACAACCATTGGGATTGGAAATTTTCAACTCCCTTACTAAATTGCTAACAATTTAGTATTTTGAATCATTCTCTACATCTTTCTACTTACTTTTTTTTCCTATATGTTGCACAATTCCAAATGATCTGAAAATTTTGAAGCATGTAGCCAACTTGCATTGAAAAATGAATCTAAAGAAGCACCACCATTTTGGACATTTTTTCTTACAAATGTGAGCTTGTGAAGTACAGCTGCCCGATTTTTCATAGGGCCCACAAAAGGATTTTTGTCACTTCAAATGCTAATATCTTGCAATCTACGTGGTGGAATTATCTGAATTTTTTTCCACATCTTCTCAATCTAGTGTACTACAAGATTCTATGGTTCCATGTGCCCCAAAATGATATTTTTCAAAAATTTGATACTTGCATTAGAAATGACAGTTTTTGAGGTTTTTTGGTGCTAACATAGTCAAGGAACTTTAGGGGTTAAAATTTTTGAAGAATTTTCCATAGAAGCGTATTGTAGTTTAAAACATCATGCTATCAGTAGAAAATGTGTAGAACTATAATTAAATAATGGTAGACCATGGTTTAAGCCCAAAGTACAAATTGCCATAAGTAATTCTATTTTTCATATTTTTCAAATTATCAAATTGGACTAGTGTGCTTTGTCTTGTTATCACAATACAGTAGAAAAACAAATACAATAAATTTTCTAATTTTTGAATTCATAAAATAATAAAAAATTCAATAGCTTTTCTCCCACAAGATAGAGCACTACAAAACAAAGTTTCTACACACACACACTCATAGAGAGTTTTCCAATTGTACTAAGAATGCAACCAAAGGATTCATGGTTTGAGAGATCTCATTGTAAAAAACAAAACAAAATAGGCAAAAATATCCCCTAAAAACAACCTCTTTTAAGCTATAGGTTTCAAAAGAAAATTCATTTGCTTCAATTTATTAGTTGGTCTCAAATACAAAAGATATGAATTAATATTGCTTTAAAACAACTACTTCAATTTATCTTATAGTTGAGAATAAAATTAAAGTGAAGACAAAATTTGTAACCTACAAATTAGTCAATGACGTTCTATCACTATAGAAACCTACATTTTAGGTGACAAGCCTGAATTTTTTGGAACGGATTCTTTGTGATGCCCAATGCAACAAACTCATGTTTTTATGCCAAAAGAACCCACCAACGTAACATCAATGTTGACATAAAAACATGTGTTTGTTGCATTGGACATCACCTAAAGTCTATTCCAAAAAACTGAGGCTCATCACCTAAAATGCATGTTTCTTATAGTGCATGTATTGGTTCCAAAAACTAATTTTAGGGACAAAAGAATATCACCATATGAACTCATCAAATTGTTGGAAAAATATGAGACTACAATGTGGTTTGGTTTTAAAAAGGTAAAAAGAATATATTAGATTAATTTTTGTATTGAAACAAATGGCTAATCACCATGGTCATTAGCTTTGCAATTATTCCTTGACTTCAAGAATACAATGTGCTTTCCCCGTTTTTCTAAAAGTCACTCATTGGACTCTTTGTGCCCTTTGCATCTTTCAAGGTTAAGCAACATCAATAACTTTGGAAATAATACACATGTCACTCAATAAGCATGAGTATACATGCTTTTTACCGTAAATATTATGAATCTTCTTTTTAGGTATTCACCTATTGTTGAAAAAGGTGAGTCCTCATAAGTGATCAACAATGTTGTGTTGATTAACCCTTAGACGATTTCAAGGATGTTTCTTGTCTAATGGATGACAAAGAATCTTTTTGTATAGGATAGAAGTGCAATTGTGATTATCCTTGGAATTCTTTGCAAAAAAGAGAGATCTTGCACAATGGGGTGACCTCCAATGAGTATTTTTAGTAAAAGTGTGACAAAGTGTCATGTCAAAGTGTGACAAATTAACAAAATTGACTTTAAAATATAAAATGATTTTTTAAAATTTATGAAAAATAAGGGATACAATAACAAGATTTATATCTAGAAATGGATTTTTTGGTTTGGGAGTTGGATTCATAATTCAAAAGTTCTAGCATTGCAAAATCAAAACGCAATGAAATTGGTAGGTGTTTCTTGCAATCACCCAAATCTTGCACAATAGTTTGACCTCCAATGAGTATTTTGAGGTTTTTAAAAGTAGATGAGGTCACACAGTTGCAAAATGGATGACTTCTATCGCTGCCAATCTTGCCTTTAAGGATTAACAAGGAACTCCATTCTTTTGCGAGGAGGAAGTAGGATATTCTAGAAGTGATGGATGCGATTTGGACTTACTCCATGCATAATTTTGATGGTATTGTCAATGCAACATAAATCAACTTCTAAGCGGTAGGATTGATTGAGCCTAGATTTGGTTGGTAAAGATCTCACTTTACATTTGCGATTGAATGTGCTCTACATTTCCTTTTGGTAATTTTTGTTTAGTGCCAAGTGTGTACTCAAACTAAGTTCCCTAAAACCGATCAAAATGAGGATCCGCCCTATTTGCACAAAGTGATACGGTAACAAATTATAGTGATAAAATTTATCGTTTTGAACTTTTGTTGTTGTTGCCATGAATGGAAAAGATGCAAGTTGTTTCAAAGTTTTTGGGTTTTGCATTGAAATAATTTTGAATTTCCACAATTATTACAATGTCTCGTGTTGAAGCAACCAATATGACTATTTTTTTATAACTAACCTTTTTGATTCCTTAAAGTCAAGGCACTTGTCATGTTTGGAATCTAAGTACGTGGTAGTTTTCTCAAGGGATTGAAGTTGCAAATTGCATGTTATTGATTAAAAATATTCTATAGATATATGGTTTGGGGGAATTTTGATGGAGTTGGTGCATGTACTTTAATAAGATTATTGTTGACAATGTATGGCTTCAATGGTGAAGCTTGATTTGTGCCCAAGTATGCAACTCTTGTATTATATGTAGGGGTCATCGGTGTTAAAACAACTTAGAGGATTGCTCTTGAAAAAATTATATCAAATTAAAAAGACCAAAAACTTAGATGAAGACCAAATTAAAAAAAAACTAAATGTAGAAAATGTTGGGTTACATATATATTTGAAAAAATTCACAATATATATAAAGAATTTGAAACACTTATGCGCAATTTTCAAAAATGTATACAAGAAGTTCCCTCCAATTAAAATTAAAATTCATTCATACTATTTTATTTATAATAAAGAAATCTTAAATTTTTATTAAAAAGTCTAAGAAGGTCAGTAGCTTACTAGCTTGTCCCATGATACAAGTATTAAAAAAACTCATATAATTAGTTTTTTAATGCTAATATTGTCTTCAAAAAATATTCATTTCTTGTATATAATTACATCTTTGAATCCCTTTTAAGAAGGATATAAGAGTTTTCTACATTAAAACAAATTAAATCCCATAAGATTGGACTAAAATGCATTATAAAAGATTCTAACCGCTGTCATATAATATGGGAGTTGTTTACCCAGGGGGTTGTGATTGACCCGAAGGTTGTATTTTGTGTTGAGCTATAAGTAGATGCTCTAAAAAATGCAGCAAGTGGTGTTGAGTAGAGAGGGATTGCCCTAGGAAACATTGGGTTTCTAGGTGCAATTAGAATCAACCCAAGATATGAAGGATCCTATAATTAAGCATATAATAAATCCCATATTATATTCCAAGTCATGTTCACACATAAATGATGCTTATAAAGTGTCATATAGGTCATAAACACCATAAATTTGTAAAAAAGGAGTAGAATCAAAGTATGAACCTCTAAAAGTCCTTTGAGGAAGTATTCAATATTTGTTTGTGTGCCAAAATCACTTTTAAAATCCAAATAAAGAGTGTGATAGCTTTTGGAAAAGGTAACACAAACACCTATAATTTCTCTAAATTTCAAGTGAGAAAATGATATTGTCTGCCTCTATAGCCAATCAAAGTTTCCTCTCTTGAATGCAAAGGTAGTTTCTCATTATTCCATTTACAAATCCACATCTTTCACTTTCTAACTCCAAATTAAGAGTTTAAAGACTTTTCAAAAAGCTAACACAGTTATATACCAACTCTGAAAATTTCAACTCAAAATATGATACTATACAACTTTTATAGGTGACCAAAGTTGACTCTCTCCAAATCAAAGACAACTCATCACCACTTCACTCACAAGCCCCATACCTCCCACTTCATAACTCCAAACTGAGCTTGTCATATCTTTATGAAAAGTTGACAAAAATATCTTCAAACCCTCTAAATCTCAACTCAAAAAATCATATTCTCTAACTCCTATAGTTGGCCAAAATTTTCTCTTTTCAGCTTCGAAAGCAACTCATCACTAATTCAATTCCTAGCCCATAACTTTTGCATTTTAACTTCAAACTCAAAGAGTGATAGCTCTTTGAAAAGTTAAACAACTCAACACATAATCATACAAAATCTCAAGAGAAATACTTTTTTATCTAAAAGATATGAGCCCTCAAAAATTTTACCTTCAAACTTGAAAACAATTAACCCTCTCACATTTTGTCTAGCATACATTTCGTATAAAAACTACAAATGAAGTAAGTGTGGAGTTCTGTGTTCTGAGTTCGATCAATTACTTCAACATGATTTAAATGCTGACTACAAGTGACTCCAACTTGTTTTTTAAAATTTTGGATCCAATTGCCCAGATGTTGTTCAATCAAATTCCCTGAAGTCTACTTGATCGATGGTGAATTTCATTAAAATGGCACCATTCCACAACTTTGGCACTTTTACGGTTTAGACCGCTCAATGTGAAAATGGCATATGGAATATGTCATTTTAATGAAATTCCCTATCTAGCAATTTCCTTCAACTGTCGCTGTCATTCCGTTTTCGGATTTCTTGGTGCGCTTCGTGCTCCGGGCTTTGTGTTCCATCTTAAGCTTCTGTTGAGTGAGAAAGAACAAACTCCAAAGTTCATCTTGCTGTTGGAGCTCATTCTACATCAATATTTAATATTCACTGGTTCAGTTGTATATTTTGCTGCAGATGTGGTTATAAACTTATAATTACTGTGCAGCGTTCTGTATATTGCTCAAGCGGAACAGAAGCACAGGAACCAGCTCAGGCTGGTGAGACTGCTTTGTTGCCTGCGAATTAACGTCTCGCATTTGGGGTAGATCGATAAAGAATCCGAGAAACCAAATGTGTATGCTGGGGTCTCTTTCTTTCTCCAAGAATTTCCAAATCCCGGTCACGTAAGTTGCAACACAATCGGTAGTTCTCGTTCAAATGCTGGTATTGTAATGGAGCTGTATGTGATTCGTTTGCTTTTCGTGAGCATCCAATACTCTTTGCTGGAGCTGAGCACTGGAAATGTGGGACACTGGCATGGAGTACAATGGATCGATTATCGCAGCAAGATGAAATTATACAGAGTCTTACGGTGCTACCGCCGCCTTTTCTTAAGTTTTACTCCCTCCATCCCCAAATAACACATAAGTGTCCTGTTTGGACCTCATGGTTGTTTTTTCTATCCAATTTTATTTAGGTTGGGATGCATAAATGTCTGCAGTGGTCTTCATTGATTTTAGTCATACAAATCTTGGACCCTAATCAAATTTTTTTCTATTCATAAAATGATCTGAAATTGATATCAGATGTTCTCAAAAGAGTTGCACACACTTATTTGGGGACAAGGGGAATATTCAACTTTCCATTTCCTCAAGTGATGCAGAGCACAAGAAAAATTTAGAAGAATTCCAAACCCAATACTATTGTGCAACAATGGATTTAAATTGCAACTTGAGAGTAAAATATAGCTTTAAATTCTTTATGCAATTAAGCTTTAAATCATTAGGGGAGATTTGAGGCCTCCGGGAGACTGAGTTCCTTGGCTGCCGGGAACGCAGGAACGGTGCCACCGTGGCAAATTGACGTGGCAATGACATTGCCACGTCAAGAAAAGAGGAAAAAAAAAATGAATTTTTTTTTCAACTTCTTTTTTCATTTCAGAATTAATAATTTTACTTCTTTTTTTTTTAATTTTTAAAAATTTCTCCTGACAGCAGTTAGCCGTTCCTGGACTGCATAGGGAACAATGCCGGGAACAACCCTGAAACGGGCTCTCAGAGGCCTCAAATCCCCTCTAATGTCATTGCTTGAACTATGGACGATTTGGATTTCTCTAGTGGCTTAGATACCCATTAACTTTGTGTTGGAAATGCAATATGCTATTGTCCATACATTGTGTGTTGAGCTCTTAGACTTTGTTTAAATGTCTTCTATTGCCTTTTACTTTTCTAGGATGTGGTATATATATTTTATAACCTCTCTATCTTTTGGTTGAGCACTGATTTTTAAGTGACTGTGCAATGTTGTTAGCTATCCTATTCAATGGAT
Source organism: Straminergon stramineum (assembly GCA_963920665.1). Taxonomy (NCBI): domain Eukaryota; kingdom Viridiplantae; phylum Streptophyta; class Bryopsida; order Hypnales; family Calliergonaceae; genus Straminergon; species Straminergon stramineum. Next base: position 5,017,648 of record OY987264.1, read on the forward strand.
GACTCTTACACACTTATAACATAAATGATCATTCTATTTACAACTCTTCAAAATGGATATTTTGCCCAAGGTCATAGCTAGTGTTTTTTCTAATTCTTCATCAAATATTCGAGAGGATGAATGCCTTCCTCAATAACCTTCAAGCTCTACTATAGAATCACAAAAATCATGCAAATAAGGTAGTTCAGCAGTGATCCTCGCACATACAAAGAGGCTAATGCTTGAAGATAGAGATGACATGACTTGGTTCATAGTGGGAGAATCATTTCCAATGCAATTCAAGAGTGGCTAGTGGTTTCATTCTTACTAAGCTTTTAGTGTAATTCAATTCATTCCATCCAAAATTGCCCTAAATTCAATGGTTCCACAATAAATATTGGAATGATTGAAATATGTAATGGAAGGAGCTACAAGTCAACATATGAAAATCAAAAAATAGCACAACATGAACCTAGATGCATCTTAGATTTGTATATTGGAGGATTTTGAATTGATCAATTGTTGAGAAAGTTTATTGTTGATTTGATTGATTCATCCATCCAATTATGGATTTGGATGCTCTTCTCTTGAATATCTTGAGTGATGGATTTGCAATTCAAAGCATAACTTCCCAAATAGTAAATTCATAGTAGTGAGTCAGCAATTGTTCTAAGACACAACAAATTTCTAAATATTGAAGAAAATCAACCAAAGCTTTAGAAATATGGAATGAAAAAGTACTTGAATTTGTAAAACACCTCCATGTTTCAATAGACAAGAAAGCAATTTAAAGATACCCACTCTATCAAAGGTCACTAAAAGATAAAAAAGATCTAATTCTGACAAGATCTATAATGAACCCTCTAGATGGAATTTAGCTTTTCAACTATAACATCAAAAGAAGGTCTTTGAGAAGGTTGAACATGCCAACATGCCTCCACCAACTCCCGTAGCTCAAGAAATATATAGTCAGGCAAAGAGGGTCTTTCACCTTTGATAACATCATCCCACTTGCTCTTGGTGTATCCATCAAATGGTATTTGACCTGTCAATATTTCGTAGCATGTCATTCCAAAACTGTAGACATCCACCTTCTCGGTCCATATCTCCTCATTTCGATCTTTTTCATTCTTTAAAAGCTCTTGCAGAACTTCGGGAGCCCTCCAAAATCCCGTTCCTTGAACAAACATAGCACACTCATAATCTGCTACTTCACAAACAAATGAATCCAACCCTTGAACACTAATCAGGACATTGGCAGCTTTCAAGTCTCTATGCAACACACCTTGTGCATGCAACCCGTGCATCCCCCTTGCTATTTGTAACATAATCCGTGCGGATTTATGAAATTTGAAGGGTGGTTGTGACAACAAGTCAAACTCCCAAGGATGGGTTTTTTGTTTCACTTTGAGATCGATGAGTGTGCGCAAATCTCCCCAATACCTCTTCATCAAGAAGGCAAACCTCCCATCCGATAACAATGTCGCACCCAGAATCAAACATCGAAATCCATGAATGTTATGAATAACATTTCCAAATACAAACTCAGAGCTCCTCTCCCACTTTAATACATCCTTATCATCTCCAACCTTCCTTCTCATGGAGCGGGGCCAGTGGCGTTTCAAATCAGCCAATGAAAATCCCAAGTCCAATTTGAACACCTTCAAGACGAAATCCATATCAAGCGCCCCCACTTTGGCTTCGAAGATCTGGGCTTGGCCTCCCTCTGCAATCAGGCGCCCCAACTCCAAGTCCTTACACAAATAATCGTTAAAGAAACTGGGGTCACATTCCTTCAACTCCTCCCAAACAGAAAGTGGATTGGAACATGGGACTGAAACGGAGTGGTGGATGTCACGACCACGAACTTCACTCCACGTCGACTTGGATGCCGCAACTCTGCTCGAAACCTCCGACTCGTTGTTCTCCTGCGTCTGCTCGACTCCAGATGCAAGTCCCCACGTTCTATACCCTCCCGACTCCCCTCTCACTCCCCACACTCCCGAGCACGCTGTCAAGATCTGAATCCACATCCATGTGAGAAACGAAGGAAACTCTGCAGTAATTGCAGAAGGAACGGACCCAGGGGAAGTAGACCCATGCACTCCACTGCACGAGGCTTCTCCCACAATCGCAATTGCGTCCTCACCAGGACTCCCGCTCGGCTTCACTTCTGCCATCACTTCAAAAAGAAGTCGGTCTCTTACAGTCGCCACCACGAGTACTTTCTCTCCAAGAAAAAGTCAGCACCTCGGCCTCCCTCTCAAATTAGCAACAGCCACCACACAACTTCCACCCCAAATAAAGTGGCTCAAAACACGCAACACGCTGAAGTAGGACTCGATCAAAAGCGCCTGGTCGGCATGCCCACCAGGCAACCGTCTCTTGGACAAGCAGACGAAGATCCGGTCAAAGCCGTGGTGCAACCAAATTGCAATGCAGCCTCACTGCTAAGCACACTAGCTCTGGGAAATAACGTACACCAAGCGCCCGCACACATCGAGATACTAACCAACCTACACAAATCGTTCGAAGCCTGTCACTTCTGCAGCCTCGCCATCATACAGCTCACAACCCACCCCTCCAATACACAGCTTCGAAATGGCTCAGATAGTCGGATCACTCCTGCAGAACACCTCCTAGTATGGTGAGAGAGACTGACCAAGGACAGCCGGCCAGTGGCCGGCAGGAACGATTTCACTTCCCTATTTCCACCGTCATGCCTGTGGTAAGAAAATACTTGCAGTGGAATAATGAGGAATGACTTGCTGTAATTGAGTGCTGTAACTTAGTGAGGAATGGCCTTCTCAGAAAGGAGTTCCCCAGGGAAAACCGGCTGGCTTTCACCGCCCTCGGTCTCGCAGGAAGGGTGGATTTTTAAACACCCCGCCGCTCCAAGTGGGACCAGATACCGTCTTGAAATATCCGGAGGGGTGGCTTCCTCTCTGCGGCTCCCGCGTCTCACCTCCATTTCTTCAATACTTGTCCTGCTTTGCTTTCCCCGTTCTCCCATGCGCCGAATTTCTTGCGAACGTTTCCGTTGCTGGAAAAGGTTGGGGTGCTAGCTAGGTAGGGATGAGGAGCAGGAGGACGAAGACTCGGATAGCGATGACCAAGAAGAAGATGGGATTTATTACGATGCGTTTAGCAAGATCAACGGTGAATTCGAAGACAATGAGGAAGACGTCGTAGCAGGTGCGGTGCTCCAAATGGCTTGTAGTGAGATGAGTGGGAAGGACAGGGGAAGGTTGATGGAGCTTTGTGCGAAGGTGCAGGCAAGCGGGGAGCGCACTATGACGGCTGAGTGGTGACATTGCGGATCTCTGTGATTTTCGCATTTGACAAGTTTCAGGTCTACAGAGGAATTGAGTTTGTGCTTTTGATGTTTTCGTTTGAATGTGTGTCAATTTGCCGAATGTGGCAGAGGTTCATGTTATTATTCGAGTCGCCTATTCCGGATTCAAGTTATTGGACTGCACCTAGTTAATTTTGGAAACTTTGTATATTCTTTCTTCACATCTTCTGTTCTTGAGCAGTATCCTCTCAGATGGAAGTGAAAATGGTTGGAAAAACTTCAGAGCTCCAATGCCATGCATTGCAGTTCTGGATTAGGGTTGACGTGATTTTGTATTCATTGCGGAGGATGCCCATCGCTGTTGTTTTAAAAGGATCTTCGTTGGTGGTGTGTGCTCCAACTACGCACTAGTGGTAAGACTCTTGTTGCTGAGGCCGCTGCAGGAGCCACAACTAGCAGAGGGAAACGTTTGTTTCACACTGCACCTGTGAAGGCATTGGCGAATGAAAGACTTGGTGATTTCCGGTGCAGTCTCGGTGTGTGCCTACGCCCTTGTTTTGATATATGGAGTAGTGTAATATTCCCTCACGTTTTGTTTATTTACTTTAAGAAAATTGCTAGTAGTTGCAATTTTAAAGAACGCAGAATTATTTATCAAAATCACGGTCCGAGAACTCAAATCTGCACTATTCTACCATTCTTTGTAACACTATTTGAGAAGTGTTTCAAGTCTCTTTTGTATCTTTTCTTGAATTGGCTGGTTTCTTGGTGTGCAATGGGATGTTTTGCATTGGTGAAGTGTAGGGACGATCATGGTGCAACTGGGAATGCAATAAATAATTTCCTTGAATACTCTGTAGTAATCACGCTGAAGCTTTTGTCATGAAATTTAATACATACGGGTCTGTTTTCTGTGTTTGCTGAATGGTGTTGATTTCCTCCAGCTCTTCGTAATACGGAACGGAGAAGACGAGTTGAAGGAAATCCTTTTCTACGTCTGTTTTAGACTGCTTGTTTCAATTCTTTGGGTTATCTACCCCTCCTCTTCTTCCTGACGGTCGATCGTTTCTCTTACAAACCCAGGTTGAAGGCCAACTAATGCTGTAGAAAATATTCATGAATGGCTCTGCATCCAAGTTCTGCAGTTCTGAACATGTTAATGCATGAGTTTTGCAACTGTGGTGTACACACACGGTGGTGAGTCAACATACAGGAAGGATTGCATTAAGGTCTTTCTATCTACATGTGTTTTTTGAAGAAAAATCAGTGAGCTCAAAGCCGTAGATGGCATTAGACGTGTCCATCATCATACCCTTGCCAAATGTCTGTGGAGTTCTGCACCGGGTTTCGAATTCCCTGTATCAGAATGATGCAGCTAGTTTTCTGCTGCTGATATCAGTAGAAATCAGAACAAACTGAGAATCGGGGGAGAGATAGAAGCTGGAGTAGATTTTGAGAAGATCACTTTCACAGTTGCACAAGCATGGCAAGTTTGTCAACATGTTTGGCAGTTTGGCAATTTCTATTGTATGTTTGTATGACATCGCTCCACCACATGTATGCTGATTTCTATTGTATGTATGGCTCTCTGAAAGGTGTACCCTTTGACAGATCCGTTCCAACTGGCAGCAGGAATCTTTGTGAAGAGTCTGAACTGAAACCAATTATTGAACAGGTAATCGTTCAGCTGATAATCTATTGGTGTGCTGAATTGTCTTAGTTATTCTCTTCTTGCTGGTCAAAAGTGAAAACCACTTCTATTCTATTCCATGTTGAGACCTTCATTGTGTTTCAGAGCATATCAAATCAATGTGAATGACTAGTCTAAAACGCAAGGAATTTGCCATCGGGTGTTAGAAGGCAGCGGGTCTTTAAGCAACATGCATCCCTGCATATTATATGCAGGGGTCATTGCCATTAAAATGGCTTAGAGGACGGCTTTTGTAAAAGTTAGTTGAAGACCAAATTAAAAAAGAACTAAATGTAAAAAATGTTGGGTTGCATACATATTAGAAAAAATCCACAATATATATGAAGAATTTAAACACTCATGCATAATTTTCAAAAATCCATACAAGAATTGAAGTTCCCTTTAATTAAAATTGAAATTCATTCATAGTGTTTTATTTATAATAAAAAAATCTTAAATTTGTATTAAAAGGTCTAAAAAGTTGGGTAGCTTGTCCCATGATACATGTATTAAAAAAACTCATATAATTAGGTTTTTAATGCTATTATTGTCCTCAAAAAACATTCATTTCATGTATATAATTACATTTTTAGATTCCTTGTGAAGAGGGCTACAAGGTTTTTCTACATTAAAACAAATTCAATTCTTGAGATTGGACAAAAATGCATTATAAGTGATTATAATCACGGTCATATTATCCTGATTGAATTATACGGAAAGCTATTCAACGGACAAGTGTTTAATCAACTGCAAAAGCTTGACATTGAAACGATACAATTAACGAATACAATATACATTCAATGTAGAAACAAAGTGAATGCTTGAACCCTGTTTATTTATGTCACCGCATCACAAGTATATGATATACCGTAGTGAATTTGTCTTTTTAAGTACTTCATTTTTCCCATCAGTATTGCAGCACCAATATTGAAAAAAGGCCTCAGGTTTCCCCAAGTCCGATATTCCATGTGGTCACTTGTTTGTGAGAGATGTTGAATCTGGCGCGGTTTTGGTTACTTTGAGCGTGACGAGAGCAAGAAGGTTTTTGAGTATTACTATCGAATACATGCAAGTCCTGCGTTGCCTTGATTTTCTGTGAGTGTCCTGGGCTTTTGATTCCGTAGATGAGGATTTCAGCAAACTTTGGGAGATGTGTGGACTGTGGTGTGATCCCAAAGTAGATTTCAACACTGCTTGTGATGAAGAAGTTCACTTGGAGCTGTATATCTTTGTGACAGATTTGCACTCCGATCCGTTCATTGTTTCACTGTACTGTACACAACAGTCCTGTCCTGTTCGTAATAAGTTAAGTCTGGTCCTGTTTCTGGCTCAAGTCAAATGCTTTTTACTAAGAAAATGGTTGTTGTTTTTCCAGAAAATCGTTTGTTGCTCGTGACATGGGAAGTTTGGCATTTGGTGCGGAAGTTCGTGCTTTGAAAATTGATCATTCACGTCATAATTAGTGTTTGCTTCTGCCTACCTGCATGCGCAGTAAACTCTAATGTACTTCAAGTGAACTAGACTGTACAGTACTATTGATTCCAAAAATATACTTAGGTATTACTTATTTTGAGGACTATTTGCTTTGCAGTTGTTGTAAAGCCGAGCCTTGGGACTCATTTGCCATCATTCCGAGTTTCTTTGGGGTTTAGCGTCATGCAATTGTTGCGTGTGGCATGACAAGCATGAACCTCGCAACATCCTGGTGGGTTTGGATGAACCCTTAACCCCTCAAGGCCCAAGCAGTTTCTGTACTTCTTCACAAGTTTGGACTTGATTGATAGTATGCATTGTACATCAAGCTTATTACATGATGTCAGTTGTACTTTTGAACTTTCATGTTCAATTTGAAGTTCATAATATAAAATTCACTTAGATATACTTCTTAGAATGTAGGGTAATGAAGTTATAACTTTGACCTATTGAATAGGTGAGAGGTCCCAAAAAGTCTCCTTGGGCCTTGAGGGGTTAAAGAATGGAGCCAATGACAATGTGAACAAATTGAATATTTTTATCTTTGGATGCTCTCTTTTAGCACCAAATATGTTGCCTCTAAATAGGAATGGATATTATTTCATTTTTCATTTTAGAGATGGAATCAAAAATCTTCTATAAGTTGTTAAAAAATTTAGCTTTGGGGGGGAAATTTGAAATCATTTTCATCTACGATGAAGAAAATTCATGTCTAGTACAAAACATCTGTAATTAAAATTTTTGAAGAATTTCCCATAGGTGCATATTGTAGTTTCAAACATCATGCTATAATTAGAAAATGTATAAACCTGTAATTAGAAAATGGTAGACTATGGTATAAGCCCAAAATACAAATTGCCATAAGTGATTCTATTTTTCATATTTTTCAAATTTTCAAATTGGACTAGTGTGCTTTATGTTGGTATTACAATATCAGAAAAAACAAATTAAATTAAATTTCTAATTTTTTAATGCATAAAATATTCAAAATTCAATAGCTTTTTTGACACAAGATAGAACACTACAAAACAAAGGTTGTGCACACACACTCATAGAGAGCTTTCCAATTGTACTAAGAATGCAGCCAAAGGATGCATGGTTTGAAAGATCTCATTGTAAAAAACAAAACAAAATAGGCAAAAAAGCCCCCCAAAAATCAACCTCTTTTAAGGTATGGATTTCAAAAGAAAATTCATTTGCTTCATTTTATTAGTTGGTCTCAAATACAAAAGATATAAATTAAAATAGGTTTAAAACAACTACTTCAATTTATCTTCTAGTCAATGAGAGTAAAATTAAAGTGAAGACAAAATTTATAACCTACAAATTAGTCAATGACATTCTATCATTGTAAGAAACCTACGTTTTAACCCCTAATTGCCTACACGACCATATATGGTCGATCTGAAATTTCAGGCCCATTTCTATGCGGGTAGTTGAATTCCTTTAACCGGTTAAAAATTTTATTCGAGCAGTTTTGAGGGTTAACTATGGAAAACTTTCATTTTTCATTGAGAACAATACATATTCAATTATTGAGAGGTCTTGAAAGGCATATGTGTACTAATAGTGGATTGTAAAGCTTGCTAATTTTACTTCATTTTTCAGCTTCATGCAAAGCTTGGCAATTTCATTTGATTTGAGATCCAAGAAATTGTACTTATCCATTTGCTTTGAGAATGGTCCCAAGGAAAAATTTAAAGTCTTTTCATGATTTTCAACATGCAAGTGTTTAGTTGAAGCTATTTGCAATTTCTACTTAAAAACAAAAATTGCATTTTAACAATTGCAAGGTGGATTGTGTAATGAGTTTGATATTTTTTTCATGTGAAATTAAGTTTTTTGGAAGTGTATTTTAGTGTGCTAACACTCTTTGAAGTTGTTCATGTTACCTCCAATCCCGAAAAACATTTATATACAAATTTTTGAAACATTGTGGACAAAGACAACATACTAAAAGTAGAAAATGTACATTTTCCTTGGTATAATATCACAACTCTTTGGAAATTTTGCACTCAAAATTGGTGTGCGTACTAATAAACAAGCTCCATTAACATCTATATGGTTAAATTTGGAAAAAAAACACAATTTGCTTCATTGAGGATAACTACAAGCCAATGCTATTTTTTCATAGTCAAAACACACTTGGAAAGGCTTAGGCACTTAGGGGTTAAGTAACAAGCCTTAATTTTTTGGAACAGATTTTTCGTGATGCACAATGCAAAAAACTCATGTTTTTAGGTCAAAAAAACACAAACGTAACATCAATGTTGACATAAAAACATGTGTTTGTTGCATTGGACATCACCTAAAATCTATTCCAAATAATTGAGGCTTGTCACCTACAACACATGTTTCTTGTAGTGCATGTATTGGTTCCAAAAACTAATTTTGGAGACAAAGGAATATCACCATATGAACTCATCAAATTGTTGGAAAAATCTGAGACTACAATGTGGTTTGGTTTTAAAAGGTAACACCCTTGCAAAAAAGAATATATTAGCTTAATTTTTGTATTGAAACAAATGGCTAATCACCATGATCATTAGCTTTGCAATTATTCCTTGACTTCAAGAATACAATGTGTTTTCCCTGTTTTTCTAAAAGTCATTCATTGGACTCTTTGTGCCCTTTGCATCTTTTAAGGCTAAGCAATGTCAATAACCTTGGAAATAATACACATGTCACTCATTAAGCATCATTATAAATGTTTTTTTACTATAAATATTATGAATCTTCTTTTTAGGTATTCACCTATTGTTGAAAAAGGTGAGTCTTCAAAGTTGATCAACAATGTTGTGTTGATTAACTCTTAGATGTCACTAGAAGAAAAACATGTTCAGCACAACTGCCCACTATGCAACTAGTGTCCTATACAACTATCTTGCGACTGTAATCCTCTCTATTAGCACCAAATCTAATGTAATTGTTTTATAACATTGTTTTACAACATTGATACATTGTTTTAATTCAAAGTACTTAATTTGTAGTTGCAAAAAACAACTAGGAAACAACTAGGAAAAGATTGCAACTGTAAAATGACCATGGTTGTTTCCTAGTTGCTTTCTAGTCATTTCCTAGTTGCTTTCTAGTTGTACACTAGTTGTTTCTTAGTTGTTTCCTATAGTACTAAAAAATTCAGCTTTTCCATTAATTTGGTTGCATAGATTTGATTCACTTTTCTATTGATTTGGAGAGTAATTTGTTGATTAGGATAGAGTTCTATAGAAAAGTGAACCAAATGAATGCAACCAAATCAACAAAAAAATTGAATTTTCTAGTATTGAAGCTAGTTGTTTCCTAGTTACTATTAAGTTGTACACTAGTTGTTTCTTAGTGGTTTTCTAGTTGTTTCCTAGTTGCTTCTAAAGTTCATTCCCATTTATCTTATATCAATGGTTCCATATCAATTGTACAGAGTACCATTAGGTTGGACATATAAGACTTGCAAGTTGTTGTAGACTTGTGCAATGGATTTTGTTGATAAAATCCTAAGATTTTCTACAATTACTAGATTTTTAGGATTTGTAGATTTCTATAGAAAAGGTAGTTCTGAACTTTAAAAATCTAGAAAGAAGTTAGATCTGAATCTAGAAATAGGTAGATTTGAAATCTACAAATCTAGAAAAAAGGTAGTTTTGGAATTCAAAAATCTAGAAAGAAGGTAGATATGAAATTCTGAAATCTATAAATCATTAAGATTAATATTTTTTAAATCTACAAATCTACAAGTCGCAAACAAGTCGCACATAAGGCATGACTTTTGCAATTGTTGCACCTTATTCTTAGATTTTAGGGTGTCCACTGCAAATACAAGTATCCAAAATATAACTAGTCATAAACTATTTGCAAGTGTCCTATACAACCAAAAAAACAATTGCACAATGTAGTTGCAAAACCCTTCATTTTCTTCTAGTGCGACGTTAAGGATGTTTTTTGTCTAATGGATGACAAAGAATCTTTCTATATAAGATAGAATTGCAATTGTGATCATCCTTGGAATTCTTTGCAAAAAAGAGAGATCTTGCACAATAGTTTGACCTCCAATAAGTATTTTTGGGTGATTGCAAGAAACACTTGTCCTATTTCTTATCTTCTTGCATTTGGACAAGTGGTTTTGTGCTCATAACTTAACATCCTTAGTCCATTTGGCGTGAAATTTGAAAGGAATGTAGATGCATAAGTTTCAAACATTATATATTTTTTTCAAATTTTTTCAAATTATTTTACTATTTATAACTTGCCCCCATTTGGATATCTATTTTGGCCATTTTGGAGGTTTTTAGTACTATATTGGCAACCCCAAAAAGCAAATTGGAAGCCACAAATTGGATATGTTGGAGGTGTACTACCTTTTCAAAGATTGACAAAGAGCTTTTGTGAGAATAGCAACATGTCGGTTGCGCACATAGGGTCAAAGTGACCTTCCTTTGCGCAAAGGCTACAAAGAAGGAAAAAATTTCATACATTAATTTTTTAGTGCAATGGGAGTGCAATCTTCTCTAGCAAAAAGGCATTTTTGGGGGAATTTTTTTGAATTTTTTTTGAATTACTAAAAATGAAAAAGGCAACAGACCCTGTTTTTTCTATTTTCTATTGCCAATGGCTTCTATAGTACTCCGTAGTACTCTATAGTACTCTATAGTACTAAATCAATGGTTTAGATTCATAGATGCAATGTTGACGCGCAAATTTGATAGAACTTCGTAGTACTGCTAGTCCTATGGCCAAAAATTGCAATTCTAATAAAAAAATGTAAAGAGTTTCTTGCAATCACCCTTTTGGATTTTTTAAAGTAGATGATGCCACATATTAGCGAAATGGATGATTTCTATGGGCGCCAACCTAGCCTTTAAGGATTAAAGAGGATCTCAATTCTTTTGCTAGGAGGAAGTAGGATATTCTAGAGGTGAGGGATGCGATTTGTTCTTAGTCCCTACATAATTTTGAAGGTGTTGTCAATGCAATATAAATCAACTTCTAAGTAGTAGGATCGATTGAGCTTGGATTTGGGTGGTAAAGATCTCACTTTACATTTGCGATAGAATGTGCTCTACATTTCCTTTTGGTAATTTTTGTGTAGTGCCAAGTGTGTACTCAGACTAAATTCCCTAAAATTGAGCAAAATGAGGATCTCACCTATTCGCACATGGTGATATAGTGATGAATTTTGGTGATAAAATTTATTGTTTTGAACATTTGTTGTTGCTACAATGACAATGAATGGAAAAGACGCAAGTTGTTTCAAAGTTTTTGGGTTTAGCATTGAAATAATTTTCAATTTCCATAATGATTATAATGTCTCTTGCCAAAGCAACCAATATGACTATTTTTTAGAACTAACCTTTTTGATTCCTTAAAGTCAAGGAACTTGTCATGTTTGGAATCTAAGTATGTGGTAGTTCTCTTAAGGAATTGAAATTGCAAATTGCATGTCATTGACTGCAAATATTCCATAGGTATATGGTTTGGAAGAATTTGGATGAAATTGGTGCATGTACTTTAATAAGATTATTGTTGACAATGTATGGCTTCAATGATGAAGCTTGGTTTGTGATTGAACCAAAGGTTGTGTTTTTTTGTTGAGCTATTAGTAGATGTTCTAAAAAATACAGCAAGTGGTGTCGAGTAGAGAAGGATTGCCTTGCGAAGTGATGCATTTCTAGATGCAATTAGAATTGGCCCAAGATATGCAGGATCCCATAATTAAGCATATAGTAAATCCCATATTATATTCCAAGTCATGTTCACACAGAAACGATACTTATAAAGTGTCATTTAGGTCATAAACACCATAAATTTGTAAAAAAGGAGTAGAATCAAAGTATGAACTTCTAAAAGTCCTTTAAGGAAGTATTCAATATTTGTTTGTGTGCCAAAATCACTTTAATATCCAAATAAAGAGTGTGATAGCTTTTGAAAAAGGTAACACAAACACCTATGATTTCTCTAAATTTCAAGTAAGAAGATGATATTGTCCACCTCCATAGCTTTTCAAAGTTTCTTCTCTCCAATGCAAAGGTAGTTTCTCATGATTCCATTTACAAATCCACATCTTTCACTTTCTAACTCTAAATTAAGAATTGAAAGACTTTTCAAAAAGCTAACACAGTTATATACCAACTCTTAAAATTTCAACTCAAAATATGATACTATACAACTTTTATAGGTGACCAAAGTTGACTCTTTCCAAATCAAAGACAACTCATCACCACCTTACTCACAAGCCCATACCTCTCACTTCATAACTCCAAACTGAGCTTGTCATATCTTTATGAAAAGTTGACAAAAATATCTTCAAACCCTCTAAATCTCAACTCAAAAAATCATATTCTCTAACTCCTATAGTTGGCCAAAATTTTCTCTTTTCAGCTTCGAAAGCAACTCATTAGTAATTCAATTCCTAGCCCATAACTTTTGCATTCTAACTTCAAACTCAAAGAGTGATAGCTCTTTGAAAAGTTAAACAACTCAACATATAATCCTACAAAATCTCAAGAGAAATACTTTTTCATCAAAAAGATATGAGCCCTCAAAAATTTTACCTTCAAACTTTAAAACAATTAACCCTCTCACACTTTAACTAGCATAAATTTCATATAAAAACTACAAATGAAGTGAATGTGGAGTTTTGTGTTCTGAGTTTGATCAATTACTTCAACATAATTAAAATGTTGACTACAAGTGACTCCAACTTGTTTTCTAAAATTTTGGATCCAATTGCCCAGATCTTGTTCAATCAAATTCCCTAAAGTCTACTTGATTGATGGTGAATTTCGTTAAAATGGCAACATTCCACAACTTTGGCACTTTTACGGTTTAGACCACTCTGTGAAAACGGCATATGGAATATGTCATTTTAATGAACTTCCCTATCCAGCAATTTCCTTCAACTGTCGCTGTCATTCCGTTTTCGGATATCTCGGGGCGCTTCATGCTCCGGGCTTTGTGTTCCATCTCAAGCTTCTGTTCAGTGAGGATGAACAAACTCCAAAGTTCATCTTGCTGTTGGAGCTCATTCTACATCAATATTTAATATTCACTGGTTCAGTTGTATATTTTGCTTGCAGATGTGGTTGTAAACTTATAATTACTGTGCAGCGTTCTGTATATTGCTCAAGCGGAACAGAAGCACAGGAACCAGCTCAGGCTGGTGAGACTGCTTTGTTGCCTACGAATTAACGTCTCGCATTTGGGGAAGATCGATACAGAATCCAAGAAACCAAATGTGTATGCTGGGGTCTCTTTCTTTCTCCGACTGAAGAATTTCCGAATCCCGATCACGTAACTTGCAACGCAATCGGTAGTTCTCGTTTAAATGCTGGTAATATTAATTATGGAGCTGTATGTGATTCGTTTACTTTTCGTGAGCATCCAATACTCTTTGCTGGAGCTCAGCACTGGAAATGGGCGAAACTGGCATGGAGTACAATGGATCGATAATCGCAACAAGATGAAATTATACAGAATCTTACGGTGCTACCGCCGCGTTTTCGTAAGTTTTACTCCCTCAGTTCCTAAATAACACATTAGTGTCCTGTTTGGACCTCATGGTTGGTTTTTCTATCCAATTTTATTTAGGTTGGGATGCATAAATGTCTGCAGTGGTCTTCATTGATTTTAGTCATACAAAACTTGGACCCTAATCAAATTTTTTTGTATTCATAAAATGATCAATGAAATGGATATCAAATGTTCTCAAAAGAGTTGCACACACTTATTTGGGGACAAGGGGAATATTTAACTTTCCATTTCCTCAAGTGATGCAGAGCACAAGAAAAATTTAGAAAAATTTAGAAAAATTCTAAACCCAATTCTATTGTGCAACAATGGAATTAAATTGCAACTTGAGAGTAAAATATAGCTTTAAATTCTTTATGCAATTAAGCTTGAAATTCCTTGGTTGAACTATGGACGATTTGGATTTCTCTAGTGGCTTAGATACCCATTAACTTTGTGTTAGAAATGCAATATGCTATCCTTAATCCACTGTGTGTCAAGCTCTTAGACTTTGTTTAAATGTCTTCTATTGCCTTTTACTTTTCTAGGATGTGGTATATATATTTTATAACCTCTCTATCTTTTGGTTGAGCACTCATTTTTAAGTGATTGTGCAATGTTGTTAGCTATCCTATTCAATGGATGACTCTTACACACTTATAACATAAAGGATCACTCTATTTACAACTCTTCAAAATGGATATTTTGTCGAGGGTCATTGCTAGTATTTTTTCTAATTCTTCATCAAATATTTGAGAGGATGAATGCCTTCCTCAATAACCTTCAAGCTCTACTATAGAATCACAAATCATGCAAATAAGGTAGTTGAGCTGTAGTCCTCACACATACAAAGATGCTAATGCTTGAAGATAGAGATGGCATGACTTGGTTCATAGTGGGAGACTTATGCCCAATGCAATTCAAGAGTGGCTCGTAGTTTCATTTTTACTAAGCTTTTAGTGTAAATCATTTCATTCCATCCAAAATTGCCCTAAATTCAATAGATCCATATTAAATATTGGAATGATTGAAATATGTAATAGAGGAGCTACAAGTCAACATATGAAAATTAAAAAAATAGCACAACATGAACCTAGATGCATCTTAGATTTGTATATTGGAGGATTTTGAATCGATCAATTGTTGAGAAAGTTTATTGTTGATTTGATTGATTCATCCATCCAATTATGGATTTGGATGCTCTTCTCTTGAATATCTTGAGTGATGGATTTGCTATTCAAAGTATAACTTCCAAAATAGTAAATTCATAGTAGTGAGTCATCAATTGTCATGAGACACACCAAACTTCTAAATATTGAAGAAAATCAACCAAAGCTTTAGAAGTATGGAATGAAAAAGTACTTGAATTTACAAAACACCTCCATGTTTCAATAGACAAGAAAGCAATTTAAAGATATCCACTCTATGAAAGGTCACTGAAAGATAAAAATCATCTAATTTGGACAAGATCTTTAAAGACCCTCTAGATGAAATATAGCTTTTCAACTATAACATCAAAAGAAGGTCTTTGAGAAGGTTGAACATCCCAACATGCCTCCACCAACTCCCGTATCTCAAGAAATACATAGTCGGGCAACAAAGGCCTTTCACCTTTGATAACATCATCCCACTTGCTCTTGGTGTATCCATCAAATGGTATTTGACCTGTCAATATTTCATAGCATGTCATTCCAAAACTGTAGACATCCACCTTCTCAGTCCATATCTCCTCATTTCAATCTTCTTCATTCTTTAGAAGCTCTCGCAAAACTTCGGGAGCCCTCCAAAATCCCGTTCCTTGAACAAACATAGCACACTCATAATCTGCTACATAACAACGAAATGAATCCGACCCTCGTACTGTAATTAGGACATTAGCAGCTTTTAAGTCTCTATGCAACACACCTTCTTTATGCAACCCTTGCATCCCCTTTGCTATTTGTAACATAAACTTAATGGATTCTTGAAATGAGAAGGGTGGTTGTGACAATAAGTCAAACTCCCAAGGATGGGTTTTTTGTTTCACTTTGAGATCAATGAGTGTGCGCAAATCTCCCCAATACCTCCGCATGAAGAAGGCGAACCTCCCATCTGGTAACAATGTCGCACCCTGAAACACACATCGAGATCCATAAATGTTTTCAATAACATCTCCAAATACAAACTCAGATCTGCTCCGCAATATTGAACTTAATACATCCTTTTTTTTTCGATGCATCCATCTAGGCCGGTGGAGTTTCAAATCCTTCCTTTTGGGCCAGTGGCGTTTCAAATCAGCCAACGAAAATCCCGCGTCCAATTTGAACACCTTCAAGATGAAATCCAGATGCAGCCACTTCGATTTGGCTTCGAAGATCTGAGCTTGGCCTCCCTCTGCAATCAGGCGCCCCAACTCCAAGTCCTTAAACAAATAATCGTTAAAGAAACTGGGGTCACATTCCTTCAACTCCTCCCAAACAGAGAGTTGGCTGGGACATGGGGCTGAATCGGAGTGGTGGATGTCACGACCAGGAACTTCACTCCACGTCGACTTGGATGCCGCAACTCTGCTCGAAACCTCCGACTCGCTGTTCTCCTGCGTCTCCTGGGCTCCAGATGCAAGTCCCAGCATTCTATACCCTCCCGACTCCCCTCTCACTCCCCACACTCCCGAGCACGCTGTCAAGATCTGAATCCACATCCATGTGAGAAACGAAGGAAACTCTGCAGCAATTGCTGGAGGAACGGACCCGGGGGAAGTAGAGCCATCCACTCCACTGCACGAGGCTTCTCCCACAACCTCAATTGCGTCCTCACCAGGACTCCCGCTCGGCTTCACTTCTGCCATCACTTCAAAAAGAAGTCGGTCTCTGACAGTCGCCCCCACGTGCACTTTCTCTCCAAGAAAAAGACAGCACCTCAGCCTCCCTCTCAAATTAGCAACAGCCACCACAAAACTTCCACCCCAAATAAAGTGGCTCAAAACACACAACACGCTGAAGTAGGACTCGATCACAAGGGCTCGGTCGGCATGCCCGCGAGGCAACCGTCACTTGGACAAGCAGACGGAGATCCGGTCAAAGCCGTGGTGCAACCAGATTACAACGCAGCTTCACTGCTAAGGACCCTAGCTCTGGTAAATTAAGAACGTACAGCAAGCGCCGGCACAGATCGAGATACCAACCTAAACAGATCGTTCGAAGCCTCTCACATCTGCAGCCCCGCCATCGTACAGCTCACAGCCCACCCCTCCAATACACAGCTTCCAAATGGCTCAGATAGTCGGATCACTGCTACAGAACAACTACAGCTTTAAGGATGGAGCGAGCTTTCCGGGAGCGACCAACCCTTGTCTGCTGAGAGAGACTGACCAAGGACAGCCGGCCAGTGGCCGGCAGGAACGACTTCACTTCCCTATTTCCACCGTCTTCCCTGTGGTAAGAAAACACTTGCAGTGGAATAATGAGGAATGACTTGCTGTAATTGAGTGCTGTAACTCAGGGAGGAATGGCTTTCTCAGAATGGTTTGCTGTAGTTTAGTTTTGGTGGGACTGAGGAGGGACTTCCGCAGGGAGACCGGCTGGCCTTCACCGCCCTCGGTCTCGCAGGAAGCGTGGATTAATTTTTAAACCCCCCAGCCTCCATGTGGGACCAGATACCGTCTTGAAATATCCGGAGGGGTGGCTTCCGCTCTGCCGTGAGCGGCTCACCTCCATTTCTTCAGTTAATTCTTGTCCTGCTTTGCTTTCCCCGTTCTCCGAGGCGCTGAATTTCTTGCGAACGTTTCGATCCCTTGCTGGAAAAGCTTGGGGTGCTAGGTAGGGATGAGGAGCAGGAGGACAAACACTCGGGTAGCGATGACCAAGAGGAAGATGGGATTCAATACGATGCGATTAGCAATATCAACGGTGAATTCGAAGACAATGAGGAAGACGCCGAAGCAGGTGCGGTGCTCCAAATGGCTTGTAGTGAGAAGAGTGGGAAGGACAGGGGAAGGTTGATGGAGCTTTGTGCGAAGGTGCAGGCAAGCGGGGAGCGCACTGTGACGGCTGAGTGGTGACATTGCGGATCTCTGTGATTTTCGCATTTGACAAGTTTCAGGTGTGCAGAGGAATTGAGTCTGAGCTTTTGATCTTTTCGTTCGAATGTGTGTCAATTTGCCGAATGTGGCAGAGGTTTAGGTTATTATTGTAGTCGCCTATTCCGGATTCAAGTTATTGGACTGTACGTAGTTAATTTTGGAAACTTTGTATTTTCTTTCTTCACATCCTGTATTCTTGAGCTGTAACCTCCCAGATGTAAGTGAAAAGTGTTGGAAAAACTTTAGAAGTGGAATGCCATGCATTGCAACTTTGGATTAGGGTTGACGTGATTTTGTTTTCATTGCAGAGAATGTCCATCGCAGTTGTTTTGAAAGGATCGTCGTTGGTGGTGTGTGCTCCAGCTACTAGTGGTAAGACTCTTGCTGTTGAGGCCGCTGCAGCAGCCACAACTAGCAGAGGGCACGTTTGTTTTACGCTACTGCACCTGTCAAGGCATTGTCGAATCAAGGACTTCGAGATTTCCTGTGCAGTCTCGGTGTGTGCCTAGGCCCTTGTTTTGATATATGGAGTAGTGTAATATTCACTTCTGTTTTATTTATTTACTTTAAGAAAATTGCAAGTAGTTGTAATTTTAAAGAACGCAGAATTATTTAGCAAAATCATGGTCCGAAAACTCAAATCTGCACTAATCTACCATTCTTTGTATCCATAGTTTAGAAGTGTTTCAAGTCTCTTTTGTATCTTTTCTTGAATTGGCTAGTTTCTTGGTGTGCAATGGGATCTTCTGCATTGGTGAAGTGTAGGGACGATGATTGTGCCGTTCGGAATGTTAAGTAATTTCCTTGAATACTCTGCACTAATCTCGCTGAGGCTTTTGTCATGAAACTGATCGAATACCCGCACGTTTGTTTTTTGTGTTCGCTCAATGATGTTGATTTCCTCCAGCTCTTGCTAATACGGAACGGAGAAGACGAGTTGAAGGAAATCCTTTTCTACGTCTGTTTTAGACTGCTTGTCTCAATTCTTTGGGATATCTGTCCCTCCTCTTGTTCTTGTCGATCGATCGTTATCTTTTACAAACCTACGTCGAAGGCCAACTGATCCTGTAGTAAATAATCATGAATGGCTCTGCATGTAAGATTCTGCAGTTCTAGCTGTACATGTCAATGCATGAGTTTTCCAGCTGTGGTGTTTAGACAATCATGGTGGTGAGTCAACATACAGAAGGGATTGTATCAAGACCTTTCAATCTACATGTTTTTTTTAAAGGAAAATCATGGAGCTCAAATCCTAAGATGGCATTAGACGTGTCTGTCATCATACCCTTGCCAAATGTTTGTGGAGTTTTGCACCCGGTTTCGAATTTCCTGTATCAGAATGATGTAGCTAGTTTTCTGCTGCTGCTTTCAGTAGAATTCAGGCAAATTGGGAATCGGCGGAGAGATAGAAGCTGGAGTAGATTTTGAGAAGATCACTTTCACAGTGGCCCAAGCATGGCATGTTTGTCAACATGAGTCAATTTCTACTGTATGTTTGTATGATATTGCTCCACCACACGTATGTTAATTTCTATTGTATGGATGGCTCTCTAAAAGAAGATTTACCCTTCAAAACATCTCCCTTCCAACTGGCAGCAGGAATCTTTGTGAAGAGTCTGGACTGCAACTAATTATTGAACAGGTAATCGCTCAGCTGATAATCTATTGGTGTGCTGAATTGTCTTAGTTGTGCTCTTCTCTCTGGTGAAAAGTGGAAAACACTTCTATTCTATTCCATGTTGAGTCTCTCATTGCGTTTCAGAGCATATCAATGTGAATGACTACTCTAGAAAGCAAGGAATTCGCCATCACGTGTTAATAGGCAGCGTCTCTTTAAGCAACATGCATCCATGGGTACACAACTCTTATATTATATGTATGGGTCATTGGCATTAAAACGGCTTAGAGGATGGCTTTTGTAAAAAGTTAGGTGAAGACCTAATTAAAAAAGAACTAAATGTAAAAAATGTTGGTTTGCATGCATATTAGAAAAAATTCACAATATATATGAAGAATTTAATCACTCATTCATAATTTTCAAAAATTCATACAAGAATTGAAGTTGCCTCCAATTAAAAATAAAATTCATTCATAGTGTATTATTTATAATAAAAAAATCTTACATTTTTATTTAAAAGCCCCAAAAGTTGGGTAGCTTGTCCCATGATACATGTATTAAAAAAACTCATATAATTGTCCTCAAAGAATATTCATTTTATGTATATAATTATATTTTTAGATTCCTTGTAAAGAGGGCTACAAGATTTTTCTACATTAAAAAAAATTCAATTCTTGAGATTGGACTAAAATGCATAAAATGCAGTATAAGTGATTATAATCATGCCCATATAATATGGGGTTTGCATACATGGGCATGCATCCTTGGATCCATTAACCCCTAAAGGACCAAACCGTGTTTTTTTTTAGCAAAATAGCGATTTCAGGCAGCTCACTATGAATGGAATTTTTATTTTTTTTCTTTGAAATTTTCAGAAAACATGTGCCTAATACGTAGCTTTATGACCCAACAATTTTCATAACTTTTGAATACATGGTTAAAAAGTTATTGTATGATATGTTGTTTTCATTGCTCAATAGGCAAACCGGGCAGCGAAAAAACTTATTTAAAATCATTTAAAAAAAAATGGAAATTTATTTTCCTAATTTATATGTACATGGAAAGCTTTGAATCATTAGATTTTGATTTATGAGATGAAAGTTATGAAGAGTTTTAGTTGTGGGTAGTAATGGAATTTCTACTCTAAAATAAACTTTGAAGACCTTTACTTAGTTCAATTTTTAATATTTTTGGAAAAAAATAAAAAAGTGAGGTGTAGATTGTTTATTACAAAAATTGAACCATTGGGATTGTCATTCTTCAATTCCATAAATAAATTATTAACAATTTTGTATTTTCAATCATTCTCTACTTCTTTCAACTTACTATTTTTTTCCTATATGTTGTACGATTCCAAATGATCTAAAAGTTTTCAAGCATGTAGCTAACATGACTTGAAGAATGAATCCTAAGAGTTACAACCATTTTGGACATTTTTTCATAATGATCTGACCTTGTGAAGTGCAGCTGCCCGGATTTTTGCAAAGCCAAAAAATGGCTTTTTGTCACTTCAAATGCTAATATCTTGCAATCTAGATGGTGGAATTTCTCAAATTTTTTCCACATCTTCCCAAACCAGCTTACTACAAGATCCTACAGTTACATTTGTCCAAAAATGTTTTTTTTCTAAAATTTGGTACTTGTACTAGAGATGACAATTTTGGAGCGTTTTTGGTGAAAACATAGTTGAATACATTTAGGGGTTAAGTTGAATACATTTAGGGGTTAAGTTGAATACATTTAGGGGTTAAGCTGGAGGCGTGCGCTCGTGTAGAAATTTCATTTTCATTGTGTCATGCCCGCAGATTATGCCTTAGTTGTGGAACAGCCAAAAGATAAAATCAGGGTTTAGTATGCACATTTTGAGTTTCAGTTGTTTTCCATATACATACATACATACATACATACATACATACATTCTCTGATTGCGTTCTTTAAGTGAAAGGTCTGTACTGTAGAGTGTTTCTTGTCCAATTTCAGACTTGTGAAACGACCGCTCCTTTTTTCTATCAATGGTAGTGATGACCCTGATTCTGTTGTTGCTGCTGCAGACAGACAACAAGCGGTTTGAAGAATGGTTGCTAAGCGTTGAGAAATGAAGGCTGGCACTGTACCTCCTTAGAAACTCTACCCTTGGTTATTCCAAAATCTTCTGCTCTCGCTGGCTTGGGAACCACGGATTCTCGGAGACTCTGGCCAACTCAAGAAATTGGGCAGATTTCCCTGGCCAAGTGGCACAGTCCAATGTCGATGTCAAGAAAACTGTCTATTTTGGGGCCAAAGATGTTCCAAGGAAAATCAACCCCCTCCTTCAGGATTCAATTTTGATTCGATAAGCTCGGAGCAAGTGCAAAGTTCTGTACAAATTCAATCCGGATAGAATTATACGGAAAGATATTCAACGGATAAGTGTTGAATCAACTACAAAAGCTTGGCATTGAAACCATGCAATTAACGAATACAATATACATTCAATGTAGAAACAAAGTGAATGCTTGAACCCTGTTTATTTATGTCACCGCATCACAAGTATATGATATACCGTAGTGAATTTGTCTTTTTAAGTACTTCATTTTTCCCATCAGTATTGCAGCACCAATATTGAAAAAAGGCCTCAGGTTTCCCCAAGTCCGATATTCCATGTGGTCACTTGTTTGTGAGAGATGTTGAATCTGGCGCGGTTTTGGTTACTTTGAGCGTGACGAGAGCAAGAAGGTTTTTGAGTATTACTATCGAATACATGCAGTATGTCCTGCGTTGCCTTGATTTTCTATGAGTGTCCTGGGCTTTTGATTCCGTAGATGAGGATTTCAGCAAACTTTGGGAGATGTGTGGACTGTGGTGTGATCCCAAAGTAGATTTCAACACTGCTTGTGAAGAAGAAGTTCACTTGGAGCTGTACATTTTTGTGGCAGATTTGCAATCCGATCCGTTCATTGCTTCACTGTACTGTACACAACAGTCCTGTCCTGTTCGTAATAAGTTAAGTCTGGTCCTGCTTCTGGCTCAAGTTGAATGCTTTTTTCTAAGAAAATGGTTGTTGTTTTTCTAGAAAATCGTTTGTTGCTCGTGACATGGGAAGTTTGGCATTTGGTGCGGAAGTTCGTGCTTTGAAAATTGATCATTCACGTCATAATTAGTGTTTGCTTCTGCCTACCTGCATGCGCAGTAAACTCTAATGTACTTCAAGTGATCTAGACTGTACAGTACTATTGATTCCAAAAATATACTTAGGTATTACTTATATTGAGGACTATTTGCTTTGCAGTTGTTGTAAAGCCGAGCCTTGGGACTCATTTGCCATCATTCTGAGTTTCTTTGGGGTTTAGGGTCATGCAATTGTGGCATGTGGCATGACAAGCATGAACCTCGCAACATTCTGCTGGGTTTGGATTAACCCTTAACCCCTCAAGGCCCAAGCAATTTCTGTACTTCTTCACAAGTTTGGACTTTGATTGATAGTATGCATTGTACATCAAGCTTATTACATGATGTCAGTTGTACTTTTGAACTTTCATGTTCAATTTGAAGTTCATAATATAAAATTCACCTACATACACTTCTTAGAATGTAGGGTAATGAAGTTACAACTTTGACCTATTGCACAAGTGAGAGGTCCAAAAAAATCTCCTTTAGCCTTGAGGGGTTAAAGAATGGAGCCAATGACAATGTGAACAAACTAAATGTTTTTATCTTTAGATGCTTTCTTTTAGTACCAAATATATTGCCTCTAAATATGAATGGATATTATTTCATTTTTTATTTTAGAGATGGAATCAATCATCTCCTATAAGTTGTTAAAACATTTTGCTTTTGGGGGGGGGGGAAATTTGAAATCATTTTCATCTACGGACTATAGTGAAGAAAATTCATGACTAATACAAAACTTCCTTCATTAACCCCTAAAGGACCAAGGTGTGTTTTTTGGCAACATAACTTTGGGAGGCAAGTACGTGTGACTAGAGATTTCCATGTTTTGGGCCCAAACTTTAAGAGGAAGTGTGGATGAGGAATATCTTTCATGTGCACTAACTTTCAAGGCATTTGGAAGTATGAGTCAAAAGTTATGGCCTAATTTGTAGTCTATTTGTCAACTTGGCCAATCTGGGCTAATTTGAAAAAAAAAAAATTTCTAGAATACGAATTTGAAATTGGTTTTCTAAATTTATATATTCATAGAAAGCTTTGAATCATTCTATTTTAATCAATGAGTCAAAAGTTGTGAGATGTTTTTGTCTGCGGCCAAGTATGGATTCTCTACTCTAAAATAAACTTTGAAGTCCTTTATTTAACTCAATTTTCAAAAAAATTTGAAAAAAAGAAAAATATTACATGGAGATTGTTTACTACAACATTACAACCATTGGGATTGGGAATTTTCAATTCCATTAATAAATTCTTAACAATTTAGTATTTTGAACCATTCTCTACATCTTTCTACTTACTTTTTTTTCCTATATGTTGCACAATTCCAAATGATCTAGAAATTTTCAAGCATATAGCCAACTTGCATTGAAGAATGAATGTAAAGAAGCACCACCATTTTGGACATTTTTTCATACAAATGTGAGCTTGTGAAGTGCAGTTACCGATTTTTTCATAGGGCCCAAAAACGGATTTTTGTCACTTAAAATGCTAATATCTTGCAATTTACATGGTGGAATTTTCTGAATTTTTTTCCACATCTTCTCAATCTAGTGTACTATAAGATCCTATGGTTACATGTGTCCCAAAATGATATTTTTCAAAAATTTGATACTTGTATTAGAAATGGCAGTTTTTGAGGGTTTTTGGTGCTAACATAGTCAAGGAACTTTAGGGGCTAAAATTTTTGAAGAATTTTCCATAGAAGCGTATTGTAGTTTAAAACATCGTGCTATCAGTAGAAAATGTGTAGACCTATAATTAAATAATGGTAGACCATGGTTTAAGCCCAAAGTACAAATTGTCATAAATAATTCTATTTTTCAAATTTTTCAAATTTTCAAATTGGGCTAGTGTGCTTTGTCTTGTTATCACAATACAGTAGAAAAACAAATACAATAAATTTTCTAATTTTTGAATTCATAAAATAATAAAAAAAATTCAATAGCTTTTCTCCCACAAGATAGAGCACTACAAAACAAAGTTTCTACACACACACTCATAGAGAGTTTTCCAATTGTACTAAGAATGCAACCAAAGGATTCATGGTTTGAGAGATCTCATTGTAAAAAACAAAACAAAATAGGAAAAAATACCCCCTAAAAACAACCTCTTTTAAGCTATAGATTTCAAAAGAAAATTCATTTGCTTCAATTTATTAGTTGGTCTCAAATACAAAAGATATGAATTAATATTGCTTTAAAACAACTACTTCAATTTATCTTATAGTTGAGAGTAAAATTAAAGTGAAGACAAAATTTGTAACCTACAAATTAGTCAATGACGTTCTATCACTATAAAAAAAACCTACATTTTAGGTGACAAGCCTTAATTTTTTGGAACGGATTCTTCATGATGCCCAATTCAAAAAACTCATGTTTTTATGTCAAAAAGAAACACCATTGTAACATTAAAGTTGACATAAAAACATGTGTTTGTTGCATTGGACATCACCTAAAGTCTATTCCAAAAAATTGAGGCTCGTCACCTAAAATGCATGTTTCTTGTAGTGCATGTATTGGTTCCAAAAACTAATTTTAGGGACAAAAGAATATCACCATATGAACTCATCAAATTGTTGGAAAAATATGAGACTACAATGTGGTTTGGTTTTAAAAAGGTAATAAAAAGAATATATTAGATTAATTTTTGTATTGAAACCAATGGCTAATCACCATGGTCATTAGCTTTGCAATTATTCCTTAACTTCAAGAATACAATGTGCTTTCCCCTTTTCTCAAAAAGTCATTCATTGGACTCTTTGTGCCCTTTGCATCTTTCAAGGTTAAGCAACATCAATAACTTTGGAAATAATACACATGTCACTCAATAAGCATGATTATACATGTTTTTTTACCGTAAATATTATGAATCTTCTTTTTAGGTATTCACCTATTGTTGAAAAAGGTGAGTCCTCATAAGTGATCAACAATGTTGTGTTGATTAACCCTTAGACGATTTCAAGGATGTTTCTTGTCTCATGGATGACAAAAAATCTTTCTGTATAGGATAGAAGTGCAACTGTGATTATCCTTGGAATTCTTTGCAAAAAGGAGAGATCTTGCACAATGGTTTGACCTCCAATGAGTATTTTTAGTAAAAGTGTGACAAAGTGTCACGTCAAAGTGTGACAAATTAACAAAATTGACTTTAAAATATAAAATGATTTTTTAAAATTTATGAAAAATAGGGGATACAATAACAAGATTTATATCTAGAAATGGATTCATAATTCAAAAGTTCTAGCATTGCAAAATCAAAACGCAACGAAATTAGCAGGTGTTTCTTGCAATCACCCAAATCTTGCACAATAGTTTGACCTCCAATGAGTATTTTTAGGTTTTTAAAAGTAGATGATGTTACACAGTTGCAAAATGGATGACTTTCATGGCCACCAATCTAGCCTTTAAGGATTAACAAGGAACTCCATTCTTTTGCGAGGAGGAAGTAGGATATTTTAGAAGTGATGGATGCGATTTGCACTTAGTCCCTGCATAATTTTGATGGTGTTGTCAATGCAACATAAATTAACTTCCAAGCGACAGGATCGATTGAGCCTAGATTTGGTTGGTAAAGATCTCACTTTACATTTGTGATTGAATGTGCTCTACATTTCCTTTCGGTAATTTTTATTTAGTGCCAAGTGTGTACTCAAACTAAGTTCCCTAAAACCGATCAAAATGAGGATTCAACCTATTTACACATGGTGATACGGTAATAAATTATGGTGATAAAATTTATCGTTTTGAACTTTTGTTGTTGTTGCAATGAATGGAAAAGATGCAAGTTGTTTCAAAGTTTTTGGGTTTTGCATTGAAATAATTTTGAATTTCCACAATTATTACAATGTCTCTTGTTGAAGCAACCAATATGACTATTTTTTAGAACTAACCTTTTTGATTCCTTAAAGTCAAGGCACTTGTCATGTTTGAAATCTAAGTATGTGGTAGTTTTCTCAAGGGATTGAAGTTGCAAATTGGATGTCATTGATTGAAAATATTCCATAGATATATGGTTTGGGGGAAATTTGATGGAGTTGGTGCATGTACTTTAAGAAGATTATTGTTGACAATATATGGCTTCAATGGTGAAGCTTGATTTGTGCCCAAATACGCAACTCTTGTATTATATGTAGGGGTTGTCGGTGTTGAAATAACTTAGAGGATTGCTTTTGAAAAAATTATATCAAATTAAAAAGACCAAAAACTTAGATGAAGACCAAATAAAAAAAAACTAAATGTAGAAAATGTTGGGTTACATACATATTAGAAAAAATTCACAATATATATAAAGAATTTGAAACACTTATGCATAATTTTCAAAAATTTATACAAGAAGTTCCCTCCAATTAAAATTAAAATTCATTCATACTATTTTATTTATAATAAAGAAATATTAAATTTTTATTGAAAAGTCCAAAAAGTTGGGTAGCTTACTAGCTTGTCCCATGATACAAGTATTAAAAAAACTCATATAATTAGTTTTTTAATGCTATTATTGTCTTCAAAAAATATTCATTTCATGTATATAATTACATCTTTGAATTCCCTTTTAAGAGGGCTATAAGAGTTTCTTACATTAAAACAAATTAAATCCCATAAGATTGGACTAAAATGCATTATAAAAGATTCTAACCATTGCCATATAATATGGGAGTTCCTTACCCTGGGGTTTGTGATTGACTTGAAGGTTGTATTTTGTGTTAAGCTATAAATAGATGCTCTAAAAAATGCAGTAAGTGGTGTTGAGTAGAGAGGGATTGCCCTAGGAAACGTTGGGTTTCTAGGTGCAATTAGAATTGGCCCGAGATATGAAGGATCCTATAATTAAGAATGTAGTAAATCCGATAATATATTCCAAGTCATGCTCACACATAAATGATACTTATAAAGTGTCATATAGGTCATAAACACCATAAATTTGTAAAAAAGTAGTCGAATCAAAGTATGAACCTCTAAAAATCCTTTGAGTAAGTATTCAATATTTGTTTGTGTGCCAAAATCACTTAAAAAATCCAAATAAAGAATGTGATAGCTTTTGAAAAAGGTAACACAAACCCGTATAATTTCTCTCAATTTCAAGTAAGAAAATGATATTGTCCGCCTCCATAGCTTTTCAAAGTTTCTTCTCTCTAATGCAAAGGCAATTCTTCATTACTCCATTCACAAATCCACATCTTTCACTTTCTAACTCCAAATTAAGAATTGAAAGACTTTTCAAAAAGCTAACACAATTATATACCAACTCTTAAAATTTCAACTCAATATATGATACTATACAACTTTTATAGGTGGCCAATGTTGACTCTCTCCAAATCAAAGACAACTCATCACCACTTCACTCACAAGCCCCATACCTCCTACTTCATAACTCCAAACTGAGCTTGTCATATCTTTATGAAAAGTTGACAGAAATATCTTCAAACCTTCTAAATCTCAACCCAAAAAATCATATTCTCCGACTCCTATAGTTGGCCAAAATTTTCCCTTTTCAGCTTCGAAAGCAACTCATCAATAATTCAATTCCTAGCCCATAACTTTTGCATTTTAACTTCAAACTCAAAGAGTGATAGCTCTTTGAAAAGTTAAACAACTCAACACATAATCATACAAAATCTCAAGAGAAATTTTTTTTCATCTAAAAGATTAGAGCCTGCCAAAATTTTAGCTTCAAACTTGAAAACAATTAACCCTCTCACACTTTGTCTAGCATACATTTCTTATAAAAACTACAAATGACGTGAGTGTGGAGTTCTGTGTTCCAAGTTCAATCAATTACTTGAACATAAATGCTGACTACAAGTGACTCCAATTTGTTCTCTAAAATTCCGGATCCAATTGCCCTGATCTTGTTCAATCAAATTCCCTGAAGTCTACTTGATAGACGGTGAATTTCGTTAAAATGGCGCCATTCCACAACTTTAGCACTTTTACGGTTTAGACCTCTCAGTGTGAAAAACGGCATATGGAATCTGCCATTTTCATGAAATTCCCCATATAGCAATTTCCTTCAACTGTCGCTGTCATTCCGTTTTTGGATCTCTTGGTGCGCTTCGTGCTCCGGGCTTTGTGTTCCACCTCAAGCTTCTGTTCAGTGAGGACGAACAAACTCCAAAGGTCATCTTGCTGTTGGAGCTCATTCTACATCAATGATTAATATTCACTGGTTCAGTTCTATATTTTACTTGCGGATGTGGTTGTAAACTTATAATTACTGTGCAGCGTTCTGTATATTGCTCAAGCGCAACAGAAGCACAGGAACCGCCTCAGGCTGGTGAGACTGCTTTGTTGCCTGCGAATTAACGTCTCGCATTTGGGGTAGATCGATACAGAATCCGAGAAACCAAATGTGTTTACTGGGGTCCATCTTTCTCCAACTGAAGAATTTCCGAATCCCGATCACGTAACTTGCAACGCAATCGGTAGTTCTCGTTCAAATGCTGGTAATATTAATGGAGCTGTATGTGATTCGTTTGCTTTTCGTGAGCATCCAATACTATCTGCTGGAGCTGAGCACTGGAAATGTGCGACACTGGCATGGAGTACAATGGATCGATTATCGCAGCAAGATGAAATTATACAGAATCTTACGGTGCTACCGCCACACCTTTTCGTAAGTTTGACTCCCTCCGTCCCCAAATAAATAATAAGTGTCATGTTTGGACCTCATGGTTGGTTTTTCTATCCAGTTTTATTTAGGTTGGGATGCATAAATGTCTACAGTGGTCTCCATTGATTTTAGTGATACCAAACTTGGACCCTAATCACATTTTTTTCTATTCATAAAATGATCAATGAAATGGATATCAAATGTTCTAAAAAGAGTTGGACACACTTATTTAAGGACAAGGGGAATATTTAACTTTTCATTTCTTCTAGTGATATAGAGCATAAGAAAAATTTAGAAAAATTTCAAACCCAATACTAGTATGCAACAATGGATTTAAATTGCAACTTGAGAGTAAAATATAGCTTTAAAGTCTTTATGCAATTAAGCTTGAAATTCCTTGGTTGAACTATGGGTGATTTGGATTTCTCAAGTGGCTTAGATACCCATTAACTTTGTGTTGGAAATGCAATCACATGCTAATGTTAATGCATTGTGTGTCAAGCTCTTAGACTTTGTTTAAATGTCTTTTATTGCCTTTTACTTTTCTAAGATGTAGTATATATTTTAGAGCCTCTCTATCTTTTGGTTGAGCACGGATTTTTAAGTGGGCAATGTTGTTAGCTATCCTATTCAATGGATGACTCTTATACACTTATAACATAAAGGATCACTCTATTTACAACTCTTCAAAATGGATATTTTGTCAAAGGTCATTGCTAGTGTTTTTTCTAATTCTTCAGCAAATATTTGAGAGGATGAATGCCTTCTTCAATAACCTTCAAGCTCTACAATAGAATCACAAAAATCAAGCAAATAAGGTAATTCAACGGTGATCCTTGCACATACAGAGAGGCTAATGCCTGAAGATAGATGATGGCATGACTAGGTTCAAAGTGGGAGAATCATGTCCAATGCAATTCAAGAGTGGCTATTGGTTTCATTCTTACTAAGCTTTTAGTGTAAATCATTTCATTCCATCCAAAATTGCCCTAAATTCAATAGATCCATATTAAATATTGGAATGATTGAAATATGTAATGGAAGGACCCACAAGTCAACATATGAAAATCAAAAAAATAACACAACATGAACCTAGATGCATCTTAGATTTGTATATTGGAGGATTTTGAATTGATCAATTGTTGATTTGATTGATTCATCCATCCAATTATGTATTTGGATGCTCTTCTCTTGAATATCTTGAGTGAAGGATTTGCTATTCAAAGCATAACTTCTAAAATAGTAAATTCATAGTAGTGAGTCATCAATTGTTATGAGACACACCAAACTTCTAAATATTGAAGAAAATCAACCAAAGCTTTAGAAGTATGGAATGAAAAAGTACTTGAATTTGCAAAACACCTCCATGTTTCAATAGACAAGAAAACAATTTGAAGATACCCACTCCATCAAAGGTCACTAAAAGATTAAAATGATCTAATTCGGAAATCTAGAATGACCCCCCGTGCATGGAATCTAGCTTTTCAACTATAACATCAAAAGAAGGTCTTTGAGAAGGTTGAACATGCCAACATGCTTCCACCAACTCCCGTAGCTGAGGAAATACATAGTCAGGCAAAGAGGGTCTTTCACCTTTGATAACATCATTCCACTTGCTCTTGGTGTATCCATCAAATGGTATTTGACTTGTCAATATTTCATAGCATGTCATTCCAAAACTGTAGACATCTACCTTCTCAATCCATATCTCCTCATTTCGATCTTCTTCATTCTTTAGAAGCTCTTGCAAAACTTCGGGAGCCCTCCAAAATCCCGTTCCTTGAACAAACATAGCACACTCATAATCTGCTACTTCACAACGAAATGAATCCAACCCCATAATTCTAATAAGGACATTGGCAACTTTTAAGTCTCTATGCAACACACCTTCTTTATGCAACCCTCGCATCCCCTTTGCTATTTGTAACATAAACTTAATGGATTCTCGAAATGAGAAGGGTGGTTGTGGCAACAAGTCAAACTCCCAAGGATAGGAGCTTTGTTTCACTTTGCGATCGATGAGTGTGCGCAAATCTCCCCAATACCTCTCCATCAAGAATGCGAACATCCCATCCGGTAACAATGTCGCACCCTGAATCACACATCGAGATCCAAAAATGTTTTGAATAGCATCTCCAAATACAAACTCAGAGCTACTCTCCCTCATTGAGATTCTTATATCTTTATCTTTTTGATCCATCCATTTGAACAAGTGGGCTTTGAAACCCATCCATATGGGCAAGTGGTGATTCAAACCCTTCGATTTGGGCAAGTGGCGTTTGAAATCCTTCCATCTGGACAAGTGGCGCTTGAAATCCCTCTTTCTGGGCCAGTGGCGTTTCAAATCGGTCAACGAAAATCCCGCGTCCAATTTGAACACCTTCAAGACACAATCACCACTAAACCACCGAGGCACTTTGGCTTCGAAGATCTGGGCTTGGCTTCCCTCTGCAATCAGGGGCCCCAACTCCAAATCATCAACCCAATCATCACAAAAGAAAGTGGGGTCACCTTCCTTTAACTCCTCCCAAACAGAAAGTTGACTGGGACACGGGGCTGAAACGGAGTGATGGATGTCGCGACCATGAACTTCACTCCATGTCGGCTTGGATGTCGCAATTCTCCTCGAAACCTCTGACTTGCTGTTCTCCTGTGTCTGTTGGACTCCAGATGCAAATCCCCACGTGTTAGTTAGTTAGATTACATACTACTGTAACTTAGAATGAATAGCTACATCCTAATGTCTCACACCATTCTGTTAGTCAAGCGGTGCTTTCTTCCTGCTATATTAAGGCAGGATACCTTGTACTGATTACATTATTATTATAATATATTATTTCGTAATACCTTTCGTCTTCCTGTCAGTCTTGCATCTTCTTATCAACATGGTATCACAGTACATTGTTAATTAAGATGTGTTACTCTTTGGCACTGATTGCTGATGTCGACAATCTTCTTGTCGCTGAGGATCTTCGAGAAGACCTCGAAGCACAGCTACGACTCGATAATGCAATCGATGCATATTCCCATGAAATTCTAATCGAAGCAGATGAAGAGAGTATCAATGATGGACTAATCATCTCAGATCTTTTTCAAGGATACAATCGATTCTCTATTCAAACTTTTGATTTGACTGGCAGATTTTCTCAAATCTACATCGAACCTCAAGAACCAACACCTGAACTTAATGCACTTAGACAATTCAACGAAATGAATCTACACTATTTTGCTTCTAAAGACGACTCTTTTTCCATTCCATCTTTACTTTATTAGGAACTTTGAATTGTTATTTTGTAGCATGGCTGCATCCAATAGTATGGCTTCTCGCCCTTATAATATGATTAATATTCCACCTTTGACTGCTTCAAATTCTGCGTCTTGGAGCATTAAAATAGAAATGCTCCTCATATGCTCAGAACTATGGAGTATGGTGAACGGAACCGAAGCTGCTCCTGTTGACAGCGATCAAGCTGGTTTAACAGCATGGAAGTTAAAAGACTCAAAAGCTCGGGCTGAAATATTATTGCACTGTGGTGAGAAGCAATTAATCTCACTTCAACCGCTAACCACCTCTAAACAAGTATGGGATCGAATCAAGCAACTCTATCAACGATCAAATAAAGCATCACAAGTAAGTTTACATGAACAGTTGTGTCATCTTACCATGACCAACACAGATGATGTTGTCGGTTTTCTTGAAATCTGGCAATCGGTGCTCCAAGAAGCAGCTATAGTAGGCTGTGTCTTTACCGATGCCCAACAAGTTATGCTCCTCTTATCCGCGCTTCCAGATTCATGGAGCGCGTTCGTAACCACCCAAGGTGGCATTATGAATCTCACATTCCCTGAATTATTGTCAAATATACTCCAACAAAATGCCATAAATACCTCAAAGGGTGAATCTGTTAAAACCAATGCGTTTTATGTAAAGGGAAAGTTTACGAAGTCCTTTTCCTCTAAATCTTCCTCATTTGGACAAACTCTTAAAAACAACAAACCCAATTTTCGATCCTCACATGAAAAGAACATTCGGAGTCCAAAGGCTATTATTTGCCACAATTGTGGCATCCTGGGCCACAAATCCCCAGATTGTTGGAAAAAGAAATGGAATCAAAGTGGATCCACTAAGAATCAACTTCATAATAATAGTACTGAAGAACCTTTCTATCTTTTCACTGCAACCGTGGCACCATCTGTCCTTTCCTCTTCCTGGTATATCGGTTCCGAGGCAAGTCAACACATGTCCCCCAACAAATCTTTGTTTCGTAATTATAAAGAGTTGGATTTTCCTTGCTTAATTATCTTAGGTGATAACAACACTCATCATGTTGTTGGTTTGGGCTCCGTCCTTTTAAGACTTCCCAATGACCAAAACTTACTAATTCCTGATGTGTTATTAGTTCCAGGATTAGCTAAAAATCTTATTTCCGTATCTCAAATTATGAATACTGGACACACTACTTTAACCTTTACTAAAACCCAATGTATTATCAATACAAGATCTCCAGAATCAAAGGTACAACATCAATTTCGCCTGCCTAAAGATGGGACACTATTCATTCTTGGAGTTAGCATTGAATCATTTGATTCGGCTAGCATGGCACACACTTTATACCCAGCCTCAGATACGCTCAAATGGCATTACAGGCTTGGATACATCAATATTCATTCTATGAATCTTATGATTTCCCAGAATTTGGTCACTAGTTTATCCAATATCAAATCCAATTTACCTTTGTGTGAAGGATGTTTATTTGGCAAACAAACCAAATTACCTTACCCACTTGCTGGTGCAACACAAGCTTTAGTCCCACTTGCATTAATTCACACAGATTTGTGTGGGCCCATGCGCATGCCATCTCTTGGTGGTGCTACTTATTTTCTAACTTTTATTGATGACTTCTCAAGGTTCACAACTGTATATTTCCTAACAAAGAAATCAGACGTTTTGAATTATTTTCAAACTTATAAACAACTTGTGGAAAATCAATTCACTTACCACAAGATTCTCATTTTGAGATTTGATAATGGTGGCGAATTTATATCTAAAGCCTTCAATAAATTCTGTCTTGATCATGGCATTCAGCGCCAATTTACTACTCCTTATAACCCAGCTCAAAACGGAATTTCCGAACGCAAAAATCAAACACTTGTCGAACTTCTCGTTGTATGCTTCATGTTGCTCGATTGCCAAATTCTTTTTGGGCCGAAGTTGTGTCCACAGCTTATTATTTACAGAATTCTTCTTATACCTCAGCTTTGACAAATATCACTCCTTATGAGCTTTGGACAGGTTTGAAACTTGACTTAAGTAATCTCCATATTTTCGATTGTCCTGCTTATACCCACATTCCTGATCATCTCAGAACAAAACTTGAAGTTAAAACCATCAAATGTATATTTTTTGGCTATGGTGTCCCTAATGGTATTAAAGGATATCGGCTCTATGATCTAGCAAATCAACGACTCTTTATTAGTCGTGATGTTATTTTCAATGAAGAGTATATATTATCTGGTTGGGATTCCACTTCATCCAACACAAGTCAATCACCTACTTGTTTATCCGAACCTGGTGATTCCTATTCTTTCCCTGAACTGGTGCCTCAACAACTTGACACTAGTATCCGATTGCCAGATATTTCCCCAGATATTCCGAAGCAGGACCCACCGAAGTAGGACCCACCTTTGTGGACACCACCACTTGATCCTCCGGATTCACCAACCTCTCCATCTGCTCACGCACGCTCACATCAGCGTCAAGAACAAATTAGTAAATCTCTTCCACGGTAGAGTTCTCAACGTTCAAATAAAGGTCAAAGAACCACTCCTCAATTCCATGATACAAATTTGTATTGCTTTGGCCTATTAGCCCAATTAGCTTAACCTCTTACAGTATCTAATGCTCTTTCTAGCCCAGATGCTCAAAATTGGAAACTTGCTATGGATAACGAGTATCTTTCTTTACTTAATAACAAAACTTGGGAATTAGTGGACCCTCCACCACATTGATCCATCATCAGCACTAAATGGATTTTCCAGCGCAAGTACAAATCTGATAGATCCATTGCCCGATTCAAAGCTCATTTTGTAGCTTGGGGTTTTTTACAAACACCAGGTCTGGATTTCTATGAAACTTTTTCACATGTTATGAAGATGACATCATTGAGACTTCTTTTAGCTTTGGCTACACTCTACAATTATCACATCCACCAAATGGATGTAATAACGGCTTTTCTGCATGGCATTTTACGTGAAGAAATTTTTATTTCCCAACTTGAAGGTTACATTCAACTTGGCACTGAACATAAGGTTTGCCAATTGCTCAAATCCTTATACGGCCTTAAGCACGCTCCCCGTGTCTAGTACGAAACTTTCGACTCTTTTCTCTCTAGCTAGGGCTTCATCAAGTGTCACTCCGACCAAAATGTTTATTCTAAAAGATTGTCTTCTTTATTAATAATTTTGGGATTGTACATTGATGATCTCATTATAATATCAGACAATCTCCAGCTTTTGACTATCACCAAAGCTATCTTTTCTCAGCGTTTCGCCATGACAGATAATCAAGAAATTGAGTACATTCTAGGTGTTCAAATTCACCATGATCGATCCAACAAGACACTAAGATTAATGCAAGAAAAAATATATTTCAGACCTTTTGTTAAAATTTCATATGGCTACTTCTCACGCTGTTGCAATGCCTCTAGAAGCCGGTGTCCGCTATTCTCGACACCAGGCTGATAATTTGACGAATGATGAACAATACTTAATCAATCAGGCTCCTTACAAACAAGCACTTGGCAGTCTCCAATACCTTGTCACATGCACACATTGGGATTTGGCCTTTGCGGTCAATCACTTGGCCCAATTTATGCAAAACCCTGCTCCAGTTCATTGGCTGGGAGTAAAGCGACTTTTCCGCTATTTGCGAGGTACTTCCACCCACGGTCTCATATACACTGGAGCAAGTCATGCTACCCGTCCACTTCACACACTTTGTGGCTGGAGTGATGCGGATTGGGCCGGCGATCCCGACACACGCCGATCTACCTCTGGTTATATATTTCAAATTGATTTGTCCTGTATACTCTCCTGGCAGAGCCGAAAGCAGTCTATTGTTGCTCTCTCCTCGACCAAAGCAGAGTATATTGCAACAGCCACGGCAACAAAAAAACTCTTGTGGCTTCAGACAATCATCACTAAGCTTGGTTACCATTTAGCTCTCCCTAGTATCCTTTATTGTGACAACCAATCTTGTATCTCCCTTAGTGAGAATCCTAAGCACCACGATCGCTTGAAGCATATAGATCTGCGATATCACTTCCTGCGAGAAAAAGTTCAATCTAAGACTCTTAAGTTGGAGTTTACTTCCACAGCAACCATGTGGGCGGATGTTTTAACCAAATCTTTATCCAAGGTCAAGCATTACGCATGCCTTCATGGTTTAAATTCTGGAGCTTCTGAGCAGCAAGGGGGCGTATCAGACAACAATTATGCTAAAAACTATTCTCCTACAAAAGCTTCAAATTTTTAAACTTTTCTACGTTAGTTTTCAGCTATACAGCTGAAGGGGGCGTGTTAGTTAGTCAGATTACATACTACTGTAACTTAGAATGAATAGCTACGTCCTAATGTCTCACACCGTTCTGTTAGTCAAGCGGTGCTTTCTTCCTGCTATATTAAGGCAGGATACCTTGTACTGATTACATTATTATTATAATATATTATTTCGTAATACCTTTCGTCTTCCTGTCAGTCTTGCATCTTCTTATCAACACCACGTTCTATACCCTCCCGACTCCCCTCTCACTCCCCACACTCCCGAGCACGCTGTCAAGATCTGAATCCACATCCATGTGAGAAACGAAGGAAACTCTGCAGCAATTGCTGAAGGAACGGACCCAGGGGAAGTAGACCCATGCACTCCACTGCACGAGGCTTCTCCCACAAGCTCAATTGCGTCCTCACAAGGACTCCCGCTCGGCTTCACTTCTGCCATCACTTCAAAAAGAAGTCGGTCTCTGACAGTCGCCACCACGAGTACTTTCTCTCCAAGAAAAAGTCGGCACCTCGGCCTCCCTCTCAAATTAGCAACAGGCACCACAAAACTTCCACCCCAACTAAAGTGGCTCAAAACACGCAACACGCTGAAGTAGGACTCGATCAAAAGCGCCTGGTCGGCATGCCCACCAGGCAACCGTCTCTTCGACAAGCAGACGAAGATCCGGTCAAAGCCGTGGTGCAACCAGATTGCAATGCAGCCTCACTGCAAAGCACACTAGCTCTGGGAAAGAACGTACAGCAAGCGCCGGCACACATCGAGATACTAACCAACCTAAACAGATCGTTCGAAGCCTGTCACTTTTGCAGTCTCGCCATCATACAGCTCACAGCCCACCCCTCCAATACACAGCTTCGAAATGGCTTAGATAGTCGGATCACTCCTGCACAACAACTCCTAGTATGGTGAGAGAGACTGACCAAGGACAGCCGGACAGTGGCCGGCAGGAACGACTTCACTGCCCTATTTCCACTGTCTTGCCTGTGGTAAGAAAACACTTGCAGTGGAATAATGAGGAATGACTTGCTGTAATTGAGTGTTGTAACTCAGTGAGGAATGGCTTTCTCTGAATGGTTTGCTGTAGTTTAGTTTGGTGGGACTTAGGAGGGACATCCGCAGGGAGACCGGCTGGCCTTCACCGCCCTCGGTTTTGCAGGAAGCGTGGATTTTTAACACACACCCCGCTACATGTGGGACCAGATACCGTCCTGAAATATCCGGTGGGGTGGCTTCCGCTCTGCCGTGGGCGGCTCCCGCGGCTCACCTCCATTTCTTCAATTAATTGTTGTCCTGCTTTGCTTTCCCCGTTCTCCCATGCGCCGAATTTCTTGCGAACGTTTCGATCCGTTGCTGAAAATGCCTGGGGTGCTAGGTAGGGATGAGGAGGGAGCAGGAGGACGAAGACTCGGGCAGCGATGACCAAGAAGAAGATGGGATTTATTACGATGCGATTAGCAATATCAACGGTGAATTCGAAGACAACGAGGAAGACGCCGAAGCAGGTGCGGTGCTCCAAATGGCTTGGAGTGAGAAGAGTGGGAAGGACAGGGGAAGGTTGATGGAGCTTTGTGCGAAGGTGCAGGCAAGCGGGGAGCGCACTATGACGGCTGACTGGTGACATTGCGGATCTTTGTGATTTTCGCATTTGACAAGTTTCAGGTTTGCAGAGGAATTGAGTCTGAGCCTTCGATCTTTTGGTTTGAATGTGTGTCAATTTGCCGAATGTGGAAGAGGTTTAGGTTATTATTGTAGTCGAATATTCCGGATTCAAGTTATTGGACTGTACTTAGTTAATTTTGGAAACTTTGTATATTCTTTCTTCACATCCTGTATTCTTGAGCTGTAACCTCCCAGATGTAATTGAAAATGGTTGGAAAAACTTTAGAAGTGGAATGCCATGCATTGCAACTTTGGATTAGGGTTGACGTGATTTTGTTTTCATTGCAGAGGATGTCCATCGCTGTTTTTTTAAAAGGATCATCGTTGGTGGTGTGTGCTCCAACTACGTACAAGTGGTAAGACTCTTGCTGTTGAGGCCGCTGCAGCAGCCACAACTAGCAGAGGGAAACGTCTGTTTTACACTGCACCTGTCAAGGCATTGTCGAATCCAAGACTTGGTGATTTCCGGTGCAGTCTCGGTGTGTGCCTACGCCCTTGTTTAGATATATGGAGTAGCGTAATATTCACTTCTGTTTTATTTATTTACTTTAAGAAAATTGCAAGTAGCTGTAATTTTAAAGAACGCAGAATTATTTCGGAGAATCACGGTCCGAGAACTCAAATCTGCACTATTCTAGCATTCTTTGTATCCATAGTTGAGAAGTGTTTCAAGTCTCTTTTGTATCTTCCCTTGAATTGGCTAGTTTCTTGGTGTGCAATGGGATCTTTTGCATTGGTGAAGTGTAGGGACGATGATTGTGCAGTTCGGAATGTTAAGTAATTTCCTTGAATACTCTGCACTAATCACGCTCAAGCTGTTGTCATGAAATTTAATACCCACAGGTTTGTTTTGTGTGTTTGCTAAATGGTGTTGATTTCCTCAAGCTCTTGGTAATACGGAACGGAGAAGACGAGTTGAAGGAAAAACTTTTCTACGTCTCGTTAACACTGCTTATCTCAATTCTTTGGGTTATCTGTCCCTCCTCTTGTTCTTGTCGATCGATCGTTTCTTTTACAAACCTAGGTTGAAGGCCAACTGATCCTGTAGAAAATAATCATGAATGGCTCTGCATCTTAGATTCTGCAGTTCTGTGCATGTCAATGCATGAGTTTTCCAGCTTTGATGTACGTACAGATCGACATGTGACTCAACATACAGGAAGGATTGTATCAAGGCCTTTCAATCTACATGTGTTTTTGAAAGAAGAAGCATTGAACTCAAACCCGTAGATGGCATTAGAAGTGTCCGTCATCATACCCTTGCCAAGTGTTTGTGGAGTTCTGCACCCGGTTCTGAATTTCGTGGATCAGAATGATGTAGTTGGTTTCCTCCTGCTGATATTAGTAGAAATCAGGGCAAACTGGAAAAAGGGGAGACTGATATATTAAGAAGCTGAAGTGGATTTTGCGAAGATCACTTTCGCAAGCATGAGTCAATTGTATGTTTGTATGATTTTGCTGCATCACATGGCTCTCCAAAAGAAGATGCACCCTTCAAAACGTTTGCCTTCCAACTGGCAGCAGGAATCTTTGTGAAGAGTCTGAACAGGAACTTATTATTCAAGAAGTAATTGCTCAGCTGATAATTTATTGATGCGTTGAAGTATCTTAATTGTTTTCCTCTTGTTGGTCGAAAGTGAAAAACACTTCCATTCTATTCCATGTTGAGTCCTTGGGTATGTTAAGCTGGAGGGGTGCGCTCGTGCGGAAATTTCATTTTCTTTTTGTCATAACCGCAGATTCTGGCTAAGTTGTGGATCGGCCAAAATACAAAATCAGGGTTTAGGCAACCTGTTTTGAGTTTCTGTTGTTTTCCGCACATGTATTCTCTGATTGCGTTCTTAAAGTGAAAGGTCTGCACTGTACAGTACAAACTGTTTCTTGTCGAATTTCGGACTTGTGAAACGACCATTCCTTTCGTCTATCAATAATAGTGATGACCGTGATTCTGTGGTTGCTGCTGCAGACAGACAACAAAAGGTTTGAAGAATGGTTCCCAAGTACACGCATTGAGCTTTAGAAACTCCACCCTTGGTTATTCCAAAATCGTCTGCTCTCGTTGGCTTGGGAACCACAAATTCTCAGAGACTCTGACCAACACAAGAAATTGGGCAGATTTCCCTGGCCAAGTGGCTCAGTTCTGTTAAAGAGGGTGCAAAATTAGCGTCATCTATAAATTTATTTGACAACAAAATTTTATTTTAGAAACTTATTTTCACGGAAATTGGTACAACACTATGAGATTTTAGCATGCTGTGATGCAATTATTCTACAAATAGTGAGTTTGGTAAATTAGTGACACAAGAAC
Organism: Straminergon stramineum; assembly: GCA_963920665.1. Taxonomy (NCBI): domain Eukaryota; kingdom Viridiplantae; phylum Streptophyta; class Bryopsida; order Hypnales; family Calliergonaceae; genus Straminergon; species Straminergon stramineum. The sequence goes on from OY987264.1 coordinate 5,058,544, forward strand.
AAATCAATGTATTTTGAAAATATGCCAATTATTGTGACCTTGTTGCTCTATGACACAAAAAGACCATGGACATACATAATTAGATGTATGAATCAAGTGATTCTATATTGCACCAATTCAATGACTGATCATCTCAAGAACCCTTGCCATATGAAATTACTGGTGTTATACTTCAACTATTAAGTTAACATTAAGGTAACATAAATTTGACATCAATTGACATTATTTCTCAAGGAGATCACTCCTTTTAATTTAAGGTATACACTTGAGTTAAGAGGATATTTGATGTGGTGTTATTTACCTTAATTATTGTATTTAAGATGACCATATTTACATAACAAGCTACAAGGGGCAAATTTTCAATACCCTATGGTTTTTTGTAAATTCATTCTTGTGATTTTTAACCACTAAAAGTTATTGACTATATATTTTCACCAAAACACTCCAAAACTGCCGTTTCTTAATACAAGTACCAAATTCTAGAAAAAAAACATTTTAGGGCCCATGGAACTATAGGATCTTTTAGAACTCTAGTTTGAGAAGATGGGGAAAATATTCAGAAATTTCCATTGTGTAGATTGCAAGATATAAGTGTTTGAACTAATAAAAATTCTTTTTTTGGCCCTACAAAAAACCAAGTAGTTGCACTTCACAAGGTCACATTTGTAGGAAAAATTGTCTAAAATAGTGGTGCTTCTTTGGATTCATTCTTCAAGTCAAGTTGGCTACATGCTTGAAAAAGTTTAGATCATTTGGAATTGTACAACATATAGAAAAAAATAGTAAGTAGAAAGAAGTAGAGAATGATTCAAAACCCTAAACCCTTAAGAAATTAGTTAAGGAATTGAAAAATACCAATCCAAAGGGTGATTATATTGTAATAAACAATCTACTTCCTATGATTTTTTTTCTAAAAATATTGAAAGTTGAGTTAAATAAAGGACTTCAAAGTTTATTTTGGAGTAGATAATCTATAATTGCCTACAAACTAAAACTCCTCATAACTTTCATCCCATTAATCAAAATGGAATGATTCAAAGCTTTCCACATATATATAAATTTGGAAAATCAATTTCAAATTTTTGTTTATGAGAGAAGTGATTTTTTTTCTAATCTACCCAAATTTCTTGGTCTAGAAAAAAAATCTACCTAACATATAGTAACTTTTTAACCATGCACTATAACAAAATGGGTGTTTTATGACTACAAAATATGACTATAGTCAGTTGTAAAATCTCAAAATATGAATCACATAGAAATTATTGCAGATGACACACAATCTCATTAGGTCTAGGCATTACCAATTAGTCATATTAGACATGAATAATATTTGTAGTCATATGTGTTGGGGAAATAATTAGCCATATTTTTCCAAGGTGGCATATATACGTTGACCACCCTTGGAGGCTTGACTTTCTCTTGATTTACTTGGGCATGAGAAAAAAAAGCCTAAGTAGCATGTGACTCCATGTAGTCATATTTTCAGTTGATGTGGAATATGACTATAGTAAGGCATATTTTGGTTGACGTGGCATGTGACTTTGTATAGTCATATTTTTGATTGATGTGGAATATGACTCTTTTGAATCATATTTTCTATTGATGTGAAAAATGACTTGTGAGTCATATTTTTTGTTGATGTGGAATATAACTCTCATGAGTTGTATTTTTTATTGATGTCAAATATGACTCTCATGAATCATATTTTTGGCTAATGTGGCAATTTGCATGGAATTATACTAGTAATTTTATAATTGAATGTACTGATATTTTAAAAAATATAGAGTCACATTTTTGGCATGACTGAGAATATTATGTGACTGCAACCAATCATATTTTTACCAAAATATATTGTGAAATATGATTATAGTGAGTGATACTCCCCAAAAGTGAAAGTTGTTGTAATAGATTCATGTACATGGTTTGTAATTGGAATAATTGAGATTTATAGTAACTTCTATCATAAATTACAATCACATTTTCCATACATTCTAAACAAACATGATGCATTGCAGTCATGCATCAATATGGTTTAAGTATGTATCTCGGGAAGTATCAGCTCTTCCAGAGCGAAAGCATCATGAATGTGCCTTTTTGTAGCAACAATATATTTCCTCAGTGTTAGCTATTGCCTTCACATTGATAAAAAACTCCGATTGGACATTTGCGGGGACATTTGCCACCTTCCTCTAAAGAATAAGATGCTTCCTTCCTTGTTTTTAACCTTGTACCGTTGCTAAGGACACTAAATGTTCGATGGATGACTTCACCTAAGACTAGAGGATGGAAAGAAATGTTTCTTCATCCAATTTCTTTATTTGGAAGGTACTTTAGTATATTTTCAGTGAATAGTATTGCAAAATCCCTCATTATGATCTTGTTTGAATTTTCTAAAGAAGAAGATGCTTAATCCATGGATTACCCTTGTAGTGCATTAGGGCCATTTCTTGCTATTTATGCTCAATGTGAATTTTAGCCACAAAAGTGGCATTTTTTGAATTTGAGTCCAATTGAAGAAATGAGGCTTACCCGCTACATTTTCTAGTCCAATTGGAGATTTTGAAAAAAACTAAGTTAACCTTCAGTATTTTATAGCAATATGAACATTAGGCCTATAACCATGGTTTGTTTATTTTCTAATCATAGGATGACATGGTAACTTTGTTTTATACCAAGATGTTATACACTATATTATACATCTAGAGTGAAAATTTCAAATTTTTTGAGTATATTTGATATATTTGATATGAATCTTCTTACCTTATTTCTCAAGAAATTCACAATAATTGCATTAATTTCACAACAAATTTTTTTGAAATTTTTACAACTTGTAGCAACCAGGCAATTTCAGCTTTGAAAAATAAATATAAATTTTTTCATTCATATCTAGTTGAAAAATGGCAATAAACAAAGTGACAAACATAACTCAATGGTCATGGGCCCGTCCTTATAGTGTTAAGATGGAATTTGATGTCTTATTTGAACTCCAGCTATTGTCATTTTCTGGAAGGACTTTGTCACTAATGAATATAAAATCTGGTAGAGTGTGTTCACTCGATGCAACACGATTTCTGCCTTGGTCTAAGTTAACTTAAATTTAGATACTAAAAGTATGTTTGCACTTAGTGTTAGGAGTGATGTTTGCAATGTGAATCTAATACAGAAATAGGTCTAAATTCATTCCCTAAGACCTTCAGTAACAACACTCTTTAACACCAAGTATAAACATACTTTAACATAAGCAGTTAAGTGCTCTTCTATCTAATTCCATGTCCTGGAAACTTACTCCAAATTTCTGTACATTTTGGGTTTTCTGCTTGGAATGTGATCTTCTTCGCAGAGTGGCTGTTAAGTAAGTTTAATGTCAGCTCGGTTGTCAATGGGAAGCTATATGTTCTCATTTTGTCAGAATAATATTTCCAAAGTGGAAGACAACGACTTAGGTAGAACAACTTCAGAGATTTACTAACAGGAGCAAGGCAGCAAGTGATGTTCCCCAAGCCTTTAGCACTCCTCTTCCAGAGTAATAAGAAATATTGTGTTTATGAGTACACAAGGAAATATATTTTTATCCATATTTGTATATAATAAATCCAAATATGATACATCATATATTTTATATCATTTTCATATTTGTATAGAGTGTCTACATTCATATATCTGTATATACTAAATTGTATTCATCTATAGTATTTGTAAGGGACATGGGACAATACCTCGTTTCCATTTTTCCATTTTTCAGTGCATGGTCAATCTGGGGTCATAGCCATGGATGGATTTCCTGGTCACACCAACCATTTCTAGTAGGCACGTCACAGACTTCTTTGAGTAGCTTGTCTGGGATAAACATAATTGAAGGTGAGCTCCTGTTTCTAAAATTCTCCAAAATGTATCTAACTTACCACATAAGAAATTCTTCGGAGACAATACCCCTTCAGGTTTTAGAGATGTTTTAGATGAAGTGAAAATATAAACAAAATCTTTAATGGATGTTGGAATTAGTGAAGAAAGAGGAGCTAAAGTAAAGAAAGTAATTGTATTGAATTGGAGAATGAATGGTAGGCAACTAGAACAATCCATCATTGGATTTAGAGTTATATGAGAATATCTATCTATGTATAGCAATTGTCATTGATGCATGGAGAATCCATATGTAGAAACCTCATGAAAGATTCACTTTGAGGGCTTTTGGATTTGGTAGACATTGCTTTCATGATTCATAGAAAGCAATCATTAGTGAAAAATATACATTCAATGCATGAAAAGACTTGCTAAACTTGTTAAAACCTAGGTGGTGGTCCAAAATTCCATAATTGTGAAGGTGAATTATAAAATGCAACTTAGAATAATAATAATTTAATGATGACTCTTGACAATAGTTGTAAAATATGACCTAGAGATCATATCCATATGGTTAGATTAACTAGTTTGCAAACCAATATTTTTTAATAAAATGTGAAGCCAAAAATTAATATTCCATCAAAATTTGATTGTAGATTGAATTTTATTTTATTTTATCAAGAATTATTTACCTTGAAACTCAAAATCTTAAAGTCTAATCATAGTGACTTTTGAAGATTTTTCATTTCCTTTTTTTATTCAAGTCATTCTTTTAAGGGTCAATTTTTGAACTGGAAAAGTTATTTTTTAGGCTGGAACTACCAATGCCCTTTGAATTATAGAATATTTGCAAAGCAAGGTCTTCAAAGTCTATTTATTTACAAATGTTGAAGAACAAATACAATAATCTTAAGAAAAAAATTGATGGATGAAAAAATATATTTTTGTGTACTTGGTATGTATTTGTATTCTTTCATTGTTCAAAATTTGAATGCCTACTCTTTAAGGGTTTCATATGAAAAGCACTTGCCATGAGCATATTTTAAATCTTCTACTTGAAATTGACACAAGTTCAATTGTGCTTCTTTTATGATTGATCATCACTTACATAGGGGGATTTGAAGCCAATGTCTACAATAGAAGATGGAAAATAAACTTGGAAAAAACACATTGTCAACCATAATATATGAAAAAACTAAAAACATTACTATACATAATATTACATATTGTATTATATTGTGACAACCTTCTTTCCAAATAGTGCCTATCCATTGGATCCCTCTTTGTGTTCGCTTTTCCCCCAAACCCACCAATATTGTTCAAGATATAGAAGGAATGCATCTTTTGTAATTCTTTTCACGTATTTCCATGTATTACACAAAGACATGGAGACATGCCCTTGTATAAATGCACATAACTACTGCATGCAATTGTATTTTCAAGATCCGATTGCTTCAATTCATTCTCTATTTTATGAATTAGTGAACATTTCCGAATTCACTTCCAATTCCTCTTACATTATAAGTTATTTCTGTTTTTCATATGGTGGAAACCTGGTTTTGTTTCCCTGGGTCAACATTCAAACAAACAACACAACATATTCAATATTCTTGTTAGTGTCACATGGAGCTATACCCTTTGTACCGAAATGGAGGCGGAAAATACCAGCAGCTCTTGATGGGAGACAATCAACCCACATGCGTCAACTATGAAAATTGAGACAGAGCGTTTCATTTGTGTCAAAAAATTTAAAAAAAAATTGAGACAAAGAGAAAAGGCTACCCAGGACTTAATACTGCAGCCATGTTAGGAACAAGACTATTTGCATTAATAACCATTCTGTCTTGATAGTTATGGCCCAAAATAGTCTGCATTGAAAGGGAGTGTGCAGATAGCCACTAACTTGATTCTCAATGCACAAAGAGACTGAGTTGGTTAATTTGAAGTGAATGATTTTGTAATCTTGGATAGGTAGTGAAGGATCTGAACATTTGACCAATTCAAAGTGAAGTTGGAAACTAAGTTTGGAAGTGAATTCCCTTGGTCTATGGTGTCATTGGAGACAGATACACCTACTACCTCCACACTTGGAGTTGACTGTTTCCTCTGGTATAGTTTTTGCTCGTTGTACAAACTTTGAGATATACCATTAGTGCTAGGACTTTCACTTACATACATTGTACATCAACTTTCTATTGAACTTCTTTAGTAAATAGAAATAGCTAATTCCATGTTGTATGTTCCTATCAAAGGGAATGTAGTTCTCCAATTATAACTTGAAAAGAAGGTCTTTGAAAAGGATGAGTTTCCCAACATGCCTCCACCAACTCCCACAGCTTAGGAAATACTTCGTCAAGCAAAGAATGTCTTTCACCTATGATAACATCATCCCGCTTGCTCTTGGTATATCCATCAAATGGTACTTGACCTGTCAATATTTCATAGCATGTCATTCCAAAACTATAGACATCCACCTTCTCAGTCCATACCTCACCATTTCGATCTTCTTCATTCTTTTGAAGCTCTTGCAAAATTTCAAGAGCCCTCCAAAATAAAGTTCCTTTCACAAACATTGCACACCTTTTCATAATTTGCTACACGGCAAAAAATTGAATCAACCCTTCCTTCTAATAGGACATTGGCAACTTTCAAATCTCTTTGCAACATACCTTCCGCATGCAACCCTTGCATCCCCTTGCTATCTTTGACATAATCTTAATGGATTCTTGAAATGAGAAGGATGGTTGTTCTCTTTCACTACATACATTGCACATGGAGAAGTTTGTAGTGAATTTAGGTCAATGCAAGAGAGGAGCTCTGTGTTTGTATTTGAAGATTGTGATTCAAACATTTATAGAGAGCAATGTATGATTTGGGGTGTGACATTGTTAAAGGACGGGAGGTTTGTATTCGTGATGTCTTTCACTTTGGGATCAATGGGTGGTTTCATTGGATGCTTTGAGATCAATAAGTGGTTTCATTGGATGCCCCTACGTGTACTTTCTCTCCAAGAAAAAATTCTCACCTTGACCTCCTTCTCAAATTTGCAACAACAACGACACAACTTCCACCGATGGAAGGGTCACTGTGTTAAAAAAATAAGGATATAGGTGCGAACAACCACTATTTTATAGGGGGGTATGAATTATTAAAAACAAATTCACATGTTATCATTATGTAATTTTCTAATGAGACCTATTATTCCATACCCTATAGTACATTAAAGATGTCCAATATCATTTTCAATACCCTATATTACTCTAAACCCTCTATTTTTAAAATACCCTATCATTTGTTCGCACGCATGTTGCTACTCCAACCACTCACTACCCCACTCACTACCCCAAGCTCTTCCACCCCAACTAATGCGGCTCAGAACACGCAACACGTTGAAGTAGGACCCGATCACAATGGACTCGATTTGCATGACACAAGGCAACCTTCAGTTGGACAAGAAGACGGACATCTGGTCAAAGCGGTGGTGCAATTAGATAGGCAACGCAGTGTCACTGCGAAGCATGCTAGCTCCAATCCATCACAACAAGCACTGGGACACAGATACGAACTTAGATCACAGCCCGTCACGTCTGCTTTGGATCCTCGCCTTCACACAGCTCACAATCGACCACCAAATAGCTAGCTTCGACTGTGCTCAGATAGATTGTTCTCCAAATTAACTACACTCTCACTTCGTAGGCTGGAGCGGGTTTTCAGTCGGTAGCAAGGAGCAGCAAACCCTAGTCAAGGCGTGAGAGAGAGAGACCGACCAAGGAAAGACTTACCAGTGTTCCAAGACAATAGAGTTGCAACAATGTGCTCCATAGTGCACTTGGGGAACTTTTTCATAAAGGCTTGGGGAAAGGCCCCGTCCCTAAGTCGAAGACCAAATTTGGGATCGGCCTCACTGCCCAGAGTAGAGGCTGCCTGGGAGGAGGACGGCATGGCCAGGAACGAAACGATGGTTATGGGTTGAGAGACCGCGGAAGCCCTCATACTGCATTAGGGATTGAAATGTGTGCCAAGTATATGCATATCTGGACTCTCCATCGTCACTTGGCCCTTGTTGCAGTCGCCAACGTACTACCTGGTAGAGATATGGAGCCATAAAATACGGCACAAAGCTTCGACGATGCTCCTAAAATTGCGAAATCTGGGCATGTCATGAGCTGCCAAATCAAAGATTTCAAATTTTTTCAGACCCCTTAAATTGCAAAGCTATGTGAGACGAGAATGAGACCTGGGCCAAGCCCTTTGCACAAACCACGCAGTCCTTCCTCTCGCAGAATGCTCTGGAAAGCATCAGAGAAGCGCAGATACGGCTTACGAGCATCATGGCCTATATTGCAAAATCATAGTTGCGGTTTCGAGACAAATAAGCTTATCATGGACACGGTCATGAACTCAGGTCCTGAGCGGTGAATTGCAAAATCTTTTTTCATTTTGATAATTGAAAATATGATGGATATAACAATGATGGGCCTGACGTCAGTAAGCAATAGACGTTGGCCTCAAGTCTCACACTGAACGAAATTTGGAATCCAGAAGCTCCTGTATAACACCCACTGTTGCGTGAAGCACTAAGTCAGGGTTATAATTTTGTTCCATTCTCCAACTTCTAGTTCAGTACTGAATTGGAACTTTCTTCAACATTTTGCAAACATTGTATGAAGTTGCTGTATTGGGACAATGACTGTCTTTGCTTATCACCAGTCAGTTTCCATGTTTTCACTTCAGGCTTACAGGTTGTGATATATCCTTCTGCTGAATCCACTTCATCTTTCAGGAGAGCAAGCGATTGTAAGGACGTATCCCGGGAAGTATCCGCTCACCCAGAGCGAAAGCATTCAAGAATGTGCCTTACTGTACCACCATTTTATTGTGCACATCTCAATGTCAGCTATTGCCTTCACATTGACGGAAAACTCCTGTTGGACATTTGCCACCTTCCTCTGAGGAATAAGACGCTTCCCTCCTTGTTTTTAAGATGGAATTGTATGTCCTATTTGAAATCCAGGTATTGTCATTTTCGAAGGGCTTTGTCACTAATTAAGATCTGGTAGAGTTGTTGACTCGATGCAACACGATTACTTGGTCTAAATGAGATAAATAGTTCGGTACTCTTCTATCTGATTTCGTGTCCTGGATCGAATCACTGCGAATTTCTGTACGTTTCTGCATTTCTGCTCGGAGTGTGATCTTCGAGTTCTTCGCAGAGAGGGTGTCAGTGTCAGCTCGGTTGTCAGCTTCGCTGACTGGTTGTTAGTGTGTTCTTCTTCGCTCGGTAGCCATCTGTTCTCGTTTGGCAGAATGATATTTGCAAAGTGCAAGACGATGAGGTAGAATGACTTCGGAGATTTCCTCACAAGCGCAAGGCAGCAAGTGACGTTCCCCAAGCCCTGCGCGCTCCCCTTCCGGAGGAGCGTTCCTGATTTTGAACGAGAACAACCCCTCAAGGACCAGGGGTAGTCCAAATTACCATAATTTTGAAGACGGATTATAAAATGAAATTTAGAATAATAATTTAATGATGACTCTTGAGCAAAACGCCATCCTTCATTAAGCTAGGGGTCAAAATCCATCCCATGTCCTACAAGGGTCTGGTCTATTTACAAATATTTGGGAGAATCAAATAGAGATATTAAGAGGTTTAGAAGTTTAGATTTTCAAGCAATATGAAATAATATCTTTTTGCTTATACAATCATATAAATATATTTGTATTTGCATAAAATAAATCCAAATATCAATACATCATTTAATGTTTATCATTTTCATATCTATATATAGTGTCTACATTCATATATTAATATTTACTAAATTGTATTTATATATACAGTAGTAGCCATATGGGACATAGAACAGGACATGGGACACCACCTCATTCACATTTTTGGATGCATACTAGTTAGTCTATGGCAAAAGCCCATCGCAAGCATCCATAGATGGATTTCTAGGTCACACCAACCATTTCTAGTAAGCACTTCACAAACTTCTTCAAGTAGCTTGTCTGGGAGAAAGTAACATGATTGAAGGTAAGTTCATGTTTGTGTAATTCTCCAAAATGTATCTGCCACATAAGAAATTCTTAGGAGACATTATCCTTTCAGGTCCTAGAATTATTTTGGTCAAAGCAAAAATATAGACAAAATTTTGAATAGATGTGGGATTAGTGAAGAAAGAGGAGCTTAAATGAAGAAAGTACTTGTATCAAATTGGATAATGGGTGATAGACAACTAGGACAATCCCTTGTTGGTATTGCAAGAATTTAGAATTTCGTGACAACATATACATAGTTGTTGACATAAACACATGGAGAATGCACCCATAACAAACTCATAAAAGATCCACTTCGAGAACCTTTTGATATAGTAGACATTGCGTTTGAAATTCATAGAAAGCAATCAATAGTGAAAATTGCATATTCAATGCATGAAAAGACATGTTTAACTCCTTAAATGCTAGGTAGTGGTGAAGATTTCTAAAATTGTGAAAGATGTATTATAAATGCAACTTAGAAGGATAATTTAATGATGATTGTCAAACAAAAATTGTAAGATAGGATCCCTATATATATGTACAATTAGATCAATTAGTGCAGTCATTTTTTGAATTGAAAAAGTTACTTTTCAAGATGAGGCCTGCTATGCCCCTTTGAAATTTAGAATATTTGCAAATCTAAGTCTTCAAATTCTATATTGTACAAATGTTCAAGAACAAACACAAGAATCTTCAAAAACTGTCACTTGGTCAATGACACTTGAATTGAATTGATTGTTGTTGGTTTCATAGTATATCCCCAACCTATATATGTATGTATTAGAGGTGAGGGAAATTTTGTAAAGGACGATAATTGGAATAATTTGGACACTTAAATATTATATGTAAGATAGACCCATTTAAAAAATAGATTGAAGAAATTTTTTTAAAAACCCATAGGGTATTGGAAATATACTCTTGTAGCTTTTATGTAAAAATATGGTCATCTTAAATGCAATAATGAAGATAAATAGCCCCACATCAAACACCCTTCGACTCAAGTATATACCTTAAATTACAAGGAGTAATCTCTTTGAGGAGACATTACTTTTTAAGGTTTGAGAGTTGTTTTGGTCAATGCAAAAATACAAATAGAATCTTTAACAAATGTTGAATTCGTGAGGAAAAAATAGCCAAAGTGAAAAAAAACATGTTCTGAATTGAAAAATGACTGATAGACAATGGGATCCAAAATACCAAGACAATCTACAATTGGTACTACCAGAATTTAGAATTTCATGATAGTGTATACATTGTTGTTGACATCAACATATGGAGAATGCACGAATAGCAACCTCCTAAACAATTCCCTTTGAGATCCTTTGGATTTGGTAGACCTTGCTTTCATGATTCATACAAAACAATCAATACTAAAAAATACACATTCAATGCATGAAAAGACATGTTTAATCCCTTAATGACTAGAAAATGGCCCAAATTTCCAAAATTGTGAAGATGTATTATAAAATACAACTTAGATTAATAATATAATAATGAACCTCAAAGAACAATTATAAAATATGATCCATAGATCATCAACTAGCTCCCAATCCAATAACTTTCAAGAAAAATTTGAAGCTAGAATTGAAAACTCATTCTAAAATCAATTGTAGATTGGATGATTGTGATTTGTCAAAGATTTAAAAGTATTCTAAATATGATATTCTAAAAATATTAATTTTAAGGATTTTCCTTTTCCTTTTTTATTCAAGTCATATTTGAAGGGCCATTTTTGAAATAAAAAAGTTATTTTTGAGGCCAAACTTATAATTTTCCTTTGGACTATAGAATATTTGCAAAGTAAAATCTTCAAAAATCTATATTGTACAAATGCTAAAGAACAAACACATGAATTTTCAAAAAATCAATAGATGAAAAAATATATTTTCATGTGCCCGGTATGTGTTCTGCTATTGGTCAAAATTTGAACACTTGATCCTTTAGGTTTTAATACAAGAAGTACTCAATATGAGGGTACACAAGATAAAACGGAATTCTTTTGTGATTGATCAATAAGGGGAGTTGAAGCCAACATCTATAATAGAAGATAAAAAAAGACTCTAGAAAAAGCACATTGTTGACCATAATAAATGAAAGTACGGAAAGCATTGCTATAATAGTATTACATGTGTATCTTTGGGGCAACCTTTCCAAATAGTGCCTATCTACTTGAGCCCTCTTTGTATTTGATTTTTCCTCCCCAAAATTGCCTATGCTATTGAATACATAGAAGGGACACATCTATGGTAATTCTTTCCACATATTTCCATGTATTAGATAGACTTGTAGACATATCTATGTATAAATGCACATAAATATTGGATGCAATTGTATTTTCTAGATCTAATTACTTGAATTCATTCTCTGTCAAATGAATTAATGACCTCCATTTCATAACTCACTTCTAGTTCTTCTTAGATTATAAGTTATTTCTATTTTTCATATGGTGGAAACTAGGTTTTGATTCTTTAGGACCTAGAGGCTAAATGGTTAACATTCAAACCAACACAACATATTCAACATTCATGTTAGTGTCACAAAGAGCCTTACCCTATGTACCAAAAATGGGGGCGGAAAATATGGGCAGTTCCTGGTGGGCGACAATAAACCCACATGCATCTACTGCAAAAATTGAGACAGAGGGAAATGGCTACCTAAGAATTAATAGGACTTCTAGCCATGTTAGTAACAAGACTATTTCCATTATAGGAGAACCACACATCACCAACCACTTAAACATTTTTTGCATGACTTAGAGTAGTAGAAGGCAATGTTAATTTTTTGCCCTATAGAGAGATAGAAATGATGGGGGTTGTCAAATTTTCATAATTTTTTCCCTTAACCCTTGAACGCCGGGTTGGTGACCATGGGAATTAGCCATTTTGGAACGTGTGACATCATCCACTTTAGAAAAACTAGAAATACTCATTGGGAGTCAAACTACTGTAGAAGATCTTCCCTTTCCACCCCTAATTCCGAGGATGAATAGTTGTAATTTTGTCCTACACAAGAAAATTCCTTGTCATTCATCGGACACTAATCATCCACCACGTTGTTCAAGGGTTAAATTCAAATTGTTATGAATTGTAGAAGCCTAAAGTTGGCCTACACCCATTCCCAACACATGGATTCTTCCATCGTTGCTTATCTAAAGACTAATTTGACTCTCAAAACAAAGCACATGTGTCATAACAATGATGGCTAGAAGATGGTTGGAAACCAAGAAACTAATGGTTACTTATCTGAATCATCTCTCTATTGAATTTCCCATTACTTATGCATTGTCTATGGGGCTTGGCTGGTAGTGGGTGGTTCTACCATAATAACCATTCTGTCTTGATAGTTAAGGCCCAAAATAGTCTGCATTCAAAGTGACCAAGACCTGGATTCTCAATGCACAAAGTGAGTTTGTTTCAAATGAATGATTTTATAATCTTGAATAGCCAGTGAAGCATGTGGACTTTTGACCAATTCAAAGTGAAGTGGGATTGAGAATGCTCCATTCAGCATTTCATTTACGGTGGCCCTCAGCAGCGTATTCGTAACACAAGGTGGACACCCCATTCTCGACCATGTCCAGTATACATTTCCACAGTGCCAGAATACACTCTTTGGATCTTTTTTAGAATTTGAACATGAGAATTCTCATTTGGAGAGCAAAGTTAGCCTACAGTCAAGAAAGGGTGCTCTCATAATTTTCATTTTTGAAAATAACTAATTCTTGCGTTGAAATCCTACTTTGGAAATTCAGTATGTCAAAACTTAAAACATGTCAGTCAAATATGCAGAGCCAAGTCACTACTATACCGTAGTTGTTGAAACAAATAATGTAGGAATAGCTAAGCGCATGCACCATATTCCCTGTATGATGCAATTGAACTACATGGCAATTGCTCCACCACCAGGTCATATAAAGCCTTTTTCCACAGCATCCACAGTAACTTACTGTAGCTTTCTCACTAGGATGCATAGCCAAGTTGACACTACATGTCTGCCTTCAGCCCCCCGATTCATTGCAACAGCTGCTTTGCGAGCTTCTCACAGTTCTAAGTCATATACCATCACTACCACTTTCCAATCTTGAGTCGCTTCTGAGTACACAGACAGAGGGCACAAAAGTGTACCAAAATAATTACACTGTGACCTTTACAACCTCTCTCTGTATATAATATGAACACCTCAAAACAACATTCTGGAATAGCCTCCAAACTTGTCAAACTATGATTGACTGGTCGCACATTCAAACCATGCCATGGTCATTCATTTGACAGTAAGATTAATATAAGGAGGTCAAGGAGCAGATACAAAATGCACTCAAAACTTGAACAAACAAACCTACAAAAATAATCGAGCAGCATACTGTGATATGGCAATCTGCATATATCTGGGATGTCCGCGGAGCTAGCTGTTGCAAAATGCAAGCAGCAAAATGGAACAAACCCAAACAAATGTTTGAAGAATCAAATTGAGTAAAGTAGGAGGCTCGAATTCCATTTGGACATTTAGAATCGCCCCTACTTTAGCTCTGAAATGGACATAAGATGGTCCTTAAATCAATCTCTGTAGTCATTTGAATGAATCGAGAAAAAAAGTATAATTCACTGCAAGAGACAATCATTGTCCTTGCCTCCCCATTTCTCATTATAACTTCAAGTGAATAATTTATGAAAGACCTAATTTCATAAATAGGGAGCTATGGCACAACTTGTATAAAAATTCATAACTAATTCAATAACACTTCAAAAAATATAAAACCACTTGTGTTACATTCTACATTTAATTATCTTTGTCTAAAAAATAAGCTAAAAATATTCCCGGCATGAAAAGAAATACACAAAAAAGGCAAACCAGCCCCTAGATGAGCAGTTTATGAGCCTACTACCTTACCATGATACTTGCACTCAATTGTTTTAAGTAGGTGAACTTGCTACGGAAATTGACCCATAATAGATCATTGCAAATATAAGATTATTGCTATCAAATAGTGCATAAGGGCCATTGCCAATATAGAAGTTGGTGATGAAAACAAAGAATGAAGGAGATGCAAATAGAGAAGTTGCAATCAACTTTTTGGACTACTATACAAATGAAATTATTTACATACCTAATTAGCATCCATACTGTCTATTTCACGCGAGCGAGGTATCCCTTTTCTCGTGCTTTGAAAAAACAGATGGACTTGTACCTTTCCAAGAAAATAAACAATTAACTTTATATAGTGAAATTAAGCCCTAAAGGTTTTTGACTATGTTTTCAACCAAAATGCTCCAAAATTGCTATTTCTAGTACAAGTACTAAATTTTGGAAAATAAACATTTTTGGACACTTGTAACCATAGGATCTTGTAGTACGGAGTTTCAAAAAGATGTGGAAAACATTTAAAAAAATTTCACCTTGTACATTGCAAGATATTAGCATTTGAAGTGACAAAAAAATCCCTTTCTTTGCTCTTCAAAAATTTGGGCAAATACACTTCACAAGGTCAAATCATTATGAAAAAATGCACAAAATAGTGGTAACTCTTTAAATTCATTCTTCTAAGAAATTTGGCTACATAATTGAAATTTTTTAGATCACTTGGAATTGTACAACATGTAGGAAAAAAATAGTAAGTAGAAAAAAGTAGAGAATGATTCAAAATACAAAATTGTTAAAAATTTATTTATGGAATTGAAAAATGCCAATCCCAATGGTTGTAATATTGTCATAGACAATCTACACCTTATTATTTATTTATTTTCAAAGATATTAAAAATTGAGTTAAATAAAGGTCTTCAAAGTTTATTTTAGAGTGGATTTATTCCATAACTACCCACAACTAAAACTCCTCATAACTTTCATCTCATATTCAAAAGTTATGAAAATGATTGGGCCATAAAGCTCCTCCCTAGGCACATGTGTCAAAATTTCAAAGAAACAAAATAAAAATTCCATTCATAGTGAGTTGCTCCAAATCACTATGTTGCCAAAAAAACACCATTTGGTCCTTTAGGAGTTAAAGGGAATCAATTCATTCCAATTGATCCATGTTCCTCACCCTATACAATATATTAGCTAAATCTTACATCACTAGCCATACCCACTAGCTCTAATAGAAGGACCTCTTCTATAAGTTAAGTCGGTGCTATTCCAACACAAACCTAAATCTGCCATCATATACCTATATTGTTATACACACACACCTTTGAGATGTGGACTCCAATCTTGTATTATTAGGTTCTTTCACATCATCAAGTGCCTCGACTAGAAGATTCTCCCCAACAAGTACAAAATCACTTGAACATGAAGCCAATGCTTCCATTTTTTTCATTGCCTTCAAGTTTGAAAGTAAATCACCTTGGTCAATAATATCAACGAAGATAGATACAACTACTATCTACACACTTAGAGTAGATTGGCTTCAATCCTTAAACGACTACTTTGCTTGGTATACTTTTTGCTTTTAGCTCAAACTTTGAGATGTACTCCTAGTGCTAGGACTTTCCCTTACATACATAATACATCCATTGTCTTCTGGAACTCCTTAATAAATAAAAATATCTAATTCCATGTTGTATCTTCTTGCCAAAGGGAACTTAGTTCTCTAATTATAACTTGAAAAGAAGGTCTTTGAGAAGGTTGTGCATGCCAACATGCCTCCACCAACTCCCGTAGCTTTGGAAATACATACTTAGACAAAGACGGTCTTTCACCTTTGAAAACATCACTCCACTTGCTCTTGGTGTATCCATCAAATGGTATTTGACTTGTCAATATTTCATAGCATGTCATTCCAAAACTATAGACATCCACCTTCTCAATCCATATCTCTTCATTTTGATCTTCTTCTTTCTTCTGAAGTTCTTGCAAAACTTCGGGAGCCCTCCAACATACCTTCTCTATGCAACCCTTGCATCCTCCTTGCTATTTGTTCCATAATCCACATAGAATCATGAAATGAGAAGGTTGGTTGTTCTCTTCTATTTTTGGACAACAAGTTGAAGTTCCAAGGATGAGTGTTGTGTTCCACTTTGAGATCAATGAGTGTGCGCAAATCTCCCCAATACCTCTCCATTAAGAATGCAAACCTCCCATCCTTTAACAATGTTGCACCTGAAATAAAACATCGGTGTCTTTTAAGGTTTGAATCAAAATCTTCAAATACAAACCCAGAGATCCTCTCCTCCATTGACCTAAATTCACTACAATCTTCTCCATCCTTTCTCATGGAGCGGGGCCAGTGGCTTTTCAAATTGGCCAAAGAAAATCCTGCATCCAATTTTAACACCTTCAAGATACGATCACCAACAAACCAAGGTGCTTTGGCTTTGAAGATCTGGGCTTGACCTCCCTCTGCAATTAGGGACCCCAACTCCAAGTTGTCCCCCCAATTCTGAAAGAAATGGGGGGCACTTTCCTTTAACTCCTCCCAATTCGAGAGTTGGTTAGGACATGGGGCTGAAATGGACTAGTGGATGTCGTGACCAGGAACTTTACTCCACGTCGACTTGGATGCCGCAATTCTGTTCAAAACTTGTTGTTCTTCTGCATTTGTTGTGCTACGGATGCAAGTTCCAACGTTCTGGGCCCAGACAACCCACTTCTTCTCCATCCCCAGACTCTCGAGCATGTTGTCAAGATTTGAATCCACATCCATGTGAAAAACGAAGGAGACTCTACATCAGTTGCTGGAGGAACGGACCTGGGGAAGTGGACCCAACCTTTCCACTACACGAGGCTTCTACCACAATCTCAATTGCATCCTCACCGCAACTTGTGCTTGGCTTCACTTCTGCCATCACTTCACAAATAATTTGGTCTCTTACAGTCATCGTCCCCACTTGCACTTTCTCACCAACAAAAAAGCTGAACCTTGGCCTCCCTCTCAAATTTGCAATAGCAACGAAATAACTTCCACCCCAACTAAAGTAGCTCAAGACGCGTGTTGAAGAAGGATAATGACCGAATTGAAAATTATCCTATTAGTATAATAAGTTTGTTCCAAGGGAGATTGTTAAGTAGGATATTTCTATGCTAATAGGTTCTACATCTAAAATCAAGTATCTTGACTTATTCAATAACCCAACTTGGAATTCCATACCCCAAAACATAACTACAACAACATTGCAAACCCAATTTAGATGTTGACTTAAATTAGTACAAGTCACATTCTATCAAATAGACTTCCCATTTGGAAACATTTACATAACATGAATCATCATTAACCAACTTGGACTGGATACAAATTATTCTCAATCACTTCAACATCCACTTTTACACTTGATTCACCACAAATCTCACCACATAATATTGCACACAAACAACTAATTTGGTATGTAATTTTTATTTTTGATTAATCAACTGGTGAAAAAATCACCGTTACATAAAATATATTTTTTAATTCCCACTCATTGTCTCATCTTTTTTTCTCATCTCTTTTTTTTCTCTCTCTCTCTCTCTCTCTCTCTCTCTCTCTCTATTTATTATTATTATTTATTTTATTTTTTATTTTTCTTTCCTAATTGGAATACTTATTTTCTGTCGCTCTAACATTTCCAATTAGATTCTCACTTACTTCACAACTTCCATCTATCTCCACTTTGTCTTTTCAATTCATTTCACACAAACTTCTCCAAATAGCAAACATTCAACCAAGACAAACACACAATCCAAAAACATTCCGACATCACGCATCCAATCAAATAACACACACACATACCCAATTTGGAAACACTTCCAAAACAAAGAAATACGCAGCTTCAATGAGATGGGACATGATTAGACTACACTCAACAGACGGTAAAGAAAAATGAAAGAAAAATTAGACCAAATAGGAATTCCAAACTTGGCAGTTACCAATTTGGAAGAGACAACCCAACTACCATCTAACTATCAAATTGGAACTACAAAGGCAACCACCCAACTACACATAAAATTCCAAATTGGAATTTTCACTCAAAACAACCAATTGGACTTGATACTCACTTACATACAACTTGACTTGGATAGAATCATCATCTAATTTGGAATAGACTTAGAAAACTTGGAATCTAACTGGAAAGCTGGACTATTCCAATTTGGAAATCAACCACCCAAATCAGCCTACACACACAAAAATCAATCATCATTCAAAAACACACCAAATAGAGTTCAATTGGCCTATTAAAACACAAAATTAAGACACCAAATTCAAAAACAACCAATCAAAATCAGTAAAAAACACATAGAAATCAACCAAAAATTTATAACAAAAAATCCTAGTTGGTATTTTACAACGTGCAACAAGCCAAAGTAGGACTCGATCACAAGGCCTTGATCGGCATGACACAAGGCAACCTTCTACTTGGACAGGAAGACGGATATCCGGTCAAAGCGGTGGTGCAACGAGATAGCAACGCAGTGTCACTGCGAAGCACGCTAGCTCTGATCCATCACAGCAAGCACCGGGACACTGATACGAACTTAGATCACAGCCCGTCACGTCTGCTTGGGATCCTCACCTTCACACAACTCACAACCCACCTCCAAATAATTAGCTTCGACTTGTGCTCAGGTAGATTCCATTGAAAACTACATCTCTCCCTCGTAGGCTGGAGCCGGCTTTCAGTCCGTTGCAAGGAGCAGCAAAACCTAGTGAAGGCGTGAGAGAGAGAGACCGACGAGGGAAACTCTTGCTAGTGTACCAGCACTAACCTGTACTGTATTGTCGCAACAATGTGCTCAATACTTTAGTGCAGGTGGAGAAATTTCTCACCCAATGGGCCCCCGTTGACGGTGGGCCCCGTCCCTCAGTCGACGAGCAAATTCGGGATTTGCCTCACTACCCAGAGTGGAGGCTGCCCGGGAGGGTGTTATGAAGGAGCTTTGGGATTTTAAATTTCGTTCAGTGAGAGACTTGTGGCCAACGTCTAAGGTAGAAGCACCTAAATGTGACACTTGTTTGGATCTCTTGAATATGGAGGGTGCATACAAGAAAAAATGTTGTGCATGTGTTAGGAAATGGTTTAAGAACCCAACAAAATTGGTTTCGTATTTTTCCGAGCTTGTATGAATATTATATGAATTTTTTAAAAGTACTTCGTAGATGCATCTACGGTGGACATTAGACTAACACCAAAGTGGACACCGAAACACCCAAAAAGAACACTATCTAAACTTGGATCAAGTGTAGGTGATTGGTTGCTTCTTGGAAGAATGACAACTTCTTGGAACCTCATATGTCTACTTTAGAACCCCACTTGTCTTCTTTGGGTCTACAAGCGCTTGGATTTAGGTTGTTTTATAGGTGTCTATAAACGACTTGTGTTACATTTGGGTGCTTCTACCTTATTGCTTAGTAACGTCATGCCCATTGTTGTATCCATCATATTTTCAATTATCAATAGGAAAAAAGATTTTGCAATCCAAAAGCTTTGTTATAACTTATAACTCTATTGCATGATGCACTTGGTCAAGGTTATAATTTTGTTCCATTCTCCAACTTCTAGTCCTGTACTAATTTGGAACTTCCTTTCTTCAACATTTTGGAAACATTGTCCGTGATTCTTGAAGTTGTTGTATTGGAATAATGACTGTATTCTCTTCTCACCAGTCAGTTTCCATGATTTCATCCGAGGCTTACAGGTTGTGATAATATGTCCTTATGCTGAATCCACCCCATCTTTCAAGAGAGCAAGCAATTGTAAGTATCCGCTCTCCAGAGCAAAAGAGCATCATGAATGTGCCTTTCTGTACCACCATTTTATTGTGCCCATCTCAATGTCAGCTATTGCCTTCACATTGACGGCCAGAAAACTCCTGTTAGACATTTGCAACCTTCCTCTGAAGAATAAAATGCTTCCCTAGCTACTTGTTTTCAAGATGGAATTGGATGTCTTATTTGAAATCCAGCTATTGTCATTTTCGAAGGGCTTTGTCACTAATTAACTCAGAATAATGGCAAATGATTCCCAAGGCTCCGCTTTACAATTGTAAAGCAAATATTCCTCAAATAAAATTTAATACCTAAGTATATTTTTTGAATCAATAATACTGTACAGTTCTCTTGCACAGAGTACTACATAAGAGTTTGCTACAAATACAAATTGATACAAGAATGATCTATTTCCAAAGCACGAACTTCCACACCAAATGCCAATCTTCCCATGTCACAAGCAAAAAAAGATTTTCCAAAAGAAAAAAAAAACAATTCTCGTAGAAAAAAAGCATTTGACTTCAGCCAGAAGCAAGACCAGACATACAAAGACAAGACATTGGGGTCAAACTTATTTGCAAATTGCCTATTGTGCCATTCACAAAATTTTGCATAATATAGAATAGAATTGAATTTTTCCTCTTGTATAATTAAAATTCAATTCCTATGCCATCACAATCAAGAATATCAAATTTCAGTTTCAAATACCCCAAATTCTAATTTGGGTGAATTTTCTCATTTAATTTTCATGGATTTACATAATAATTCATTGAAAAACATAATCAACTTTTTAAGTGCAATTGTGGAGATATGTAGGAAACATCCATACACACATCTTCCCCTGAACAAGTATCTCCAAAAAAGTTCCACATTTCCCTCTAATAGAGATTTCAATGTTGGGTTGACAATGTCCTAATTTTGAAAAATAGATATCTTTTTATCATCAGTAAATTTTAGCAAACCGTAATTGTTCCATTGTGCTCAAATGTACAAAATTTGTTACAATGTGAGGATCAAATAGCAAAATCTAGTTAAAATGTAAAGATATCTATTTCACAAAGTTTGGTCATTCAACACCTCACATTGAACTCTTTGTAGAGAAAATTGTCAAACTTTTTTGGAGATGCTTGTTGAAGGGAAGATGCATGTATGGATGTTCCCTACATGTCATTGCAATTGAATTAAAAAAATCCATTACCAGTGTTTTTAAATAAAATATTGTGTAAAACCATGATAATTGACTTAAAAAATTCACCAAAAATGAAATTTTGCTTTCTTGAATCTGAAATTGGTACACTTGATCTGAAATCACACAAAAAAATTGAGTGTTAATTGAATGTGCAAGACGAAAAATTTCAATTCCTCTATGAACTATACAAAAATATTTGAATGCCACGATACACAGTTTGTCAATGAATTTAGGTCTCTCTACCCAATACCACCCAAATTTAAGGTCATCATTGATTCTAGAGTGAGCATATAAAATTTTAATACATGTCTTATGTGAAGTTAACGCATGTACTACTGTCATAAATTCTCATCATAGAATCAACAAGGGCCCTACATTTGGGTGGTATTGGGTTGGGGTTGGTATTGGGTAAAGATACCTTAGACCCCATAGTACAGTGAAGATCAAGCATGCAATATGAGCAAAGCAATGAATGGATCGGATTGGAAATCTGCCACAAAGCTGTACAGCGACAAATAAACTTCTTCACAAGCAGTTCTGAAATCTACTTTGGGTCACGCGCCGGGACGGAGGTGCAAACTTTGGACCCCCGCCATCACGCGGCTCACAACGTGCCTCCAAATAACTTCAACTCTGATAAATTAGATTGTAAATTACTCAACAATGCCACTCTAACTAGCAGACGGAAGCCACAGCTTTGAGCGGGAAGCTCGGAGCAGCAAATCCAAATGAACGCGTGAGAGAGAGACCGAGCAAGGAAAGTCGACCAGAACAGGAAAGACCTCAGTTGCCCCCTTTGCCCCGTCCTGGCCTTCCAAGAAAAGTTGGCCAGTGTTACAGTGAATTTGGGATTGCGGAAATTTCTGAGAATGGCATCACCGCCATCGCGTTGTTCTAGATTTACTTTATGACTTCAATCCGGATGCTCGTGCAGATTGGAAGGGGTTGCTCACTTCCGTTTGGTCCATGTTGTGAATCCTTATTGACATAGTCAGGATTTTGAGAAATAAAATACGGAGTACAAAGGTTTTCGACGGGAAGGCTGAGTGCGCTCGGGTCAATCACAGGCCGGCTTCAAACACTCATGCCAATACGCCATGGATCTGATTAGGAAGTAGAGAGTACATGTTCTCTTGGGATCCGATGCTCATTCGTATATTCATTATTGATTAACCTTCGATCCAATTATGGTAACCATTCTTCATTGTGAAACTAAATGATCTTCATGTCAAACAATGGAACAGATGCTGAGGAATACCCAAAGCTGCGTTCCTCGGAGGTGAGATGAGGTCAACACGGAGGAATTTGAGCAAAGTGTCTCGCTGCGTTTGTGTAACAGATCAATCTTTGCAACTGGGATTAACCCTTAAACGACATATAGATACCCATCCCCAAGGGTTGCGTTTTGAGAGCGTCTTGATGAAAACTCCTCCAACACTCTACTACATGTGAACTTTCTCGGTATCATTCTCTTTGCCTTCAAATCATGTTCTATCAATCTAATTCTTGAGAGTTTTGAATCACAATTTGAACTTGTAGTTTTTGAATTGGAAAGTTGGAATTTTTCTTGAAATTGTCAAACGATGATTGACTTGTCACACATTCAAAGCATGCCATAGTCATTCGTTTGGTAGTCAGATTCATATAAGGAGGTCAAGGAGCATATACAAAATGCACTCAAAACTTGAAAAAACAAACCTAAAAAACCAAATTGAGCACCGTATCCTGATCATTATGGCAATCTGTATATATCTGGGATGTCGGTTGGGGAGCTAGTTGTTAGAAAATGCAAGCAACAAAATGGAACAAACCCAAACAAATGTTTGAAGAATCAAATTTGAGCACCAGTGGTGATATGGTAATTAGTGTCGTGGATGTAAGACATGAGGCACCGACCGAATTGAAAAAGCGCTCACTTCATTACGTTCTTAAGCAAGGACCTGACCACAATTCCCTGTTTTATTTTATCATTTTGGAGAAGTAGCCAGCTCTTTCTTCATTACTCACATGATACTTGGGTGGTACTTGATGATATTTATATCAAAACTAGGTGACACTTAGATAAAATTTGGCTAGAATACAATAGCAATCTAGTTATTTTGACCCCCAAAATGAAAATTTCCTTCACAAAAGATAGCCAACCACTCTTGGCTGTAGCAAGGACCTGATATGACCACAATCCCACAATGCCGGACGGAACTCTGACCTGCCAGGAATTCGTCATTTGATCAACCTTACGATTCTTGAAATAGAACTTCCTGTGCTTCTTTGTAGGAAAGGGATCAACCTCTGGAGATCGATTGCTTGCAAGAGTAAAATACGCACAATTCACATCCCAAACTTGAGTGCAGAAAACAAATTATCTAGTTTAGATGAGCTCAACACCAAATTTGGACGTGACTTTTGAAAAGAGTGCATTCAATAAAAAATCTTGGAGCTGCAAAAAATTGATCATCAAAGATGTTAGGAATAGGGGAGATAGCCTTTAGGTTGAATCAGGAAAGTCCAAAGGTCTTCTCTTGGGGTCAAAAACCACTCAAATTAAACCTACCATTTCCAATGCAAAGAGCAAAAAAATTCAATATTTGTTTCTTTTGCATATCCAACCATAGGATCTTGCATTAAACTAATATGAGAACATTTGCAAGAACTTTCAAGAAGTTTGGCAATAAGGATTACAAGAGATAAGCACTTAACCCCTAAAGGACCAAGTGTGGATTCAATGTACGCAAGAAATCTTAGGTAGGTTCCTATGAAAGTTATTTTTGGTTAGATGTTCATGAAATTTGAACATATTATGTAATGATATACCCCCTTCAAAAAAATCTAATTTTTTTTCCAATCGAATGCCTAGATCAAAAATTATGTTGCCTTGAACTTAGCAAGCAACTCCAGCAGCACGTCTACAACTCTTCCGATGATTTAAAAATTTGGTAGGTGTGTAGCTTACATGATATAGGATGCAAATGTCTAAAAAAATAACTATGTTTAGTGTAAGAATCTTAGTCTCCAAGGAGTTACAGTTTGCAAGCCCTATCGGGCAAGGTTGGAAAACAACTTTTTCACCTAACTTGAAATGTTATCAAGTAAACCAACCCATGATATGCAAAATGTCGAGTTTGCTATATTCACATTTTTGAAAACAATTAAAATGTTTTCCATATGAAGATAAACATGAGGAATGCAAGGAGAGCAATTGAAATGTTATTTTTTTGACAAATTATCAATTTGTTATGATTATTTGAAGTGTATTGCCCAATTAGCCCAAAACATTCTGTAGACTACCCACAAATCACCATAGAGTGTACCCATAATGGTCATTTGATCACTAAAAGCAGTCTCAAAATTTCCTATCATGGTCACAATATTTTTAACATGGCCATGACATAAAGGAATAAAAAAGGTAGTTCTTGAAATGAATTTACATTAAGAAAGTAGAAGGTCCTACAATAGTCACTAATAACTCCATCAACATCACCCAAGGCATTGATTTCGACCACTAACAAACCTAATGAAGTCTTAAACCCATTTATTAGCAAAAATCTGCCATGGATTGATGTAAGACTAAAATGGGTGGTTTTCTAGGTGTCTTCATTGGGCAATTTGCCTACCATGGGTTGGTTTACCTTAATCTTTCAATCCGTGCGGTCAAAGTTTCTAAATTGTTTTCCACATGCTCCTAAAGAAGTCCTAGTACAAATATGTTTGGTTGAATTTTGAAAAGAAAACTTTTTTTTTCATTTTCTTCTTGTTGCCCTAAAAAGTAGTAGTTTTTGACAATTTTTGCCTAAAATGTGCCTTGGTCCTTTAGGGGTTATATAGTGAAGAGAATGAGTTATTTTTTCATCTAGATGGACTAAATTATAAGGCTTTGAATCCTTTTCATTTCAAATTTCTGTCCTACAAATTTTGAATTGAAGTTTCTTTATGTTGTAGAATTCAATTGAAAGTTTGGAGAATTTTAACAAACAGAAAATAATTCTTGGTTTTTTTTCTTTATAAAAATTGTTAAGTCAAAGTAGAAATAAGATGGAAGGGAAAACTAAATTGTTCTTAGTTCTAAAGTGGAATTAAAACACACCAATTCTAAAAACAAGATTGTTCTAGCAAGTGAGTGAAACCATATGGAACTTTTGTTTTTGAAAAATTGTGAAAATTGAGTTCAAAAATGGATTCAATACATTATTTTCTCAAGAATTTGCTAAGATTACCAACAAAACATGATGTTCCATAACTTTCACATCACTTACCCAAATGGAATGAATCAAATCTTTCCACATAGACAAAAACATAATCTACAAGAAAAATTTAAAAAAAGGTAATTTTAACCTTCTCATTTTGTTTTTTCTACCTACCTTTGTCTATTGTTTGGTTTGGATGGCATAAGTTTTGCTCCTAGTCATTGATTGAAATAAAAATTCTATTCCCTAAACTCTAGTTAGTCTTCCTATCTTGAAAATAAAATTCAAGAGATCATTCCAAAAATTGAGATCATCCTTACTTGTCCAAACCTTCAAGAGTCCCTCAAGAGGACTCTTGGAACTTTAGGGATTACCACATTAGAAGCAAAATGGATATAAAAAAACTTGAAAATTATGTAGTGAAAGAAAGAGTATGTTAGGCAAAAAAAAAGTGTTACATGACTTTGTGCACTTTGAACCCCTAAATGCCCAATGCACCAAGTTTTGGTGTTTCAAAAACTTTGAAGTTACGTAAAATCCAATCAAATTGCTAATATTATTAGTTCACATTTTTGGAGAACTCTTTTTGAGAACTAGTTTTAGGATCAAAAAGCCGATGTTAGAAATGAAGGATTATGATTATTCTATTCAAGATTTTGTGCATGGATGCCCGTTGCAATCTTGACTTCCCTTAGTATTGAGGGCTCTTGGAAATGAGCCTCAAATACACTAGATCTTGGTGGAAAAAACACTTTAAAAAGTCATTTGTTTCACATCATATGCACCAAAGGCATATATACCTACCTAAAGACAGGGAGGCATAGAGTCATAAAAGGGCATAAAGTCTAGAAGTAATCCTCTACAAATGTAATGAAATCCAAATAGCAATGCGTAAGACGTGAAGTAGCTACAAAAATTCACCCATACGAGATCATTGCAAGTATAAGATTATTGCTATCAAATAGTGAAGAATGGGCATTGCAAGCATAGATGTCGGTGATTGATGTCAAAATAAAATAAAGGATATGATGCAAATATATAAGTTGTAGTTGACTTTGAAGATAGGTACAAAAATGAAATTATTTACATTCCTAGGATCTACATTGTTTCTTTCAAAGAGTCTAAGGATCTCTATTTCTATGTCCTAAAAACATCATAAAGGGAATCTAGTTCTCTAACTATAACTGCAAAAGAAGGTCTATGAGAAGGCTGAGTGTGCCAACATGCGTCCACCAACTCCCATACCTTAGGAAATACGTACTGAGGCAAAGAGGGTCTTCCGCCTTTAATAACATCATCCCACTTGCTCTTGGTACATCCATCAAATGGTATTTGACCTTTCAATATTTTATAGCATGTCATTCCAAAACTATACACATCTACCTTCTCAATCCATATGTCCTCATTTCGATCTTCTTTTTCCTTTTGAAGCTCTTTCAAAACTTCCGGAGCCCTCCAAAATCCCGTTCCTTGAACAAACATAGCACACTCGTAATCCGCTACATCACAAAACAATTCATCAAGCCCTTCAGCTTGAATGAGGACATTGGCCGCTTTTAAGTCTCTGTGCAACACACCTTCTCTATGCAACCCTTGCATCCCTCTTGCAATTTGTAACATAATCCAAATGGATTCAAAAACTGAGAAGGGTGGTCGTTCTCTTCTATTTTTGATTAACAAGTCAAATTCCCAAGGATGGGTGTTGTATTCTACTTTGAGATCAATGAGTGTGCGCAAATCCCCCCAATACCTTTGCATCAAAAATGCGAACCTCCCATCCTTTAACAATGTTGCACCCGAAATCATACATCGCTCTCCATCGACGTTTGAATTAAAATCTTCAAATACAAACCCAGAGCGCCTCTCCTGCATTGACCTATATTCACTGCAATCTTCTCCATCCTCTCCCATGGAGCGGGGCCACTGGCGTTTCAAATCGGCCAACGAAAATCCCGAGTCCGATTTGAACACCTTCAACACATGACCCACATTAGACCAAGCCAGTTTGGCTTCGAAGATCTGGGCTTGGCCTCCCTCTGCAATCAGGCGCCCCACCTCCAAATCGTCACCCCAATCCTCAAAGAAATCGGGAGCACTTCCTTTTAACTCCTCCCAAACAGAGAGTTGGCTGGGGCGTGAGACTGAAACGGACTGGTGGATTTCGTGAGCAGGAACTTTACTCCACGTCGACTTGGATACCGCAATTCGTCTCAAAACCTCCGACTCGCTGTTCTCCTGCGTCTGATGTGCTCCGGATGCAAGTCCCAACGTTCTGGGCCCTGACAACCCACCTCCTCTCCCTCCCCAAACTCCCGAGCATGCTGTCAAGATCGGAATCCACATCCATGTGAGAAACGAAGGAGACTCTGCAGCAATTGCTGGAGGAACGGACTTGGGGGATGTGGACACAACCACTCCACTGCACGAGGCTTCTTCCACAATCTCAACTGCGTCCTTACCAGGACTCGCGCACGGCTTCACTTCTGCCATTTCTTCACAAAGAAGTCGCTCTCTAACAATCGCCCCACCTGTACAGGAAAAAGACAGCACCACGGCCTCCCTCTCAAATTTGCAGCAGCCACCAGACAACTTCCACCCCAAATAAAGTGCCTCAAAACAAGGAACACGTTGAAGTAGGACTCGATCACAAGGGCTCAGTCGGCATGCCCACGAGGCAACCGTCTCTTGGACAAGCAGACGGAGATCCGGTCAAAGCCGTGGTGCAACCAGATAGCAACGCAGCCTCACTGCGAAGCACTCTAGCTCGGGTAAATGAGGTACAGCAAGGGCCGGCACACATCGAGATACTAACCCAAACAGTTCGTTCAAAGCCTGTCACTTCTGCAGCCTCGCCATCATACAGCTCACAACCCCCCCTCCAAAACACAGCTTCCGTATGGCTCAGATAGTCGGATCACTACTACAGAACAACTACAGCTTAAAGGATGGAGCGAGCTTTCCAAAAGCGAGCAACCCTAGTATGGTGGGAGAGACAGACCAAGGACAGCCGGCCAGTGGCCGGCAGGAACAACTTCACTTCCCTATTTCCACCGTCTTCCCTGTGGTAAGAAAACACTTGCAGTGGAATAATGAGGAATAACTTGCTGTAATTGAGTGCTCTAACTCAGTGAGGAATGGCTTTCTCAGAATAGTTTGTTGTAGTTTAGTTTGGTGGGACTGAGGAGGGACTTCCGCAGGGAGACCGGCCGGCCTTCACTGCCGTCGGTTTTGCAGGAAGCGTGGATTTTTACCCCACCCCCGCTCCATGTGGGACCAGAGACCGTCTTGAAATATCCGGAAGGGTGGCTTCCGCTCTGCCGAGGGCGGCTCCCGCGTCTCGCCTCCATTTCTTCAATTGTTGTCCCGCTTTGCTTTCCCCGTTCTCCCATGCGCCGAATTTCTTGCAATGGTTTCCGGTGCTGTAAAAACCTGGGGTGCTAGGTAGGGATAAGGAGCAGCAGGACAAACACTCGGGTAGCGATGACCAAGAAGAAGATGGGGATTATTACGATGCGTTTAGCAATGTCAACGGTGAACTCGAAGACAATGAGGAAGACGCCGAAGCAGTTGCGGTGCTCCAAATGGCTTGGAGTGAGAAGAGTCGGAAGGACAGGGAAACGTTGATGGAGCTTTGTGCCAAAGTGCAGGAAAGCGGGGAGCGCACTATGACGGCTGAGTCGTGACATTGCGGATCTCTCTGATTTTCGCATTTGACAAGTTTCAGGGCTGCAAGGGAATTGAGTCTGAGCTTTTGATCTTTTCGTTTGAATGTGTGTCATTTGCCGAATGTGGCAGAGGTTTCGGTTATTATTCTAGTCGACTATTCCGGATTCAAGTTATTGGACTGCACCTAGTTAATTTTGGAAACTTTGTATATTCTTTCTTCAAATCTTGTATTCTTGAGCTGTAACTCTCAGATCTAATTGAGAATGGTTGGAAAAACTTTAGAGCTCCAATGCCATGCATTGCAACTATGGAATAGGGTTGACGTGATTTTGTTTTCATTGCAGAGGATGTACATCGCAGTTTTTTGAAAAGGATGATTGTTGGTGGTGTGTGCTCCAGTTATGCACTAGTGGTAAGACTCTTGTTGCTGAGGCCACTGGAGCAGCCACAACTAGCAGAGGGCACGTTTGTTTTACACTGCACCTGTCAAGGCATTGTCGAATCGAAGACTTGGTGATGTCAGGTGAAGTCTCGATGTGTGCCTATGCGCTTGTTTTGATATATGGAGTAGCGTAATATTCACTTCTGTTTTATTTATTTACTTGAAGAAAATTGCAAGTAGTTGTAATTTTAGAGAACGCCGAATTATTTAGCAAAATCACGGTCCGAAAACTCAAATCTGCAGTATTCTCGTACCATTCATTGTGTCAGTAGTTGAGAAGTGTTTCAAGTCTCTTTTGTATCTTCCCTTGAATTGGCTGGTTTCTTGGTGTGCAATGGGATCTTTTGCATCGGTGGAGTGTAGGAACGATGATTGTGCAGTTCAGAATGTTAACTAGTTTTCTTGAATACTCTGTACAAACATGCTCGAGCTTTTGTTATGATATTTCAACACACAGGTTTGTTTTCTGTGTTTGCTGAAAGATGTTGATTTCCTCAATCTCTTTGTAATACAGAACGGAGAAGACGAGTTACGGACAACCTTTTCTACTTCTGATTATAATTAAGATTGCTTGTCTCAATTCTTTGGGGTAACTATCCCTCCTCTTCTTCCTCACGATCAATTGTTTCTCTTACAAACCTAGGTTGAAGGCCAACTGATCCTGTAGAAAATAATCATGAATGGCTCTGCATCCCAGATTCTGCAGTTCTGTGCATGTCAATGCATGAGGTTTTCAACTGTGGTGTACAGACATGGTGGTGAGTCAACATCCAGGAAGGCTTGTATTCATGCCTTTCAATCTACATGTGTTTTTTGAAGAAAAATCATTGAGCTCAAATCCTCAGATGGCATTAGAAGTGTCAGTCATCATACCCTTGCCAAATGGCTGTGGAGTTCTGCTCTCAATTTCCTGTATCAGAATGATGTAGTTTCCTCCTGCTGATATCAGTAGAAATCAGGACAAACTGGAAAAAGGGGAGAGTGATATATTACGAAGCTGAAGTGGATTTTGCAAAGATCGCTTTCCCAAGCATGAGTCAATTGTATGTTTGTATGATTTTGCTCCATCACATGGCTCTCCAAAAGAAGATGCACCCTTCGAAACGTTTCCCTTCCAACTGGCAGCAGGAATTTTTGTGAAGAGTCTGAACTCGAACGTATTATTGAACAAGTAATTGCTCAGCTGATAATTTAGTGGTGGGTTGAAGTATCTTAGTTGTTTTGTTCTTCCTGGTCGAAAGTGAAAACCACTTCTATTCTATTCCATGTTGAGTCCTTGGGTATGTCAAGCTGGAGTGGTGCGTTGCAGGCTTTGTGAGAAAGTGTCAAGATGGCAATCACTTCAATTTTGGTGAAGCATTGTATTTCTACATTCATCCATCTTTTGGACGAAAAAACACTTTCAAATCATATTCATGCACTTTTTCATCTAAATTTGGCAGCTTCATCGACATTTGTAATAGAAATGGAAAATTTCTAGTGAAATAATATTACTTTTATCTAGCAAAAAGTAGACATTTATTTTGTAACGGTGGAGTATGACCCCATGGTGCTAAAGAAAAAAAGGGCTCGTGCACTTGGGTGGAAATTTTAGTATTTTTGTGTCATGACTGCAGATTCCAGTTGAGTTGTGGATCGGCAAAAAGACAAAATCAGGGTGAAGGAAAAATATTTTGAGTTTCAGTGTTTTTTCGCATAAATCAAATTACTTAATTCTCTGATTGCGTCCTTAAGTGAAAGGTCTGCACTTTCAACACTGTTTCTTGTCCAATTTCAAAGTTGTGAAACTTCGGTTCCTTTTGTCTATCAATGGTAGTAATGACCCTGATTCTGTTGTTGCTTGCAGACAAAGAATGGTTGCCAAGCACACGCGTTAAGCCTTAACTAGTCTCTACATGCACGGAAAGAAAGCAGCTTACGCAACAAAAATGGGTGGTGATTGGAAATGGATTGCCTCCCTTAGAAACTCCAACCCTGGTTATTCCAAGTTCATCTACTCTTATTGCCCTAGGAACCACTGATTTTTATTGACTCTAGTTAACAGAAAAAATTGGGTAGATTTTCCAAGCCATTTGGCACAGTTCTGTTAGAGAGGGTGCAAAATTAGCATCACCTACAAATTTATTGGACCACAAAATTTTATTTTAGAAACATATTTTCATGGAAATTGATACAACACTATAAGATTTTAGCATGCATTGATTCAATTATTCTACAAATAGTGAGTGTGGTAAATTAGTGACACAAGACTAAATCAATGTACTTTGAAAATATATCAATTATTGTGAACTTGTTGCTCTAAGACACAACAAGACCATAGACATACATAATTAGAAGCATGAATCAAGTGATTCAATATTGCACCAATTCAACGATTGACCATGTCAAGAACCCTAGCCACATGAAATTACTAGTGTCACACTTCAACTACTAAGTTAACATTAACTCAACAATCATAAACTTGACATCAATTACCATTATTTCTTGGGGAGATCACCCCTTGTAATTT
The DNA here is from genome assembly GCA_963920665.1 of Straminergon stramineum. Lineage (NCBI taxonomy): Eukaryota > Viridiplantae > Streptophyta > Bryopsida > Hypnales > Calliergonaceae > Straminergon > Straminergon stramineum. Next base: position 5,091,079 of record OY987264.1, read on the forward strand.
AATGTACACCCATGACTTAAGAGGATTTTTGATGTGGGGTTATTTACGTTAATTATTGTATTAAAGATGATTGTGTGTGTATATATATATATATATAACAAGATGTAAGGGGCGTATTTTCAATACCCTATGGATTTTTGTAAATTCATTTATGTGATTTTAAAGTAGAGCTATCCTACATATAAAATTTAAGTGTGTAAATTTTTTCTTGCTCCCACCTTTCTTTACAAATTTTTCCTGTCTTCTACTACATGCATGTAATCAATATAGGGTATACACCATGAAGTGCCATTGAACAAGTGGCAGTTTTTAATAATAAGTTTATTATTGAATACTTTAGAATCCCTACCAAAACTATCTTATGAACATTCCATTCAATACGAGTGTATTTAACACATATGGCTTCAAAAATTAAAGTCCAATGGACTATAAACATTATCCTCTTATTGTACAGTTTTAGTTCATTGAACTTACTAAGGCAAAACTCCCTATTCATGCATTGTGTCAATTTTTGCTACTTGTAGTCAATGTCTTACATGTACACTTAATTTTTCTTATATATATACTACTAGTACCATAGCACAATTTGCATCAAATGTCCTTCATTGCCTATACATTTTGTCACCCACATGAAAATTAGCTATCCACATCTATATTCAAAATACTATACTTCTTTTGTACAGGCCCTATTTGTCAAAGCTGATTGATTAAAAGAAATTCCTACTACATGATATTTTTATATAGTCTAATTTATTTTTAGTAGAGTATGTAGCATTTTATGAACCCTGTTGTAGCCCTAAATATTATCTTCAATTTTCTCCCTTTGAATTAATTGGATCTTATCTTTTAAGTCACAACTTTTGAACAAAAATCAATAGTGATATCCTCGGGATGCCATTTTGGCAATTTGTTGCCAAATCTAATCCTCATGACTATATGGTATTTTAAATCAATGTAAGTTGAAGATTTACTACATTGTACCAATTTTTCGTAACAAAAAGTTTTTTATGACATTAATTTTGGACCTTCACTGATTGGAAAAATCAAAGTACTAATCAATTCATGCCAATTATCTCATACTTTTATCTAGAGCATCAAACTTTCAAGTTTAAGTGTTTGAAATTCACTAATGGATTCTATTGTCAATAAGGGTATGCAACTCCCCATATTACATGGGTCTCATTAGAATCATTAATAATGCATTTTAGTCCAATGTCAAGAGATGTAATTGGTTTTAATGCAAAAAACTCTTGTAACCCTTTCAACAAAGAATCCAAAAATCTAATTTATTTATATATATGAAATGGATATTCTTTGAGGACAACAAAAGCATTAAAAATCTAATTGTATGAGCTTTTTTAATACATGTATTATAGGCCAAGCTATCCAACTTTTGGATCTTTTTAATAAAAATTTCAGATTTTTTTTATTATAAATAAAACGTTGCAAGAGAATTTTAATTTTGATTAGAGGGAATGTCTTATATGTATGTTTTAAAATTATACTTAGGTGTTTCAATTCTTCATACATATATATATTGTGAAAGTTTTTTTTATCAAATATACAACCCAACATTTTCTACATCTCAATTTATATAATTCATTTGGTCCTTTTAATTTGACAAGGAATTTACAAAAAAGTGTGTGAAGTTCTTTTACTGTCAATGACCTTGGCTGGTGTACAATACAAGAGTTGCATTGCCAAGTACGCTATATAGTGTATAGTGTGCTATGTGTAAATTGAGCATAGTACTTGGTGATTCGGAAGATCAAAAGAGGAGAATATGAAATATACAACTTGTTAATAAAATTATACCATTCTAAAATGTTTTAAAAATTGATCACATATTCATTCATCATACGCTACACATTTTTACATAATTGAGAGTTTTCCAACAAACTTCCCCGCTCTTAACATTTTTTACCAATTGTTGAAGGGGAATTTTTAATTTGATGAGAGCTCACTTAGCAAGGAAAGAATGTTCTTGCAAAAGATGAAGTGGCCTAAGTTCTTGATTCATTCAAAGAACACTATTTTTTTAACCTATATAATTCTTGGATTTTCAACAATGTTTGCAGACCCTACTACTCTATTATATTATATTGTACCCCTTCACAAATAGTTTAGATTTGCATTTATTGCATATTGTATAATGATCAAGATGTTCTTGAACAATTAATAGGAAAACTCATCTAATTCTACAATAGGTGAAAACCCCCAAAGAAGATTTATATTAATTATCAGAAAAAGTGTGTATAATGATGCTTAGTGAATGACAAGTTTATTATTTTCAAAGATATTGATGTTGCCTAGTTTTTAAAGATCGGCAAAGAGCACAAAGTGTCTAATGAATGATTTTTTGAAAAATGGGAAAAACACATATTCATGAAGTCAATGAATACTTGTATGGTCAAGGATGATTGATATAAATACTTCACATTCTTTATTCAAAAACATAGTTTTGGGCTTTAGGATTGACAATACTATGTATTACTACCAATATTATGTGTCAAAAATTTGCGTATGCCTCAACAAAAACTATGTGATGTGTTTGCTGAGGCAAATACAAAATTTACACTGGAAAATACAAAAAAAATGCAGATTTTGTATTTGCTTCAACAAACATTTCATGTAGATTTTGTTGACACAAACACAAATTTCTTCTATTGGCAATGCCCTGGCAAATTTAATATGTTGATTCATGGCACTTGTAGATGTACATCGTTGATTCAATACTATGCAGTACTATAGATTGCTACGGGTACTACCAAAGCCATTGGGAGGAAAAAATAGTAGAAAAGGGGTATGTGGACCTTTTTATTTTTAGTAATTCAAAAAAATTCTGAAAACTTCCATAAAAAGGCATTTTGCTTGAAAAGAGGGTGCTCACATTGTACCAAAGAATTGACGTCGGAAATTTTTTTCCCTCTTTGTAGCCTTCATGCAAAGGAAATTCACTTTGACCCCATGTGCACAACAAAGATGTTGATGTTTTTATAAAAAAATCCATTGTTAGTCCTTGTAATATTAACTAATAGACCTCTAGCATGTCCAATTTGTGGCTTTGAATTTGCACTTTGGGGGCAAAGATGGGACTAAAACCCGCGAATATGGCCAAGTTAGACATCCAATAGGGGGTAAGTTAAAAATAATAAAATAATTTTAAAATTAAAAAAAAATTACTCAAAATTTGCAACTACCTCATGTACCTTCGTTCCAAATTTCACATCCAACACACAAACAATGTAGAAGTTATGAGGATAAAACCACCCATCTAAGGATAAGGGACAAAAAATAGGACAAATGTTTCTTACAATCACCCCTAATGACCATGACCACAATAATTTGCCCTTTGTTTCAAGGTGAAATTCAGCTATATTCATTTTTTCAAGGATATGACCCTTTTAAAATCAAACAACCACATTCGAATCTGATATTTTATCAACAGTTTGAAGAGTTCAATGGTGGTATTTATTTGTCCAGAAAATGAAGTCCATCCTTTTAAGGGCTAATCCAAGCAAAGCAGAATTTTGCGAGGTTTAGTCATGCTTGTCATGCCACATGCAACAATTGCATGACCCTAAACCCCAAAGAAACTCGGAATGATGGCAAATGATTCCCAAGGCTCCGCTTCACAATTGCAAAGCAAATATTCCTCAAATTTTTTTTAATACCTACGTATATTTTTTGAATCAATAGTATTGTACAATTCTCTTGTATGGAGTACTACATGAGAGTTTGCTACTCATGCAGGTAGGCAGAAGCAAATACAAATTGTTACACGAATGATCTATTTCCAAAGCACGAACTTCCACACCAAATGCCGATCTTCCCATGTCATGAGCAAAAAAAGATTTTCTAGAAGAAAAAGTAACCCAATTCCTATAGAAAAAAAGCTTTCGACTTGAGCCAGAAGCAGGACCAGACTTACGAACAAGACATTGGGGCCAAATTTATTTACAAATTGCCTATAATTGTGTCATTCATAGAATTTTGCATAATATAGAATAGAATTGGCATTTTTCCTCTTGTATAATTAACATTCAATTCTTATGCAATCATAATCAAGTATACCAAATTTCAGTTTCAAATACCCCAAATTCCAATTTGGGTGAATTTTCTCATTTAATTTTCATGAATTTACATAATAATTCATTGAAAAACATAATGAACTTTTTAAGTACAATTGTGGAGATATGTAGGAAACATCCATACGCACATCTTCCCTTGAGCAAGTGTCTCCAATATAGTTCCACAATTCCCTCTATAGAGATTTCAATGTTGGATTGACAATGTCCTAATTTTGAGAAATAGATATCTTTTTATTGTAAGTAGATTTCAACAAGGTAATTGTTCCATGACCATGCTTAATTGTACAAAATTTGTTCCAATGTGAGGGTCAAATAGCAAAATCTAGTTAAAATGTAAAGATATCTATTTCACAGTTTCTGGTCATACAACACCTCACATTGAACTCTTCGTAGAGAAAATTGTCAAACTTTTTTGAAGATGGTTGTTGAAGGGAAGATATGCGTATGGATGTTCCCTACATGTCTTTGCAATTGAATTAAAAAAAAATACTTTACCAATTGTTTTCAATAAAATATTGTGTAAAACCATGAAAATTGACTTCCAAAATCCACCAAAAAAGGAATTTTGCTTTTCTAAAACTGAAATTGGTATGCTTGATTTGGGATAGCATAAAAAAATTGAATGTTAATTGAATATGCAAGGCAAAATTTTTTATTTCTTCAGTGAACTATGCAAAATTTTTTGAATGCCACGATATGCAGTTTGTAAATGAATTTATTTATTTGAATTCGTATCATAGTAATACTCAAAATCTTTCTTACACTCATCACGTTCAAAGTAACCAAAACTGCACCAAACTCAACATCTCTCACAAACAAGTGACCACATGGAATGTCGGACTAAGGAAAAGTAGCATAACATTCACTAGCAGTTACTCAGTAGTTGCATTGGTATATTATTCACTAGATTCTTTGGATTTTTGGCAAACCATCTTTCTTTATAATTATTTATTGATTTATATGTTTGGTCCTAGAATTAGCAAAAGAAAATGAAGCACCATAAATGTATTGTCGCTATCTTGGTACTAAAGTTTATCTATTATATTAAATACACGTTGTCACGGGATCTGTCATGACGCAGTGTCACAAATATGGTCACATTTCCATCCCAGATGTTTCATCTTGTCATCCTGAATGTTTTTCATCCAGTTCTGTATGAGTTTGATTGGCTATGCAATCCATATTCTCCAACGTTCAAAGTTCCATTGCAACTAGTATGAATTACGTGTGGATGAAGACTTCAGAGAGGAAAAGAAAACCTCTTTGGAGACTTTGCAGCCTTCGCGGGAACTAGGCTGAGTGCGCTCGGGTGGATCACAGGCTAGCTTTGAATACTCATGCCAATATGCCATGGATCTCATTAGTAAGTAGAGAGTACATGTTCTCTTGGGATCCGATGCTCATTCGTATATTCATTATTGATTAACCTTCGATCCAATTATGGTAATCATTCTCCATTGTGAAACTAAATGATCTTCATGTCAAACCATGGAACAGATGCTGAGGAATACCAAAGACTGCATTCCTCGGAGGTGAGATGAGGTCAACACGGACGAATTTGAGCAAAGTGTCTCATTGGGTTTGTGTAACAGATCAATCTTTGCAACTGGGATTAACCCTTAAATGACATATATATATACATACATTCCCAGGGGTTGCATTTTGAGAGCATCTTGAGGAAAATTCCTCTAACACTCTACTATATGTGAGCTTTCTTGGTATCATTCTCTTTGCCAGCCTTCAAATCATGTTCTATCAATCTAATTCTTGAGAGTTTTGAATCACAATTTGAACTTGTAGTTTTTGAATTGGAAAGTTGGAATTTTTCTTGAAATTGTCAAACATTGATTGACTTGTCACACATTCAAAGCATGCCATAGTCATTCGTTTGGTAGTCAGATTAATACAAGGAGGTCAAGGAGCAGATACAAAATGCACTCAAAACTTGAACGAACAAACCTAAAAAACCAAATTGAGCACCGTATCCTGACATGGCAATCTGCATGTATCTGGGATGTAGGCTGGGGAGCTAGCTGTTAGAAAATGCAAGCAACGAAATGGAACAAACCGAAACAAATGTTTGAAGAATCAAATTTGAGCACAGGCCGTGAGATGGTAATTAGTGTCGGGGATGTAAGACATGAGGCACCGACCGACTAGAAAAAGCGCTCACTTCGTTACATTCTCAAGCGAGGACTTGACCGCAATTCCGTGTTTTATTTAATCATTTTGGAGAAGTAGCCAGCTCTTTCTTCATTACTCACATGATACTTGGGTGATACTTGGTGATATTTATATCAAAACTATGTATGTAAACTAGGTAAAATTTGGCTAGAATACAACAGCAATCTGGTTATTTTGACCAGAAAAAACTGAAAATTTCCTTTAAAAAAGGAATAGCCAACCTCTCTTGGCTTTAGCAAGCAAGGGCCTCACCACAATCCCACAATGCTGGATGGAACTCTAACCTGCCAGGAATAGTTATTTGATCTACCTTATGTTGCTCGAAATAGAACTTCCTGTGCTTCTTTGTAGAAAAGGGATCGACCTCTGGAGATTGATTGCTTGCGAGAGTAGAATATGCACAATTCACATCATTCCCAAACTTGAGTGCAGAAAACGAATTATCTAGATGAGCTCAACACCAAATTTGGACGTGACTTTTGAAAAGTGTAAGTTAAGTGAAAAATCTTAGAGCTGCAAAAAATTGATCATCAAAGATGTTGGGAACGAGGGGAGATGGCCTCTGAGGTTGAACCCAGGAAGTCCCTAGGCCATTTTTGGAGGTCAAAAATCACTCAAATTAAAACTGCCATTTCCAATGCAAAGAGCAAATACTTTAAGCATTTGTGCAAAAAAATTAAGCAAATGGATTCCAAGAGATAAGTGTTTCAAGTGGAGAAAATGAGTTTTTTGCCATTTAGCCGGACTGGATTATAAGGCTTTGAATCCTTATAACTTAAAATTGTTGTATTATATATTTTGAATTGGAATTTTCTTAAGTAGGAGAATTGACTTAAAACTTTGGGGAATATAAAACAAAACAAAACAATACTTGATTTTCATTCTTTAAAATTGTTAAGTTGAAGTAAGAACAAGATAGTAGGGAAAACTAAATTGTTTGTAGCTTGAAGATGGAATTGAAAGGCACTAATCTCAACATTGAAATTGTCCAACAAGCAAATTAACCCCTAAATGTATTTGACTATGTTTTTGCCAAAAACTCTCCAAAACTGTCATTCGTAGTACAAGTACCAAATTTTAGAAAAAAATACATTTTTGGACAAATTTGATTGTTATATCTTTTAGTACATTGGTTTGAGAAGATGAGGGAAAAAATTCAGAAATTTCCACCATGTACATTGCAAGATATTAGCATTTAATTTAAGGAAAAGCAATTTTTTGGCCCTGCAAAAACCCGGGCAGCTGCACTTCACAAGGTCAAATCATTATGAAAAAATGTCCAAAATGGTTGTAACTCTTTGGATTCATTCTTCAAGGCAAGTTGTCCTCATGCTTGAAAAGGTTTAGATCATTTGGAATTGTACAACATATAGGAAAAAATTAGTAAGTTGAAAGGAGTAGAGAATGATTCAAAATACTAAATTGATAACAGTTTATTTATGGAATTGAAAAATGCCAAACCCAATGGTTGTAATATTGTAATAAACAATCTACAACTAATGTTTTTCTTTTTTTCCGAAAAAATTGAAAATTGAGTTAAATAAAGGTTTTCAAAGTTTATTTTATAGTGGAGATTTCATAACTACCCACAAACTACCCACAGCTAAAACTCTTCATAACTTTCATCTCACAAATCCAAATGGAATGATTCAAAGCTTTCCATGTCTATATAAATCTAGTAAATCAATTTCAAATTTTTATTTAAAAAAAAACTGATTTCCATTCATCATGAGTTGCCCAAAATGCTATGTTGCCAAAAAACACTGTTTGGTCCTTTAGGGGTTAATCCATTTCGAGCTTTTGGTTTTGAAAAATTAAGAAAATGGATTTCCAAAAACAAAGACAATACATTATTTTCTCAAAAATGTGCTTAGATTGCTTACAAAACAAGATGCTCCATAACTTTCACATCACTTACCCAAATGGAATGAATCAAATCTTTCTACATGGACAAAAATATAATCTATAAGAATAATAAAATAAATAATTTCATCATTTCAATTTTCTTTTTTTTGGCCTACCCTCACAAAAGATACATAATTGTGGTTTGGTTTGGTTTAAGTGGCATAACTTTTTTTCCCAATCATTGATTGAAATAAAATTATATTTCAAAAATCTAATTCGTTTTCCTACTTTCAAAATAAAATTCAAAACATCATACCAAAAATTGAGATCATAGGAACTTGCCCAAACCTTCAAGAGTCCCTGAAGTGAATTCTTGGGACTTTAGAGATTACCACATTAGTCTAAGCAGAATGGAATAGATGTAAAAAGATTTGAAAGCTGTGTAGTGAATGAGAGTTCAGGCGAAAATACAAAGTGCACATGGCTTTGTGCACTTTTAACAAATTCCAAGTTACTTTGCAATTTGATTTTTCTGCAATTGAAAGAGGTTGTCTGAGTTTACAGATATGTTCGTTGAATTCACGCAAGTCAGGAGTGAGTCACATTCACCCAAGTCATAGAGAACGTCCGTTGCAAAGTCAGAAAAATGGAGGATGTCCCCAATCCCAGATTGCAACTCAGTTGGAGGCCTGGAATTCATAGCAGCAGATCATCCATTTGATTTTGTCGAAGTAGAAGGAATACTTCCAGCAAAAGCGTCATCATCCTTGACCGTTAGTTCGAAATCATCACTAACATGAGTCTGCAAGCGAAGTTTTTTCTTCCATCTACAATAAGCAGGCTTGCAATCAATGTAGCACCTTTGACTCCACCATCTTCGCAGACATGGTTGAATGTTCTTACAATGGCAAGCTCCATGTCAAATCAACAAATTAGCAAATCTGCAAGAGATAAATTTTCCAAACTTGTATGAGTATTAGAAAGGTTTCTAGTTCATAATAAGGTAGAAGATGAACACTAAACCATTCGAAACCCAATTGTGCTTACCAACATCAACTTATGTATTCATACACTTTGTTGGACTTATTAGCAAATGATGTGAGCAAGACTTGGCAAAATTTTTGGTCACTCAACTTTGAAGCTTCATAAGAAATTCAAAAATGGTAATAAAAATTTAATCTCAACAAATTTGGCTTCGGCATCCAAAAATCTCTTCAAAGCTCTAAATCATTCACATACACACACAAACAATATATGCAACATATTCATGCATTCAATACAAGATACGTGTTTAGCTCTTTAACATTTAATTCACACAACATTTTTCCTAGGTACCTTGTTGCCATGACCAATTTGCTAAAAAAATTGATTCCCGACTTCAATATTTAAGAGTTCGGAATGTTTATCCTTCCACATTTTGCTATGCAAAATATTGCAAAGTTTCAACTAAAGCAAAGCGAGCACAGAAGTTTTATAGAGCACCCATGCCTACATATAGACATGGAGGCATGGAGCCATGAAAGGGCATAAAGTCTAGAAGTAATCCTCTAAAAATGTAATGACATCCACAGAACAATGCATGACACTTGAAGTGGCTACAAAAATTGACCCATAAAAGATCATTGCAACTATAGGATTATTGCTATCAAATAGTTAAGAATGGGCATTGCAACTATAGATGTTAGTGATGTAAAAATAAAATAAAGGATATGATGCAAATATATTAGTTATAGTTGGCTTTAGAGACAAGTATAAAAACGAAATTATTTACATACCTAGGATCCACATTATCCTCTTTCAAAGGGTCTAAGGATCTCTATTTCCATGTCGTACCTTCATGATGAAGGGAATCTAGTTCTCTAATTATAACTTCAAAAGAAGGTCTATGAGGAAGTTGAGCATGCCAACATGCCTCCACCAACTCCCGTAGCTGGGGAAATACATACTCAGGCAAAGAGGGTCTTTTGCCCTTGATAACATCATCCCACTTGCTCTTGGTACATCCATCAAATGGTATTTGACCTGTCAATATTTCGAAGCATATCATTCCAAAACTGTAGACATCTACCTTCTCAGTCCATATGTCCTCATTTCGATCTTCTTCTTTCTTTCGAAGCTCTTGCAAAACTTCGGGAGCCCTCCAAAATCCTATTCCTTGAACAAACATAGCACACTTGTAATCCGCTACATCACAAAGCAATCCATCAAACCCTCTAACACTAATGAGGACATTAGCCGCTTTTAAGTCTCTGTGCAACACACCTTCTCTATGCAACCCTTGCATCCCTCTTGCAATTCGTAACATGATCCAAATGGAATCGTCCAATGAGAAGGGTGGTTGTTCTCTTCTATTTTTGAACAAGTTTAACTCCCAAGGATGTTTTTTTTGTTTCACTTTCAGATCAATGAGTGTGCGCAAATCCCTCCAATACCTCACCATCACGAATGCGAACCTCCCATCCGGTAACAATGTTGCACCCGAAATCCTACATCGTTCTCCATAAACGTTTGAATCGAAATCTTCAAATACAAACCGAGAGGTCCTCTCCTGCAATGACTTAAATTCACTGCAATCTTCTCCATCCTTCCTTCTCATGGAGCGGGGCCAGTGGCGTTTCAAATCCGCCAACGAAAATCCCGCATCCAATTTGAACACCTTCAGGACATAATCACCAACAAACCACCGAGGCACTTTGGCTTCGAAGATTTGGGCTTGGCCTCCCTCTGCAATCAGGGGACCCAACTCCAAGACGTCACCCCAATCCTCGAAGAAATTAGGGGCACTTTCCTTTAACTCCTCCCAAACAGAGAGTTGGCTGGGGCGTGAGACTGGAATGGAGTGTTCGATGTCACAACCAGGAACTTCACTCCACGCCGACTTCGATGCCGCAATTCGACTCAAAACCTCCCACTCGCTGTTCTCCTGCGTCTGCTGGGCTACGGATGCAAGGCCCAACGTTCTGGGCCCTGACAACCCACCTCCTCTCCCTCCCCAAACTCCCGAGCATGCTGTCAAGATCGGAATCCACATCCATGTGAGAAACGAAGGAGACTCTGCAGCAATTGTTGGAGGAACGGACCTGGGGGAAGTGGACCCAGCCTCTCCACTGCACGAGGCTTCTACCACAATCTCAATTGCGTCCTTACCAGGACTCGCGCAAGGCTTCACTTCTGCCATCTCTTCACAAAGAAGTCGCTCTCTAACACAATCGCCCCCACGTGTACAGGAAAAAGATAGCACCACGGCCTCCCTCTCAAATTTGCAGCAACCACCACACAACTTCCACCCCAAATGAAGTGGCTCAAAACAAGGAACACGCTGAAGTAGGACTCGATCACAAGGGCACAGTCGGCATGCCCGCGAGGCAACCGTCTCTTGGACAAGCAAACGGAGATCCGGTCAAAGCCGTGGTGCAACCAGATTGCAACGCAGCCTCACTCCTAAGCACTCTAGCTCGGGTAAATGACGTACAGCAAGGGCCGGCATAGATCGAGATACCAATTTAAACAGATCGTTCGAAGCCTGTCACTTCTGCAGCCTCGCCATCATACAGCTCACAACCCACCCCTCCAAAACACAGCTTCCAAATGGCTCAGATAGTCGGATCACTACTACAGAACAACTACAGCTTAAAGGATGGAGCGAGCTTTCCGGGAGCGAGCAACCCTAGTATGGTGGGAGAGACAGACCAAGGACAGCCGGCCAGTGGCCGGCAGGAACAACTTCACTTCCCTATTTCCACCGTCTTCCCTGTGGTAAGAAAACACTTGCAGTTAAATAATAAGGAATAACTTGCTGTAATTGAGTGCTCTAACTCAGTGAGGAATGGCTTTCTCAGAATAGTTTGCTGTAGTTTAGTTTGGTGGGACTGAGGAGGGGTTACCGCAGGGACACCAGCTGGCCCTCACAGCCCTCGGCCTCGGAGGAAGCGTGGATTTTTAAACCCCCCCGCTCCATGTGGGACCAGATACCGTCCTGAAATATCCGGAGGGGTGGCTTCTGCTCTGCCGTGGGCGGCTCCCGCGTCTCACCTCCATTTCTTCAATTGTTGTCCTGCTTTGCTCTCCCCGTTCTCCCATGCGCCGAATTTCTTGCGAACGTTTCCGTTGCTGGAAAATGTTGGGGTGCTAGCTAGGTAGGGATGAGGAGCAGGAGGACGAAGACTCGGATAGTGATGACCAAGAAGAAGATGGGATTTATTACGATGCGTTTAGAAATGTCAACGGTGAACTCGAAGACAATGAAGAAGACGCCGAAGCAGGTGCGGTGCTCCAAATGGCTTGGAGTGAGAAGAGTGGGAAGGACAGGGGAACGTTGATGGAGCTTTGTGTGATGTTGCAGGCTAGCGGGATGCGCACTATGACGGCTGAGTGGTGACATTGCGGATGTCTCTGATTTTCGCATTTGACAAGTTCCAGGTGTGCAAGGGAATTGAGTCTGAGCTTTTGATCTTTTCGTTTGAATGTGTGTCACTTTGCCGAATGTGGCAGAGGTTTCGGTTATTATTCTAGTCGACTATTCCGGATTCAAGTTATTGGACTGTACCTAGTTAATTTTGGAAACTTTGTATATTCTTTCTTCACATCCGGCATTGTTGAGCTGTAACCTCTCAGATGTAAGTGGAAACTGTTGGAAAAACTTAAGAGCTCCAATGCCATGCATTGCAATTATGGATGAGGGTTGACGTGATTTTGTTTTCATTGCAGAGGATGTACATCGCAGTTTTTTGAAAAGGATGATCGTTGGTGGTGTGTGCTCCAACTACGCACTAGTGGTAAGACTCTTGTTGCTGAGGCCACTGGAGCAGCCAAATCTAGCAGAGGGCACGTTTGTTTTACACTACACCTGTCAAGGCACTGTCGAATCGAAGACTTGGTGATGTCAGGTGAAGTCTCGGTGAGTGCCTATGCGCTTGTTTTGATATATGGAGTAGCGTAATATTCACTTGTGTTTTATTTATTTACTTCAAGAAAATTGCAAGTAGTTGTAATTTTAAAGAACGCCGAATTATTTAGCAAAATCATGGTCCGAGAACTCAAATCTGCACTATTCTCGTACCATTCATTGTGTCAGTAGTTGAGAAGTGTTTTAAGTCTCTTTTGTATCTTCCCTTGAATTGGCTAGTTTCTTGGTGTACAATGGGATGTTTTGCATCGGTGGAGTGTAGGAACGATGATTGTGCAGTTCAGAATGTTAACTAGTTTTCTTGAATACTCTGTACAAACATGCTCGAGCTTTTGTTATGAGATTCCAACACACGGGTTTGTTTTCTGTGTTTGCTGAAAGATGTTGATTTCCTCAATCTCTTTGTAAGACGGAACGGAGAAGACGAGTTACGGACTACCTCTTCTACTTGAAGTGTCCGTCATCATACCCTTGCCAAATGTTTGTGGAGTTCTGCTCTGAATTTCCTGTATCAGAATGATGTAGTTTCCTGCTGCTGATTTCAGTAGAAATCAGGGCGAACTGGAAAAAGGGGAGAGTGATATATCAAGAAACTGAAGTGCATATTGCGAAGATCGCTTTCGGAAGCCTGAGTCAATTGTATGTTTGTATGCTTTTGCTCCACCACATGGCTCTCCAAAAGAAGATGCACCCTTCGAAACGTTTCCCTTCCAACTGGCAGCAGGAATCTTTGTGAACAATCTGAACTCGAATGTATTATTGAACAAGTAATTGCTCAGCTGATAATTTAATGATGTGTTAAAGTATCTTAGTTGTTCTCTTTTGCTGGTTGAAAGTAACAAACACTTCTATTCTATTCCATATTGAGTCCTTGGTTATGTCAAGCTGGAGGGGTGCGTTGCAGGCTTTGTGAGAAAGTGTCAAGATGGCAATCACTTAAAATTTGGTGAAGCATTGTAATTCTACATCCGTCCAACTTTTGGACCAAATAACACTTTTCAATCATATTCATGCACTTTTTCATCTAAATTTGGCAACTTCATCCACATTTGTAATAGAAATGGAAAATTTCTAGTGAAATAATATTACTTTTATCTAGCAAAAAGTAGACATTTATTTTGTAATGGTGCAATATGACCCCATGGTGCGAAAGAAAAAATGCGCTGGTGCACTTGTGTGGAAATTTCAGTATTTTTGTGTCATGACCGCAGATTTTGGCTGAGTTGTGGATCAGCAAAAAGACAAAAGCAGGGTTAAGGAAAAATATTTTGAGTATTAGTGGTTTTCCACACAAATCAAATTAATTAATTTTCAGATTGCGTCCTGAAGTGAAAGGTCTGCACTTTCAACACTGTTTCTTGTCCAATTTCAAAGTTGTGAAACTTCAGTTCCTTTTGTCTAATTATCAATGATGGTAATGACTCTAATTCTGTTGTTGCTTGGAGACAACCAGCCGTCTGAAAGAAACGCGTTAAGCCTTCACTAGTCTCTACTTGCACGGGAAGAAAGCAGCTTACACAACAAAAATGGGGGGTGATCGGAAATGGATCGACTCCTTTAGAAACTCCAACCCTTGTAATTCCAGATTCATCTACTCTTGTTGCCTTGGGAACCACTAATTCTTAGCAACTCTAGCTAACAGAAGAAATTGGGTAGATTTCTCTAGTGATTTGGCACAATCCCATCGGAGAGGGTGCAAAATTAGCATCACCTACAAAGTTATTGGACCACAAAATTTTATTTTAGAAACATATTTTCATGGAAATTGGCACAACACTAGAAGATTTTAGCATGCATTGATGCAATTATTCTACGTATAGTGAGTTTGGTAAATTAGTCACACAAAAACGATTCGATATACTTTGAAAATATGCCAATTATTGTGAATTTGTTGCTCTAAGACACAACAAGACCATGGACATACATAATTAGATGTTTGAATAAAGCAATTCAATATTGCACCAATTCAACAATTGACCATCTTAAGAACCCTTGCCATATGAAATTACTAGCATTACACTCCAACTATTAAGTTATTTCACATTAACTCAACAATTATAAACTTGACATCAATTAACATTATTTCTTGGAGAGATCACTATTTGTAACTTAACGTATACACTTGAGTTAAGAGAATTTTTGATGTGGGATTATTTACGTTAATTATTGTACTTAAGATGATTGTATTTACATAAAAAGCTATGAGGGGCATTTCTTCAATACCCTATGGATTTTTGTAAATTCATTTATGTGATTTTAAAGTAGAGATATCTTACATATAAAATTGAAGTGTCCAATTTTTTCTCGGCCCCACCTTTGTTTGCAAATTTTCCCTTTCTTCTACTACATGCATGTATAGTGTATACACTATGAAACAAACTAGAATCAATTCAAGTGCCATTGACCAATTGGTAATTTTCAATAATAATTTTCTTATTGAATACTTTAGAATCCCTTATGAAACTATCTTGTGATCATTCCATTCAATATGAGTGTATTTAACACATATGGCTTTAGAAATTGAAGTTAAATGGAGCATAAACTTCATCTTCTTGTTGTACAATTTTAGTTCATTGAACTTAATAAGGCAAAACTCCTTATTCGTACAATGTGACAATTTTTGTTAGTTGTAGTCAATGTCTTACATGTACACTTATCTTTTCTTATATATACACTACTAGTACCAAGGCACAATTTGAATCAACTACCCTTCATTGCATGTAGATTTTGTCATGAACATGAAAATTAATTATCCACATCTATATTCAAAGTACTATAAATTTTTTGTATAGGGCTTATTTGTCCAAGCTAATTGATTTAAAGAAATTCTTACTACATGATATTTTTACATAGTAGAATTTATATACATTAGAGTATGTAGTATTTCATGAATCCTATAGTAGCCTTATATATTATATAAATTTTTCTCCCTTTGAATTAAATGGATCTTATCTTTTAACTCACACAATTTAAAAAAAAATCCATAGTGATACCAATTTTTCATAAGGTAAAATTTTTTACGACACTAATTCTACACCTTCATTGATTGGAAAAAGCAGAGCACTCATCAATTCATGCCAATTGTCTCATACTTTTATCTAGAGCATCAAACTTTCAAGTTGAAGTGTTTGAAATTCAACAATGGATTCTATTGTCAACAAGGGTATGCAACTCACCATATTACATGGCTCTCATTAAAATCACCTATAATGCATTTTAGTCCAATGTCAAGGGATATAATTTGTTTTAATGTAGAAAATTCTTCTAACCCTTTCAACAAAGAATCCAAAAATCTAATGTATTTATATGTATGAAATGATATTCTTTGAGGACAACAAAAGCATTAAAAATCTAATTATCAGAATTTTATATAATACATGTATTATAGGCCAAGCTATCTGATTTTTGGATATTTTTAATAAAAATTTAAGATGTTTTTTATTACAAAGAGAACGTTGCAAATGAATTTTAATTTTAATTAGAAGGAACTTCTTATATGTATGTTTTAAAATTATCCTTAGGTATTTCAATTCTTCATATATATTGTGAAGGCATTTTTTTTAATACATATGCAACCCAACATTTTTGACATCTCATTTTATTTAATTCATTCGGTCTTCACTTACATTTTTGGTTCTTTTTAATCTGATAAAAAATTTACAAAAAAGTCCATGAAGTTGTTTTAATGTCGATGACTCTCATGTATAATACAAGAGTTGCATACATGGCATTGTCCACTACACTATAAAATGTATAATGTGCTATGAGTAAATTGACCATAACTCATAAAATAACACTTGGTGATTAGGAGGATTAGAAGAGGAGTTGATAGAATATACAACTTGTAAATAAAATGATACCATTTTAAAATGTTTCAAAACTTGATCTCATATTCATTCATCGTATGCTACACATTTGTACATAATTGAGAGTTTTCCAACCAACTTGCCCAAACCTAACATTTTTCACCAATTGTTGAAGGGGGAGTTTTTAATTGATGACCACTCACATAGCAACAAAAGAATGTTCTTGCAAAAGATGAAGTGGCCTAAGTTCTTGACTCATACAAAGAACAATATTTTGTTTAACCTTTATAACTCTTGGATTTTGAATAGTGTTTAGAGACCCTACTACTCTATTATATTATATTATACACCTTCAAAAATAGTCTAAATTCACATTTATTGCATATTGTATAATGAGCAAGATGTTCTTGAACAATTAATAGGAGAACTCATCTAATTCTACAATAGGTGAAAACCCAAAAAGAATAATTATAATATAATTACAATAAGAATCATGTATAATGTTGCTTCATGAATGATGTGTTTATTATTTCCAAAGATATTGAGGTTGCCTAGCTTTTAATGATGTAGAGAGCACAAAGTGTCTAATGAATGATTTTTAGAAAAATGGAAAAAATACATATTCATGAAGTCAATGAATAATTATATGTATAAGGATGATTGCAAGAACTATTTTACATTCTTGGTTCAAAAATGTAGTTTTTGGTCATGGGACTAACAATACTATGTATTACTACCAATATTACACGTCAACAATGCCCTTGTAGATTTGAAATGTGGATTCATGGCACTTGTAGATTTACATCATTGATTCAATTCTATGCAATACTATAGACTGCTATGGGATACTACAAAAGCCATTGGGAGCAAAAAGTAGTAGAATAGGGGTATGTGGACCTTTTTATTTTTAGGAATTCAGAAAAAGTTAGAAAATTTCCATAAAAAAGGAATTTTGCTAGAGAAGATTGTGCTTGCATTGTACCAAGGAATTCATGTAGGAAATGTTTTTCCCTCTTTGTAGCCTTCACGCAAAGGAAGTTCACCTTGACCCCATGTGCACAACCAACATGTTGATATTTTCATAAAAACCCATGATCAGTCCTTGTAATGTTAACTAGTAGACCTCTAGCATGTCCAATTTGTGGCTTTGAATTCACACTTTTGGATCAAAAATAGGACTTAAACCTACCAAAATGATCAACTTAGACATCAAATAGGGGATAGGTTAAAAATAATAAAATCATTTTTAAATTTTTTTTAAAATTACTCAATGTTTGCAACTACCTCATGTACCTTCATTCCAAATTTCACGTCCAATAGACAAACAATGCAAAAGTTATGAGCTTAAAACCACCCATCTAAAGGGTAAGGGACAAGAAATTGGACAAATGTTTCTTGCAATCACCCCTAATGACCAAGATAATTAGCCCTTTGTTTCAAGGTAAAATTCATCAATATTCATATTTCCAAAGGTATGATCCTCTCAAAATCAAACAACCACATTCTAATCTTACATTTTTTCAATGGTTTGAAGAATTCATATGGTGATGTTTATTTGTCCACAAAATGAGTTTTGGGAATAAATACTTGTAATGTCATTGACCAACTAACTATAGGATTCTCAGTTTTGTCTTCACTTTATTTATATTTCCTGTTTTAAGATAAATTGAAGTAGTTTTTTGAAACTTGTTTCAAAGTATATCTTTTGAATTTGAGACCCACGAATAAAATGAAGTTTCTTTTTTTATTCCAATTTAAAAATTGGAATTATTTCTAGCAATTTGAACTTCGGGCTTGTTACCATAGTCTATCATTTTCTAATCTTAGACTGACAAGGAAATTCAATTGACACCATGATGTTTCAAACTCTAATTTACACCTAATTATGGTAAAATTTTCAATATTGTTAATGATGTCTTATATTTGATATGAATTTTCTTCACTATTGGTGAAAGTCATTTCAAATTTTCACTCAAAAATCTAAATTTTTAACAACTTATAGAAGATTTGTGATTTCAACTCTAAAAAATAGAATGAAAAAATATCCATTCATGTTAGTGGAAAAAGATAAAGATAATGAGGTTCATCGTTTTAAGGGCTAATCCAAACCAAGCAAAATGTTGTGAGGTTTAGTCATGCTTGTCATGCCACATGCGACAATTGCACGACCCAAAACCCCAAAGAAACTCGGAATGATGACAAACGATTCCCAAGCCACTCCTCAAACAAATTAATACTCCTATATTTCTTTGAATCAAGAATACTGTACATTTCCCTTGTACTATGTAAGAGTTCGCTACTCGTGTAGGTAGGCAAAAGCAAATACAAATTGGTAAGGAAGGCAACCCCTTTCCAATCACCCCCCATTTCTGCCATGTAGACTAAATTTCTTTTAGATCAGGTAGTCAAGAGTGGTGATTAATTGTGGCACAATTCCCAATGTAGTTGTGGCACATTATGATTGACTACAAGACTGTCAATATTGTAGCATGCCCTTGGTCGATTTTGCAACTAGCCCCTGGTTGGAAATACAAAAATCTATATGACCAATATGGGTCGAATAGAATCTTAAGCTAAAAGATTCTTAGTAATTATGTTTTGAGAAATAAAATTATGAAAAAATATGGAATCCTTCCCAACTCTATTTCTGTACACATGAAAATTTCCCCACTCGAGAATTCCAATCTCCATATATGCGTAATTGCTTAAGTGGTTACAAATGGGTCATATGCCTTAAGTGAATGATTTGTTTTCAAACCATGAACTTCTGCACCAATTGCCAATCTTCCCCATGTCACAAGAAAAAATGATTTTCTAGAAAAAAGAAACAAAAGATATTTTCTTAGAAAAAAACATTTGACTTGAGCAAGAAGCAGGACGAGACATACAAATAGGACATTAAAATCAAATTTATTTACACATTGCCTATTGTGCCATTCACATATTGTGCCATTCATAGAATTTTGCATAATATAGAATAAAATTGGCATTTTTCTTCTTATATAAGTAACATTCAATTTTCATGCAATCACAATCAAGTATAACAAATTTCAATTTCAAATACCCCAAATTTCAATTTGGGTGAATTTTCTCATTTAATTTTCATGGATGTACATAATAATTCATTGAAAAACATAATCAACTTTTTAAATGCAATTGTGGAGATATGTAGGAAACATCCATAAGCACATCTTCCCATGAACAAGTATCTCCAAAAAAGTTCCACATTTCCCTCTAATAGAGATTTCAATGTTGAGGTGTCAATGTCCTAATTTTGAAAAATAGATATCTTTTTATCGTAAGTAAATTTTAGCAGACTATAATTGTTCCATTGTGCTAAAATGTACAAAATTTGTTACAATGTGAGGATCAAATAGTAAAATCTAGTTGAAATGTAAAGATATCTAGTTCATAAAGTTTGGTCATTCAACACCTCACATTGAACTCTTTGTACAGAAAATTGTCAAACTTTTTTGGAGATGCTTGTTGAAGGGAAGATGCACATATGGATGTTCCCTACATGTCATTGCAATTGAATTAAAAATCCATTACCAATTGTTTTCAATAAAATATTGTGTAAAACCATGATAATTGACTTAAAAAATTCACCAAAAATGAAATTTTGCTTTTTTGAAATTGAAATTGGTACGCTTGACCTGAAATCACATAAAAACATTGAGTATTAATTGAATGTGCAAGACAAAAAAATTCAATTCTTTTGTGAACTATGCCAAAATATTTGAATGCCACGATATGCAGTTTGTCAATGAATTAAGGTATCTTTTCCCAATACCACCCAAATGTAGGGTCCTCATCGATTCTTGAGTGAGTAGGTAAAACTATGATACATGTCTTATGTGACATTAACCCCTCACCGTTGAAGGCCCAAACAACTCCAAAAACAACATTCTTTTTGAAGTGTTACAAATATAAATTTCACTTAGTTATAAAGATCTCAACTATACGATCTTGTAGTGCATTTGTTGTAGATGGTGTGCATAAAATTTGATGTCATTTGACCGCATAGATTGCAAGATTATAATGTTTTAGTGTTGAAAAAGGATGCTGAAATTTTCCCCAAAACACATTTTGAGGCAAATTTCAGATTTGGAAATCTACATAAATGAAGAAACTTGAAACTATAAAGTGATTCAAAATCAACAAACAAACACATTGACAAAAAAAAATTTCATTGAATTGACTCATTGTGTCTGCCATGTGGCTTTGAAATATCAAAAAATAGCAAGAAAAGAAGCAAGAAACCCATCAAAAACTGAACCTCATTCTACGAAAATGCTTCTCAGTCACTCATAACTTCTTGGATTGATATGAAAATTTATACACACAAACTAGACTAGTATGCGCAACTTTTCCAAGAAAACAATTGGAAACAAAATTGTATGAAGAAGAAACAAGCTGTTGAAGTTCATTGTAATCCAAAAATGACAGGATTTTGAACATCGAATTGCTCCCAGACAATCAAAACAATTTGGATTGACATACAAATTCTACCACAATAAGTAGACTTCAAGGGGAAAATAACCCAACAAATTTTATTGAAAAAGAACATTAGATGAAGGAGATACAAGCCCCCCAAGTTGCAACCATCAAATGGAGTTTTGAGAACTAAAATTGAACCTGTGAACTTTGATTGGCTTCCAAAAATTCAGAAAATCTTGGATTGATCTGAAAATTTTACCACACGAACTAGAAGAGAGCGCAAATTCTCCAACAAGTTTTATTAAATTTGGACATCGGATGCAAAAGTTACACCACTTTGAATTTTACTTGAGGACACTTTTCGTCCCCTTCGGTGGTGAGGGGTTAAGGCATGTACAACTGTCATAAATTCTCATCATAGAATCAATCAAGGCCCTACATTTGGATGGTATTGGGTCAGGGGTTGGTATTGGGTAAAGACACCTTAGACCTCATAGTACAGTGAAGATCAAGCATGCAATATGAGCAAAGCAATGAATGGATCGGATTGGAAATCTGCCACAAAGATGTACAGCTTCAAGTAAAATTCTTCACAAGGAGTTCTGAAATCTACTTTGGATCCCTCCACTCTGATAATATAGATTGCAACTTACTCAAGAATGCCACTCTAACGAGCCGACGGAAGCCACAGCTTTGAGCCGGAAGCTCGGAGCAGAAAATCCTAATGAACGCGTGAGAGAGAGACCGAGCCAGGAAAGTCGACCAGAACAGGAAAGACCTCAGTTGCCCCCTTTGCCCCGTCCTGGCCTTCCAAGAAAAGTCGGCCAGTGTTACAGTGAATTTGGGATTGCGGAAATTTCTGAGAATCGCATCGCCGCCATCGCGTTGTTCTGGATTTCCTTTATGACTTCTATCCGGATGCTCGTGCAGATTGGAAGCGATTGCTCACTTCCGTTTGGTCCTCGTTATGAATCCTTATTGACATGGTCAGGATTTTGAGAATTTTTTTTTGACCATTCAAAGGTTTTCGATGGGAAGGTTGAGTGCGCACGGGTCGATCACAGGCCAGCTTCGAACACTCATGCCAATACGTCATGGATCTGATTAGGAAGTAGACAGTACATGCTCTCTTGGGATCCGATGCAACAAGTAGTTGGAGATTTTGAGGTTTAGGCTTCGATCCAATTATGGTTACCATTCTTCAGTGTGAAATTAAATGTTCTTCATGTCAAACAATGGAACAGATGCTGAGGAATACCCAAAGCTGCGTTCCTCGGAGGTGAGATGAGGTCAACACGGGCGAATTTGAGCAAAGTGACTCGCTGCGTTTGTGTAACAGATCAATCTTTGCAACTGGGATTAAGCCTTATACGACATATATATACCCATCCCCATGGGTTGCGTTTTGAGAGCATCTTGATGAAAACTCTTCCAACACTACTACATGTGAGCTTTCTTGGTATCATTCTCTTTGCCGGCCTTCAAATCATGTTCTATCAATCTAATTCTTGAGAGTTTTGAATCACAATTTGAACTTGTAGTTTTTGAATTGGAAAGTTGGAATTTTTCTTGAAATTGTCAAACGATGATTGACTTGTCACACATTCAAAGCATGCCATAGTCATTCGTTTGGTAGTCAGATTAATATAAGGAGGTCAAGGAGCATATACAAAATGCAATCAAAACTTGAAAAAACAAACCTAAAAAACCAAATTGAGCACCGTATCCTGATCATTATGGCAATCTGTATATATCTGCGATGTCGGCTGGGGAGCTAGTTGTTAGAAAATGCAAGCAACGAAATGGAACAAACCCAAACAAATGTTTGAAGAATCAAATTTGAGCACCAGACGTGAAATGGTAATTAGCGTCGTGGATGTAAGACATGAGGCACCGACCGACTTGAAAAAGCGCTCGCTTCATTACGTTCTCAAGCGAGGACCTCACCCAAATCCAGTGTTTCATTTTATCATTTTCGAGAAGTAGCCAGCTCTTTCTTCATTACTCACATGTTACTTGGGTGATACATGATAAGATTTATAACAAAACTAGGTGATACAAGTTAAACTTTGGCTAGAATACAATAGCAATCTGGTTTTTTTGACCCCCCTAAATGAAAATTTCCTTCACAAAAGATAGCCAACCACTCTTGGCTGTAGCAAGGATCGACATGACCACAATCCCACAATGCGGGACGGAACTCTGACCTGCCAGGAATTCATCATTTGATCAACCTTACAATTCTTGAAATAGAACTTCCTGTGCTTCTTTGTAGGAAAGGGATCGACCACTGGAGATCGATTGCTTGCAAGAGTAGAATATGCACAATTCAAATCCCAAATTTGAGTGCCGAAAAAAAATTATCTAGTTTAGATGAGCTCAACACCAAATTTGGACGTGACTTTTGAAAAGAATGCATTCAATGTAAAATCTTAGAGCTGCAAAAAATTGATCATCAAAGATGTTGGGAAGAGGGGAGATAGCCTTTAGGTTGAATCGGGAAAGTCCAAAGGTCTTCTCTTGGGGTCAAAAACCACTCAAACTAAAACTGCCATTTCCAATGCAAAGAGCAAAAAATTTCAATATTTGTTTCTTTTGCATATCCAACCATAGGATCTTGTATTAAATTAATATGAGAACATTTGCAAGAAATTTCAAGAACATTGGCAATATGGATTACAAGAGATAAGCATTCAACCCCTAAAGGACCAAGTGTGGATTCAAAGTACGCAAGAAATCTCAAGTAGATTCCTATGAAGTCATTTTTGGTTAGATGTTCATGAAATTTGAACATATTGTGTAATGATGTGCCCCCTTCCCAAAAAATCTAATTTTTTTTAATCGAATGCCTGGATCATAAAATATGTTGCCACGAACTTCGCAAGCAGCTCGGGCAGTACGTCCACAACTCTTCCTATGATTTTGAAATTTGGCAAGTATGTAGCTTACATGATACAAAATGCAAATGTCCGAAAACATAACTATGTTTAGTGTAAGAATCTCAGTCTCCAAGGAGTTATAGTTTGCAAGCCCTATTGGGCAAGGTTGGTAAAAAACTTTTTCACCTAACTTGAAATGTTATAAGGTAAACCAGCCCATGATAGGCAAAATGTTTGGTTTGCTATATTCACATTTTTGAAAAAAATGAAAATGTTTTCCATGTGAAGGTAAACATGAGAAATGAAGAGAGCAATTGAAATTTTATTTTTTTGACAAATTATCAATTTGTTATGATTATTTGAAGTGTATTGCTCCATTAGCCCAAAATATTTTGTAGACTACCCCCAAATTACCACAGAGTGTACCCATAATGGTCATTTGATCACCTAAAGTAGTCTCAAATTTTCTTAACATGGTCACAATATTTTTAACATGGCCATGACATAAAGGAATAAAAAAGTTACTTCTTGAAATGAATGAATTTACACTAGAATGGTAGAAGGTCCTAAAATAGTCACTAATAACTCCATCAACATCACCCCAGGCATATATTTCAACCACTAACAAACCTAATGAAGTCTTAATCCCATTTATTAGCAAAAATCTGCCATGGATTGATGTAAGACTAAAATGGGTGGTTTTTCTAGGTGTTTGCATTGCCCAATTTGCCTACCATCATGGCTAGTTTACCTTAGTCTTTTAATCCGTGTGGTCAAAGTTTCTAAATTGTTTTCCAAATGTTCCCAAAGAAGTCCTAGTACAAATATGTTTGGTTGAATTTTGAAAAGAAAACCTTTTTTTTCCATTTTTTTCTTCCTGCCCTAAAGAATGGCAGTCTTTGACAATTTTTGCCTAAAATGTGCCCCAGTCGTTTAGGGGTTATGAAGTGAAGAAAATGAGTTATTTTTCCATCTAGTCAGACTAAATTATAAGGCTTTGATTCCTTTTCATTTTAAATATTTGTACTACTAATTTTGAATTGAAATTCCTTTATGTTGTAGAATTTAGTTGAAAGTGTGGAGAATTTTAACAAACAAAAAACAATTCTTGGTTTTTTTTCTTTATAAAAATAGTTTAGTCAAAGTAGGAACAAGATGGAAGGAAAAACTAAATTGTTATTAGTTCTAAAGTGGAATTAAAACACACCAATTCTAAAAATTAGATTGTTCTAGCAAGCCAGTCAAACCATATGGAACTTTTCTTTTTGAAAAATTGTGAAAATTGAGTTAAAAAATGGATTTGATACATTTTTTTCTCAAGAATTTGCTAAGATTGCCAACAAAACATGATGTTCCATAACTTTCACATCACTTACCCAAATGGAATGAATCAAATCTTTCCACATAGACAAAAACATAATTGCCAAGAAAAATTAAAAAAGGTAATTTCAACTTTTTCATTTTATTTTTTCTACCTACCTTTGCCTCTTGTTTGTTTTGGATGGCATAAGTTTTGCTCCTAGTCACTAATTGAAATAAAAATTCTATTCCTTAAAATCTAATTAGTCTTCCTATCTTGAAAATAAAATTCAAGAAATCATTCCAAAAATTGAGATCATCCTTACTTGTCCAAGCCTTCAAGACTTCTCTAGACGACTCTTGGAACTTTAGGAATTACCACATTCGAAGCAAAATGGATATAAAAACACTTGAAAATTGTGTAGTAAATGAGAGAGTACATCATGCAAAAAAAAAGTGTTCCATGGCTTTGTGCACTTTGAACCCCTAAATACTTGATGCACCAAATTTTGGTGTTTCAAAAACTTTGAAGTTAAGTAAAACCCAACCAAATTGTTAATATTATTAGTTAATATTTTCGGAGAACTCTTTTTGAGAACTAGTTTTAGGGTCAAAGAGCCAATGTTAAAATGAAGGATTATGATTTTTCTATTCAAGATTTTGTGCACGGATACCCGTTGCAATCTTGACTTCCCATAGTGTTGAGGGCTCTTGGAAATGAGCCTCAAATACACTAGATCTTGGTGGAAAAAACACTTAAAAAAGTCATTTGCTTTAGATCATATGCACCAAAGGCATATATACCTACCTAAAGACATGGAGGCATAGAGCCATAAAAGGGCATAAAGTCTAGAAGTAATCCTCTACAAATGTGATGACATCCATATAGCAATGCGTAATATGTGAAGTAGCTACTAAAATTGACCCATATAAGATCATTGCAAGTACAAGATTATTGCTATCAAATAGTCAAGAATGGGCATTGCAAGCATAGATGTCGGTGATTGATGTAAAAATAAAATAAAGGATATGATGCCAATATATTAGTTGTAGCTGGCTTTGGGGATAGGTACAAAAATGAAATTATTTACATACCTAGGATCCACATTGTCTCCTTCAAAGGGTCTAAGGATCTCTATTTCCATCTCCTAAAAACATTCCAAAGAAAATCTAGTTCTCTGATTATAACTTCAAAAGAAGGTCTTTGAAGAAGTTGAGCATGCCAACATGCCTCCACCAACTCCCGTAGCTCAGGAAATACATACTCATGCAAACAGGGTCTTCTACCTTCAATAACATCATCCCACTTGCTCTTGGTACATCCATCAAATGGTATTTGACTTGTCAATATTTCGTAGCATGTCATTCCAAAACTATAGACATCTACCTTCTTAGTCCATATGTCCTCATTTCAGTCTTCTTCTTTCTTTTGAAGCTTTTGCAAAACTTCCGGAGCCCTCCAAAATCCCGTTCCTTAAACAAACATATCACACTCATAATCCACTACATCACATTGCAATATATCAAACCCTTCATCTCTAATGAGGACATTGGCCGCTTTCAAGTCTCTATGCAACACACCTTGTACATGCAACCCTTGCATCCCTCTTGCAATTTGTAACATAATCCAAAGGGATTCTCTATATGAGAAGGGTGGTGGTTCTCTTCTATTTTTGAATAACAAGTCAAATTCCCAAGGATGGGTGTTGTATTCTACTTTCAGATCGATGAGTGTGCGCAAATCCCCCCAATACCTCACCATCACGAATGCGAACCTCCCATCCGGTAACAATGTTGCACCCGAAATCCTACATCGTTCTCCATAAACGTTTGAATCGAAATCTTCAAATACAAACCGAGAGGTCCTCTCCTGCAATGACTTAAATTCACTGCAATTCTTCTCCATCCTTCCTTCTCATGGAGCGGGGCCAGTGGCGTTTCAAATCGGCCAACGAAAATCCCGCATCCAATTTGAACACCTTCAAGACATAATAATGACCAGGCAACCGAGGCGATTTGGCTTCGAAGATCTCGGCTTGGCCTCCCTCTGCAATCAGGGGACCCAACTCCAAGTCGTTAAACCAATGAGCCCCAAAGAAATGGGGGGCACTTGCCTTTAGCTCCTCCCAAACAGAAAGTTGATTGGGACATGGGGCTGAAACGGAGTGGTGGATATCACGACCAGGAACTTCACTCCACGTCGACTTCGATGCCGCAATTCGACTCAAAACCTCCGACTCGCTGTTCTCCTGCGTCTGATGTGCTCCAGATGCAAGGCCCAACGTTCTGGGCCCTGACAACCCACCTCCTCTCCCTCCCCAAACTCCCGAGCATGCTGTCAAGATCGGAATCCACATCCATGTGAGAAACGAAGGAGACTCTGTAGTAATTGTTGGAGGAACGGACCTGGGGGAAGTGGATACAACCACTCTACTGCACGAGGCTTCTTCCACAATCTCAACTGCGTCCTTACCAGGACTCGCGCAAGGCTTCACTTCTGCCATCACTTCAAAAAGAAGTCGCTCTCTAACAATCGCCCCCACGTGTACAGGAAAAAGATAGCACCACGGCCTCCCTCTCAAATTTGCAGCAACCACCACACAACTTCCACCCCAAATGAAGTGGCTCAAAACAAGGAACACGCTGAAGTAGGACTCGATCACAGGGGCACAGTCGGCATGCCCGCGAGGCAACCGTCTCTTGGACAAGCAAACGGAGATCCGGTCAAAGCCGTGGTGCAACCAGATTGCAACGCAGCCTCACTGCGAAGCACTCTAGCTCGGGTAAATGACGTACAGCAAGGGCCGGCACACATCGAGATACTAACCCAAACAGTTCGTTCAAAGCCTGTCACTTCTGCAGCCTCGCCATCATACAGCTCACAACCCACCCCTCCAAAACACAGCTTCCAAATGGCTCAGATAGTCGGATCACTACTACAGAACAACTACAGCTTAAAGGATGGAGCGAGCTTTCCGGGAGCGACCAACCCTAGTATGGTGGGAGAGACAGACCAAGGACAGCCGGCCAGTGGCCGGCAGGAACAACTTCACTTCCCTATTTCCACCGTCTTCCCTGTGGTAAGAAAACACTTGCAGTGGAATAATGAGGAATAACTTGCTGTAATTGAGTGCTCTAACTCAGTGAGGACTGCCTTCTCAGAATAGTTTGCTGTAATTTAGTTTGGTGGGACTGAGGAGGGACTTCCGCATGGAGACCGGCTGGCCTTCACCGCCCTCGGTTTTGCAGGAAGCGTGGATTTTTAACACCCCCCCGCTCCATGTGGGACCAGATACCGTCCTGAAATATCCGGAGGGGTGGCTTCTGCTCTGCCGTGGGCGGCTCCCGCGTCTCACCTCCATTTCTACAATTGTTGTCCTGCTTTGCTTTCCCCGTTCTCCCATGCGCCGAATTTCTTGCGAACGTTTCGATCCGTTGCTGGAAAATGTTGGGGTGCTAGCTAGGTAGGGATGAGGAGCAGGAGGACGAAGACTCGGGTAGTGGTGACCAAGAAGAAGATGGGATTTATTACGATGCGTTTAGCAATGTCAACGGTGAACTCGAAGACAATGCGGAAGACGCCGAAGCAGGTGCGGTGCTCCAAATGGCTTGGAGTGAGAAGAGTGGGAAGGACAGGGGAAGGTTGATGGAGCTTTGTGCGAAGGTGCAGGCTAGCGGGGAGCGGACTATGACGGCTGAGTGGTGATATTGCGGATCTCTCTGATTTTCGCATTTGACAAGTTTCAGGTCTGCAAGGGAATTGAGTCTGATCTTTTGATCTTTCCGTTTAAATGTGTGTCAATTTGCCGAATGTGGCAGAGGTTTCGGTTATTATTCTAGTCGACTATTCCGGATTCAAGTTATTGGACTGTACCTAGTTAATTTTGGAAACTTTGTATATTCTTTCGTAACATTTTCTGTTCTTGAGCTGTAACTTCCCAGATGTAAGTGGAAACTGTTGGAAAAACTTAAGAGCTCCAATGCCATGCATTGCAGCTATGGATTAGGGTTGACGTGATTTTGTTTTCATTGCAGAGGATGTCCATCGTAGTTTTTTGAAAAGGATGATCGTTGGTGGTGTGTGCTCCAACTACGCACTAGTGGTAAGACTCTTGTTGCTGAGGCCACTGTAAGTTAGCACGCTCAACTAGCAGAGGGAAACATTTGTTTTACACTGCACCTGTCAAGGCATTGTCGAATCGATGACTTGGTGATTTCCGGTGCAGTCTCGGTGTGTGCCTACGCCCTTGTTTTAATATATGGAGTAGAGTAATATTCACTCATGTTTTATTTATTTACTTAAAGAAAATTACAAGTAGGACTTTGTAATTTTAGAGAACGCAGGATTATTTCCCAAAATCACGATCCGAGAACTCAAATCTGCACTATTCTAGTACCATTCTTTGTATCCATAGTTGAGAAGTGTTTCAAGTCTCTTTTGTATCTTCCCTTGAATTGGCTAGTTTCTTGGTGTGCAATGGGATGTTTTGCATTGGTGAAGTGTAGGGACTATGATTGTGCAGTTCGGAATGTTACGTAATTTCCTTGAATACTCTGTACTAATCACGCTCAAGCTTTTGTCATGAAATTTAATACCCACAGGTTTGTTTTCTGTGTTTGCTGAAAGATGTTTTTTTCCTCAATCTCTTTGTAATACGGAACGGAGAAGACAAGTTACGGACAACCTTTTCTACTTCTGATTATAATTAAGATTGCTTGTCTCAATTCTTTGGGGTATCTGTCCCTCTTCTTACTGTTGATCGTTTCTCTTACTGTAAACCTAGGTTGAAGGCCAACTGCTGCTGTGGAAAATAATCACGAATGGCTCTGCATCCAGATTCTGCAGTTCTGTGCATGTCAATGCATGAGTTTTCCAACTGTGGTGTACAGACATGGTGGTGAGTCAATATACAGGAAGGATTGTATTCATGCCTTTCAATCCACATGTGTTTTTTGAAGAAAAATCATTGAGCTCAAATCCTCAGATGGCATTAGAAGTGTCCGTCATCATACCCTTGCCAAATGTTTGTGGAGTTTTGCACCAGGTTTCGAGTTTCCTTTATCAGCTAGTTTCCTGCTGCTGATTTCAGTAGAAATCAGAGCAAACTGGAAAAAGGGGAGAGTGATATATCAAGAAGCTGAAGTGGATTTTGCAAAGATCGCTTTCGCAAGCCTGAGTCAATTGTATGTTTTTATGATTTTGCTCCACCACATGGCTCTCTACAAGAAGATGTACACTTCAAAACATCTCTCTTCCAACATGAATCTTTGTGAACAGTCTGAACTGGAACTTATTTTTGAACAAGTAATTGCTCAGCTGAAAATTTATTGATGTGTTGAACTATCTTAGTTGTTCTGTTCTTCCTGGTCGAAAGTAAAAACCACTTCTATTCTATTCCATGTTGAGTCCTTGGGTATGTCAAGTTGGAGGGGTGCGCTGCAGACCTTTTTTATGCTTTGTGAGAAAATTTTGAAAATTTTGACAAATTTTCACTTAAAATTTGAAAATCCATCGTGTGAAAGAATGAATTTCTAATGCCTAATAGAGCTGTGTCATGTGGTTATAGGGAAAGTGACATTTTAAGATTGTTACATTGGGTCTATCCACGTGGGTGAATGGTTGCATTTTTGTCTGAGCAGATCTGGGCTGGGAATCCAGCTAAGCTCTTGAGAGAGTTGAAGGGCGACGAAGGCTCGGTCATCCCTAAGTCTGCAGACCACTATTCGGAGCTGGCCGCTGCACATGCTGAGGCCAACGCCAAGAGCTTCCATGATTTGACTACTGTCCAAGAAGTGAAGATTGAAGGAAAGAGTCCCGAGTTGACTCAGGCGTTGCAATAATAACATCAGCCTGTCATTAGCAGAGTTTTGAAGGGAGAAGAATCCGGGTAAGAAAGAATTGGAACCTGAAGTTTCAGGTTTTGCAAAATAGCCGTATTTGATGGTGAGACGTGGAGGTAGATCTTCTATATGTTGTCCGAGTTTGAGCTTGAGGCATGGTCTGACAGTTTGTTCAGATTCCAAATCGAAGATTGATGACTTTACACGTTTGTTGCCGAATTTCCCGGTGAGCTGTTGAGCTTCAGTTCTGGAATCTCATGCTTCAGTTATGGAATCTCACGAAGTGGCCTTCATTTAAGTCATTGTGATTTTATGCACGGTTTTTAGTGTGCATTATCTCATTTGCTGTGCAATACATGAGGTGGAGTATTTTGCGATGATTTTGAGGTGGGGCAAATGTCACCCATATTCTCATCTTATGAGTGAGTGACGGTTTATCTTGGCGTGGCAGTTCTGACTGGCTTCGAATCAATTGTTTGCTAAGGTACTCGTGTCCACACCCGGACCATGTACAATCAGCGTAGTTTTGGATCTTTGGTCCTCACTATGTCAAGTGTAACAACCACAGTGCATTTCAAATGTCAATTGTCCAAAATGAGGACCTTGTGTGTTTTTAGGCCAGGGCTACTTGTTAGTGCATTGCATAGCTGGCACTACTCTAATCAACAATCATGAAATGGCATTTGTTACAATTTTGATTGGACCCCTGGTTTTCTCAATAATAATAAATTTATTGCGTTAGAAGCTTTTAATCAACTGAAGGTAGGAGGTCCACAAAGCGTTGGGGCTCTAAAAGTATCCACCTGTTAACCCCTCATCCCTGGAGGGGATGAAAAGTGTCCTCACATTGTCTGGCAGTCAAATTCAAAGTGTTGTTACTTTTGCATCCGATTTCTGAATTTAATAAAACTTGTTGGAAAAGTTGTGCATATTAGTCTAGTTTCATTGGTAAAATTTTCAGATCAAACCAAGATGTACTGGGTTTTTGAGAGCCCTTCAAAGTTCACAAGTTCAATTTGAGTTCACCACATTGCATTCTGATGGCTGCAACTTTGGGGGCTTGTAACTTTTTCATAAAATGTTTGTTTTCAATAAATAAAAAATTGGGGTTTTGTTCCTCTTAAGTTCTTGTTATTGTGATAAAGAGTTTCATATCAATCCAAGTTGTTTTGAATGTTTGGGAGCAATTCGAAGTTCAAAATCCAAACATTTTTGCATTACAATGAACTTCCGCAACTTACAACTTCTTCATATGTGGTCCGTTTTCAATCATTTTTGTTGGAAAAGTTTTACATACTAGTCTAGTTTGTGTGGTTAAAATTTCATATCAATCCAAGAGGTAATGAGTGACAAAAGCATTTTAGTAGAGGGAGGTTTAGCCATAGATGTGATTTTTTGCTACTTTTTGCACTGTTTTTTGACATTTCATAACAATTTTGCAGACACAATGAGTCAATTGAATGATATTTTTTTTCACCAAAGTGTTTGTCTTTTGGTTTTGAATCACTTTGAAGTTTAAAGTTATTTTAGTTGTGTAGGTTTAGAAATCGAATTTCACCTCCAAATGTGTTTTTAAGAAAATTTCAGCATCTATTTTTAGCACTAAAACATTATAATCATTCAATCTATATGGTCAAATGACCCCAAATTTGTTTCACACTATCTACAACATGCACACTACAAGATTGTACAATTAAGATTTTCATACTTCACTGAAATTTAGACTTATAGCACTTGAAAAGCAAGGATGCTTTTACACATGTTTGTACTTCTGGCAATGAGGGGTTCAAATATATACTTTTTTTATATTTTGTTTTTTCATTTCCTCTGCAATGTACAAAAACTATGTATGAAAATTGTAAATTTCAGGATGTGGATTGTTTTACTGACCATTGTGTTTCAACTTCAAACATTCATTAATTAATTCCATAAAGCTCTAAGAAATATGGAACGAGTTCCGTTTGCCTTTCAAGAAAAATTTCTTGAAAAATATTTCAAGAAGTCTAACCTCTCCAAATCAATTTCTAATTCTTAGATGGGTTGCTTGTTTTGGACCTTCTATCTTATAGTAACCAATTTCAATAACCTCCGTGACATATTTTTATCATTAAAAATGTAGGATGTATTGTACCCCTAGGTCAATTTCATCACCATTGTAGTATGTCAAAATGGTTTAATTTTGACAAACTTAATTTTGAAAATTTTGACAAATTTTCACTTAAAATTTGGTGAAGCATTGTATTTCTATATTCATCAATCTTTTGGACCAAAAAACACTTTTCAATCATATTCATGCACTTTTTCATCTAAATTTGGCAGCTTCATCCACTTTTTTAATAGAAATGGAAAATTTCTAGTGAAATAATATTACTTTTATCTAGCAAAAAGTAGACATTTATTTTGTAATGGTGCAATATGACCCCATGGTGCTAAAGAAAAAAAGGGCTCGTGCACTTGGGTAGAGATTTCAGTATTTTTGTGTCATGACCGTAGATTCTAGCTGAGTTGTGGATCGGCAAAAAGATAAAATCAGGGTTAAGGAAAAATATTTTGAGTTTTAGTGGTTTTCCGCATAAATCAAATTAATTAATTTTCTGATTGTGTCCTTAAGTGAAAGGTCTACACTTTCAACATTGTTTCTTATCCAATTTCAAAGTTGTGAAACTTCGGTTCCTTTTGTCTATCAATGGTAGTAATGAACCTAATTTTGTTGTTGCTTGAAGACAAAGAATGGTTGCCAAGCACACTAATCACTACTCATCTCTACTTGCACAGAAGGAAAGCAACTTACACAACAAAAATGGGGGGTGATCGGAAATGGATTGGTTCCCTTAGAAACTCCAACCCTAGTTTTTCCAGATTCATCTACTCTTGTTGCCTTCGGAACCATTATTATCAATGACTCGAGCCATTTGGCACAGTCTTGTTAGAGAGGGTGCAAAATTAGCATCACCTACAAATTTATTGGACAACAAGATTTTAATTTAGGAACTTATTTTCATGGAAATTGGTACAACACTAGAAGATTTTAGCATGCATGGATGCAATTATTCTAAATATAGTGGGTTTGGTAAATTAGTCACACAAGAACAAATCGATGTACTTTGAAAATATGCCATTTCTTGTGAATTTGTTGCTCTAAGACACAACAAGACCATGGAAATATATAATTAGATGCATGAATGAAGCAATTCAATACTGCACCAATTCAACAATTGACCATCTCAAGAACCCTTGCTATATGAAATTACTAGTGTTACACTTCAACTATTAAGTTAACATTAACTCAACAATCATAAACTTGACATCAATTAACATTATTTCTTGAGGAGATCACCCCATGTAATTTAACGTATACACTTGAGTTAAGAGGATTTTTGATGTGGGGTTGTTTACGTTCCTTATTGTATTTAAGATGATTGTATTTATATAAAAAGCTGTGAGGGGCATATTTTCAATACCCTATGGATTTTTGTAAATTTATTTATTTGATTTTAAAGTAGAGATATCTTACATATAAAATTTAAGTGTCCAATTTTTTTCTTGCCCCCACCTTTCTTTAAAAATTTTCCCTTTCTTCTATTATTTGCATGTATAGTGTATACACCATGAAACAAACTAGAATCAATTCAATTCAAGTGCCATTGACTAATTGGTAGTTTTTAATAATAAGTTTCTTATTGAACACTTCAAAATCCCTATCGAAACTATCTTGTGACCATTCCATGCAATACAAGTGTGTTTAAGACATATGGCTTCAAAAATTGAAGTCAAATGGACTATAAACATTATCCTCTTATTGTATAGTTTTAGTTCATTGAACTTATTGTGGCAAAACTCCCTATTTATGCAATGTGACAATTTTTGCCACTTGTAGTCAATGTCTAATGTCTTACATATACACTTAATTTTTCTTAAATATATACCACTAATACTGTGGCATAATTTGAATCAACTACCCTTCATAATAGATTTTGTCACCTACATGAAAGTTATCTATGCACATCTATATTCAAAGTACTATAAATTTTTTGGATAGGCCCTATTTGTCAAGTCTAATCACTAGAAGAAACGTGCACTGGTTTCTGTTGAAACAAGCACAGGTTTCTTCTCGTGAATTCATTAAAGAAATTCCTACTACATGATATTTGTACATAGTCTAATTTATAAACATTGGAGTATGTAGCATTTCATGAACCTTGTAGTAGCCCTATATATTATATAGAATTTTCACCCTTTGAATTATTTGGATCTTATCTTTTAACTCACATAGTTTTAAAACAATTGATAGTGATATCCTTGAGATTCCATTTTAGCAACTTGTTGCCGAATCTTACCCTCATGCATGGTATTTTAAATCAAGGCAAGTTGAAGATTTCCTATGTTGTACCAATTTTTCATAAAATAAAGTTTTTTAATTCTACACCTTCACTGATTGGAGAAAGTAGAGTACTCATCAATTCAAGCCAATTGTCTCATACTTTTATCTAGAGCATCAAACTTTCAAGTTCAAGTGTTTGAAATTCAACAATAGATTCTATTGTCACTAAGGGTATGCAACTCCTCATATTACATGACTCTCATTATAATCACTAATAATGCATTTTAGTCCAATGTCAAGGGTTATAATTTGTTTTAATGCAGAAAACTCTTCTCACCTTTTCAACAAAGAATCCAAAAATCTAATTTATTTATATATATGAAACGATTACTCTTCGAGGACAACAAAAGCATTAAAAATCTAATTATATGAGTCTTTTTAATTCATGTATTATAGGCCAAACTATCCAACTTTTTGATCTTTTTAATAAAAATAAAAAATTTATTTATTATAAATAAAAATTGCAAATGAATTTTAATTTTAATTAGAGGAAATTTCTTATATGTATGTTTTAAAATTATCCTTAGGTGTTTCAATCCTTCATATATATTGCGACGGGTTTGTTTTAATAAATATGCAACCCAACATTTTCTACATCTCATTTTATTTCATTCATTTGGTCTTCACCTAACTTTTGGTCTTTTTAATTTGATAAAAATAAATTCAAAAAGTCCACAAAGTTGTTTTAATGTTCAAGACACCGGTGTATAATAGAAGAGTTGCCTACTTGGGATTGTCAACTACACTATATAATGTATAGTGTGCTATGTGTAAATTGACCATATTTGAGAAAATAGCACTTGGTGATGGGGAGGATTAGAAGAGGAGGATATGGAATAAACAGCTTGTAAATAAAATTATACCATTCTAAAATGTTTTAAAACTTGATCTCATATTCTTTTATCATACCCTACACATTTTTACATAATGGAGATTTTCCCAACAAACTTCCCCACACCTAACATTTTTCACCAATTATTGAAGGGGGAGTTTTTAATTGATAACAACTCACTTAGCAAGGAAAGAGTGTTTGGAGACCCTATTACTCTATTATATTATATTGTACACCTTCAAAAATAGTCTAAATTCACATTTATTGCATATTGTATAATAAGCAAGATGTTCTTGAACAATTAATAGGAGAACTCATCTAATTCTAAAATAGGTGAAAACCCAAAAAGAAGATTCATAATAATTATAAGAAAAAGCATGTATAATGATGCTTAGTGAATGACATATTTATTATTTCCAAAGATATTGATGTTGTCTAGCTTTTAAAGATGCAGAGAGCACAAAGTGTCCAAATGTCCAATGAATGATATTTAGAATAATGGAAAAAACACATATTCATGAAGTCAATGAATAATTGTATGGCTAAGGAAGATTGCCAGAAACACTTCACATTTTGGAATCTGACATTAGGACTGACAATACTATATATTACTACTAGAATTATATATTAGCAATGTCCCTACAAATTTAAAACATCAATTTATGGCGCTTGTAGATCTACATTGTTGATTCAATACTATGCAATACTATAGACTGCTACAGGGTACTACCAAAGCCATTGGGAGTAGAAAATAGTAGAAAAGGGGTATGTGGTCCATTTTATTTTTAGGAATTCAAATTTTTATTGAAAATTCCCATAAAAAAAGGCATTTTGCTAGAGAAGATTGTGCTTGCATTGTACCAAAGAATTCATGTAGGAAATTTTTTTCCCTCTTTGTAGCCTTCATGCAATGGAACTTTATTGTGAGCCCATGTGCACAACCAACATGTTGATATTTTCATAAAAACTCATCATTAGTCCTTGTAATGTCAACTAGTAGACCTCTAGCACGTCCAATTTGTGGCTTTGAATTCATACTTTTGGGTCAAAAATAGGACTAAAACTTGCCAAAATGGCCACATTGAACATCTAATAGGGGGAGGTTAAAAATAGTAAAACAAATTTTAAATTTAAAAAAAAAATTCAACATTTGCAACTACTTCATGTACCTTCATTCCAAATTTCATATCCAATAGACAAACAATGCAAAAGTTATGAGCTTAAAACCACCCATCTGAGGGTAAGGGATAAGAAATAGGACAAATGTTTCTTGCAATCACCCCTAATGACCACGATAATTAGCCCTTTGTTTCAAGGTAATATTCATCTCTATTCATTTTTTCAAGGGTATAACCCTTCTGAGATCAAACAACCACATTCTAATCTTATATTTTTTTCAACAGTTTGAAGAGTTCATATAGTGATATTTATTTCAAGCAATTTGAACTTTGGGCCTGCTACCATGGAAATTCATTTGACACTGTTATGTTTCAAACTCTAATTTACACCTAATTATGGTGAAATTTTCAGTATTGTTAATGATGTCTTGTATTTGATATGCATCTTCTTCACCATTGGTGAAAGTAATTTCAAATTTTCACTAAAAAATCTAAATTTTTAACAACTTATTAGAAGATTTGTAATTTCATCTCTGAAAATTGTGAAAAACAGAATGAAAAAATATCCATTCATGTTGAGTGGCAAAAGATAAAGATATTGAGGTCCATCCTTAGAAGGGCTAACTTAATCCAAACAAAGGTTGCGAGGTTCAGTCATGCTTGTCATGCCACATGCAACAAATCCCCAAAGAAAATCCCCAAAGAAACTCAGAATGATGGCAAATGAGTCCCAAGGCTCGGCTTTACAACAACTTCAAAGCAAATAGTCCTCAAAAAAATTAATACCTAAGTATATTTTTTGAATCAATAGTACAGTTCACTTGAAGTACATACATTAGAGTTTGCTACTCATGTAGCTAGGCAGAAGCAAATACTAATTGTTACTTGAATGATCTGTTTTCAAAGCACGAACTTCTGCAGCAAATGGCTAGACTAACATCCCATACCACGAATAAAAAACAATTTTTTCTAGAAAAAAAACCATTTTCTTAGAAAAAAAGCATTCGACTTGAGCCAGAAGCAGGACCAGACTTCTGAACAGGACATGGGGGGCAAATTTATTTACAAATTGCCTATTGTGCCATTCACAAGATTTGGCATAATATAGAATAGAACTGGCATTTTTCCTCTTGTAGAATTAACATTCAATTCTTATGCAATCACAATCAAGTATAACAAATATCAGTTTCAAATACCTCAAATTTCAATTTGGGTTTAATTTTCTCATTTAATTTTCATGGATGTACATAATAATTCATTGAAAAACATAATGAACTTTTTAAGTGCAATTGTGGAGATATGTAGGAAACATCTATATGCACATCTTCCCTTAAACAAGTATCTCCAAAAAAAAGTTCTAGAATTTCCTCTAAAAGAGATTTCAATGTTGGGTTGACAATGTCCTAATTTTGAAAAATAGATATCTTTATAATTGTAAGTAGATTTCAGCAAGGTAATTGTTCCATCATGCTTGTGAAAAATCCATTACAAAATTTGTTACAATGTGAGGGTCAAATAGCAAAATCAAGTTAAAATGTAAAGAACTCTATTTCACAAAGTTTGGTCATAACAACACTTCACATTGAACTCTTGGTAGAGAAAATTGTCAAACTTTTTTGGAGATGCTTGTTGAAGGGAAGATGTGCGTATGAATGTTCCCTACATGTCTCTGCAATTGAATTAAAAAAAAATTCTTTACCAATTGTTTTCAATAAAATATTATGTAAAACCATGAAAATTGACTTCCAAAATCCACCAAAAAAGGAATTTTGCTTTTCTGAAACTGAAATGGGTATGCTTGATTTGGGATAACATAAAAAAATTGAGTGTTAATTGAATGTGCAAGGCAAAAAATTTCATTTCTTCTGTGAACCATGCAAAAATATTTGAATGCCACGATATGCAATTTGTAAATGAATTTATTTATTTGAATTCATATTGATAGTAATACTCAAAATCTTTCTTGCGCTCATCACGTTCAAAGGAACCAAAATTGCACCAAATTCAACATCTCTCACAAACAAGTGACCATATGGAAAGGTGGACTATGGAAAAGTAGCATAACATTCACTAGCAGTTACTCACTACCACACCCAAACAATAGCTAAAGAGACACGTGTTAGAAAAATGAAATGCACTCATCTACATTGAATAGGGGTGTTAAGGGGACCCATACTAATTAATCGACATTCCACACTATATAAATATCTATCCTTATTGTACATCAGTAGTTATTGAAGTGTCTGGGGATGTACATCATATTTCAAACATCTACAATTTTCTACAATCCATCCCTTCAATTTTTTGGTCCCTTTAATAAACCTTTTTAGTGTAGGTACTAGTACATTAGGTTCAATAGCAAAATAAGGATTTTATAATAAAACTTTCAACAAAACAACACTCAGTTTATTGAGATCCTTGATTTCAACAACTAAATTACCTCACTTTGCTTTGAATGTCATTCATGATTTGCGTTTAGAATAGTGAAAACAACTCTTTATATACATATAGGGTGGTAGGAGGTAAAACAAACAATGTAAAATATATAAATTAGAATTAGTAGGAGCTCAACCAATCATGGTTAGGTCAAATTAAAGTAAGAATTGATTGTAAATTAGAATTTCAGACATCATATAGGCAAAGTAAAATAATATTTTTAAAAATACTTTGAACTAAAAAGAAAGTTGGGACATCAATTTAAATTTCAAATCCAAAAATTTGTTAGAAATCTAGAGAGTCCAATAGAAAGTTATGAACAAATTTCAAAGAAGGACTAGAAAGAACATTTCCTTTGACATTTTCAAACATCTTCTCTAAATTTTGTACATAACTTTTGATTAGAGATTTGAAATCTCAAACAAATTTTGGGAGATGAAAGTTAGCTTTTTTTACCAAATTTTTTTAGTTCAAAGTTTATTTATTTATTTTTATTCCACTGTGCTTGAATGAGGTGTAAAATTCTACTCCAAACATAATTTTTACATCAATGAGCAGTTAGGTTCTTCCCTTCAAATTATTCCACACCCTTTAAAGATTCATGATGGACAATTGATTCAATAGAAAAATGAGTATTCTACCTTCCATTCCTACAAATATCAATGAAACAACCCCTTCATTTTACCATGACAATTTCTTTTTAATTGCAGTTGGTTAAATTGCATTGGTAAATTATTCACTAGATTCTTTGGATTTTTGGCAAACCATCTTTATTTATAATTATTTGTTGATTTATATGTTTGGTCCTAGAATTAGCAATAGAAAATGTAGCACACCATAAATGTATTGTTGCTATCTTGGTACTAAAGTTTATCTATTATATTAAATTTACATGGTCACGGGATCTATCATGACCCAATGTCACAAATATGGTCACGTTTTCATCCCAAATGTTTCATCCTATCATCCTGAATGTTTTTCATCCAATATTGTAAGAATTTGATTGGCTATGCAATCCATATTCTCCGAAGTTCAATGTTCCATTGCAACTAGTAATTATGAATTACGTGTGGATGAAGACTTCAGAGAGGAAAAGAAAACCTCTTTGCAGGCTTTGTAGCCTTTGTGGGAAGGCTGAGTGCTCTCGGGTCTATCACAGGCAGGCTGCGAACACTCATGCCAATACACCATAAGTCAGAATAGACTTAAGTAGAGAGTACATGTTCTCTGATATATTCAACAAGTAGTTGGAGATTCTGAATGTTGAGTTCGATTAACCTTCGATCCAATTATGGTAACCATTCTTCATTGTGAACTAAATGATCCTCATGTCAAACAATGGAACAGATGCTGAGGAATACCCAAAGCTGCATTCCTCAGAGGTGAGATGAGGTCAACACGGATGAATTTGAGCAAAGTGTCTCGCTGCGTTTGTGTAACAGATCAATCTTTGCAACTCGGATTAACCCTTAAACGACATACATATATACCCATCCCCAGGGGTTGCGTTTTGAGAGCATCTTGAGGAAAACCCCTCCAGATGTGAACACTCTACTACATGTGAGCTTTCTTGGTATCATTCTCTTTGCCGGCCTTTAAATCATGTTCTATCAATCTAATTCTTGAGAGTTTTGAATCACAATTTGAACTTGTAGTTTTTGAATTGGAAAGTTTGAATTTTCCTTGAAATTGTCAAATGATGATTGACTTGTCACACATTCAAAGCATGCCATAGTCATTCATTTGGTAGTCAGATTA
Organism: Straminergon stramineum; assembly: GCA_963920665.1. NCBI lineage: Eukaryota > Viridiplantae > Streptophyta > Bryopsida > Hypnales > Calliergonaceae > Straminergon > Straminergon stramineum. The sequence continues at coordinate 5,132,895 of OY987264.1, forward strand.
ATATAAGGAGGTCAAGGAGCAGATACAAAATGCACCCACAACTTGAATGAACTAACGAACCTGAAAAAAGAAATTGAGCATTGTGTACCTTGATATGGCAATATCTATATATCTAGGATGTAGGTTGGGGATCTAGTTGTTAGAAAATGCAAGCAACGAAGTTGAACAACCCCAAACAACTGTTTGAAGAATCAAATTTGAGCACCAACCGTGACATGGTAATTAGTGTCGGAGATGTAAGACATGAGGCACTGACTGACTAGAAAAAGCGCTTGCTTCATTACGTTCTCAAGTAAGGACTTGACCAAAATCCACTGTTTTATTTTATCATTTTGGAGAATTAGCTAGCTCTTTCTTCATTATTAAAATGATACTTGGGTGATACTTGATGATATTTATATCAAAACTAGGTATATAAACTAGGTAAAATTTGGCTAGAATACAACAGCAATCTGGTTATTTTGACCGGAAAAAATTGAAAATTTTCTTTAAAAAAGGAATAGCCAACCTCTCTTGGATGTAGCAAGCAAGGGCCTGACCACAATCCCACAATGCTGGATGGAGCTCTAACCTGCCAGGAATAAGGTAGATACACCCAAAAGCGCTACAACATTGCAACCATTGGGATTGGCATTTTTCAACTCCATAATTAAATTATGAACAATTTACTATTTTGAATCATTCTCTACTACTCTCTAATTACTATTTTTTCCCTATATGTTGTACAATTTCAAATGATCTGAAATTTTTCAAGCATATGTATAACTTGTCTAGGAAAAAGAATCCAAAGAAGCACCACCATTTTGGACATTTTTTCATGGAAAGGTGAGCTTGTGAAGTGTAGCTGCCTTGTTTTCCATAGGGTCCAAAAAATGATTTTAGTGAATTTGAATGCTTATATCTTCTAGTCCACCTCATGGAAATTTCTGAATTTTTTTCCAGATCTTTTCAAACTATTGTACTACAAGATCCTATAGTTACATGTGTCAAAAAAGTGTTTTTTTTCAAAAATTTGGTACTTGTATTAAAAATGGCAGTCTCGGAGCACTTTCCATAGAAACATAGTCATAGAACTTTAGGGGTTAATACTCCGTAGTTTAGTACTCTTCTATATGATTCCGTGTCTAGGGTGGATTGACCCCCTTGCTCGTCCCCAAGGGAAAATTTTTATTTGTCACACATGATAAAATTTGCAAATTTTGAATTCATATTATTTTGCAATCAAAGGTCCTAAATTAGCTAGGTGAGCTATAGAAGATAAATTAATGAAGCACAAAATAGGGGGCTTTTTATTTACATGCACGCTGGATTAATTAAGGATGGATGAGCAAGGGGTTAATCCACCCTGGGCTGATTCCGTGTCCTTGAAACTCTGTGAATTTTTGTAGGTTTTTGGTTTGCTACTTGGAGTGTGATCTTTTTCACTCACTTGCCTTCTGTTCTTGTTTGGCAGAATGATATTTCCAAAGTGGAAGATGATGAGGTAGAATGATTTCGGAGATTTCCTCACAAGAGCAAGGCAACAAGTAACGTTCCCCAAGCCCTGCGCGCTCCCCTTCCGGAGGAGCATTCCTGATTTTGAATGAGGAGAACCCCTCAAGGACTAGGGGTAGTCCAAATTTCCAAAATTGTGAAGACAGATTATAAAATGAAATTTAGTATAATCATTTATTGATGACTGTTGAACAACTCTTGAGCAAAAAACCCTCCTTCATTAACTTAGTGTCAAAACCCATCCCAATTCTACAAGGGTCTTGTCTATTTACAAATATTTGGGAGAATCAAATAGAGATATTAAGAGTTTTAGAAGTTTAGATTTTCAAACAATATGAAATAATATCTTTTGGCATACACAATCATGTAAATATATTTGTATTTACATAGAATAAATGCAAATATCAATCCATCATATATTGTTTATCATCTTCATATCTGCATATACTGCCCACATTCATATATTCATATATACTACATTGTATTCATATATACGGTAGTATCCATATGGAACATAGAACAAGACATGGGACACCACCTCGTTTGCATTTTTGAATACATAGTCAGTCTAGGGCCAAAGCCCATCACACACATCCATAGATGTTTTTCTAGGTCACACCAACCATTTCTATTAAGCACCTCACCAACTTCTTCGGGTAGCTTGTCTAGGAGAAAGTAACATAATGGAAGGTAATCTCGTGTTTCTATAATTCTCCAAAATATATCTGCTACATAAGAAATTATTCCTTAGGAGATATTATTCCTTTAGGTACTAGAGTTGTTTTGGTCAAAACAAAAATATAGACAAAATCTTGAATAGATGTGGGATTAGGGAAGAAAGAAGAGCTTAAATGAAGAAAGTACTTATATCAAATTGGAGAATGAGTGCTAGACAACTAGGAGAATCCCTTGTTGGTATTGCAAGAATTTAGAATTTCATGACAATGTATACATAGTTGTTGACATCAACACATGGAGAATGCACAAATAGCAAATTCATAAAAGATCCATGTCAAGAACCTTTTGATTTAGTAGACATTGTGTTTCTAATTCATAAAAAACAATCAATAGTGAAAATTACATATTCAATGCATGAAAAGACCTATTTAATTCCTTAAAGGCCAAGTAGTGGTGTAGATTTCTAAAATTATGAAAGATATATTATAAATGAAATTTAGACGAATAATTTAATGATGATTCTCAAACAAAAATTGTAAGATAGGATCCATACATATCTATACAATTAGATCAACTAGTGCACGAACTAGTACTTTTCAATAAAATTTGAAGCTAAAAATAGTAAATTCTTTCTAAAATTGATTGTAGATGGAATATTTAAGATTTTTTGGAGATTTTTTTCTTGAAAGTTCAAAATGTTAAGTTTTAATCATAGTGATTTTTGAAGATTTTTATTTTACTTTCTTATCACTATAAGAAACCCACGTTTTAGGTGATGTGTCTCAATTTTTTGGAACATGGGCGTGTTGAATTGGGCATCCCAAAAAATCTATTCCAAAAAATTAAGGCATGTCACCAAAAACATGGGTTTCTTCTAATGTATTCAAGTTGTTTCAAAACAATCATTTTTTGAATTGAAAAAGTTACTTTCGAACGTCAGACCTACCATTACCTTTGAAATATAGAATATTTTCAAAGCAAAGTCTTCAAATTCTATATTGTACAAATGTTCAAGAACCAACACAAGAATCTTCAAAAAAATCAATGGATGAAAAATTTCATTTTTCAATGCCCTATATTTTTGAAGAGAGGCATCTTTTATAATTCTTTCCACATATTTTCATGTATTATATAGAGACCTATAGACCAACCTTTTTTTTTTTGGCATCATGGGGCTAGATTGCACCATTTCAAAATAGATGTCTACTTTTTGCCAAAAAAAAGTAATCTGTTTTCCCAAAAAATTTTCCATTTCTATTTAAAATGTGGATGAGTTTGCCAAATTTGGAAGAAAAAATGCATGAATATGATTGAAAAATATTTTTTGGTCCAAAAGATGGATGAATGTAGAATTATAATACTTTGGCAAATTTGAAGTGATTGCCATCTTGGCACTTTCTCAAGAAGTAAAAAAAAAAAAAGGGCTACTATAGACATACCCTTGATTGTATAAACATTCATAACTATTGCATGCATTTATAATTTATTGCTTCAATTCATTCTCTATCAAACAAATGAATAACCTCCATTTCCTAGCACAATTCCAATCCCTGGAAAATTATGAGTTATTTCTATTTTTCATATGGTGGAGACTAGGTTTTGATTCTCTAGGACCTAAAGGCTAAAGGGTTAACATTTAAACCAACAATACAACACATTCAATATTCATGTTAGTGTCACAAGGAGCTTTACCCAGTGTGCCAAAAATGGATGTGGAAAACACCAGCAGTACTTGATGGGCAACAATAACCCCACATGCTTCTATTGTGAAAATTGAGACAAAGGGAAATGGCTACCCAGGAAGTAATCGGACTTCCAGCCATTGATGTTAGGAACAGTCAAGACTATTTCCATCAATAACCATTCTGTCTTGATAGTTACAGCCCAAAACAGTCTGCGTTGAAAGGGAGTGTGCAGATAGCCAAGAACTTGATTCTCAATGCTCAAAGAGACTGAGTTGGTTAATTTGAAGTGAATGATTTTGTCATCTTGGATAGCTAGTGAAGGATGTGGATTTTTGACCAATTCAGGTCGAAGTTGGATTGAGAATGCTCAATTCAAACACTTCATTTATAATGGTGTATTCGTAACAGAAGATGGACACCCCATTCTCGTCCAGAACGCATTTAATTCCATACCCCCAGGATAATTATACTTTTGGGGTCTTTTTTAGAATTTGAAGATGAGAATTCTCATTTGGAGAGCAAAGTTAGCCTACAGTCAAGAGAGGGTGCTCTTGTAATTCACATTTTGAAAATAACTAATTCGTGCATAAAAATCTCGCTTTGGAAATTCTGTCATAACATAATTACATCAGTCAAATATTAGGAGTCAAGTCACCGTAGTTGTTGAAACAAATAGGAATAGCCAGGCACGTGCACCATATTCCCTGTATGACGAAATTGAACCACCTGGCAAATTCTCCAGCACCAGGTCACAATCTTTTTCCACAGCATCCACAATAGCTTTCTCACCAGGATGCACAACCCAGTTCACCTTCTCCGCCTTCAGCCCCCTTCATTGCGGCAGCCGCACTGCGAGCTTCTCACTGTTGTAAGTTATATACCATCACAGACACCCTCCAATCTTGCGTCGCCTCAGCTGTGCCTGAATACCTTCGCCTGCACTAGTCAGACAAGCACAAAAAGTGTACCAAAATAATTGCACTTCGACCTCAAAGACCTCTCTCTCTCTAAAATATGAACACCTCGAAGCAACATTCTGGAATAGCCTCCAAACTTGTCAAACTACAATTGACATCTCACTCATTCAAGCCATGCCATAGGCATTTGTTTGGCAGTCAGACTAATATAAGGAGGTCTGGGAGCGGATCCCAAATGCACTCAAAACTTGAACAAACAAACCAAAAAATACAAATTGAGCAGCATACAGTGATGTGGCAATCTGCATATATCTGGGATATCGAGAAGCTAGCTATTACAAAATGCAAGCAACGAAATTGAACGAACCCAAACAAATGTTTGAAGAACCAAATTGAGTATTTGATACTTACGGTTGTTTTAAGCACATGAAGTAGCTACAGAAATTGACCCATAAAAGATCATCACAAATACATGATCATTGCTATCAAATAGTGCAGAAACAACATTGCAAATATAGAAGTTGGTAATGTAAATAAAGAATGAACGAGATGCAAATATAGAAGTTGCAGTGGGCTTTCTGGATTGGCATAAAAATGAAATTATTTACATCCCTGGGATTCATGCATGCTGTCTGTTTCAGAGGGTCTGAGGATCCCTTTCTCATTTTCTGTAAAACCAGATGGACTTGCACCTCCCAGGGAACTAAACAATTACCCCCAAATAGTGAAATTCAAGGGAAACAATTCATTCCACTTGATCCATGTGAGTTCATCACTCTGAATGGTGCATTAGCAGGATTTTCCAGTGCTAGCCGTAACCACCAACTCTTATGGAAGGACCTCCTCCACAAGCCGGTGCTATTTCAACATGGACCTAAATGTGCTATCATATACCTATTGGTTGTTTTACACCCCTCAGATGAGAATTCATGTCTTCTCTTATTAGGTTCACATCAACAAGTGTTTCGACTAGGGTTGTTGCAAGAAACACTGTTTGTTTTGTGTAGCGTTTTGAAAAATCAGTTTGTGTTTAACACTGTAACTTTTGAATTATAAACCCAAGGCCCAAAACCAAAAGAATGGGTTTCTAGAATTTTTGATTGTCATAGTACCCTCTATTTTTCAGAAATTTTAAAAAATCATTTAATATTTAAAAATCAATTTTGTGAAGTCATACTTTCAGATTTAGGGGTTTTTTTATACTAAATATTGGTTCAAATTAATGATTTTTGGTTGAAGTTTCTGTGGTATATTCTTGTAGTAGATAGACATGTTCTTACCAAAGGGCATCTAAAAAACATTATTTTATGTCCTCCATGTTTGTGCAAATAGTCCTCTCTTGTGTGCGCACTTGTAAACATTAGAAATAGTTTTGACCTCATTTTTTTGGTCAAATTTCATCACCATGAAGTCCTCCCAAATGTACAATTTTTAGTTTGGTTTAAAATTGGTTATCCCATTTTCTAAAAATTAAAATGTCCAATTATGTATTTTCTTCACTAGAATTCTATGTCCACGAACTTGTCCTAGTAAATACAATTTGGACATTTTAATTTGTAGAAAATAGGAAAATAATTTTTTTTTTAAATAATTAACCATTGGAAAGACTTCATGGCAATGAGATCTGATTAAATAAATGAGGTCAAAACCATTTCTAATGTTTACAAGTGTGTGTGCAAGAAGGCCTATTTGCACAAACGTGGAGGATATAAAATAATGTTTTTTTAGATGCCCTTTTGTAGGAACATGTCTACCTACTACAGGAATATATTGCAGAAATTTCAACCAAAAATCATTAATGTAAACTAGTAATTAATATAGAAAATCCTAAACCCGAAAGTGTGACATATTAATAAAATGGACATTTAAATATAAAATGATTTTCTAAATTTTTTTAAAAATAAAAATATAATAATAATCAAGATAATTAGTAATAGATTTTATTTTATTTTTGGCATTGGGTTTAAAGTTCAAAAGTTATAGTAGATGACAAGAGAGTTACTTTGATTATGACTTGAAAATAGGTCAGTAATTCTTGCAATGACCCACCAGAGGTTTCTCCACAACAAGTACCTTATCACTTGAACAATAAGCTGATGCTTCCATTTCCTTCATTGCCTTCAAGTTTGAAAGTGAATCACCTTGGTCTACGTTGTCAACAAAGACAGACACACCTACTATCTTCACAAATGGAGTTAGCCCCTAAAGGACCAAACGGCATTTTTTGGCAACATAGCAATTTGGGGCAACTCACTATAGATGGAATTTTCATTTTTTTTCTTTGAATTTTTCATGTAACATATGTCCGAGGAGTAACTTTAAGGCCCAACAATTTTCATAACATTTGAATACATGGTTGAAAAGTTATTGTATGATATGTAGTTTTCATTGCTTAGCCGGTAGCTTGGGCAACAATTTTTTTTTTTTAAATCACTTTTTTTAAAAATAAAAATTGGAAACTGATTTTCTAGATGTACATATTCATGGAAAGCTCTTAATCATTCCATTTTGATTTATGAGATGAATGTTATGAAGAGTTTTAGTTATGAGTAGATTGTGGATAGTTATGGATTCTCCACTCTAAAATAAACTTTGAAGACCTTTATTTAACTCAATTTTCATTATTTTTGGAAAAAAATAAAAACATTATGTGTAGATTGTTTATTACAACATTACAACCATTGGGATTGGCATTTTTCTATTCTATAAATAAATTGTTAACAATTTAATATTTTGATTCATTCTCTACTTCTTTCTACTTACTAATTTTTTCCTATATGTTGTACAATTCCAAGTAATCTAAAACTTTTCAAGCGTGTAGCCAACTTGACTTGAAGAATGAATCCTATGAGTTACAACCATTTTGGACATTTTTTCATAATGATTTGGCCTTGTGAAGTGCAGCTGCCCGGTTTTTTGCAAGGCCCCTAAAAGGCTTTTTGTCAATTTAAATTCTGATATCTTGCAATCTACTTGGTGAAAATTTCTGAATTTTTTCTTCATCTTCTCAACCCAATGTACTACAAGATCCTATGGTTACATGTGTCTGAAATTTATTTTCTAAAATTTGGTACTTGTACTAGAAATGATAGTTTGGGAGCATTTTTGGTGAAAACATAGTCAAATACATTTAGGGGTTAATTGAATTGATTCCTTAAACAATTTTTTCCTTCGATATACTTTATACTTGTTGCTCAAACTTTGAGATGTTCCCCTAGTGCTAGGACTTTCACTTACATACACTATACATCTACTCTCTATTCAACCTCCTTAGTAAATAGAAATATCTTAATAATTCCATGTTGCATGATCCACTTGAAGGGAACCTAGTTTTCCAATTATAAAATGAAAAGAAGGTTTTTGAAAAGGTTGCACATGCTAACATGCCTCCACCAACTCACGTAGCTTTGGAAATACATACTTAGGCAAAGAGGGTCTTTCACCTCTTATAACATCATTTGATCATCCCATTTTCTCTTGGTGTATCCATCAAATGGTATTCGACCTATCAATATTTTGTAGCATGTCATTCCAAAACTGTAGACATCCACCTTCTAAGTCCATATCTCACCATTTCGATCTTCTTCTTTCTTCTGAAGCTCTTGTAAAACTTCAGAAGCCCTCCAAAATCCCATTCCTTGAACAAACATCACACACTCATAATCCGCTACATCACAATGTAATGCATGAACCCTTTCACCTCAAATGAGGACATTGGCAACTTTTAAGTCTTTGTTTTTGCATGCAACCCTTGCATCCCCATTGCTATCTACAACATTATCCATCTCGAATCTCTAAATGAGAAAAGTGGTTGTTCTCTTCTATTTTTGGAGAACAAGTTGAACTTCCAAGGATGGGTGTTTTGTTTCACTTGGAGATCAATGAGTGTGCACATATCCCTAAAATACCTCTCCATCAAGAATGTGAACCTCCCATCCTTTAAGAATGTCGCACCCACAATTACACATCGTTCTCCATCAAGATTTGAATCACAATCTTTCAAATATAAACCGAGAGCTCCTCTCTTGCGTTGACCTAAATTCACTGCAATCCTCTCCATCCTTCCTTCCCATGGAGCACGGCCACTCGCGTTTGAAATCAGCCAACAAAAACCCCGCATCCATTTTGAACACCTTCAAGACATGATCCACATCAGACCAAGCCACTTTGGCTTCGAAGACCTGGGCTTGGCCTCCCTCGGCAATCAGGGGCCCTAACTCCGAGTCTTGAACCCAATCATCACAAAAGCAACGGGGGGCACTTGCCTTCAGCTCCTCCCAAACAGAGAGTTGGTTGGGGCGTGAGACTGGAACGGAGTGGTGGATGTCACGACCAGGAACTTCACTCCACGTCGACTTCGATGCCGCAACTCTGTTCGAAACCTCCGATTCGCTGTTCTTCTGCGTCTGCTGTGCTACGGATGCAAGTCCCAACACTTTGGGCCCCGACAACCCACCTCCTCTCACTCCCCAGACTCCCGAGCATGCTGTCAAGATCTGAATCCACGTCCATGTGAGAAACGAAGGAGACTCTGCAGCAATTGCTGAAGGAACGGACTCGGGGTAAGTGGACCCATCCGCTCCACTGCACGAGGCTTCTCCCACAATCTCAATTGCGTCCTTACCAGGACTCGCGCTTGGCTTCACTTTTCCATCACTTCACAAATAATTTGGTCTCTTACAGTCGCCCCCACGTGTACTTCTCACCAAAATAAAGGCTGTACCTCGGCCTCCCTCTTAAATTTGCAACAGCAACAACACAACTTCCACAGCAACTAAAGTGGCTCAAAACATGCCACACGCTGAAGTATACTCATCACAAGGCCTCTATCGACATGCCACGAGGCAACCTTCAACTTGGTAAGGAAGATGGATATCCGGTCAAAGCGGTGGTGCAACCAGATAGGAACGCAGTGTCACTGCGAAGCACGCTAGCTGTGATCCATCACACCAAGCACCGGGACATAGATAAGAATTTAGATCACAGCCCGTCACGTCTGCTTGGGATCCTCGCCGTCACACAGCTCACAACCCACCACCACGGTAGGCTCTGTCCCTAAAAGTCGACGAGCAAATTCAGGATCTGCTTCACTGCCCGGGAGGGTGTTATAAACGAGCTGTTGGATTCTAAATTTCGTTTCAGTGTGAGACTTGTGGCCAACGTCTATTGCTTAGTAACGTTAGGCCCATTGTTGTAGCCATCATATTTTCAATTATTATTATGAAAAAAGATTTTGCAATCCAAAAGCTCCGTTATAAGACCCACTGTTTCGTGAAGCTCTAGGTCAAGGTTTTAATTTTGTTCCATTCTCCAATTTCTAGTTCAGAACTAATTTGGAACTTCCTTTCTTCAACATTTTGCGAACATTGTACGTGATTCTTGAAGTTGTTGTATTAGAATAATGACTATATTCGCTTATCACCAGTCGGTTTCCATATTTTCACATCAGGCTAGTCTTATAGGTTGCGATGAATCCACTTCATCTTTCAGTAGAGCAAGCGATCGTAAGTACATATCCCGGGAAGTATCTGCTCACCCAGAACGAAAGCATCATGCCAATGTGCCTTTCAGTACCAACGATTGATTTATTATTATCTCAATGTCAGCTATTGCCTGGAAAACTCCTGTTGGACATTTGCCACCATCCTCTGAAGAATAAAATGCTTTCCTAGCTACTTGTTTGTAAGATGGAATTGGATGTCTTATTTGAAATCCAGCTATCGTCATTTTCGAAGGGCTTTGCCTCTAATTAAGATCTGGTGGAGTCTGCTGACTCGATGCGACACGATTTCTGACTTGGTCTAAAATAGATAAAGTAGTTCTGTGCTTCCTTTTCTATCCAATTCCGTGTCCTGGAAACTCTGTAAATTTCTGTAAATTTTTAGTTTTGTGCCTGGAGTTTGATCTTCTTCGCTGAGTGACTATCAGTGTCAGCTCGGTTGCTGATGGTGAGCCATCTGTTCTCGTTTGGCCGAATGATATTTCCGAAGTGCAAGACGATGAAGTAGAATGACTTCGGAGATTTCCTCACAAGAGCAAGGCAGCAAGTGACGTTCCCCAAGCCCTGCGCGCTCTCCTTCCGGAGGAGCGTTTCTGCACCTCCCCTCTATTCATTAAGGTAGACAAGCCTATTACCACCCTGATTTGCAATCTGACTATGTTGGGGCCATTTCCAAGAAGGGAAAATATTTTTCATAGGTGTGTGCTTGTTTTATGAGTCAAACCCAAGTGGAATTATAATTTTCTGATCAAAATTGTAATTTCTATGAATTTCTGAAGTGGTTTGCCTAGAAATGACAGAACCGTCTATAGACTAGAATCATAAATGACCTAGAAACAACCTAAAACTGCCATTTCATGTATCTATTAGCATATGGAAAGTGACCAATAAAGGAGTGACACGATACCCTTAATGACATTAATTCTCTAATTTTGTCAAAATCTGGGGCAAATTTGACTAATTTTTGGACAGATTTAGATGCTTAAATGGACTAAATTGGGGCCAAATATTAGGTGATGGAATTAGGATGCAAACGGAATTGGGCTGGTCCACCTTAGCTCCTCACCAAGCCTTTTTTTTTACTTTTTGAGAAAGTACTAGGATGGCAATCACTGAAAATTTGGTAAAGCATTGTATTTCTACATTCATCCATCTTTTTCAATCATATTCATGCAATTTATCATACAAATTTGGCAACTTCAACTACATTTTTAATGAAAATGGAATTTTTTGGGCAAAAAAGGATTACTTTTTATCTAGTTCGAAGAAGACATTTATTTTGAAATGGTGGAATCTTAGCCTATGGTGCCCCCCCCCCCCAAAAGTCTATTCCTCACCCATCCCATCTCCCTCCCAGACAACCTCGAGTCCAGGCAATGAGTTGGATCTCGAATTTGGTCTTGGACTTTGGGACAGAAGGTGCTAATTTTAAATTAGATGAACCCCTCAAGGAAGAGGGGTAGTTCAAATTTGCAAAATGGTCAAGATGTAATATAAAATGAAACTTAGGATCATAATTTAATGATGACTCTCCATCAATTCTAGAGCAAAATGTCTTTTATCGTTAGTTTGGGGCCAAAGTCCATCTCAGGTCCTGCAAGGACCTTTCTTTTTGACAAATATTTAGGAAAATCAAATAGACTATATATACTCAGTGGTTTAGAAGTTCAGATTTTCAAACAATATAAAATAACACTTTTTTGCACACGCATGGAAATATATTCCTCTTCCTATTTGTATATGGTAAACCCAAATACCTATACATCTTATATTGTGTCTACATTTAAATCTAGTATGCACAATCATTCATATATCTGTATATACTAAATTATTTTCATATATCATATCCGTACAGAATATGAGACAAGACATGGGACACCACTCTTGTTTGGCATTTGGAGGTCCATGGATGGATTTTCAAGTTAAATTAACCATTTCTAGTAGGTACCTCATAGACGTCTTTGAGTATCTTGTCTTGAACAAACATAATTGAAGGAGAGCTCGTATTTCTACAATTCTCCAAAATTTAGATACCACATAAGAATTTTTAGGAGACATTTATAGGGAGATTACTCTTGAGTTCTAGAAAACTGAATGAGTTAAAAAACATTAGGAAAAATATGAACCCTCCAAAAGACCTTTCAATTTTGACAACACTCCAATATATTGAGCCTAGATTTGATACATTGGAATGTGTGTGAGATGTCTCTACCTTGTATGACTTTTTTGTTGTACAAGAGCTCATCCATCCATTTAATAAAGTATCCCAAAGATTAGTTGTAAGAATCAAGTACTAGGCATTAACCTATTTTATGATTTAGGTGGGACATGTACCACCATGCACGTACAGTTGTTGTGTTTTCAGCATTCTTCATGTAGAGCTACATGTGAGCTGAGGATTTCTTTGCGACTGTCTGATTATAACACATTTAGGTTGACAAGATTGGAGAGTGGAGTTTGGGAGTTATTGAGTCACTTTGTTGTTGATGTTGACAAAAAGAAGAAACTCATTGCATTCAAAATTTCAGAATCCTTCAAACCCCCCTGCTGGGGTGTGCAGTGGTCCTCATTTTAGCTTAGTGGGTACTGTTCCCAGTTTGTGTGGTTCTATTGTGTGGTTTTAGGTGAAAAGTGTAAAATTGTAAAAAAAAAGAAAAAGGTGAATACGCTTAGTCTTGTGTTGTGTTTCAGGACTCGAAAATGTAAAGATGATTAGCCAGGGACTGGTTCCCTTGGTTGCTATGTACTGTTTTCTTCATCAATGGAAATCGTCCATGTGTTTGAAGGAAAAAAAAATTCAGAATCCAAAGCTGGTACAAATGATATTGGTGGGAACAACCAGGTGGTGAGAGAGAAAGGTGCCTCATTGTTTCAGGGTCTTCCTCCTTACCTTACCTGAAGTTCTAGAAGTAAGAACCTCAACCAAAACTAGTTGTACAAATAGTTACCTTTGGAGTTGCACCAGTCATGTTAGTTTCAGATTGAGCACCATGTAGGTAGCTAGATTTGGTATCAATTAATACTATCCATGAGTCTAGTACAATACCCAAAGCATATATTAACCCTTGAAAGGCCCTTGGGGTCCCTCTATACGACCCGTATTTTGCTTTATAACTCTTCAATTGTGGTTTAATATGTGAATTATGATACATTTTTATTTATATATTATTATGATTATGAATTTACTTTTTACTGAAAAGTATTTGGTCAATGTTTTTCTGATCAAGTACCACCAAATACATAATCTACTATACGGCCGTAAAGGGCTTTTAGGCCCTTCTAGGGTTAACCCCTAAAGTTCCTTGACTATGTTATCACCAAAACTCCTTAAAAGCTGCCATTTCTGATACAAGTACCAAATTTTTGAAAAATATCATTTTTGGACACATGTAACCGTAGCATCTTGTATTACACTCGATTGAGAAGATGTGGAAAAAAATTCAGAAAATTCCACCATGTAGATTGCAAGATATTAGCATTTGAAGTGACAAAAATCCTTTGGGGGGCCCTTGAAAAAACGGGCAGCTGCACTTCACAAGGTCACATTTGTATGAAACAATGTCCAAAATGGTGGTGGTGCTTTAGATTTATTCTTTAATGCAAGTTGGATATATGCTTAAAAAATTTCAGATCATTTGGAATTGTGCAACATATAGGAAAAAAATATTAAGTAGAAAGATGTAGAGAATGATTCAAAATACTAAGTTGTTAACAATTTATTAATGGAATTAAAAAATCCTAATCCCAGTGGTCATAATGTTGTAATAAAAAATCTACATCTTATTTTTTAATTTTTTTCCAAAAATATTGAAAATTAAGTTAAATAAAGGATTTCAAAGTTTATTTTAGAGTAGAGAATCCATACTTGCCCGCAAACTAAAACTTCTCATAACTTTTGACTCATTGATAAAAATGGAATGATTCAAAGCTTTATATATATCTAGAAAATCTAGAAAACCAATTTCAAATTTTTATTTTTGAAAAAAATGATTTTTTCAGATTTGCCTAGACTGCCCAAGTTGAGAAACAAACTACATATTAGGCCATAACTTTTGACTCATATTTCCAAATGCCCTAAAATATAGTGCATATGAAAGATATTCCTCGTCCACGCCTTCTATTAAATTTTGGCCAAAAATATGAAAATCTCTAGTCACATGTACTTGCCCTCCAAAAGTTATGTTGCCAAAAAACACACCTTGGTTCTTTAGGGGTTAACCCCGATAAGTATTTAGTGTTTTTAGGTCCAAAATTGCTTCAAAGTACTTAAACCCAAAGCAAGGTTAAAACCTTCATCTATATTTGTTCATTAACAAATCCAAGCATAGGATCTTTTAGTGAACTTGTTAGAGTACACCCTCCTAAAATTTCAAAATGAGAAACCCTTACCAATTGAAAAATCAAGTTGCTTGAATTTCAAGACAAAGTATTTTCAATTCTTCCCAAATGGTTAGATTCCATCTTTCAAAATTTTTAAACAAAAATGTGTAGATCCTACAGTTTATTACTCTCCATAATACATTGAAGAAATAAGTTGAAAATGCATATAAAAAATTCAAACAAAAAATATTTCATTGTCATGCTTGAAAAAAGTAGTAAGTTGAAAGAACTAGAGTATGATTTAAAATACAAAATTATTAAGAATTTAGTTATGAAATTAAAAAATGTCAATCCTATATATATAAACCTAGAAAACCAATTTCAAGTTTTTATTTCTTAAAATATTGATTTTTCTTATCTGCCTAAACACCCCACAAGCATTGAAAATAATATATCATGCAATATTTTTTAACCATGTAGTAAAAAATTATGAGAATTGTTGTGCCTTAAAACTACTCTTTGAGCACATGTTGTGTGAATATTTCAAAGAAAAAAATAAAAATTCTATTCATAGTGAGCTGCCTTGAAATTTCTATGTTGCCAAAAAGTAGTGTTTGGACCTTACCTTTAGGGGTTAAGCTACCAAAGATGTCAAGCTAATGCTAAAGATTCCATGAAGAGATTAACCCCTAAAGGACCAAGGTGCATTTTTTGGCAACATAAAAATTTTGGTCTAGTATATGTGATTAGAGATTTCCATGTTTTGGGCCCAAACTTTAATAGAAAGTGTGGACTAGAAATATTTTTTATGTGCACTAAATTTCATGACATTTGGAAATATGAGTCAAAAGTTATGGCCTAATATGTAGTTTGTTTCTCAACTCAGGTTGTCTAGGTAGATTTGAAAAAATTACTTTTTTCGAAATAAAAACTTGAATTTGGTTTTTAAAATACATATGTAATTACATAGAAAGCTCTGAATCATTCCATTTTGATCAAGGAGTCAAAAGTTATGAGATGTTTTAGTTTGCGGGCAAGTATGGATTCTCTACTCTAAAATAAACTTAAAGTCGTTTGTTTAACTCAATTTTCAAGATTTTTGGAAATAAAATTTAAAAATAAGGTGTAGATTGTTTACTACAACATTACAACCATTGGGATTGGCATTTTTCAATTCCATTAATAAATATTTAATAATTTAGTATTTTGAATCATTCTAAACATCTTTCTATTTTCTATTTTGTTCCTCTATGTTGCACAATTCCAAATGATTTTAAGATTTTCAAGCATGTAGCCTATTTGATTTGAAGAATGAATTTAAAGAAGCACCACCATTTGGGACATTTTTTCATACAAATGTGACCTTGTGAAGTACAACTACCCGGATTTTCAAACAAACAAAAAAAGGATTTTTGTCACTTCAAATGTTGATATCTTCAATCTACACAGTGGAAATTTCTGAAATTTTTTCCACATCTTCTCAATCTATCATGTTACAAGATCCTACAATTACACATGTCCAAAAATGATATTTTTCATAAATTTGGTACTTGTATTTGAAATGGCAGTTTTGGAGAGTTTTTGGTGATAACATAGTCAAGGAACTTTAGGAGTTAATGAACTTTCCCAAATTTTGATTTTCTTCCACAAAATAACATAACCAACCTATCTAGTAGAGATAGCTGACCATGCCTGAGTATTTTGTGAGCACTTTGTAATATCTCAACTAAGGGTAACATGCTCTGAAATTGAGTGGGCATTTAGAATCATCCCTAGAGAAGGGATTGAAATTGTGCAAATAGTTCTGAAAATGGACAAGTTTTTGTGAAGTAAGGAAATCTGATTCAAAGTGAGTGGTTTCAAGACAATGAGTAGTCCATCGGAAGTAGAATAGTGTGTAATTCATGACTCATTTATGTACTTCAATTGACAAGATAGAAATTTCAGATTACAATAATCAACAACAATAAAATATAATTAAGATTGGGGAAGGCAATAAAAGGAAATGAAGGGTGAATCTTTTTTTGCTTGCTACATGCCTTGCTCCATTTTTGACACTCTCTGTGTGCATTCACATGCTTTCATGAATACCCACAACATCTTTCTAATCAACTTTAGTACTGTCTTGTTTTGTTCTCAGACATTTTTCAATTGATGATTACTGTAGTCTATGTGCATTACTAGTGACCTACATCAGCTTGCCTTCAAATAATCGTATGTTTTTCTATCAGAGTCAAAAAATTACGAAAAAAATTGCCTTACAATTTCTTTTCTTTCCTCTCTCTACCCAAAATTAATTTCAAGTGTTTCAGCATGCACCCTGAGCCACAGATCTGTTTTCCTCCTTAGATGGTTGATTTCTGAACCTGTTACTATAGACAAAATGGAGTTCTCTTCTCTTCATCAATCACCTATTAATTTAAGGTCACAACCCAAGCATGAGGCTTGATTAACTAAACACAATCACAATATGGTCATTATGTGGACCAAAAAAAAGAGCCCTCAATTACTATTCTGCAATGAGTATGGTCAATTGGCCTGAATTATTCATATGGTCAAAATTATTGCCCAGAGGCCTCCATAACTCACTTGTTGTCAACAAGCTGCACACCAGCGATCCCAAAACTGGCTAAATTTTGCTTGGTTGCTACTGAACTTCGTCATGCCCTCAGTGTTAAATTCAAAAAAATCTTCCAAAAATGAACATTTGGCTAATTTCCCTTAACCTATTCTGGAATCACTATTGCACACACATCAGTTTCAAACAATATAGTACAGGAGTACATGGAGGCTTAGTTGAAGTATAATATGTTCCTCCACCCTTCAGTCTTAATCCCAAGTACTGGAAATTTTCACATTAACTTAGTAAAATAATTCAGGTCAGACTTCTTCAGTCAGACTTCTTATTTGTACCTGAAACTAGGGGCCAATGGAGGTTGCCCACAACATCAAAGGCATCATTGTCTAGGTGGGTGGAGATAGGGGAAAAATTGGCCATATTTCATGAGAAGTACAGTTTTTTAAGCTAATTGAAGTCTATTTTGAGGAGTTGGAGGGGTCTCTTACAAGGTTCAAACTTTTGCTAATGTAGGGTCTATTTAATTCAAAGGCAGAAAATTTCATATAATATGTAGGGCTACTATAGGGTCCATGAAATTCTACAAATTCTAATATATATACATTAGGCTAAAGAAAAACATCATGTAGTATGAACTTTTATTAATAGGTTAGCCTTAACAAATAGGGGCTGTGCAAATTTTAATTTCATAGTACTATGAATATAGACAAAGACAAATAATTTCATGTGGATGATAAAATGAACACAATTAATAAAATCCGCAATGAAAGGTGGTTAACATAAATCATGTCACAGTACTAATAGCATATATATCAAAAAATTAAGTGCAAATGTAAAACATTGACCACAAATGGCAAAAATTGTCACATTGCACAACAAGGAGGTTTATTTTAGTTGATGAAATGATCCAAAAACGAAACAATATGAGGATAGAGTTTATAGTCCATTTAACTTCAATATTTGAAGCTATACGTATTAAACACACTCAATCATATTGGAATGTTCACAAGCTAATTCAATGGGAATTCTAAAGTTTTCAATGGTAAATTTGTTATTAAAAATTGTCACTTGGTTACTTACACTTGAATTGAATCGATTGTTGTTGATTTCATAGTGTATTTCCAACCTATATATGCATGTATTAGAGGTAAGGGAAAATTTATAAAGAAAGGCGGTAGTTGGAAAAATTTGGACACTTAATTTATATTATATATAAGATAGCCCCATTTAAAAAACAAATTGAAGAAATTTACAAAAAAACATAGGCTATTGGAAATACACTCTTGTAGATTTTATGAAAAATATGATCATCTTAAATGCAATAATGAAGGTAAGTAGCCCCAAATTAAATACCCTTTTAATTCTTGAAATGTATACCTTAAATTACAAGGAGTGATCTCCCTGAGGAGACATTACTCTTTAAGGTTTGAGAGTTGTTTTGGTCAATGTGAAAATATAGATAGAATCTTTAACAAATGTGGGATTTGTGAGGAAAAAGTAGCCAAAGTGAAGAAAATTATGTTCCAAATTAGAAAATGACTAGTAGACAATGGAATCCAAAATACTTAAACAATCTACTATTGATACTACCAGAATTCAAAGTTTCATAATAGTGTATTCATTGTTGTTGACATTAGCATATGGAGAATGCACAAATAGCAACCTCCTAAACAATTCCCTTTGAGATCCTGTGGATTTGGTAGACCTTGCTTTCATGATTCATACAAAACAATCAACACTAAAAAAATATACATTCAATGTATGAAAAGACATGTTTAATCCCTTAATGACTAGAAAATGACCCAAATTTCCAAAATTGTGAAGACGTATTATAAAATACAACTTAAATTAATAATATAATAATGATCCTCAAAGAACAATTGTAAAATATGATCCATAGATCATCAACTAGCTCCCAATCCAATAACTTTCAAGAAAAATTTGAAGCTAGAATTGAAAACTCATTCTAAAATCAATTGTAGATTCGATGATTGTGATTTGTCAAAGATTTAAAAGTATTCTAAATATGATATTCTAAAAATATTAATTTTAAGGATTTTTGTTTTCTTTTTTTATTCAATTCATATTTGAAGGGCCATTTTTGAAATAAAAAAGTTATTTTTGAGGCCAAACTTACTAGTCTCCTTTGGACTATAGAAATTTGCAAAGCAAAATCTTTCAAATCTATATTGTACAAATATTAAAGAACAAACACAAGATTTTTCAAAAAATCAATGCTTGAAAAATTACATTTTCATGTATTTGGTATGAATTCCTCTATATTCTTCTATTGGTCAAAATTTGAACACTTGGTCCTTTAGGGTTTAATACAAGAAACACTCATTATGAGGGGATATAAATCTCGTACTCAAACTTCATACAAGATAAAATGGACTTCTTTTGTGATTGATCAACACTTCCATAGGGGGAGTTGAAGCCAAGATCTACAATAGTAGAGAAAAAAGACTCAAGAAAAGCACATTGTTGACCATAATAAAGGAAAGTACTAAAAACATTTCTATAATAGAATTCTATGTTGTGTATCTTTGCAGCAACCTTCTCAATTCTCAAATAGTGCTTATCCACTTGAGCCTACTTTGTGTTCGATTTTTCCTCCCCAAAATTGCCAATGCTATGAACTTGTAGAAGGGACACATCTATAGTAATTCTTTTCATATATTTCCATGTATTAGATGGACTTGTAGACATATCTATGTATGAATGAACATAACTATTGCATAGAATTGTATTTTCTAGATCTAATTACTTGAATTCATTCTCTATCAAATGAATTAATGACCTCTATTTCATAACTCACTTCCAATTCTTCTTAAATTATGAGTTATTTCTATTTTTTGTATGGTGGAAACTAGGTTTTGATTCTCTAGGACCTAAAGGCTAAATGGTTAACATTCAAACCAACACAACATATTCAATATCCTTGCTAGTGTCACAAGGAGCTTTACCTTTTGTACCAAAAATGGGGGCAGAAAATAATGGCAATACCTAATGGGTGACAATCAACCTACATGCGTCAACCACCCATCACCACCCATTTAAGCATTTTGTGCATGACTTAGAGTAGTAGAAGGCAATGTTAATTTTTTGCCATGTAGAGAGATAGAAATGATGGGGGTTGTCAAATTTCGTAATTTTGTTCCTTAAATTCAAATTGTCATGAATTTTAGAAGCCCAAATTGTTGGCCTACACCCATTCCCAAGACATGGATTCTTCCAGCATTGCTCATCTAAAGACTAATTTGGCTCTCAAAACAAAGCACATGTGTCATAACAGTGATGGCCAGAAGATGGTTGGAAACCAAAAAACTAATAGTTACTTATCAATCATTTCTCTGTTGAATTTCCCATTACTTATGTATTGTCTATAGGGCCTGGCTCGTAATGGGTGGTTCTACCATAATAACCATTTTGTCTTGATAGTTACGACCCAAAATAGTCTGCATTCAAATTGACTTTGGAGATAGCCAAGACCTGGATTCTCAATGCTCAAAGTGAGTTTGTTTCAAATGAATGATTTTATAATCTTGGATAGCTAGTGAAGGATGTGGACTTTTGACCAATTCAAGTTGAAGTGGGATTGAGAATGCTCCATTCAGCATTTCATTTACAGTGGCCCTAAGCAGCATATTCGTAACACAAGGTGGACACCCCATTCTCAACCATGTCCAGTATGCATTTCCACAGTGCCAGAATACACTCTTTGGATCTTTTTTAGAATTTGAACATGAGAATTCTCATTTGGAGAGCAAAGTTAGCCTACAGTCAAGAAAGGGTGCTCTCATAATTTTCATTTTTGAAAATAACTAATTCTTGCATTGAAATCCTACTTTGGAAATTCAGTATGTCAAAACTTAAAACATGTCAGTCAAATATGCAGAGCCAAGTCACTACTATACCGTAGTTGTTGAAACAAATAATGTAGGAATAGCTAAGCGCGTGCACCATATTCCCTGTATGATGCAATTGAACTACCTGGAGCAATTGCTCTGGCACCAGGCCATATAAAGCCTTTTTCCACAGCATCTACAATAGCTTAGCTTTCTCACCAAGATGCTTAGCCTAGTTGACACTGCATGTCTGCCTTCAGCCCCATTCATTGCAGCAGCCACTCTGCGAGCTTCTCACAGTTGTAAGTTACCATCACTACCACTTTCCAATCTTGCGTCGCTTCTAAGTACACAGACAGAGGGCACAAAAGTATACTGATATAATTACACTTTGACCTTTATTACCTCTTTCTCTCTATAATATGAACACCTCACAACAACATTCTGGAATAGCCTCCAAGCTTGTCAAAACTATGATTGACTGGTCACACATTCAAACCATGCCATAGGCATTCGTTTGGTAGTCAGATTAATATAAGGAGGTCAAGGAGCAGATACAAAATGCACTCACAACTTCAATGAACAAACCTAATAAACAAATTGAGTAGCCTACCATGATGTGGAAATCTGCATATATCTGGGATGTCAGGGAGCTAGCTGTTACAAAATGCAAGCAACAAAATGGAACAAACCCAAACAAATGTTTGAAGAATCAAATTGAGTAAAGTAGGAGGCTTGAACTCCATTCAGACATTTAGAATCGCCCCAACTTTAGCTCTGAAATGGACATAAGATGGTCCTTACATGAATCTCTATAGTCATTTGAATGGATTGAGAAAAAAAGTATAATTCACTACAAGAGACAATCATTGTCCTTGTTTTCCCCATTTCTCTTTATAACTTCAAGTGAACAATTTATGAAAGACCTAATTTCATAAATAGGGACCTATGATACAACTTGTTTGAAAATTCATAACTAATTCAATAACGCTTCCAAAAATATAAAACCACTTGTGTTACATTCTACATTTAATTATCTTTGTTTGAAAAATAAGCTAAAAATATTCCCATGAAAAGAAATACACGAAAAAGGCAAACAACTGCTAGATGAGTAGTTTATGAGCCTACTACCTTACACTAATACTTACACTCAATTGTTTTAAGCAAGTGAACTTGCTACGGAAATTAACCCATAATAGATCATCGCAAATACAAGATTATTGCTATCAAATAGTACGGAAGGGCCATTGCCAATATAAAAGTTGGCAATGAAAATAGAGAATGAAGGAGATGCAAATAGAGAAGTTGCTAGTCAACTTTCTGGACTGCTATACAAATGAAATTATTTACATACCTAGGTAGCATCCATATTGTTTGTTTCACGTGAGCAAGGGATCCCTTTTCTAGTACTATGAAAAAACAGATGGACTTGTACCTTTCCAAGAAAATAAACAATTATCTTCATATAGAGAAATTAAGTTCTAAAGGTTTTTGACTATGTTTTCAACCAAAATGCTCCAAAATTCCTACTTCTAGTACAAGTACCAAATTTTGGAAAAAAATATTTTTGGATACATGTAAACATAGGATCTTGTAGGACGGTGGTTCAAAAAGATGTGGAAAACATTTTAGAAATTTCCACCTTGTACATTGCAAGATATTAGCATTTGAAGTGACAAAATAATCCCTTTCTTTGCTCTTTGAAAATTTGGGCAGCTACACTTTACAAGGTCAAATAATTATGAAAAAATGCCCAAAATGGTTGTAACTCTTTAAATTCATTCTTCTAAGCAATTTGGCTACATGTTTGAAAAATTTAGATGATTTGGAATCCTCCAACATATAGGAAAAAATAGTAAATAGGAAAAACTAGAGAATGATTCAAAATATGAAATTGTTAAAAATTTATTTATGGAATTGAAAAATGTCAATCCCAATGGTTGTAATGTTGTCATAGACAATCTACACCTTATTATTTTTTTTTTTTCCAAGATATTGAAAATTGAGTTTAATAATGGTCTTCAAAGTTTATTTTACAGTGGATTTATTCCATAACTACCCACAACTATAACTCCACATAACTTTCATCTCATAAATCAAAATGGAATGATTCAAAGCTTTCCATGCATATGTAAATCTAAAAGAAATTAATTTCAAACTTTTATTTTTAAAAAATGATTTTTAAAGAAGTTTTTTTGGGTGCCTAGCTTGCCCACCAAGTTATAAAAACTACATATCATGGAATAACTTTCTAACCATACATTCAAAAGTTATGAAAATGATTGGGCCATAAAGCTCCTCCTTAGGCACATGTGTCAAAATTTCAAAGAAACAAAATAAAAATGTCATTCATAGTGAGTTGCCCCAAATCACTATGTTGCCAACAAAACACCATTTGGTCCTTTAGGGGTTAAAGGGAACCAATTCATTCCAATTAATCTATGTTCCTCATCCTATACAATATATTAGCTAAATCTTACATCGTTAGCCGTACCCACTAGCTCTAATAGAAGGACCTCTTCTATAAGTTAAGTCGGTGCTATTCCAACACAATCCTAAATCTGCCATCATATACCTATATTGCTATACATACACGCCTTTGAGATGTGGACTCCAATCTTGTATTTTTAGGTTCTTTCACATCACCAAGTGCCTCAACTAGAAGATTCTCCCCAACAAGTACAAAATTACTTGAACATAAAGCCAATGCTTCCACTTTTTTAATTGCCTTCAAGTTTGAAAGTAAGTCACCTTGGTTAATAATATCAACAAAGATAGATACAACTACTATCTACACACTTAGAATAGATTGGCTTCAATCCTTTAACAACAACTTTGCTTGGTATACTTTCTACTTTTAGCTCAAACTTTGAGATGTATCACTAGAACTAGGACTTTCCCTTACATATAAAATACATCCATTCTCTGTCGGACCTCCTTAATAAATAAAAATATCTAATTCCATGTCATACCTTCATCCCACAAGGAATCTAGTTCTCTAATTATAACTTGAAAAGAAGGTCTTTGAGAAGGTTGAGCATGCCAACATGCCTCCACCAACTCCCGTAGCTTTGGAAATACATACTTAGGCAAAGAGGGTCTTTCACCTTTGATAACATCACTCCACTTGCTCTTAGTGTATCCATCAAATGGTATTTGACCTGTCAATATTTCGTAGCATGTCATTCCAAAACTATAGACATCTACCTTCTCGGTCCATATCTCTTTACTTCGATCTTCTTCTTTCTTTTGAAGCTCTTGCAAAACTTCCGGAGCCCTCCAAAATCCCGTTCCTTGAACAAACATAGCACATTCATAATCAGCTACATCACAGTCGAATATATATAACCCTTTACCTCTAATGAGGACATTGGCTGCTTTCAAGTCTCTGTGCAACACACCTTCTCTATGCAACCCTTGCATCCCTCTTGCAATTCGTGACATAATCCGAAAGGAACCAAGAACTGAGAAAGGTGGTTGTTCTCTTCTACTTTTGAACAAGTTAAGCTTCCAAGGATGGGTTTTTTGTTTCACTTTGAGATCGATGAGTGTGCGCAAATCCCCCCAGTACCTCGGCATCAAGAATGTGAACCTCCCATCCTTTAACAATGTCGCACCCATAATTCCACATCGAGCTCCATCAACATTTGATTCGAAATTTTCAAATACAAACCCAGAGGTCCTCTCCTGCATTGACCTAAATTCATTGCAATCTTCTCCATCCTTCCTTCTCAAGGAGCGGGGCCAGTGGCGTTTCAAATCGGCCAATGAAAATCCCGAGTCCAATTTGAACACCTTCAAGATACGATCACCAATAAACCGAGGTGCTTTGACTTCAAAGATCTGGGCTTGGCCTCCCTCTGCAATCAGACACCCCAACTCCAAGTTGTCACCCCAATCCTGAAAGAAATGGGGGGCACTTGCCTTTAACTCCTCCCAAACAGAGAGTTGGCTGGGACATGGGGCTGAAACGGAGTGGTCGATGTCACGACCAGGAACTTCACTCCACGTCGACTTGGAAGCTGCAATTCTGCTCGAAACCTCCGACTCGATGTTCTCCTGCGTCTGCTGGGCTCCAGATGCAAGTCCAAACGTTCTGGGCCCCGACACCCCACTTTCTCTCGCTCCCCAGGCTCCCGAGCATGCTGTCAAGATCTGAATCCACATCCATGTGAGAAACGAAGGAGACTCTGCAGCAATTGCTGGAGGAACGGACCTGGGGGAAGTGGACCCAGCCTCTCCACTGCACGAGGCTTCTCCCACAATCTCAACTGCGTCCTCACCGCGACTTGTGCTTGGCTTCACTTCTGCCATCACTTCACAAATGAAATGGTCTCTTACAGTCGCCCCCAAGTGTACTTTCTCACCAAGAAAAAAGCTGCACCTCGGCCTCCCTCTCAAACTTGCAATAGCAACGACATAACTTCCACCCAAACTAAAGTAGCTGAAGACGCGCAACACGCTGAAGTAGGACTCGATCACGACGCCTCGATCGGCATGACACAAGGCAAACTTCAGTTGGACAAG
This sequence comes from Straminergon stramineum, assembly GCA_963920665.1. NCBI lineage: Eukaryota > Viridiplantae > Streptophyta > Bryopsida > Hypnales > Calliergonaceae > Straminergon > Straminergon stramineum. Next base: position 5,158,442 of record OY987264.1, read on the forward strand.
AAGACGGATATCCGGTCAAAGCGGTGGTGCAACGAGATAGCAACGCAGTGTCACTGCGAAGCACGCTAGCTCTGATCCATCACAGCAAGCACCGGGACACTGATACGAACTTAGATCACAGCTCGTCACGTCTGCTTTGGATCCTAGCCTTCACACAACTCACAACCCACCACCAAATAATTAGCTTCGAGTTGTGCTCAGGTAGATTGCACTGGAAACTACAACTCTCCTTCGGAGACTCCAACGGGCTTTCAGTCGGTCGGTAACAAGGAGCAGCAAACCCTAGTGAAGGCGTGAGAGTGAGACCGATCAAGGAAAGTCTTGCCAGTGTTCCAGCCTACTGTAGTCTTGTGTGTTCCAGTACTATAGTGTTACAAAACGAGAATGCTGCTAAAAATTTCGACAGCTCCACGCATCGCAAGAATACAACAATACCACGTACTGCAACCCCTTCCATTACCAAAACAATTTCCACACAATGCAGGCCACAACCATCGGGGATGCAAACCTAACACGTCATACGCCATTTCATCCCCATCAAGATAAACCCTAATCAGACTCCCTAAACCAACCATCCATTACTCCTTCCCCATCAGACCATTCCAAACCCTAATGCACTCTCCCGAACGCAAACCCTCCCATCCCTCCCAAAGATTCAAAACCCAGTACTAATACACTATTTTCACACTCGTCGTCCTCCGAACTCACCCGTTGTTGCGTCTCGGGAATCGAAATCCGTTGTGCACAAAGCTCCTCCAGGTGCAGCTTGCAGAGCGCGCCGGGCTTGTTGAGGAAGCCGAAGGAAGAACGCGACAGCGACGACGAGGAAGGGCCGAAGTCGCAAAGGAGCTGCAAGAGGTTTAGGGAACAATATGAACACCTCAAAACAACATTATGGTATAGCCTCCAAACTTTGTCAAACTATGATTGACATGTCACAGTCAGACTACCGTAAGAGAAAGAAGGTGAGGGAGCAGATACAAAATGCACTCAAAACTTGAACGAACGAACCTATAAAAACAAATTGAGCACCGTAACGTGATATGGCAATCTGCTTGTATCAGGGATGTTGGGGAGCTAGCTGTTACAAAATATAAGCAACAAAATTGAACGAACCCAAATGTTTGAAGAATCAAATTGAGCACTGGCCGTGAGATGGTAATTAGTGTCGGGATTACAGTGCAAAGATCTCTCCTTTCTGCACAAAAAATTGAGGATGAACAATTGCATTTCTGTCCTACATAGGAAGATTTTTTGTCATCCATCGAATACAAATTGTTTGTGTTGACGTTTAAGGGATAATCCTCTCACATTTTAGTTTCAACACTCTAAACCCAAGTTCTTGAAATTATCAAAATAATCTCCTTAATCCATGAAGGGTTTAAAAATAATCCATATCATCTATTTTTCATTGAATTCTCAAGTTGAAGTTGAGGCAAGCAATAGAAAAAAACACTTCCTATTTTAAGCACTTAGATTTCACAAACATTAAAGACTCTAAGTTGTAAGATTCAACAAAATGAATTTATATGCTATAGTCCATTAAAAGTTATTATAGGCAATATTAGATAAAACTATTGGTTTAAAGAATGAAGTTGTAGGTGTTTTGTGGCTATTTTGTTAGTTGCTCTCTTCCTTGTGAATCCATACATAGGATTTGTTGACTTATGTGCCCCTGTTGGGAAGGCTAGATTAGAATAGTATTGGTTGCTCAAGCACATCAAAAACTTCCCCCCGATGTCCCCTCTAAGAAAAAAAATGTTAAGTGGCATTCCCTCATGGATCCTTCAATCTTTACAAGAATTGCTCTTTGATGCCAAGAAAAGCAATTGTTCATAGAAAAAACTTCCAAATTTGAATATAAGTACAAATGCAATTGCATTTTTATAATGGAAAGTTTACATTCCAAAATGAATTTGTGCTCATAAGAAAGTCAAAAGTCAAAACTATAAAAGTTTAGGAGTTCATACAAGAAGAGATTGTTGAATGGTAGATGTATACTACACTAATAGTGATATTTTGCAATTCCTATACTAGTCAATTTAGTTGTGCTATTTTACTCTTGATGAATATTTTACTGAGATATCACTTCATATCTTAAGTTAGGTTGTTTGTTTTGTTTGTTATATTGAAATCTCTTTGACCATGCATCCTTGGTCATGTTCTTGGTACCATCAAAAAACTCTCGACATGGAGGGGTGTACATGCTTTATTTCATGGCATTTGGACCTACTGTGTGAATGTTAGAGATTTTTGAGTTATTTTGGATCTTAAATTATGCTAAATTATGTATCTTTTGAACCGTGCATCCCCTAGTTGTGCTCTCGGTATATTTAGAAAGCTTTGTACAAGTAGGTGTGTGTGGGCTTTGTTTAGTGGTGTTTAGACCTATGGTGAAAAAATTGTAGTTTTTTAGGTTATTTTTTTGTCTTAAATTAAATGATGCAAAATTATTTACCTTTTAGACTATGTGTCAATTGGTTGTGTTCTTGATATGGTTGGAAGACTTTTGTGAGGAGGAGTGTACGAGATTTGTTTCTTAGAATTTGGATTTATAGTGTGAAAGTTATTGAATTTCTAAGTTTTTATAAATTAAAAAATATTTTTACTTTGATTTTGGCAATGGCACAAAAGCACATTAGTATTGTTTATCCCCTAAACGACAAATTGGTCACTGTAATGAAAAGTCAGTTTGTGCATTGTTGATCATGTACCATTAGAGGAGTTTTGGGGGGTCTGGAGGGCCATTTCGAGCTTGTTCCCAACACTGTTCTCCTAGTAGTTTGGGAATGGCCGTTGTCAGATTTTTTTTTCTTTTGAAAATTTGAAAATGTAAAAGAAAGTTGAAAAAAATTTCAAAAAAAAAAGGATGTAGCAGTCGCTGTGCCACGTCAAGCATCCCAGGGTCTGGGCACCCACAGCCCTCCAGACCCTGCAAAACTCCTCTAATGTATTTGATTGTGAGAAGGTAATACTATTCATCATGATGAACAATGCTGTGGAAGCCTGCATTTCTTGATGTCCTCATAAAAATTACAAGAAGGGCAGCCTACTACCCAACACTATGCACATGTATTTTCCGTATTGTGTTCTCCATGTCCAAGCTCCCTATAAATATAATTGCATCCAAATGAAGCTATTTTTGGCCCTCCATAATGGAGTGCATCTCCACAACTACATTCACCAAAAAATGGATGAAAAAACACTTTCCTACATCCAACACACTACCTTCTCCTCATTAATTAGACAAAAAATGTCAGCATTGACGTTTAGGGGTTAAAAGAAGGAGGATCTCTCTAAACATAGTTGTTAAAAATATTCATCAAGGATAAAAACTTGTAGCATTTTAAAATCAATCACCGAAGGTGAGACTAATTATCATTATTAAAGACCAGGCATTGGATGAAATGATTTAAAATTTCACCCTTGTGAGAGTAACTGAAACCATGATTCATCTAAAGTTTTCAATCCAATTTTCCACCCATGGCAACCAGCCTCTTTTGTAGAAGGTCACAGTTTGTTTTTGAAGCACTGCGTAGGGATGAACTTCATCATAGAATTGGATGGATGAATAAGATCAATGTGGCCGACGTGCTCCGGGGAGAGCCGCTCGTTTCGGTGCCATTAATGAGTCTAAAACCCTAAACCCTAAAACCGGAGCGTCAGTTGTCTCTTGCGGCCACTCCATCATCGCTATCGATCCGCCCGACTCACATGGAGAATTGCGGGTGAGCCGATGCTTCATCAGTCCTTCCTTTATCATCACTCCATTTTCAGTTTCCTCTCCTGGTTAAGACTTAATTGCATTCATGACGTCTCGTTGTAATTAGGGTTGAATTTTGCTAGAAATTGTCGGTCAAGTAGTACCGGATTAATCTGCTTGTTGTGGTTACGATTTTATGAATTGCGGGAGATTGCGCTGTATCTGAGACGCTCTGGTTTGCGGTGAATTTGAAACTCTCTTGCTTGTTTTGAAACTTTAGGTTACTTGTGTAGCAGGTGAGTTGAAGTCCAAGGTGAATTGCATGGCAGGAGCAAGGATTCTCTCTCGTGCTATGCCCGGACCGTTTTTGGTCCCGAAGCCCTACCTCACGCGGCCGCCTCCCAGCGTCGGAAAATTCGTGTCGCGTTTATCCCTCGGCCGTGTCACTGTTTGTTCTAAATCGCCACTTCTAAGCTCCGGGGTTTCTTTTTTCGAAGGGAGTGGATTGCTGTCGCCGCTCCAGCCGGCGCTAGGTGCGATGTCGGAGAATGCTTCGGCTGTTGAAGGCGCCCGAGCCATGGGCGGTGGACCGAGAACGTTTCCGGGAGGGGTGAGCAAATGGCAGTGGAAGAATGCGCAGCGGAAGAAGGAGAAGCAGGCGGAGAAGGCACGGCTTACTCGTGAGAAGCAGCTGTTTGACGAGCGACGTCGGAATGAGGCCATGGCTGCCGCTCCGTTGTTGGAGAAGCCTTGGGAGCCACGGGCCCCGAATGCGGGTTCTCCTCTGCCTCCTGTGCACCACGATCCCAAGATTAGGGCTCTGGCGGGTCGGTTTACGAAGCGGGGAGCGGAGGAGTTATGGACGGAAGAGGATGGCGCTGAGGTGTCCAGCAGTCGTCCAGAGTCCCGGCCGTCTGCGAGATTTTTGCCCAAGGCTGTCGGTGGACCTGGCCATTCGATGGGCGGGAGCTTTGGGGGTTCTTCCTCGAGCAATGGCAGAGTGAAAGGTAACTGTTACTTCTTGATAACTTCGCACTTAATTATAATCCTGGGAGTGACGATGTATTTGCCCAAGCATTGCATGCAATGCCGTCTTTTCTTGGCACTGTATACTAGGCTAACGATATGACAATGGAGAGGATACTATTTGCGGCATTATAAGCATCTAAGGTATGTTGGAGTTTGATTCTTGGGAGATGCAAAGAGCCGTGAAGATATCTTTGGAGACGAGCTATTTCTGTTCGGATGGTGCGAATTTCTTATTAACTTTAATAGTGGGAGTCTGTAGACCACTAGAAGCGACCGTCGACTACCCCATTTGGATTCAAAGATATGTGGCTATAGACATTTAGCCAAGCCATGCTTGCGCCCCTTGCTAATAAGTCCAATTTATTGTATGAATAGATGAATTGTTGGTAACAGGGATCAGTGCTGTAGGCGGGATTAGGATACCTCATCAGTTTTGGTATCCTGTAGCGTACCGGTCTCCAATTTTCCAAGTCGCGGTTGATAGAGAGATGCATGTTGTTTGGGGCATTGTGCTACAGGCGCAGGCAAAAGACGCGTTGCCCCTGACTCAGCAATGTTGGATACCGACATGCCACTTATCGAAGAAGTCGTTGATCGGCGCAAAAAGGTGAAGGAATCACCTGAAAGCAGCGATGAGGAGCCTCTGGTGAACACTGGGAAGACTGCTTCTCATTTATCGAGAACCAGGTGTGTGGAGGAAAATGCGTATTTATCTAGTCAACTTTCGCATTTCATGTCTTATCTTTTTGTTGTATGTCATTCTTAACGTTCTCTGTCTCTATGAATTTTAAGTCTTTTTTGAAAACCTCAAAAACTCTTTTGGTTTTGTGCATGTACTGTTGGCGATTGGCAGGTTTGATAGATTTAAGATATCCCCGCTTTCTCTTAAAGCCTTACATGAGGTGGCTGGATTTGACACCATGACGGTGGTTCAGGATGAAACGCTGCCCGTTATTTTGAAAGGTTTGTAGCCTCCAAGAACTGAATTCTTCATTTCCCTGGGTTGATCATCGCGCTCAAATTTCTCTGGATAGGTCTTTATGGTATCCAGCCTGATCTCGATGTGATGGGTGGGACAGGACAGGATGTGCTAGCTAAAGCCAAGACGGGCACTGGCAAGACTGTTGCTTTTCTGGTACATGTTTCTGACACTAGCGACTCGATTTCCACATATTTTTAAATCAATATGGTTGCTGTTGCCATATTTACACTCCCTTAATATCGGTATGTATTTATAAATACCGTGTTAAGCGTCTATGTCGAAGCTAGATTTGGTATTTGTCTTTTCTGTTTAGGACAGGTAGATTGACTGCTTCTTGTCACTCGAGGACAGGATTTTAATATACCAAACTTAAAAACTGTTTTCCAATACTTTGCAGTTACCAGCTATTGAAGTTATTCTTAAAGAGGATCCTCAACATTCGAGAAGGAATGCAATCAATGTTTTAGCTATTTGCCCGACTCGGGAGTTGGCTACTCAAGTTGCTACGGAAGCTAAGATGTTGACTACATTTCAACGTGGCCTAGGGGTACAAGTCGTGATTGGAGGGACTAACATGGGCACCGAGACTAGGAGGCTTGAGAAATCACCATGCCAAGTGAGTAAATTTGGTTTGCCTCCACGCTGGGACATGACGCGGAAGGTTTCACAAGGAATCATGAATCTTGTAGATTTGTGAACTTGTCAGGTCATGGCGGCATTAGCTTGTAAATTCCATTAGGTTCTTATTTGTGCCTCTCTGCACTGCGTTGCAGATTCTTGTCGGGACTCCGGGAAGATTACTCGACCATATCCAGTCGAATCCAGATGTGCGGAGGCAATTACAAGACTTGAAAGTTTTGATCCTTGATGAGGCCGACCAATTGTTAGATATGGGATTTCGAAAAAGTTTGGATGGTATCATCAAAGCTTTACCAAAGGAGAGACAAACACTCCTCTTCTCAGCAACAGTGCCCCATGAGGTTCTCTTGTGCGTCCCTTCGTTGCTTTTGTGTGCGTCTTTTTTTTGCTTTATTATACTATAATGTTTTCCACATAAATTAGGGGTTGGTGTTGAGGAACGCAAGAATATGCAACTTTTCAAAAAAATATACTTTGCATTGCGGTCAGAAGGCGAGCATGGAACATATGGTTAAGTGACGTTGCTGAAGTAAGAGCAGTGATGGGTTTTATGATACGTATGCTTGTTAATTATGAGGCTAAACCCCAATCTTCTGTGGTAATTTATGCAGGTGAAGACCATGTGCAAAATTGCTTTGAAGAGTAACTATGCTTACATTGATACTGTTGGGGAAGAAGACGAGGAGACTCATGTGAAGGTTTGTACTTGCAAAGTTGTTATGTTGAAGTCAACGAAGATTCCTATTTGATTTGTTCAGTAGGCCAATTCGCCTTAGACGAGTGAAAATATTCCCGCTTGGATGCTAGTAACTCTTTTTGTTGATTATCCTTTTTCTAACACTTCTTTTGTCTGGGGTAGTTTGGTCTTTTTGCCATTCCATCAATTCTCATTAGTTTGGTTTTTAGTATTTTCATTCAATGTTACTAACGCGACTTTGATTTCAACCTTATCTGTCTGCAGGTTAAACAGGAGTATCTTATTGTACCTTTAGAGGAGCAGTTGACAGCTATCTATGCTTTGTTGAAACAACATGCTATTCAAGAGCCCAACTTTAAGGTTTGTTCTTGATTTTCTTGTTTCCCTTCATTTCCTTCACTGATGTGCGATAAATGGCAATTGTAATTGTCCAATGAATTTGTTAAGGTCTGATTTTCTACAGCACGTAGGATCAGGGATCCTCTACCTTGTGTGTTTATTGTCCCAAAGCATGCAGAGTTGTTGCTCTTTTGAACTAGTGTTTTAATGTTCCATCACAGGTGTTAGTCTTTTGTACAACAGCGCGTGTTACAGCCTTGTTTGCTGAATTCTACAAGAAACTTGGCATGAACACCCTTGAGATTCATTCCCGGAAGTCACAGAGTTTCCGCACCAAAGTATCAGATGAGTTCCGCAATCATCCTGGTGGCGTTATAATGTTCACGTCAGATGTTTCCGCTCGAGGTGTCGACTATCCAGATGTTACGCTGGTTCTTCAGGTAATATCTTTAAAGCAAATTTAGGTTCTGAACTCTTGTCTGTCTTCTATTTCATGGGTTCTTTACTTTGCTTACACCGGCGCATTCATTCAATATATTGGACGATATATCTGCAGCTCGGAACTCCAGCAGGACGAGAGCAGTACATTCATAGACTTGGGCGCACAGGTCGAGCTGGTAAGGAAGGGAAGGGATTACTCGTGTTGACGCCCTGGGAGGAAGTTTTCTTGCGGTCGTTGAAGGATATCACAATCACTCAAGCAAATAATATGCCGATCTCTTCAGATGTTGAAGCAAAGGTTAGCAGTCTGACGCATCATAGTTTGGGTCCCCATGCCTAATTTTCTAAGTATTTTAGTTCTTAGGTTGGTCGAAGGGTCAATTTCTAATGCTCATTGACTCTGATTCTTGTTCAACTGTGAAGGATGCATCTTGTGCTTGTGAGGCGCAGTTATTTACGCAGGGTGGGATTTTAGACACCAATCTGTCTTGAGCCATTGACTACGCAAGTCAAAAAGAGTGCTTTTTTCAAGTGATGTATTTTCCTCACTTTAAGATGTCCTTTCAGGTGAACAAGGCTCTGCAATATGTCGATGAGGATTTGAAGGGCAAGGCATACCAGGCATGGCTGGGCTACTACAATTCATGCGCAGCCCTGAAGTGGGACAAACCAACACTCGTGAAACGAGCAAACATATTCAGCTCTACTTTGGGCCTACACCAACCTCCAGCTCTGATGAGAAAGACTGTTGGCATGATGGGGCTGAAAAATGTACCTGGGTTGAGGATAATTTGATTTTCATTCCTATACGACAATCTTGTTGGTAGATTTAGTGCAGTTTAGACTCACCAGCCACCTCTCTAAATTTGATACCTTGACACCTGTAATGGTAAATACTCGAGCATAAGATTCGGAGCTGGCTAAATGGTTTTCTAGCGGAAGCCACTCTAATTTTTTCGCAAGAGATTGTACTATTCAGTCTCTATGATCGCTGAACTGGTGTCTCAAACCATTTTTACCTCGACTTTGAACGCCGTGAGAGGATGCCAAATGTTGGAATCGACTATCTAAATTGATTTAAATGGAACCCTGTTCACATTGCATTAGATTATGAGTGTAGTGGTCACTGAGTTCTTGTGGAGATTAACGGCTTTACAGCCCTGGGTTCTGTAGCAGGAAGTGACCAAATTCTTGACCTACAGTTTGAAAAATACATGTACTGTTTGTACATGAACTATTTTAATTATTTAAACAAATAGAACTGTACATATCTGACAGATACATCATTTGCTAAAACTTTGTGATCATCAGATGTGCATGTTGATGATTATTATGTTCGTACAAAGTGTAATACAAATGGGGAAAACGAGAGTGTTTGAGGTTCTCCAATTCAATGACCAATGAGTGTAAGGGAAAAAATTTATAATTAATGGTGAACAAGTATATCTTTCCATGCACTTGATACATCTAAAATGACATTATATACTTGTTTTGGTATCCTACAATATGAATTTTGGGATGAAGATTAGTAAATTGCTTGATATAGAAACTCAAGACACGGAGATATGAAATAATGTCATGAACTAGAAATTTCAAAAAATATATTATTTGTAGAAACCAAAGACATGGAAATATGTACTAATGTAGGGAGTGCTAGCAAGTGAACCTAGAATCTATGAGACCAAAAGTTTAGGGATCTATATTATAGATATTTTCTATGGTTATAGGTGTCTATGTTTTAGGCACTTATGTTATAATTAAACTTTTTCCATGTTAAAGTGTACGTATGATATAGTTGCATATGTTATAAACACCTTTGAATGGTTGTAGATAAATACCTACAACTAGGTTTAAGGCTTATAGGTTTAGGTCTCTTCACTCATGCACTAGCATTATTGGTAATAATGCTAGGGGACAAAAAAATTCTAAAAAATACCAAATCATAATGAAAGTTGTATAAGTATAGGCGTTATAATACAACTATCTTCTGTGATAATCTTTTATCATGAAACTCAATCATATTTCTTTACCTTATCTCTATTATCCCTCAGAAGTCAACTAGACCCAATTTCTTTCTCATGCCAATATTTCATTTAGACTATTCATCGATTTCTTTCTCATGACTCACAATGCATGTATATGAGGCAAACTTTCTCTTTTGTACAAAGATGAAAAACTGATGAAAATTTAAAAATAAACTTATCAAAGTACAAACAGACACAATATTTGAAGTATGTACATGAAAAATGAGTAGAACATTGGAAACGAAGGATATTTATTAGAAAAGACTAAAAAAATCCCCAAATATGAACCATGTATTAACCAATGGATGACTTTTCAAAGAGATACAAGATGGGAAAATGCATTTTTTCATCTAATAATTTTTGGTGAGAGGTTCTTGAACATATATATTCAGAATGGTGTTGAATACTATCTCACTGTAGTATTTTTTACTTTTCTATATAAGAAGATGCTTAATCCATAGATCACCATGTAGTGTATTTTGACATCTTTTAGGTCTTTACTCTTGATGTGAATTTGAGTCATTAAAATAATCTTTTTCTAATTTGAGCCCACCTGTGAAAATGAAGCTTATAAGGTTTAGTTTCTACTCCAAGTTGAAAATTTGAAAAATTCATAAAATACAATATATTTTATTGTACTTTGCTTTGGATCTATTACCATGGAGTGTTGACTTTCTAATTTTAGAATGGTATGGCAAATATTTTTCAACCATGATGTTTTAAACTATCATATACGCGTACAGAGAAATTTCAAATTTTTTGAGCATACTTGGATGGAAGCAAGAAAAACCTATTGATTATATAGCATTTCAAGAAGGTAGTACTTGGAATACTAAACCTCTTGGAATAAAATATTCAAAAATAAAATAAAATATTGTTAATAAGAAAAACACTACAAATAACATATTACCAAAAATCAGGACCTAAAAAATTTTACTCCAAAAATTATGCACAAAAAGAAATGACAATTTCTGGATTTTTTTTTGTTTAAATTGCTAAAAATTAAGGAAAAATTTCAATTTCAAAAAAACACTTTGAACAACTTGATAGCAACAAGATTTCACCAAGTTTTTTCTTGAAGTGTACATTTTGATGTTTAGAAATGTGCAAACAACAAAGACTTTTTGCATCTATGTGGAGAACAATAATTTAGTTATTTTTAAAATTCCTTTTGGAAATTCTTGAAAGCTTAGTAGAACATATTGTTCAAATTTTGAAGTAAAAATTATCATTTAAGACTCATTATAGTAAAGAAAACCTCTAAAACCTCCAATGTAACAAATTAGAGAAATTGAGTAGTAAATAGTACTTCAATTATTTTTAGAAATTACACAAAAATATCCCTTCACTTGGATAATGTACTGTTCAACTTCTCATGAATTTTCAATGTAAACAAATAGTTTCTCTAGAAATTATCCTCAATTTTATATTAGACACATAGTATATGATGCAAAATAGTTTAAGTATTTCATGCTTTCACCCATTTTGTATTTGATTACATTTTTCTCACTTGTTATTCAAAAATTCACAATAATTTTGCTAAAAAATCTAAAATTTTCAGAACATATGGGACATCTCTAAAAATAAAAATATTTTTTTGGATCTTATGCAATTGCAAAATGGGACCATACAATGTGAGGGACCTTTGAAGATGAAAAAGTGGTTATAGGTCCATCTTTTTAGGGGTTATAAGCAATGAAACTGATGAAAGAGCTAGATCAAAACCTAAGAAGAGTATAAGAGATAAAACTCCCACCAATCATTGAAGAGCATAAAGAGAGTATTTTCTTTCGTATAACCCATTATAGCATTCTTCACGAGTGCCCTTTGTTCCTATTAGAGAAAATTTCAGCCCTTTGGAGGGCCATTTGACTGCATGCAAATGTAAAAATGGAGAAAAACTATCATAAGGTGACCTTGTCAAAAGGAAACTTATCAGTTTTTGTCATCTTGTGTACCTTGTCAAATTATTTGGCAATTAAAATATTATTATTAATTTTTATTTATTTTTATATTTTTATTTTTATTTCATTGTATTTGCACATTGGCTGAAAGTCAAATAGCCCTCTATAGTGTCCAAATTTTCTCTTATGCTTTCACTTGTAGAAAAAAGCCATATATACAAGAAAAAATATCATAAGGTGACCAATCTTCTATGATTTACACTCCTATTGTAATGATAATTCCTTTGATTTGAACTAGTCTTCTTGGGCCTTCTACAATGTTTTGAAGATCACATGAATTGTTTTACAATGTTATGATCTTAGGTGAAAATAGTCATTGTCACCTTATGGTGCGGAAGGTTATATAAAAATCATTCATTAGAGAAGATTGAGGTGCTTTATAGGACTCTAAGTTTCTTTGTGTTCCTAGACTGTGGGGAACTTTGGGAATTGCAACACATCAACAAATTTGACATGAACAAAGTTTGTTCACGTCAGATAATATTCTTTCGTTTTTTATAATAATTTTTTAATTTTTCATTATTTAAATATTTTGAACAATATTGGTTGGTTCATAGTGCGAGGAACAACCCTAAATCAGTCTTCTAGAGGCCCGAAAAAACATCTAATGGTTTAGTAATGCGGCAAGGGTCTCTTTTGCATCCTTGAAGAGGTGACCTCTATAGTGAACTAAACTATCGTCTTTGTCTCTTCAACCAACCTGAATCCTTGAATTAACCCCTAAATGATTTCAACTATGTTTTCACCAAAAACGCTCCAAAACTGTCATTTCTAGAACAAGTACCAAATTTTTGTAAAAAAACATTTTTGGAAACATGTAACCGTAAGATCTTGTACGAAACTTATTTGAGAAGATGTGGAAAAAATTTCAGAATTTTTCACCGTGTAGATTGTAAGATATTAGCGTTTGAATTAGCAAAAATCCTTTTTCTGGCCCTGTGAAAAAACGGGCAGCTGCACTTCACAAGGCCACATTTGTATGAAAAAAATTCCAAAATGGTGGTTACTCTTTGGATTCTTTCTTCAAGGCAAGTTGGCTACATGCTTGAAAAAATTCAAATCATTTGAAATTGTACAACATATAGGAAAAAGAAAGTAAGTACAAAGAAGTAGAGAATGATTCAAAATACTAAATTGTGAAGAATTTTGTTATGGAATTGAAAAATTCCAATCCCAATGGATGTAATGTTTTACTAAAAAATCCACACCCTATGATTTTATTTTTTTCTAAAAATATTGAAAATTGAGTGAAATAAAGGACTTCAAAGTTTATTTTAGAGTAGAGAATCTGGAACTGCCCGCAAACTAAAATGCCTCATAACTTTCATCTCATATATCAAAATGGAATGATTCAAAGCTTTCCATGTACATATAAATCTAGAAAACCAATTTCAAATTTTTATTTCTTAAAAAAGTATTTTTTAAGAATTTTTTGGGCTGCCCCAAGAGCAATGAAAATTACATATCATGAAATAACTTTTTAACCATGACGTCAAAAGTTATGAAAATTTTTGGGCCTTGAAGATACTCCTCGGGCACATGTTGTGTGAAAATTTCAAAGAAAAATAAGAAAAACTCCATTCGTAGTGAGCTGCCCAAAATCACTATGTTGCCAAAAAACGCAGTTTGGGCGTTTAGGGGTTAACATTGAAGGAAGTCCCTCCTAGATACCTAGCCAAGCATAATACCTTCCCAAAATGACCATTGCCGAGTCATACAATATTATGTACTGTATAATTCTGAACTTCAAGGACGGAGCAAGTTGATCGGTTTGAAAATTTACATTATTGATATTACTAGTCTCTGATACAGAACCCGTGCCTTGCAATGATTTTAAGACGGAAAATCATCATCAAGGTCTACACTATTTGTAACAATTATAAGAGTACCTCACTTCACATGCACCGAAATTTATTATCTACCACTAATGCATGTTCCGAGCATAGACTTCTATCCCCGAAATTCATAGTTACGACTGATCCCTACCAATATTTAGTCACACAAATTAAGATCACTTCGATCACACTGCATATTTGAATTGAATGATTCTCATCTATTTACTGGCACCACCTTTCAAAGCCCGGTTTGCCATGCCCATGTCATATTTTAATTTTTCCAAACTATGATGTTCTCTCCAATTCTGTTTAATTTCCTACATATACGGCTTGTTGTCACTCACATCTAATTGAAGTTGCAGCAACAAGTAGCTGGATATATCGATCCTGCCCCAGCAAGACTTGAATTATTATAAGTCGATTAATTGGAAGCTGATCGATCATCCCCAGTACCGAGGGAGCGCCGCCGTCAAGGCATTCACGGCCGCGTCGCTGACTCCCATGGACTTGGTCAGGACGGTGGTGCTGATGTTGGTGGCCAGCAGCTGGTTGGCGGCCATGAGAAGGGCGGGCATCTGCCCATTGAAGGAGTTGAAGGCCACGGCGGGTCCATTTCCCACGTTCATTTGAAAGTGCAGCAGGCCTCGCGGGAAGAGGAACACATGGCCTTTCTGCAACGTTTGGCTGTAGAGCACGTTGTCGTGGCTGACGAAGCCCGTGAATATCGAGCCCTCCACCACGAAGATCGTCTCGGTCGCCAAAGGATGAGTGTGGGGTGGAATCACACCTCCCACTTCAAAGTCCAGGCGCACGTGGGAGATTCCCTGGGTATTGAGAGCCGGGTATTCCGTCACCAGACCGAAGGTGATTACAGCACCGGTGCCTGTTGCTGATGTGTTTCCTGCGTGCCACATATATAAATCACGACAATCCGCCACAGCAAGGAACTTAGTCAATCAATGTGAGGCATCATTGCATTTGTGCGAGAATCAAGGCCCTTCTCCAAGACGACGTAGACGTATATAATATCTAGAAATCGTCGACCCAATTGCATCTCATATCTACACTTGACATGACGAAGATTTCTGGACTGACATGTTACGCCTCTGAAGATAAGCTGGGGACACAATTGGGAAGGTGACCACACAATGGGAATTTGTACTTCAAACCAAAAGAACCAAATAAAGTCCGACATTCACTACAAACGTACTTAATACTCGGTGAGTACAAAGAGCCAGATCGAAACTCTTAATTAGTACCTCCCACACAAGATGAGCTCAAGATTGGGTGCAGATTCAATCAATTTCCAAACGGTTCTTGTGGGATATGCTCCAGAATCAGCTATGATGTTAGTCGGTTTGCTTTTCTCACCAAATGATCTCTCACTGCAGTTGGGTGTGGTACACGACTATAATCAAGCAACATGATGGTTTCATCAATTCCATGTCTGTACTAACCTGGTTTGCTGAAGCCGGTGAAGGTAAAATCATCGGAAGTTACCAGATGACGCTCTTTGCATGTGTATCCGTTGACAGTCGTCCCGTTTTTCGCTGCATCCAGGTCTGGAACGCAGAAATCCTGCAATGGATCTGGATCCGCTGCATGAGCCCCAAGCTGAACTGTGCTGAGCACAAAGATCACGACTCCCCATTGCACCATCCCAAGTCCACCGCTGTTGCGTTCTCGAACCACCACCATCCCCATATATTCTCCAAATTTTCTAGACTCTGGGTATATGGAAAGTCTTGTCCAGCCGACGCTAAACTTATCGAAGTTCAAGTACGCAAAATTCTGACAAATTGATTAAATTAAATACACGACACTGTTAATACTGGCAACCAGGCCAAAATGTTCTCAACTACTGTCTGAAGAGAAGCTGATGATTGTGTGTCGATCTGAAGTCAAGTTTCAAGCAAACTTCACACAATTGCAAGGGTTTGCGCGCAAGGAATGAAGATGCAAATGATGAATGATGAGAAGGGGCAAACTTGTTGATTGAAATAGGAAAGGGAAATGCGTAGGTTCATGCCTGCGATCGATTCATGTCATACTTACAGTAGGTTCATGAACTTGGGGGAGTAGTTCAGGTCTAGTCCCTCGGTCTACAAATTCATGTAACGCTGAACTGACGACCCGAACTGTCCGGAGGATTGGGCACTCAACCCGCTCTTATAACAACACTGGCTAGAGGGGACAAATGGGCTCCTATCAGTCCTCGTATGTTATTCACAAGTTGAGGAATCCCATGTATACACAACATGAGAGATTAAGGTAATCCACTCTACAATAGAGTGTGCCACACAACTACTTGTGCTACTTAGACTCATTGTGTATCCAACAATGTATTTTTAAGAAATATAAATTTTAAAATAGATATTTATTGTAGAAATCAATGTTTTAACAATAGAGTATTGAAATTATATATAGGCAAATGTCTATGCAACAAAAAACAACATGCCTTGCAAGTGTATCATGGTTGTCAATTAATGCTTGACAAAAGCTTAATTTGGACTCTTAAGTATAGTAACTACACTTAACCCCTAGAGGACCAAGGCCTTTTCTCTACAAAAAAACACTCAAAACTACCATTTCTTTAGTAAAGAGTAAAAAAAATTGAAAATTGCATTTTTTACACATCTAACATTAGGCCAGGATCTTAAACCTAACTAGTATGGGAATGTGCAGAAAAAATTTAAGAAATTTTGACCGCACATATTGCAAGATATCTACGTTTGAAGTGAAAAAAACAAGTTTTTCAACACATTGCATGACTAGATTATTTGACTTTGAACCTTCTTAACTTTAATTTTTTGTACTACAAAGTCTTGAGCTTTAAATCTTTATGGTGGAGAATTGATTTGAGGGTCTAGGGAAAAAAAATACATAAGAAAATAATTTTTATACTTTAAAATATTGCTAAGTAGAAGTAGGTATGAGATAGAAGGAAAATCTAAATTATTAATATCTATAAGATGGAATTAAAATGCACTAATCCCAATGGAGAGATTGTTCTAGCCAAAGAATCAAACTATGTGAACCCTTTCTTTTTAATTGTAAAAATTGCATTCGAAAATGAATCCTATAAGTTATTCTTTCAAGAAGATGCTCTAACTATTAAAAAAACAAGATTGTCCATAACTTTCTCATAATAAATCCAAATGGAATCAATGAAAGCTTTCCTTGTAGACAAAAATATAATCTATGAGGAAAAAAATTCAAAATTAAATTCAAATCTTTGAAAAAAAATTTGGTCACCCCCTCTCCCTTATTTTGATCTTATTTGGACATAACTTTTGTTCCCAAGCATCAGATGAAAAAAAAATTTATGTTTCCTCAAAGATAATCAATTTTTCTATATTTGTAAAAATTTTCAAAAAATGAAGAAAAAAATTGAGACAATAGATACCTGCTTGAAATCCCATTTATCTTCCGAAGGAACAATAGTCCTTTAGAGGTTAAAATTGATCCATTAAGCATTTGAATATGGTTCCCTTTGTGGGTTAATATCATGATAGGCTAAAATCTCACAAATATAGATTCTATCTATTTAATTGTTCATTTGGTTGACAATGTTGAACCTAATAATAAATGCAGCCCCACTATGGATTCTCTTAGGGGTACATCAAGACTAAGCTAAGTGTCGTTACAAATTTTTTGTCTTGGGCTCTTGCTTCCTATGGTCATATGTAACAAACTAGGGTACCTTAGAGTGCTTGTGGTCCCTTGGTTTGGCCCTTGTGTAAATTGGTCCTAATTTAGTCACATTTTGGGTTTTAAATGTTTGTCTTGTTCTCTTGTCCCAATAAGCTATGTAAACCAGCCCTACTTGGGAATACTATATGGCTAACGTAGAAAATATTTTGCCGATTTCTAGGAGCTTTTTTCTTGACTACCTTAGCCTTTGAGGTAGGCCTAACAAGTCTCTAGGATATTATGACCGGCTAAAATCTTACAACCATAGATTTTGTCTATTTAATTGGATGTTGTGGTTGACAATGTCAAATCTAATAATAAAATAGATATGGCCCAACCGATAGGCTCTCTTGGATTTACACCAAGATCAAGCTAAGTGTGGCATTACTAGTACTTTTTATCTTGGGCTCTCATTTCCCATGGTCACATCTAACAAAGTGGGGTACCTTAGAGTGCTTGTGATCCCTTGGTCTAGCCCTGGTATAAACCAGCCCTAATTTAGTCATGTTTTGGGTTTTAAATGTTTGCCTTGTTCCTATGTCTAGTCCCTCGTCCCAACAAGCCATGTAAACCAGACCTATTTAATTGTATGCTTGGATTTTCAGGTCCCCAGCAGTGATCCCAAAATTGCTTCAAGGAAATTAGCCAAGTGTTCATTTTTGGAAGATTTTTTTGAATTTAACACTGAGGGCATGAAGAAATCATGTAGCAACTGAGCAAAATTTAGCCAGTTTTGGAATTGCTGGTTCCAAGTTAAGTATATCTTACTAAAGCTGAGCAATCCCTTGAAAGGCTTTGAAATAAGTTCGCTTCAATGTCAGAGTGTACTAACTTACCTGCCTTGAAGTGGCTTGCCATTCTTCTTCTGTAAGTTGCCTGCTATGATACATGATCAATCATTCATGCCCCATGTCCATGGATGCCGGTCCCAAGTCCCAACTGAAACTGAAAAGGCTAATGTAGATTGCTTTGGAAGGACTATCTTAAAAATCTTCCGGGAAATTTGCGCAATTGATTGTCTGGTGCCGGGTAAGGTGTTCGAAGGTGATAGGTTGGTATACAAAAATTTAATGACTACCATCAGTGTTGGCAGAATGATGGGAAGGAACAACTAGTGAGTGCGCATTGTAAGGAAGGCCGACCAAGGTACTTAATCCGGAAACAAGGGCGGGCCTGAGTGGCATTGAGGACATGCAATTGTCTATGTTATGTTTTGATTGGATGAATAGGTGCATTCTTTGTTGTTTCTGGGTTGAAATCATCATTCATTTGTTGGACACCTATTGGTCTTTTGTGTCCTCACAAGGTTGTCTGAGGAAAGTGCACCTAATTGTAACATGGTTGTGTCACTGAACCCTGGAAAATGTCAGTCTTGTACATTGTTATTATACATTTATTGTATCTTTTTTCTAATATATATGCCTGAAAATGTACAATAACTCTTTGGAATGTACAATAGAGAGTCTAGAGTCAATCTTAGGTATATTTATAATCAAAATTTGAAAATTTATAATACAATGTCCACAAATTATTTGCTAAGAGAATTTAGAATACCTTTTCATTACCAACAAGATCCCACAAAAAAAAATATAGTTGAATAATAAGAACGAGACTCATATGCTCTTACTTGAAAGATTTAGATGTATTTACTTTGACCCCTATTGTAATGATCCAAGGGGGTATACTTTCAAAATGGGACAAAACTACCAAAGATTTGAGCAAATGTTTTGCTCATTTTTTCTTGAGATTGGATAAAATGTTATTGTAGGATCTTGAATTTCACATTGAGAGTGAGCACCTCAAAAAAAATTCAGATTATTTGACCAAATGATTTAATAGATATTTAAGTTTGAAGTTTTATTTGGATCAATGGAAATACAAGGCAACGCACTTTGAAGGAGCATATCTTTGTGAGAATATTTTGAAATGATTCTATTTTGTGTTCAGTGAAATTCAAGAGAGTTGAAAATGTATGTGTAAGATTTCACAATATTCCAAGCATTTTTCAATTCATAGTAGAGTTTGCAATGCACGGTGATCACTGAAATGAGAGTAGTGTTTGTAAGAAGAAGAAAAAAATGCGACACTTGTCTTCTCCTTGAACTCTTTGGATTTGCCTTTTATGAGGTGGGCAACAATCACTTGGGTTGGCTAACTCTTTAGTTCATATCCAAAACAACCCCCAGAAAATGAGATGTAAACCTTTTACAA
Organism: Straminergon stramineum; assembly: GCA_963920665.1. Classification (NCBI taxonomy): domain Eukaryota; kingdom Viridiplantae; phylum Streptophyta; class Bryopsida; order Hypnales; family Calliergonaceae; genus Straminergon; species Straminergon stramineum. The sequence continues at coordinate 5,177,999 of OY987264.1, forward strand.
TGTAGCCTTAAGTTAATTTTTGAACCCCTTGTAAATGTTGTGTATTGTGTTTGTTAACACATGCATTTGTTTTTTGCGCATTTCCTTTCGACCCTACACTCAAACATGTATTAGGGTTTATGTAACAATGGTTTTGTATATGGTATTGGTTTCTGTATGATTTGGATTTGAAACTAATTTGTAAATGTTCTTCTTCTCATCTATGTCATTTTATGTATGCACAATTTTCGGTGCTAAATTTCCCCATCAAGTGTTGGTATATGAATTCTAAGAAACATGTTTGTGTTCTTTATTTATAATGAACATATGATTCATAGAAATAGAGCAAGAAATTTTCTTAAATGAAAAATAAGATACATGAAATAAGAAGAATTGAGGAATTGAGATAAAGATAGTCATATAATAATTCACAAAATCTACCTACATAGCCCCCATGTAATAGGGGCTTGAATGCATGATTGTGATCATCAAACATCCTACGTAGTGTACTTCCTAAGAGCCACAAAAAAACTTGTTAACATGGACAACTAAAATACAATGATTTTCATCTAGATTTTTTGTGGTACAAATTTGTTAATGATATATTCACATCACTGAATTAAATATTATCATACAAGTTATTTTTTATTTGATATTGGGTTTTGTTTAAAAAAGATAGAAGATCTATGTAGTAGAACTTTTGGCTTTACGTTCTAAAACATTTATTTTGAGATTGAAAATGGACTTTCTCTTTTCACCAAAACTAACAAAATGAAGATTCCAAAGTCCAATGTCTACTTCAATACAAGGAATTGAAATGTGTTATCTTTTGTAATTTGAAATTGAATGTCTGTAATTATATTTTTAAATATAAAATGACCTGGAATTTTGGTTTGTACTGCAAAGTTTCAAACTGCAGCATTCATATGTAAAGAATATTTCAGATTTCCTGAGCTTATTTTTATATTTGATATGAAATTTCTGCACCTTTTCTTCAAACATTCTTGAATTCCCAATCTCCTTCTAACAAATTGAAAATTTTGTGACATAGAAAATACTTGTGAGTTCATCTCAAAAAAATAAAAATAAATTTCAAGGAAATTCATTCAAACATATTTTGAGGGGTCAACCCCCCTTGGGACATCAATGCTTAGAAAGATGCTATATGGATATCCCACCTTAACCCTGGAAGGATGCAGAGGGTCCATTTGGAAATCATCATTTCTAAAACCATGGGAATAATTGGTATTAAAAAAATAAAAAAAACTCATTTGAAGTTAAAGTATTGGAGAAGACTCTCCACTTCCCACCACTAATTTCAAAGATGAATAGTTGAATTACTATCCTACATAGGAGAATGCCTTGTCATTCAGTGGACACTAAACGTCCGAGGCATCCTTTCTGGGTTAACCTCTTAAAGACTCGGGTAGTCCAAATTTTCAAAATTACAAAGATGTATTATAAAGTGCACATTAGAATGATAATTGTAATGATGACTTCTAAACAAAAGTTGTGAAATATGATCCATACATCATTTCCTTATGATTAAAACTACTATTGCACAGCCGATAATTATCTATAAATTAAAACCAAAGAATTGAATTTTACCCATAAGTACATAGTTGAATATCTTTAATTTCCAAAAGATTTTCCCTCCTTTGCATTCAAAATGTTTTAGTAATGGTGATTTTTTTAGAATTTTTTTTACTTATTTATCCAAGTCCTTTTTTAAGGATAATTCCTTATCTTTTGAACTAAAAAAATTACTTTTTGAAGTTAGACAAATTGACATCTTTTGAACCATGGAATTTCTACAAAGAGAAGTTATATTGAAAATCTATATTGTGCAAATGTTTGAGAACTTGAACAAGAATCTACAAAAGATTAGATGAATGAAATCATCAAAATTATGTGCATGGGGCATGTTTGCATTCATCTATTGTTCAAAATTTGAGCACAAGCTTCCCTTTGTAGGATTAACCTTGATAACCCAAGGGAAGGGGGGGTAATTTCAATGTGGGACAAATTTGCCAAGAACTTAAGCAATTAGTTTTCTCATTTTTTTCTTAAGATCATATAGAATGTAACCATAGGTTACATTGAGAGTGAGCACCTCAAAAAAATTCAGATTATTTGAATAAGGCTCTTGTAGTTCACATTGAGAGTGACCCCAAAAAAATTCAGATTATTTGAACGCATACTTTAGTAGATATATAAGTTTGAAGTTTTATTTGGGTTAATGGAAAAATAGGGCATTGCACTTCTGACCTTTTCATGCTCAATGAAAGACAAGAGAGTTGAGGATGCTCGTCTAAAATTTCACACCATTTTGGTCATTTTGCAATTATTGGTGGAGCTTGTAATGCACAATGGTCACTGAAACGAAAGTTGCATTTATAAAAAAACAAGTATGGAAACACTTGTCTTTTCCTTGAGCTCCTTGGTTGTGAGGTGGGCAGCAATCACATTGATTGGCTGACTTTTCAATCTATGTCCAACCTGAACCAAAAAACATGAGCCATGAACTACACTACACCCTAGACTACACCACTCAACTTTAAACAATTCCATTAGGCAGATGAAACTACTGCCATTAGATGCATAACAAAGTCTATTTTCTAGAAATAATTTTTGTTACGAACAAAACTCAAAATTTGAGAACATGCAACTCAAAAAAGGGGCAACAACTAGAAAATGTTCACTTTGTTCATTAAGGGTTAAGGGCGTCTAAGGTAAAACAGCCCATTATGGAACTCTATGAATGAGCCTATGACAGTTTTCTTTTAATTTTTGAGATTTAGGTCACATTCAATGTCTTAGCTAACTGGAATGGAGTAATAAGTGACTACAATAGGAACTTTCAATTTTTTAGTATTAGTTCATTGTAGGAAGTGCCTTTTTCATGTTAGAAAATATTGTGACTATAATAGGTAAGTAAGATGAGTGTTATGGATCAATTTTTGTTGGTTTTGGGGTAGTCTACAGGTTGTGATGGGATGAACACTTAAAAAATTCATAACAAATTCACACTTGCTCTTGCCATTTCTATCACTTGACTTTCTCTGGAAAAAAAAGTAGAAAATTTCAAAAATGACAAGAGGGCAAATTCCCCATTTTGTCCGTAATGGGTTATTTTACCTTAGTTAGAGCACCCACTAATGAAACAAGAACGGTGCAACCATAAGGCTCTGTCCTATTCATAACATGAACAAACTCATATAGTTTATATACCTATAATAGAATAAACATTTGAAGAAAATTTAATTTAAAGTTTTGTTTTATTTATAATAAATAGTTTTATACCATGTTTCATATATTACAATTAGTCGTCTAATTTATACATGATATATAGAATATATAGGGTAGCTGAACCTATTCTTGCACATTTAACCTTTTGACGCACCAATGTCCATATAATGGACGATGGACAAATTATAAGCCTTCTCTTGACTACATCCCATACGATTTTTCATCCATTCAAATTTTCCTTTGTTCTTGTGCTAGTTGACTACCATTTGTACAAATTGAATACCTTTTGTATGGTATGGATTTTCAAAATAAGATATTGTGATTTTTTAAAATGAAAAAAATGATTTATATCAAGTTTCATTCTTAGTTTAACCCCTAAATGTTCAACCATCCAAAAAGTGAACAATGTACAGAATCAAATATAGTTTTCTCATCCATCATTGACTTTTTGTAGTGTGGATTTTTTAATATATATTTTATGGGAAGTTAGCTTCATACATGTGTAATCCAATTAGAAAGAGGATGATTTGTGAAATTTTTATGCCTCATTTCATGTAGTGATTCATTCAAAATTTCGAAAATTTCAGTGAAAAAGTGCTCTTAAAAAAGTCAACTCATAAAATTAAGCAACCAAAAAATCTCAAAAAATCACAACACTTAGAGTATTACATTTCAACCAATCACAACAAATTTCATATACAAATTGTCAATATCTTATTCGTAATCAAATTACAAAATAATTTTGAATTTCAAATTTTATAGAAAAAACTTGGTGACAACAATTATAGATCTAACCATATGGATAGAATCGGAATTTCATAATGTACAACTTTTATTCATATATCAAGTTCAAAATATCCCTCTTAGTTACATTTTACAAGACATCTTTGAAATTCTCCAAATTTGGAGAACGGTGAGGTCATTTAGGAGTTAAAAAGTGAGACTTTAACAATGATTTTACAAAATAAGTAAAATCAAATAATGCAAATTATACCATTTCAAAGTGCACATTATTCAAAATTCGTTGTAAATATTTTTAATAAAAAATTGTTAATTTGGGACTTTTAATTGAATTTCAAAAGATAACCTTGCAAAATTAATTTAAAACTATGAATAATTTTTTGATAAATCCAATTGTATAGATGTGATCTACAAATTGAGGTTCACAACTTTTCTTTGTATATCTACATTTTTGTGATTCATCAAACATATTATAACACATCTTTGAAATCGGTGGTAGATCTGTTAAGGGGTTAAGACTTTGAGGTTCATTTGATCATCTTTTTGTGTAATATTTGAGCCATAACGGAGGTTGGTAAATCGGCTTTGAAAGATATCCAATTTATGGATCTCCCAAATACAAATTTTTCCACGAATTGTACAAATATACCAATATACCTGCAAATGTCCAATATGAAAGAGTTAGTTTGAGAAAATAGGATGAAAAAAGTATCTTGAACCATAACTCAATTAAGACCTAAAAAATGTACACATGATGTCATGACCCACTAAGCAATGAAATGCTCCTGAAATTCAATTGTGTCCAAATGAAAATTCACAATGACCAAGCTATAGTCATCAAGTATGAGGTGATATCAAGCTTAGCAAAATACAATCAAACAATCATGAGAATAATTTTCAATTGTGTGGATTGTTTACCTACTCTTGATTTGCATCTTTGACAACTGGCAATATCCACTAACTCCATGTTTGTAGGCATGATCTTCTAAGACCAAGTATGAGACTTTAGAATAAAATAGAGGATTTGTATAAATAATAGCAACTAATGACTTACCAGCACTAGAGATTAAACCCTAAAGGATCAAGAACTCATGGTTTCAATATGAAAAATTCATATTGTGAATTAAATAATCATAGCATCAAAATCAAGAACTTTGCATGTGTTGGTAAAAAAAAAAAATTTGAACAAAAGGAAGTCCACATTCTACCTACTCAAAAGTCAAAACTGCTAGGAAAAAAACAAAAAAACAACATGAGACCCAATTTAGGCTTCTTGGTTAACCATGCTCACAAACAAAACCAAAAGTAGAATTTGTTCGGTAGGAATGGACACCAAAGTTCGGCATTGAACATTTGAGAACATTTATATTCGTACTTGACAGCACAAGGTTGGGTTGGTCCTTGTTTGGGTAGTATACAACTCTAACAGTGGATCCTACTAACAACATAGATCATATAATGGTAGAAACCATCTCATAAGGTGATGTATACATAATTGTTGAGTGAGGTCAAAGAAACCATGTGCACCAATTAATCTAGGTTGTAAGTGCATTGGTTGCCTTGCGTCTTCATGACATGACCAATTCAATTCATTTTACATGGCTACAAAACCTTGAATAAAAGACATGATTTATTGCCCTAAATCAACCAATAAGAAGAGCAGTTTGTACCTCAAAATCGGAGTTCCTAAGAACGTTGATGAAGCTCTTCCACATTTCTATTGATTGTGTAATCCACCACCTTCTCCAGAAAACCAAAGTTGAAAGGACAGATTGTCTTTCCATCAATTTACAAGGTACCATTCTTAATATCCTACTCTAAGGCAAGGATTTTAGGCTCTATTTACAACCATTGATCATGAATTCAGAGCACAGTTAAGCTAGTCAAGAGTGCAAAATAGAACATGATTTTCCATTCAAGTTGGAGAAGAGAAATTGACCTCCACAGATCAAAAAGTTAGTTAGTTGAAGGAGACAATCCACATGATTTTAGGCTTGAACCAAGTGGGATTTTCACACTTGCAAACATTGTGTGAAGTGGCAAGAGTTGGATGCTCACAATGCTTGAATCAAAAGAAGCTATGAGGTTGATTTGAGGGTCAGAAAAAAACAAGGATAAGGTGCAAGAATTCTACAACTCTAAACTTCCAAAGGTTGTTGCTCCCCCAACTCGTCGGACCCCCCCCCCCCCCCGTGGGAAAACAATCTACTCGAAACAACCCTCAAAAAAACTTTCTCATGCAAAGAAAACCTTCTCGCGATGGCGTCCGTGTGCCAACGATGCAATGCAATTGCATAGCCGCCACTCCTGCAGCTTTCGCCATACCCTAATCTGGTTTGAGAAGAAGAGTAGAACCTGATACCCTTCATCCTTTGATACCCTCCAATATCCTCCTTTAAAATATGTGAAGTATGAATGAAGACCCCATGACCAATCAGATGCCCAACAATTGAACCCCCAACTAGTTGGCCCCCCTGACTAGTCAGACCCCCCCAATCGAACCCCTAGCAATTGAACTCCCAACCAATAGGACCCCCCAACCGGATGCCAAGTAGTTGAACCCCCGACCAATTAGACCCCTAACTAATTAGACCCCCAATCAGACGCCCAACAGTTGAATTCAAACTAGTTCAACCACCTAACCAATCAAACCCCTCCTGGACCAATCGTTGGACCTCTAACAAGGCAACCTCCAATCGTGCAATGTGAATATGGTTGTAGATAGGATTTGGACTTTCACATACCAAAGTCGATGCAGAGTCGTTGCCATAGTCTCTGTCCAAAGGACAGAACTAATAAAAGTTTGCTTCCACATACATTACAAATAAAAAAATCTAGCAAGTCATGTCTACAATTACCGGTACTAATCACATCTCGAAAAACTAAAAGGAATACCAGCATCCAGCAGGGAACTTGATCTTCATTGTCTCCTCTGAGACCAGTTACAATGAATATAGTTATAGCACCAAATTTCACACTAGTGCAACAATGAAATCTGTACCAGAGGGTGGACTTGAGGATGCAGACCCCAAGTAACAATAGTTTTCGTGGACTTCTCATTGATAAAAAAATGCATGCAATCACTACAGGCAACTGAATAAGAGGGTTGGTAACTGGAGGTCCTAACTTGGTAAACTTGAAACTCCCCAATCCCTTCAGCCACAGCAAAAGCTTAGACCCAATGGATGTTGCAGTAAATGGAACTCCACAGAGTAAAGCCATTCAGCGCTAGTTCCTGTTTTCATACCAAAAATAGATTAAAATGCAGGTGGGAGAGCAGTATTAAACACTGCAAAGGCTCAATTATACAGCTAAACGCTCAAGTAAAAGTTCCAAGAAGCCGAGTCCATGACTGTACAATTGAATTAACCTCTGAAAAAAGAGCATCTTTCATCATGGAATATGGCAATAAAAGTCTTAATGCTCGCAACCTCTTTTTTACCTCTACAACAAAACCACGGACACCTCTTGTTTGAAGTAGTGTACCACCAATCTCCAACTAATTTCGTTATACCACTTTTAAAGGTACTGGAAGAGCATTAGGTTGTTGCTTCACAATGGATGTTCGAACATCATTTACAATCCATGGAGTCTCCGGTTTCAGATGTGCGGCTGCAGCTTTGACTGCATCAGGGTTGCAAAGCAGGTCGATCCAAGAGTCGTTCACCCAGTCTCTTGATGTGCGCAGGTCTTCTATTTTAAATGATGATGTATCTCCTTCACCTGCAGCCAGAAGGAGGGTTCTGTAAGTTAAAATTACTTTAAAACTAGAAAAGGAGGTCCATTATATCCACAATACACACGAGACTGAGGGGAGGGGGGCGGGGTAACCAACAGATAAAATGGTAACGTCTGGTGCTTAATATAGAGCCTAGAAAAATTATCACTATACAAGACAGTAATCAAGTGTACTTTTCTACTTGGATTAATCGTGAAGTACCTGGAAAGAACACTTGAATGTCCCCAGATGGCTCTTTGTTGATAATAATCCCTTCCCACCAACCATCATTCCACCATGCATCTACAGGTTGCCCAATACTACAGTCTCCAGGGGAAACATTGAAGGTCGCAAAAGGCCGGACAGTGGTTCGGCCTGCCGCACGCATTCCTGATTTGTCAGGCCCTGCCAATCGCCAGGCTGAAACCCATTCCTGCAATGGGAATGTAAAATCAGATCGAGACGAATTGAAGAAAACAATCAAAACAGCAATAAAATATCAAGGATCGATTCCATCATGTCCATTCAATCACGAAACTAGGTGTAGTATGAAAAAAGTGACAACCAAAGGCAACCTCACACAAGATTCATAAGAAGGAATGAAGTACTGTATGCAAGGTAGTAAGGTAATAAGGTATCCAGCAAACTTGCCACACTATCATTAACTCTAGCAAACTTGTCTCACTCTCAAAGGTACACTCAGACCTCTTTAATGTGACCGCTCTTTCATAACATTACGAAATATCTAATCAAACTTGCCACACTATCATTGAATGCAGCACACTTGTCTCATTTTTTGAACTATTGGATCCTTAATAAGATTGTCTGTATAAATACCTCGAGATTCCCTTCACCATCTTCGTTCTGAAGCTTTTCATATCGCACTTTCAACCGTTTCGACACTCGTCTTGTGATTGTCGCTTTGAACCAACAACCTCGTAATCCACTATCTTGGCATAGTATTTCAATTTCATCGCCAGCTTTGAAATCAAGAGGTTGCTCAAGGCGATGCTCTACGGAGTTCACCCCCTCGTCCATCTGGTCACCTCTCCCTGTTGAAGGGGCTTTTGCATCCCCATTTGAAGCCGCATGGCCAGTGTCGCTTGGTGCAATTACTCCATCGCTAGCGGAGCATGCCCTCTCCACAGGGGAAGTTACCCATGTCGAAACATTTCCATGATCACCTCCCCGCATATGTGAATTAAACCCGACTCGCCGTCGAGTGGATCTTGCAGTCCGTGGTCCACGCCTTATCACATTCCCAGGCTCAGCCTCTTCTTCCTCGTCCATTTCAAGGTCTTCGCTTCCAGGCTCACCGTGTGGAAGAGACCATGTGAACCCAGAAGGAACTTTCACTCCAATATGTGACAATATTTGTTGGTGCCAATATCCCTTGACTTCCTGAATATTGAAAGGTGTGATGCCTTCATTGCTGTCAAACTGACGAGAACATACATGCATGTGCAAGGCAGCGTCTGTGTGCAGCAATTTTGAACAGAGCTCAAAGTGTTCGGGGGTTAAAACAGTTGCGACACCGTCTACACATTCAACACTCAAAACTTGAGGAAATGATGTGTAGAACAGTTCTTGTGCATGTGGTGTAGGAGGAGGAATCTTGCGAGCTAACTCATTTGTCTTGTGGAACCATCGCACTCGCAACTTTTTCTTCGTTTTCCTGTCTTCGTACATGTCTTCCACGTAAGCAATGTGGCGCTCCTCTTCGGTCAACACATAGACAAAATCATGCACCTGAAAATATATGATCAGTTAGTTGGAGACTACTTCAATATCTATCACCCAGATGCGATGACAACTTAACATACTAGACTGAAATACGATAAAATCACTCCAAAAGAATTGCATGAGTGTACCGAAATGGTGATGCCATTGCGAGTGAAAGACTGGAAATGCCGCAAGCGCTTGCGCCATATGCTAGGTCCCCAGACAAAATCTCCTTTTTCAGCGTTTACTTGCCGTCTCACATCACGTTCCTGAAATGACTGAATTAAAAGATCGATGGATTCGAAATGTGTGGCAGAGGGACAGATAATTACGAACAAATCTTTCAAACTTTCGCAAGAACCTGAACACCAATTTCTAATAGCAAGCCACCGTGCCAATGAGTATGAAAATAACGGACTGGAGGAAAAATCAGATAGAAGGGTATGAAAGACTTTGACATACAAGGTAGCCACGGCTTCTTTCTTCCTGGCCACTTTCCAGAGCTTCATCAGTTTCCTCCATCACAGCATCGACATCTGATGATGCTGCTGGCTCCGTGCTCGGAGATCCTGCATTCATTTGCTCGCCTTCACAAATCAGAACTCGTACGGTGAAGCAACATGTACTGGAAACATAACAAAGTAATACAGGGTCCACATTGCCACCTCTCGCGTCTTGAAATGCCATATACTCTCAATACCAATTAACGTAAATTCCGTTAACTTGGCGGTAATCCATGCGCCATTTTGACATCTACATTAGCTTGTAGTGCAGACAGAAACCCAAATTAATATGCAAAAATTAATTTCTCTGCAAGATTGTGCACCTGTAAGCTAGGATTTTCACACCCATCCACCCTTCCGTCTCCTAAATTTTTTTTATTTCCTTCCTTGCTCGAGGTTCCAATGCGCCAATTTAATGAAATTGATGTGGGAAATAGATGTTCAAATTTAAAATATAAAATAATAATTTTTCCTCAATCAAAACTAGAAAACAGCTGTCAAGACGCTCCGAACTAGAAAACAGAAAGTAAATACCTGAGCTAAGGTACAGTTCAGAAGAATTTGAGCGAGTCTTTGTCAACAACGTCTGCAGCCACTCCACAACTTCACGACGAGCTCTCCACTTGAATGCTGACGTTGCTGTTTTGTCCAAACCTGCAAGTGGCAGGAATTCGTCGCGAACAACATACACCATGTGTCGAAGGCTTCTCTCTGTTCCCACCACAGCCAAGGAATTCTGGCCATGGCGATCCTTAAGGTAGTAGTGCACGATACGACTGCCTCTGTCGTGGGAAATAAACTGTTCTTCCCAATCCACAAAGTATCTCAGACCTTGCGAAGCCATGGAAAGAGCTCTTCCCAACCAAATGGCGTGGACCCAGCATGTGCTTCAGAACTCCTGTTTCAGATGTTGCGTATCACAAAAGCTGGTGGTGGAAGCTCCAATGGAGCTGTGAAGGTTGGACACTCTACCGTCTTGAATTCTGCCACCTGAATCTGCAGTGCCAGCAAACCGTTCAATTCTAAATTCCAGGGTTGTTCTTTCATTATAAATTATAAATCTTACAACCATCACACTAAATGTTGGTCACGAAATATTAGACGTATAAACGTTGCGGGGTGGCTAATCTCCTCTCCTCTTTACATTCTTGCAAGCTCAAAATTCCACCAAAGATAGTAACTAGAAATACTCTTTTCCACTGCAATACTGTCTTCCCTCGTAACAAATTAGAAACTAAAACGGGGACTGTTTAGAAGCACGGACAGAAAAATGGAACCACGGGTATAATCACGTATCCTGAAGAAAAAGACGATAAGGAGGACACCAAATAATATGACGAGGAGACCGACAGCCAGATTGGAAAAAACTTGAAAACATGAAAGACAACTATCTCATTGTGCAACATATAAGACGGAAACAAGTCTCGATAAGGGATTTTGACGGCACAAAACTTGATCGCAAATACCTGGTTTACATAGTGAACTATGACAAAGTAATCGTGCACATCTTGAATCATATATGCTATAGAGTAATCCATGGCTACATTATGACACCTGGTGATCTCCTGCTCCCGCACGATCATGATGTTTCGTTTCTTGGGAAGACCACTTGACACCAACATCTATTCTCGTCTATCCATCACTCCCTCGAGCTCTCAATACTACACTTCACGGCATGAGATCCGATCGATCGCTTCGCCCAGTGACACTCTCACTGACACCGGCTATCATCATACCTTACCCGCAGTGTCTCTCCAATCTCACTCTCCCGTTCATCGTAGTTTCGTTCTCCGAACCCTAATTTCCACCCTTCACACCCCACCTCCCCTCTGTCTGTAGGTTGGCTCACCCGCCCACACCAACCACGGCACGTACACTAACTCCGGGAAAGCCCAGGCGCAACGAACCGCCTTCTCCTTCCCCTTGCCACTACAACGATCCTTCGCGGTTGCTAACCACCTCTCCATACCCCAACCCTAATCTCACCGTTCTACCCCAACCGCCACCATCGCCCGTTCCAAATCACCCTCGCGCTTCTTCTGCACTGTACTGTACAGCGCCCCTTTCCTCCCCTCTCGCGCCTGCCCTTGCCATCCCTCCCTGCGCTCCATGCTCGGCCCTCCGTCCCAAATCGGAACCCTAATCCCACCCGTCCTGCTTTACACCATCGCGACAGGCGCGTTCGACAGCAAAGAGGAAATGGAAACAGCGCTCAAGCACAGAGACAGTAACCAAATCACGCAGGCAAAGAAAAGAGGAGGGGCAAGAGCTTGGCAAGAGCTTGAAATATTATTGACAAAGGAACTGAAGGAGATTGCACAACGAGGAAGGAGCAAGGAACTACGCTTACGACTGCGCGTTGGAATTTTGACGGTTGGATGACACGGGGTGTTCCGACAGGACCGGTAAGTAATAGAAATATATAGATACACAGAAAATAAATTTCCGTTACACTGATTGGTCATATTAGAAAGGCGGGGAATTAGTGCCATCACAAAAAAATTTACTTTTGTGAAGATTGGTACACTATGTTAATATTAAATATTTTGTAAATGAGGTTAAAATTTCAACATGAAAATGTGTTGGTAATGCATTGGAACATATAGTTATGTATACATCATTACCTAAAGTAATTAATGTACTTACACATGTATAATATGTCCAATTTCATAGGCAAGAATTGAATCCACAAACTTTCTAGATGGGGAAGATGATCTACTATGGTAGTGAGGAGCTAGAGTCATCTCATCTTTTGCATATGCACACATTTATGAAATTTTTAAAATCACAGTCTATATTGGTCGCCTTTGTAAAAATCTTGTGTAGTAAATAATGTATGCTAGTTAAACTACCCTTAAAAAAATACAAACAAAAAGATGTCACAGTGTGAGTTATAACTTAGTGTAGGAATTAAATAAATGTATGGTAATACAATGGTGTTGTTGTATTGCATAAATGTAGCTGGAACCGCATTGTATTTAATGAAAGTAATGCAATTTTGACCATATTGCATTGTAAGCTACAATGTATATCAAAGATTAGTGAGTTGTGGTATTTGTGTATATTCACAAAACAATTTTAATGTGTATGTCAAAGAATGAGCTACATCAACATAGGAATTCACATATTCTAATTATTTGAATCAATATAATATATACTATACATTGTAATCATATTACGTGTAGGATATTATTAAAGAGTAGGTGAATAATAGGAAATGTTTGACATTCTAAATACTTTTGAAGAGTAGAAACTGATTTACATTCTAAATATTGCTAAACAATAATTGAACAATAGAAATAAGGAGACTATTCATAGGGAGCTACTTTAATTTTTTAAATTGAGAAATGGACTTATTATCTTCTCAAATTATTATTATGAATTCAATAGTCTTAAGCTTCAAACCTTTAGCTGGAACCGCAATGTATGGAAAAAATTTCAAAACCTTTGACTATACATATTATAGAGTAAAAGATTATAGCATTTGAAGTTAAAAGAAAAACACTACAAGAAAACAAGGGTATAAATGATTGGTCTATAATAATTGTAGTAGTCATTGTTGTGTTACAATCATTGTGGACACTTGTTTTTTTGTAGTGAAAGTTGTTTTCCAAACTTGCATAACTAGGGCAAGAAAATGTAACTCCTAGATTGAGATTTTTTCACCATACATGGTTATTTTTTTTGACAAATGTATTCTTTATCATATTGTCTACATAGCCGCCAAACTTTAGAAGTAGAAGAGTAATTTTTCACATGTTGCTTAAAGCTTCCCATCTTGCCAAAAAAATTCAAACAACATAATTTTTTATCCAGGCACCAAATCAAAAAAATATTTATATTCTTACTAAAGAGAGAGCACCTTGTATCAAAAAATTTAGAAAGATGCATTCAAAATTGACTTTGTAGGAACCTAACCCAATTTTCAATTGATTGCTCACTAATCACTTGGTCTTGTAGGTATTATCTTGGGATTGAAATTGTCGGTGCCAAAATATATTACACTTCAATGTATTGTTACCTATGAGCCTATCAATTGTTGTGACCAATCAAAACTCCAAATAGATAAATAAGGTTCAAAGAAGTGGTTTCAAAGGGCATTTGGCCAAAATTAACCAAAAAAATTATATTTTTCAAAATTTCAACACGTAGTGTTCACTTTATCCATCTCCACATTACACATCTTTAGTGGCTACAAAATGTTTGAATTGTAGTTAGAAGGCAAGTGCTTTATAGAAAGGAGGACGTAGGAGCCATATACAACAATCCATGTGGGATATGTAAATTAAGACATAAAAGAGTTCAACCATTCATAGTCAAAATATCACAATAATTGTTTTCACAACTATACTTTAGGTGTCCATAACTTTCTATTAGAGACTATAAATTACAAACAAATTTTTGGAGGTGAAACTCAATATGATTTTCCACAATTTCTTAGTTGATTGAAATTTGAAAAAAGTTGATTTACAATGCCTAAATGAGGTCTAAAGTCCTAAATAAAATTCCTTTGTTTTTCTTTTTAGCTTCCACCTATAAGCCCATGTCCTTTTCTCATAGGAAAAACACATTTGAAAAGGCTTGAGTATTCAAGGATTAATATACCGAGTGTTTTTCAAAATGGACAATTTGAGAAAAATCATTATACAATACTATTTGAAAGAATATTTTGGAAGAGATATATAAAAAAAAGTTGTAGATTTTGAGTTTTAGATTCCATATGTATTGTTAGATTCACTAAACTATCACCAATATTGTTTTATAAATTTTGAAAGGAAAATTTCAAAATTCCTTCTAAATTTGATTACAAGTCAAATATTATCATTTGGGGGGTAAAATTTGATGGAATGGATTTGAAATGAGGCTCTCTTGACATAGTGATTTAAAAAAAAATTATTTTCTTTAAATTTATGACCTCATTTTTGCAAATCCAACAAGTTTTGAACTAGAGTCAATGCAATTTAGGCTTGGTGAACCACTTGAAGTATGTCCACATTTGCAATTTTAGAAAAATAATGTACTTTTGTAATGCTAAATCCAACCATTAGATAGGACAACAACTTGATAAAGTATTTCCACATATAGTAGGATGACTTTTATCCATGCAAGAGTGAGAAAGGATCATTAGTTTCAATCTATTCGTTGTGCAGAAATTGGACATCGCTAAGGGGGTAATCTATGGATCACCCTTGCAATGTTTTTTGGCCATTTCTTGCTATATATTCTTTATGTGAGTTTTAGCTATAAAAATGATATTTTTTGAATTTGAGCCCAACTAATAAAATGAAGCTTATCAAGTGTAGTTTCTATAAATTCAATTGGAAATCTTGAAAAATCCGGAAATTTCAATATTTTATAGCAATATGAATTTTGGATCTATAACCATGTTTTGTTGTTTTTCTAATATTAGAATGACAAAGAAACTTTGGTTTATATATCATGATATTATACACCATAATATACACTACTATGCCATGTACCATTGCCATAGTATAATAAAATAAAAGTGTTATAATTTTTTAATTCCTAAAAATTTTAAATTTAATATCTTTTATGTTGTTAGTTGGAATGCCATGAAACAAAGCCCATGCACCCCTCCTTGCAAAAACTTTCCAATGGTTCCAAGAACGAGACTAGGGGACACACGGTTCAAAAGATCTTACTATTACAAACAAACAAAACAAACAACTTCACTCTAGATATAGAGAATCTATGGTGAAAATTTCAAATATTTTGAATATATTTTGTATTTGATATGAATTTTCCTCCTCTTTTTCTTAAAAAATTGACAATAATTTCAAATTTCTCCCAAAAAATTTGAAAATTATATGACTTACAGTAGACACATGACTTAACCCTTGAACAATGCGGCGAACAATTATTATCCGATGAATGACAAGGAATTCTCATGTCTAGGACAAAATTGCAACTATTCATCCTTGAAATTAGGGGTGGAAAGGGAAGATCTTCTACAATAGTTTGACTTCCAATGAGTATTTCTGGTTATTCTAAAGTGGATGATGTCACACGGTTCCAAAATGTCTGATTTCCATGATCACCAGCCCGGCGTTGAAGGGTTAACCTCCAAAAAAATAAATGTAAATTTTTTTCAATCATATCTAGTTGCAAAATGGCAGCAAACAGAGTGATGGACAATGGTGAGGTTTGAAACCAGTGGTCATAGGCCCGTCCTTCTAGGGTTAAAGTCGATACAAACGCCGTGTGAGCAGTGCTCCCCAAGTCGTCACCTAGGGTAGGGTTCCGCTTGCCTGACTGCATGAAGGTCAAGAACTTCATGCACTCTGCTCGATTAGGGTTTCTGCTCACGACGTTTCTATCACCTTTTCCGATTCCAAGAGTGTGGTGCAAGCGTTGTAAGGAATACATAATCATCCCATCACCAGGAGCTTGAGGAGATCGTAGTCAGTGGAGTGAGGGTTTATTATTCAATAGAAGGTGCCTAGGGAGATCCGGGCAAGTTGCAGCCATGGTTCTGTGGGAAATTACGCTTGCCACAGCGTACGTGCTGGGATTGCCTCGGACTTACAGGCTTGCGTTGCGGTTGCAGCGACGGTTGATCTCTCCCAAGTACCCGAAGCTCAAAGATTTTGTCCACAGGTATGGGATGCCGAGCTCTGGCTCTCTGTTTCTTCCTTCTTTGTGATCTGTCCTGGACGCGTCGGTTGAAGGCGTTGATGGTTCTCTAATTGTAGTGTTCGTTAATGCGTTTGCAAGATTGACGAGATTGCCACGGTTTGTTGTGGGGATCGGATTGGTGTTCACGAGAATCGTGAGTCTTGGTGTCTTTTTGGTCCATTGAACCGTATCATTGAACCTTATATTACTGGAAAATGGAATATTCTTGATTTTTTGATTGCCTTACGCTGAGTACTTTTCAACTCTGTTTTTTAGACTCTGTTCATAAGCTTTAAGTACGCATATAAAGATTGAAAAACGTAGGAAATGGAGAACAAGAATGTTCCGTTCTCTTGCCATCCAATTTGAAATGTAGCGGCAAATTACTGACAGTATTTCTGGATAGTATTGTTAAATTTTTTATTGCTCTTACAAGCCCGCATGATCGCGGTAGTCGCAGCAGGCAAGCTTAGACGATGTTTTTTCAGATTATGTGTAATTTATGTTTAGTAGCTTCTTGAAGCAGGGACCATGAGCGATATTGAGTGAACTTCGTTAAGAGGGACTTGTCATGCTATAGTTCGCTGTTGGTGATACATTATTTGGTTGTGTCTGGAGTTCAAACGTGAAGAGCTTGAGCGGGGAGGAGTTTTTTAGGATTACGATTTGCTTGAGGAATATTTAGATCATGAATGGATACAAGTAATCTTCTTCTAGAGGTCATGTCGAAACCCTAAGTTGTAATTTCGTATGCCAACATGCTTGCGTGGAATTGTAAATGATTCCTATCGCCAAGCAGAGTAGCTGCAGGGTACTAGATGAAAATAGTTACTGTCACACTATCAGTCTTACACAATGGAGTACGTCCAGACCGTGTCCTATGAACTTTGGCTTCAAGTAATAGATGGCTGGAGATTTGATTAGGTATACTGATTACGATTTTGATTGGGTGCGTTTGCAGGCGCACAAGGGCCGTGTTCTCAGTGGCTCTCAATGTGCACAAAGAGGTCCAAAGGCGAGATATCTCTGTTGGACGGAACATTGGCAATCGTATCTTGCGGTTTCTTGATCGTTTGCGTCCACAGGCCAATATTCGAGGTGCAGAACCTCCTAAGCTTCAGGCATCAAAGAAACCAGTTCGAACTATCAAACCAAAATCCGATGCAAAGCAGCCTAATAAATCCGACCATCAGAATCCTCCTTACACGGCATACTTGGGTGGTCAATTTGGGAGCTCTCTTAGAAGCCGATTCGGTAATAGATTTGGCAGGCTCACACCCAAAACGCGGGCTCCGTCAATTCCAGTAATTGCTATGGGGTTATGGTGGCAGCCAATTCGGAAGAATATGACGGTTGCTTTATCGAGGGTAGCTTCACCAGCTCAAATATGGAGATCAGACTTTGCAAGGTTGCCCAGAACACCTCTGACACAAAGTCGGTTTGCGAGCGGTCTCATGCGGGAGGATATTGCTGCTCTGATCCGTAGACCGCAGTAGACATGACGCGTATGGAATCCTTCCTTCTTGCAGTATGTTCAGCTAGGAGATGGGACAGTATCGAAGGGCCTACAATCAAATTCCATCATACCACGCTGGGTACAAATGTGCCACGACGCCCGGTGCAATTTTTTTTCAGGGATAGATTTCAGCCTACACAACGGCAGGGAGCACTGGAGTAGTAACTAGGTGTTTGAGGTATAATGAGCACCTATGCCTTCAAACATCTGCTGTGTCGCTTCTCTTGGAAGACTATTCTTCGTACCTTTTGTTGGAGGGCATGAATTCAGATGCCACTGGACAAATTAGATATTGTTTGTGCAGCACTAGTATGCAGTATTGAGCAGCCTTTTCGTGTAGAATCCTTTCCGATGATCTCTGGTCGTGCGTACCAGAAGCTGCTGTAGTCAAGGATTTTGAAAGAGGCTGCACAGTCCGTCTGTTGCATTGAACTCAAGGTTGGAGAGTGCATGGATTATGCTGTACGTTTGTCAGTGATTCCTCGATTTCTTAACCCCTCAGCGCCCCAGGGGACTATAAGTGTCTTCAGTCCCCACACAAGGCTCTCGAAGTCCAATTCGAAGTGCTGTAACTTTTGCATCCGATGTCCGAATTTAATAAAATTTTCTGGGAAATTGTGCTATCCTAGTTAGTTTGGTGTGCTTTACTATCTGGTTTGGTGTGCTATCCTAGTTAAGTTAGTTTGGTAAAATTTTCAATCCAAGATGTATTGATTTTTTGAATTCATTTGGGGTCACCAAACTGCATTTTGATGGTTGCAACTTTCGGGGGCTTGTATCTTCTCCAACCAATGTTTGTTTTCAATTAAACTTGTTGGGTTATATTCTCCTCGAAGCTTAGTTACTGTGGTTAAAAAATTCATGTCAATCTAAGTTGTTTTGAATGTTTGGGAGCAATTTGAAGTTGAAAATCTAGACATTTTTGGATTATAGTAAACTTTGGCGATTTGAATCTTCTTCATGTAGGGTAGAAGGCTCTAGAATGGCACATCTAAGGAGAAAAACAGATGTGTCGAAGAAACTGTTTGTCCAATGACTTCCAATTTTCTTTGGTAGATAGAGAAATGGAAAAGAAACAAACAACAATTTGAATTGTAATTTTTTGAATTAGAATCAATTAGATACGATTTTCCAAAGTGTAAAGTCTGTAGGTTGTTAATAATGTTCCTAAACTTAGTAGTAATGAATTATCATGTGCCTTTGAAAAGAACAGATCGGTCTAGAAATAGAT
Organism: Straminergon stramineum; assembly: GCA_963920665.1. NCBI lineage: Eukaryota > Viridiplantae > Streptophyta > Bryopsida > Hypnales > Calliergonaceae > Straminergon > Straminergon stramineum. Next base: position 5,197,294 of record OY987264.1, read on the forward strand.
GAAGTGAGTGCTCACTATGTTCAGGAAAGTTTCATAATGTGGGAATAGAGTGTCCTTAAATCAAGCAAGAGAAATTTGTACCCTGAAATTTATATTTATCATTTCTTTCTTATTATCATCTTGAATTGTGTGTTCACAATTAAATGATGCATTCATGATTAGTGAATCACACATAATAATAAGCTTAGTCCAAAAGCGTGGCTCACTGTCCTAAAATCGTGCACTTGCAGTCACATTTTCCTAGCTCAAAAAATGGTGTCCATTTGTTTGTTTTTTTGAAACAAATGTTGTCCATTCAACAACCACATGCTCTGTACATGGGCTGCTTCTATGGTCGTTTCTAAATGCCCTCACCATTTCAGAGCCTCCTACCTTAGTGTTTGTTTATAATGAATTTTGGGGGGAAATTGGACATACTAGTCTAGTTTGTGTGGTTAAAATTTCATATCAATCCAAGAAGTTATGAGTGATTGAGAAGCATTTTAGTAGAAAGAAGTTCAACTATAGATGTATTTTTGCAACTTTTTTTGACATTTCAAAGCCAGTTTGTAGACCTAATGAGTCAATTGAATGATATTTTCTTTCACCATTGTGTTTGTGTGCTGATTTTGAAGCATTTCATAGCTTGAAGTTTTTTCATTTGATTAGGTTTAGAAATCAAATTTCACCTCCAAATGTGTTGCTAGGAAAAATTTCAGCATCCTTTTCAACACTAAAACATTACTATCTTGCAATCTAAGTGGCTCTAGGCCTTTAGGGATTAAGACAAATGATCTTGCTATTGTAGACTTGGGGCTCAAGACTGTCATTCGAGGATTAATCTTTTGAAAGATCTCATGTGTATTGAACAGTTTCTTTCGATGAACCCTTGTCTATAATCCTAGTGGGTGCTCTTTCATAGGACGTCACTCAAGAGCTACTAGTATCAAAGTTAGTTATTAGGTAACTAAATCTTAAATGAAATCATCCAAATAAGCATCTAAGCATAGTTTTATTAAGATTTTGTTTGGTCTTGTTGGAAGTGCAAAGGGGATTCAAAATTCTTGAAGCACATATGCAAATTTATAATTAGAAGGAATTATTTGATTTGTTCCATTCTAATAAGTAAAGTGAAAAAAACAAGAGTTTTATTTTATGGGCAATTAGGGCATTTTTTTATATGACACATGAATTTCTCTTTTTACCAATTTTGTAAAGAAATGATTTCATTGGGTATAGTTGTATTGCTTGCTACATAATACAACATTTATATTGTAAAAATTGATATTTCTCAAGTTCATATTAAAACTATTCTAGCAATTTATTCTTTCCTTTCAAATTTAAATTCTTATTTTAGTGTTTCTTTCTAGAGGTAATACAAAGATTTTTTTATTAAATATTTTCTAGGTATTTTCAATTCATTTTTTCAAAAAATTTATTATTTTTTCAAGTAGCGTAGGATACATTTATTTTATAAGTTTTGAATTGAAAGATATAACTTCATTTTTGAATAAAGTTTGAAAAAACATTGTGTAAATTTTAAAAATTAACAAGCTCTTTGACTTTGAAATTTTCAATTGACTTCCTTCAAGAAGTTAACTAAAATATACTATTAATATATAATGAATCAAGAAATACAAAAAGACAAAGTTTTTACCAATGTCTTTAAAAATAATATTTTAGAGTAATGGTTTAGAATAATTGTCCATTGTTGATCAAATTTAGAGATTTTGGAGTTCATGCTTGTTACATTTACTAAACTTTTTTGCTCAAATAATAATCATTTGAGATTTTGTATTGCTACATCCAAGTACTTTTTACTTTCTACATTATTAATGTGATATTCAATGCATAGTAGAAAATATCCAAATTTCTACAATAGAAAATATCCAAATTCAATAAAACTTTTCATTGAATAAAACCCTCATTGCATCCAAATTTTTCATTTATTAAGACCAAATGGGAATTTTGTGAATGATGATTTTGATTCCCTTCTTTGTCCATTCACCCTTGTGGTATTCATCTACTTTTTCTATCATTATATGCCTAGTATTTTTGAGGGCATCCAACGTCCTATGTTATGTAAAGGCCTCTTTCACAAAAAACATGGAGAACGATATGAATATATATCAAAAGTTTAGAATTTGGGAGTTTCAAATGATATGGTTTTAACGTTTATATTTGATGTATCCATACATTGATATCTTTATGGGACTTGGATAGGATAAAAACATCTAGATAGCATTTTTAGTTGGTGATTTTAAAATTTTTAATATTTTACCTCCCTAGCTAGATTTTTGAAATGAGTTGTTTAGTGTTTTTGAGAGGATATTTGTCACCTTGAGTTATATGTAGAAAGTGATTATGATATCATGACTTTATTTGAGCATGATTCATACAAAAATTCTAAAATTTTAAATTAGCAACCTTCACTTATCTATTGATTGTTTTCAATGAAAATATTCTAGGTTATAAATAATTCTATCCTTATATACCTTGATTTGTTAAATGATCATATTTTTTTTACACCTTCTACTAAAGCAAGGCCCCATCAATTCAAATCTATAATGCCATGACAACCACTCTCCTAGGACATATTATTTTTTGGATTGAAGCTGACATGTTCAACAATATAAGTCTCTAATTCATGAAAATCTAGTGTTGTTTGCACCGCATTTTCCTTGCATGAGACAAGTGCAATGTCTAGGGTTGCTTGCTAATTCACTTTTAAGCATCCATTTCTTTTGGTCTAATGTCAACGACCTCAAACGCATGTGATGTCAAAGACTTATTTTTAGATTTAAAGCAACACTATTCTACCTTGCCTAATCCATTAGAAAGTTACTAGTTTATTGGATAAGAACAAAAGTTCTATTTCTTTCTAGTTAACACTTAGTCCTATTGTCCCTATGGGGACAAATGGATTTTGGGCTGGCTCCTACAGTCATAGTATTTGTGATGATTTTGTAAAACTTTTTGTGAAGATAGAAACACAGATTAACCTGCCTAAAGGACCAAGGCCTTTTTTCTGTGAAAAACACTCAAAACTGCCATTTCTATAGCAAAGATTAAAAAAATTTGAAAATGATATTTTTTGCACATCTAACCATAGGGTCTTACACATAAATAGTATGAGAATGTGTGGAAAAAATTTCAGAAATTTTGACCTCACAGATTGCAATATATTTGCATTTAAAGTGAAGAAAACAAGTCTTTCAACACATTGCAAGACTAGATTATTTTGACTTTGAACCTTGTTAACTTTCATTTTTTGCATTACAAAGTTTTGAGCTTTAAATCTTTATGGTGTAAAATTGAGTCAAGAGTCTAGGAAAAAAAGAAAATTCAAAAAAATTTCACCTTTATTCTATACAAAATTGTTAAGTAGAAGTAGGTACAAGATAGAAGGAAACTCTAAATTATTAATATCTTTAAGATGGAATTAAAATGCACTGATCCCAATTATGAGATTTTTCTAGCAAGAAAATTAAACCATGGGGAACTTTTAAAAAAAAATTGTAAACATTGCATTCAGAAATGAATCCTATAAGTTATTTTTTCAAAGAGATGCTCAGATTGCTTGAAAAACAAGATTGTCCATAACTTTCTCATAACAAATCCAAATGGAATAAATCAAATATTTTCACATAGACAAAAATATAATCTATGAAGAAAAAAAATTAGAAAAAAAAATGGAATTTTTGAATTTTTTCCTTGCTAACTTTTCTCCCTTATTTTGAGCTTATTTGGGCATAACTTTTGTTCCCGGGCACCAAATGAAAAAAAAATTATATTCCCACAAAGCTAATCAATTCTTCTATATTTAAAAAAGTTTCAAAAAATCAGGAAAAAAATTGAGACCGTAGGTACTTGCCCGAAATCCTATTTGCCTCTGAAGGGTTAAGGTCCTATAGGGTTAACTTCTAGGAATATAATTTTTATTTGAATCAGTAGAAGGTTCTAGTAGGAAAGGCTCTAGTGTATTATTTGATCATTTCTCGTCACAATACGTTGGAATATATTTCATAAGCAAGTTTCAAATTGAAATGACCCATTTGGATTTTCCTTATGTAGTTTTTCATCTACAATTGTCATCTATGGAAAAGAATTTAATTTAGGATACAATTTGAAAAACATCTTTATTCTTGATACGTCATTCTTGATCATGTGATTACTTTTACTATCAAGACATGCAACTCTTTTTTATAGTTTCTACACATGATGAGTGTTTTTGTCTACCTTATTTGTAGAATATGTAAAAGTTGAACTATTGGCATCTTGACAAGGTCCTTGAAAACTCAAGTGACTACTAGAATTACAAGAAGCACTATGTTGCTTTGAAGATTGGCAAGAATCTCCTTCATATTCCTCATTTCTTTTAACTATGTCATTCTCAATATCAAAAGCACTTTTTGAAAACCAATTATTCTTTAGATCTGGAGAAGAATTTGCCTCAAGTTGTTCCCCTCCAGAAGAAGATTGGCTCGTTAAATCTTGCATGTAGAATAAAATATAGGCTTTTTGATCAAGGACAGTTTTTTCACTTACTTGTCTTACCTATAACAACCATATTATGCATATATGACTACAAAATAAAACAATGAGTTTTTATATATATTTAGGTAAATGATTACCTTGCCATTGGTCTATAAATTTGTACAAGTAATAGATGGCTTTTTCTTGGTACCATCTAAAATTCTAAAGGACTTCAAGACAAAGTGTGGATATTAAAGTTTTCATATGATTTGAAGCTTTTGACTAGGTGAAATTGAGTTTCAAAAGAATTCTTGTACTCCCTCCATCCCATAATGATCTTCCTATTGGCCTTGAATTTTTGTTCCAAAATAAATTTTTTGTTGTACTTTGTGACATCATAATAGGTCAAATTTGACTTTCTATTGCTTTGGAGGCCTAGCAAAACAACTCTAAGTAGTAGTTCTCCTTCCATCCAATCATCAATTGAAAGACAAATGAAATTATTGGAGGAATCAATCAACATTGTTTGTTCTTATTTCTTGCATCTCTTTGAGTAGTTCCCAATTGGAGATGAAGTTGTGAGAGGTGAAATAGAGGTCCAAACATAGTCTTGGGCACATACTAAATGCCCATAAAATGAAAACCTCACACTCAACAATTAAATGACTAGTGATGATCTTTGAAAATGCCCCAAAATTCCACTTCCTAATACTCCAAAACTACACTTTGAAAAGGGCTCTGAAGCTCAAAGTTTCTTTGATGCTAAGAGTGCACCAAAGACTACTTACAATGCAAAAGAAGTCTTATAAATGTTATTTTTAGTGTTGATCTAGAACATTTTGTTCAAGAAGATCATTTTGAAACAGAGGTAGTAATGGGTAGTTATGAAAAAAAACTAAATTATAATACAAACAATACAAGTAATTTTTATTGTACCAATAAAATTGCAATCTAAAAACACTCTCACATACATTTAGATAATTATATATGTATGTATGTATGTATGTATGTATGTATAAAGTGGAAAAATAGAAAAATTATAATTATAATAGTAGAAATTCAAACTAAAATAAATCAAATAATATCAAAAATTTCAAAAATTTTAAATAAAAAAATAAAAACTGAACTACATGTAATTTTTAAAATACAATGAAATAAAAATTATTGAGGAAACAAGTTTAGAACATCTACCAAAAAAACTTTGACACTTCACTAATAGATATCCTCTACCCTTTCACTTCAAATATTCATAGTTAATTCAAAAAGATCAATTCAAAAATAATTTGAAAGACATACAGTAGTCACAATGAAATGAAATAAAAATCACAATGTAGAGATGAAAAATTAAAATTATCTCAAATCCAATAATATTCAATTTAAATAGTAAAGCAAGATTCTTTACTAATAGGCTTTTCTAAATGAAATCTAGTGCCCTTTTCCCAACCATGGGGGCTTGTATTTATGTACACACATACAAGTCTACATATATGTATTTATCTAAATTTCTACAAGTTTTTATCTCATATTATTTTCTTGTGATTATAGTGTACATATCAAAAATTTATGTGACCAACAAGGGGGGCCTTATATTGTAGAAAAAACTTCAAGGAAAAAAGAAGCACACTGAGGGTTTCACAAATTTGAATCCATGTGGTAGATTTTTTATATCTTAAAATCTTTTTGTTGAAAAAACACTAAAAATAAGAAAACTAGTAAGAAAGGAATTCAGTACATATTAATTATAGCAACAACACTTGCCATACTATTTGATACATGAAAGCAAGTGTTTATTTGTTTTGTGACTATACAATTTGACCATAGATCTTGATAACCATTTACAGGTGATACCAGAGTGTAATAGTAAGAGCTATTCTACACTTAAATTGAAGCCAAGAAAGTTCTAAGCCCTTTCATTAATAAAGAGTTTAGAAATGGTCCCAAACTCCCAATTAGATTGATGAGAGTGCTTAGAATTTCTTATTTTCTTGGCTTGGCTTCTTGAATTTGTGACCTTTTATTTTTTGTATCATTGGATTTAGATTGGCACTTGAAAGTAAACTTTCTTATGCATCTTATTGTAGAACATTATTTCTTAGCCATGTAAACCATTGATGAAAAATATTTTACATATCATTTTTTCCAAGAACAAAATATTCTATATATGCAATATCCAACCCTTCAAAAAAAGAATATACTACCTCATACATATTATCACTCAATGATTTGAAGGATTGAGGAAATATACCCGACTATCATCAAGATTGTACCACAAGCTTCCTGCAGTTCTTACAAAGCAATAATAGTGACCCGAATATGTAGACCAACCAGAATGCACTAAGACTCCATATAGTGAGTAATTGGCATCGCAATCCTATACAACTTCATTCAAATCCAAATTTTTTCTATTGTTATTTACATGTATTTTTTTTGTAAAATATTCAATGAATTTCTTAAATACAAAACTTATGAATAATGCATTCACCTGAGGATTGCTAATGTATGGTTTCATGGTGAGTGTACGTCCAAAATCAATTTTCTTGTCAATTTTACCTCCAGAACTACCTGTCCCACTAAATCGCTTAAATTGAATGGTTAGTATGATAGGTGATTTATCAATTGTAAATTGCTTCAAAGCACGAACTTTTTTTTGACAAGTTGAACAGTAGTATTCATTATCTCCTTCTAAAGTCTCTACAGTTGTGAAATGATTTAAAGCTTTTGTAAGAGAGTCTGCCCGCACAATTTCAAGGCTTAAATCAAGAAATGGATCATATGTATTAGAGCAAGTTGAACAAACAGTGCACTTCACCTACAATATAGAAATAAACTCAAATTCAAATTAATAAATATTAGACAACATTGTAAATTAGAAGAAAATATTGTAGAATTTCAATCATTCTATCCAAGAGTTGTGATTATAAAAATATCTTTAAAGTCTTAATAATTAGTAATTATCTTTTAATAAAGACATTTGAATTTTGTATGAAAATATTAGTAAAAAATATATGTTGACCAATGGAGTTTTGACAACAATTGTTTTGAGGTGGCTGTTCAATTCTTATTATGATATTTTAGTCGACTTTGTCAAATATTCTAAAGAATTAAAAATTATTAAAATTATACATTATCTTTAATCCCTAAAGGTTGGAGATTTGGAGTGTCCAAAAAAAAATCTTTATTCCTGAAAAAAATGATCTTAACCACTAGGAGTTTGTTATTTTATCCATTTAAATTTCTCTTGAATTTCATGCTAGTTAAGTAGCATTACATTTCTGCCATATATATTTTAAACACTTTTCTACACAACATTTTTTAAATCAAATAAAAAAAATGTCATAAGAATTTTTTATTTTATGAGACTTATATGAGAGAGTTTTTAGAATATATGTGAAAACTTAATTTAAAATGGTGCATCTAACCTTAAGGATGTAATCTATGGTTATCATCGATGTTTGATTCAAATAGTTTTATTAAATTATCTTTCAAAGACCATTTTGTAATTAATCTTTATCAATCATCAGACCTTGAAGTATACCGTGATCTTTAGTGGGTTAAATAAACATTTAAAAGTACATTTTATATGGTTGTAGTCATAATATTACTTGGCTTCTTAACCGACCACCAAAGATCTTTTGAATTATATTTGCATCTTGAGAAGAAGATGAAGTTGAAGATGTTCCACGTGGTGAACAACAATTATCCAATGATTCTATTAAGTAGCGCATGTATTCGTGTGCATCTTCTTGTCGCCACGGCCGAAAACTCTTAGATATGTCTAAATCAAAATCATAGTCAAAGTCTACATATGAATGTCAAATCATTCATTGAAGTTATACATACAAAATAATTCAATTAATAGTGTATATAGGAAATTTAGGAGGATACTTTTCAAATTTTTTACAAGATGAGCAGGGGACACTAGGCCTCCAGATGATGTTAAAGCTTGTTTAACGTGATCTTGCAATGCACATACTGAACAAAATCCTGTAGCCCAACCTTAGATGCAATAAAACTTTGTCAAATTATTTATTTAGTTTTGTATTTTTAAAATTATAATATCATAGATGATTCTTAAAATTCTATAATATATAAAGCACTTTTTTTTCTTCAAAAGCCCAATTTTTTTTAATGCAAAGATTCAAAATATTTGTATTTTGAACCAAAATAATAAATTTGATTTCCTATCATGCATGAGATTATATAAGATTTTACCTTTCATGTATTTGTGTATAGTTCATTGATGTCTCTTAATTACTACTTATACAACATTGTATATAAAAATAATTCATTGGTGACTTGCTGACATTAGTAAGTTCAAAATATTAAATTTGAATACTTTGAGTAATTGAGTTCAACAAATGATACAAACTATTTAGCCAAGACACAAAATACAAATATGTGATTCCTTTAGATCAAATAAAGCTTTCATTTTTCATTAGTAGAATTGATATTCTTCTAAAGCTAATATTAACAATACAAAACAATGTGACTTACAAGTGGCTTTATGTTGTTCACTTTCAAGATAAGAAATCAATGGTGGAGTATATGTCAAACATTGTAATATAGAATTTAAAAAGCACGTGTTGCCTAAATTTGACAAACCAGCTCCCTGAAACATCATCATTACTCAAAATAAATGTAAAAACAAATATTTTAATTTACAATATGTGAGGCATTTTGGGGGGATTGAGTTCACTAATGACTGTAATTTATGGAAAGCAATGGTTTTATAATGTTAAAAATGAAAAATGAAAAATCTATTTTATTAAAGCACATAATTTGTTCCATAAGAAATTTGACAACTTAAATTCACTTTGGTTTTCAAAAATCATGTTTTTAGTTGTTGGTGTATATTTTTTTGCATGTAAATCATGTGTTAAAAAATGAAAAATACATTTGTTCTATATTTTTTTAAACATTTTTCTATAATGGCTCTTTTGTACAATTTCTATAATTTAAATGAAATATTACATTTTTTATAGACTTTACATTAATCAATGTCATATACATCATTACTATGTATTTTGTTAAAAATTAGATGAGAATTTAGAAAAAGTGACATATTCAACAAGACTTTCATGTATATTTGATATAGTTATTACAATTTTTGCCACAAGTGTTTGGCCATTGGAATCTTGACTTGATAATGATGGTTGCAAACTATGTTGCTTGCTACTAGTGCTAGCATAGTTAGCCATATGAACATTTGTGGGACGAAATTTCAATATAATTGGAGTAGTTATAGAATAATTGTGATATATTGTCAACTTTTACTACCATTTGTAAGATTTTCATTCCAATATTTGTTATCTTCAAATTCCATTCAAACATTGAATATGATAGATTATACTTTCAATTCAAATTAAACTAATATTTGTTGAAATTTTCAAAGGAAAATGCTATTTCATAAATCTTCCATTTTTGATAAACTTTTCTAAATAACACGATGAAATTTAAAAGAACTTCAATAGCATAATTTTTTTGAATTAAAAAAAATTTTATTGGCATGACATTGCACAAATCATTTACCTAAAATGCAATATTTTTCTTTTTTATAAATAATAAATTTTCTAAGCATACAATAATATTTTTTTTCATAAAAAACCTAATATTTCATTGTTTTTAAATAGTTGTTGCACAATCACAACTAAATTATTATTAAGCATTTACATTAAACACCAAGGCACCATTGATTTGCACCATGGTGACTAAAAAAATACAATTATGTTGCTTGTTTGTAATATATAATAAATAATCAATTTGAACTACAAGACTACAATTAAATTTTATTTAATGTTGATATAATTTGTTTATGATTAATTTTATTTTGATTTAAAAATACAACATGTTGCTTAATTTTTTTTAAATGTATGGGCAAAATATTTTGTTTTTATATAACAAAGTTAATTTATTCATTGAAATAGAATTATGAATCCATTACAACTAGTATTTTTGGCTTTCAAGTATTCAAATATCAATCTTTCAATTTTTGATGATTTTATTAAAATACAATTATTTAAAAAATATTTGGTGTACTAGATATCTCAAAGTAGCTGTAAATGTAAGTATTAATTATCCTATTAATTAATGATAGACATATCACAATAATTAATATACTACAATATTTCATTTTAGCTATTATAATGGTATTCAATTCATTTTGACAAATAAATATATTACAACACTCATTGTTTTTTATTTTTTATTTTACCACTATAAGACATATATTTTTAAATACTATATACATTATATTTCAAAACAAAGTTGCATGGCTAAATGTCTTAAAATGATTTGTATAAAGAAAATTATAAAATTATAAATAGGATCCATATTTGATATAAGTTTTGTTAATTTTAAAATTCAGCAGAAGTATTTTTAAATATTTTATCACTTAAAACTTGGTTTAATTAGTTATGTTTCCGAGTATTATATTTGAGATTGAAAAATGTGAAATTTCCATACTAAGAGCTTTATTAGATTTTTTAAATTATAATTGTTTGAAGACTACTAAATACATGTCTATTTTTGTACTATTTTAAAATATTAAGAAATTTAATATATTGCTTTTGTTTGAAATAGCTTGATCTAGAATATATCAAATTTTTATTTCTAAAAACTAAAATGAAATTATGAAACAAAAAAAATACTTTACTTCAAAGATCTTTGAAAATGTGCAATCAATTAAAACAAATTTTTAGATGAATATTAACTTTGATTAACAAACTCTTTAAAAGGTTATTAGCCTAACTTTACAACTCATGCAATGTTTTTCAAATGGATAATTTATAGTTTGTTTTATTTATTTATTTTTCCTTGTAGGAAAAGAAAAAGAAAAGTAATCGATCAAATATCGGTACAATTTGTATGCCTGTGGCTTTGTTTTTTTTAGTTTTTTTCATCTCTTTAGTATTGTTGGAAAACTAAAGGAACCACATTCATAACTGAGGGCTTAGGTAGTTGTAACTTGAATTTTTTTGAATTTTTTTGTATTTTGTACATCAAAATTCAATATTTTTGTAAATGTTCTTGAAATCAATTAGAGTTTTTTTTATTGTTGATTTCAAGAATATCTACTGTAAAACACATTCAATGAATTGGTACATTATTACAAACATATGATTGTTAATAAAAATATATATTTTGAAATGTCATCATAGTAGGCAATGATTATGTAAAGAACTTTGATAATTTGTATGTGAACATTTGAGAAAATTATAAGTCTTATATGCATCATAAAGTAATTAAAAAAATAATGTATATTTGGATTATTAATGTAAAGTGGTCTTCACTAGAAGTGCTTATATTTTATCAACTATGTCACTATATGAAACACTTACAATTTTTTTTCTTTTAAGATTACTTCACATCAATAATTCAGAGGTTTAACCTCTTGCATCTTAGAAAACTAGAATGTTCTTAATCTAAAGTGAAGACATGACTTTGCATGAAATCTAAGAAGAATTCACATTAGCATTAGTTCAAGAAGGATGTCTAGTTCATGTGATTTGAAGTATTAAATCAATCTTACTAAATGCACTTATAGTATACAATTCCAAAGAAAATGCAAAAGAATAGGGTTTTGTTTATGATGACCTAAACTTCTTATCTTCTTAGCTTCTTTAGTATGGTGTTGGAGTTGGTAGAGTTGTAAAAATATGTAATGGAATCCATTTTATAACCTCCAAATACACCTTAAAATGAAGTAATTAAAGAGAAGGTTGAATCACTTGAATGTCAAAGTAAAAGTGCGGAACCTAGAATTTATGTTAATTTGCATTATCAAGTTACTCAAAGATTAGAATGGTTTTATACAATCATTTCATTACCAAATGTAGACAATGCCATTTGGAACTTGTGAAAAATCCCAACTCTTTAGCTACCCTTGAATGACTCCACTATCATTCCCGTACTACTATTTCTAATTTTTTGGTACAATGCAATGCAAAGAGAATCCAATTTTGCATGCATACACTTGATGAAAATTGTATACTCTACATACAATTGCTAATTACTGAAGTACATTTAATAACATCAACTTTCATATCTATATATGTAAGAAATTTCATATAGAGAAATTTATAAGCTTCAACTACTACAATTAAAAAAGTGCCAAATACATATTTTCCACTTTATATTTTGTCTTATCTACTTACTATCCACTCAAAAAAATAAGATAGGAGAAAATTATTTCTTTTTACATCTTTGTAAACAATATTTAAATTTAGTTGATTTCTATCACAAATACCACTTGAAAGTTTACTTTGAGATTACTAAGTATTCTAACTAGAAACAACCTTGTTTTCAAAAATAATATTGCATTACATTTAATGAAGAAAGTTTATTTGTTTATTGGATTGGGGTCCTTTGAAATCAATGTGCAAGAGATATAAAATGCACATGATTTTGTCAAAAGCTATATAAGGTGAGTATACCCCAAATCACACCCTATCTATAGTTGTCATCATTACTATATGTACATCTCAAAAATCAACAGGTACTATGTTGAAGAAATGATTCTAAAACATCTACCAAAAAAAAAATTTGACCCTTTATAACTTTTGCATATGGTATCAAAATGTATATTGCATTCTTTTGGACATTGGAACTTCCTTTCATTAATCAATAAGAAAATATGAAAAGTTAACCAATCTAATAGTAATAACTATGACAAGTAAAAAAAGTGGCACTTTTGGCATCCCTACCTTATAGATGAAAGAATTAAGATAATTTATCTAGATCAATAGTTATTGAACCTCAAGTTATCTTTGAATGTTTGCTAATAGTACATATTGTCAGTCTTAGGTCCATTTTTACAATTTGAATAACTTGGTTCACAATCTTAGATCCAAAAACATTGAAAAATATTCTAATGAAGAACACATATTTCATACCATGATTCCAATAGATTCTAAAGCATTATACCAAATAGCTAAACAAATTTTTTCTCGATTCTCATCAACATTCTTTACCTAAAGCCATCATTCTCTTCAAGGAAGAGATATCAAATCTATTTAGTAGGGATTTAGAAATAAAATGGGCACCCAACCTACCATAGTGTCATCAAACCATTAGAGCATTGATTCAATGTTTACTTTGTTTCTCTTTCAAATATTTGTTAGTTCTAAGAATGCAAGACAGTAGATCTCACCTCAAAAAGTGACTATCATTCAAATAATAGCCCTTCCAAAAATTCCTTGAATAAATGAGTGATAGTGCTCTTAGAGGCATAGTGCCTCATTACTCTCTCATATGTGCCCGGTAGCGAGCACAGTAACAAACCATCACAGTATCTGATTACATTGATGCAAAACCTGTTGGATTCTACGTTGTTACCATAGCCATCTCAGCATTCAGCCTGCCCTTCCTTGACCGGTTTAAGACCACGAAAAAGATGACATAGTTTGAGATTTACTTTCAATTCTGGATGGGTGTCCATTACCGTGCAGTCAACTGCAGAAGGTTTAAACTGAACGTGCAGAAGCGCTTGAAGACGCGAAAATGCTGGAATTCCAAGGTCAAGGGCTTAAACCTACGGCAGGGAGAACAATATGTCTTTACTGGCTCGGTCGCCGAAGTATGAGCTTCCGTCTGACTCCTGTCGCTCCAGTATGATTTTGCCTTCCGAGTCTTCTGCTCGGCGATGAGCACTATGAGCTATATCTTTCCTTGTGATCATTCCTATAACACTGCAGGAGCAAGATAATGTGCATTTTTCAATTTCCATTCATATGAAATACAGGAAAGAGAATGTCATGCATGGTTGCTTGGGAGTCATAGAAGGTAAGTATTCGTCAAATATCACCCTGACAGCTGAAAACTATGAAGGCATACCTGTTCCTGGAGTCTGTGACACACAAATGTCGCAAGCCTAATGTTCGGAATATAATGTATACACGTTGTGCTGAACACTCAGCACGAACCTGGACACAAGCAGAAATAGCACATGCTGTCAAATTCAGAGAATCCATCTAGCAAAATATCCTATAAACAGAGCATAACCCGTGTCAGAGCATATTCAGATCAGATGCTACATTAGATAGGATTTGTCATGACACTTAGATTTGACAGCCCAGCTTACCGTAACAGGGGCACGGTTCATGTAGTATCTGAGGTCCAGAGCCAGTTCCCTTTTGTGGAGAGAAGCTTGCTGTTCTGTCTTTGCCGACTCACTACTCTCTTGTATTTCTTTGTTTGCCGAACCATTGGATTTGTTAGCTTCATTTGTTATTCCTGTGTGTTCCTGTGTACGACATAAATAAATCAGAATTGTTCAAAGAAATTTAAACTTTCACAACCTGTCAGGCAAAGACGAAATAAACTCAATAGGAAAGTAAGATTTATATAGAGAACCTCACAAATCTCATATATGTATCACGAATAACAAGAGTGTTACAGATGAAGAAATCCATTGTCAATGTCCTTAAAAAATCATCTCAGGAAACAGAAAACCGAGGTAGCTCTTGTAAAAGCGTACCCTCAAAATGTCATCCACTTCCAAGTCGTCCACAGCTTCAGCACGAGAAGACAAATATCGCCTGTGAGGATTATGGCAGTGATGATAGACACGCATGGCATGTTCCAAGAAAACATGTTCTTTGGTAACTCTAGGATCTCGTGCAATGAACCTCTCAGGAAGTGGCAGCTGGAGCATCTCTGAGTCCACTTCAATCATAGCACGCTGTTCCAAAAGAAGCAAGAGTTGATGTCGTAGGATCAAGCCAACCAGTTGACCTTCGTCATTAACTTCTGTATGTCTGATGATTGGAAAGCCATTGTGTTGAGTGTTCTTCAAAATCTTGATCACATCAGCAACTGATACAATCTGTAAGAGAAAAATATTAAGCGATCTTCAGAACATTTCAGACATAAACCAAACCATTCTAACTGGCAATAAGATTGAGTAATTTGAAGACTCAAAATCCGCAAAAACATTACTCCAATGCTATGATATCTGCAGATGAAGTCGGAAGGGATAGTTAACCCAAAGATAAAGAATACTTGTATGCGTGCATCAATAGTGCAAACCAAAAATTACCTCAGTTAAAGTGATGACATTTGGGGCCATCATCTCCGCTGCAGTTACCGAGATAATGTGGCGTGGAGGTTCACTCTGCAGAAAACAAACCTCCCCTGTACACACAATCATGATATAATTAGAAATCCTTGCTCGTACTCAGGTGAACCGAAAGGAGGACGATGCACAGTAATGAACGTACAAAAGACCCAGGAAGTAAACAAACATTGGTATATCAAAGAAAAAATGTCCAATACGATTATAAGCGTGACCTGAGGTTAAAGCATACCCAAACGTTCCAAATCAGCTTCGTAAGCCCCCTCATGGTGAATATGTTGTGCCATCCAATTGCCAACATAGATGGCAATAATGGCTGGTATAAGATAATGAAGACTACCAGTACCCTCCATCATGATGACCACCTGCACTCGGAAAAGAGGAATTAACCAGGAATATGCAGACAGAAAGAGCAAGCTCGAACATAATAACCATTAAAAAACTTTGATAATGACGCTTATGGTTAGGAAAAGATAACGTTATGCACACCAAAAATGTATAGTCAGGACAAAATACTTACGACTTATTCAATAATTGCGCTGAAAACTATAAAACAACTCCGAAAAAGCAGAAAGGAGTCGGTTGAATTGTACCAAAGATAAAGACGACCGGAAAACACCCCCCAGCATAGCGGTTGCTCCAACAAGCGCATGAAGACCGAGTTGAATGTTGTCCCTGTAGAGCCAATTCAATTCCTTCATCAATGAGTAATTTGGTACGATAGCCTCCTGGCATTGTACAACAGCCTCCCAAACAGCAAAATGTTCATATCTAGCATAAACTACAAGCTGTGTGCTGATCAGTACATTCATGTGTGTACAGTACATCAAATAAGAAAAAGAAAATGATCAGAAATCTTACTGCGGAAAGTACACTTGGAACACTCTTCCAAGAAATGCACCAAAAGAGGCCCCAACCTGCAAAAGGAACAGAAGCAATCCTGCTGAGGACAAGTAGAGTGATAGTCGAAAATAAAAAAGAGGCTCAACCTTACTAACAGTAAAACTTTGAGCAGTAAGAATTCAGTCGATAATTGCACAACAAGGCGAAATGTGTGTATTATAAACCAGGTATGGTATTAAATTCGGAGCTTTAATCATCAATGAAAGGGAAATCTCAATGTACAAGATTTAAGCAGGTTATTTTAGTTCCGAGAAACTATGCACAGATGATACTCATACCCCAGCTTCGAAAGAAAACCATACCATAATAGAGGGCATGAAAATGCCTCCCGGAGTTGCAACACCGTACGCAAGATTGAAAAGAATAAAAAACGACATCGAGTGCAGAAGAAGACTTCTTATGCTAAAGTACGTGTCTAGTTCGCTTCCTAATGCGAACAACTGCTTGATAGTCTGTTCTCAAAAAGGACGTCAGTTAGCGAATGAACTATGGTGCCCAAGCAGGTACAAACATCATGCAAGTGTGGATACAATATCTTTATCAATCTGGTAATCAGACATAATTCATCAAACAAAGACATGTTTATACAAATCACACCTCGTGGGGAACTCCAAAGTACAACGAGGCAAGGTCGTTGTAGTAGGCCACACCAGTATTGGGATCAGTTTTCGGACATGTATATCGAAACCAATATCTCTCATCCTGTTGCCTGGAGATCACCAAAGAGTACTTTAACGAAAAGTGTGATACGGAGCTCAGAAACAGGCTAGTCACTATCGTGTTCAAAAATATGAACCTCGTCGAAAACATCCCAAACGATTCGGTAATCCAGCTCAGGATAGTTGAGAAATATTCAATTTTAGAGGAATGATAAAGAACGAGCCCGTTACAATACAAAATAGGCGAAAGCGATGCATGAGGCAAAAGTGAATCTACTAATAAGTCAAGGAAATACCAACTATATGTGACAGGCAATAAAGTGGAATTTCGTTCAAAATCACATACCCTCGCTGGATGGGTAGGCAGCGGCCAAAGAAATGAGACAATATGAACATGGTGCCAACAGCAATGAATGTGATGGAGCATGCCTCAACAACCCTGCGCATGTATAAAAGCGTAAAGGATCAACTTGTGGCGAAAGTTCACAACAAATCAGAAATGCAACTGATGTAAGCATACATGACTCCCATACATAAAGTATGCAACACTCTCAGACAGCATACTAACGACAGTGACGGACCTCCAAAGACCCTGCTTGGAAGAAGCCCGGTGTTGTGATAGCCAACCATGGGCTGTATTGAGCAACGCACCCAGCACACCCAATGAAGCAGCAGTTACCATGATCAACGGCACAGCATACAAATCGACCTCAACCTGTACACCAAATGGGAAACGTCATCACAAGTACAGTATTGAGATGCTTGAGGTTCTTTGTAAATAAATGGACGACTTAATTCAATGCCTACTGAAAGGGAACAGATTAGGTTGCACACTGGAGTGCATTCACAATTAAATGATGTGGTCACGGGTCCTACCTGAATGCCTTGAAAGGCTAGACCTCCGGGCAATGACAGAGAGAAATCTCTGCAACATGAAGGGAGCGAGCACCGTATCAGATGAATGGATGCATCGAATACTCTTATTATTCCAGACCACCAAGAGGTAGAGATCCAATGATGTAAAAGATGGGACGTACAGAACGGAGGTAAACTATTTTGGTAAAGTGATTATTTTGAGACCAACACTTAAAACATCATCTGACACAAGGCCAATCAGATAAGAAAATGAAAGACAAAGACAAAGACATAGAATATCATTCGAATTCCCTGATTCAAAACGCCTAAGATTGAAAAACTCACCTATCATTCAACCATGCAAGGATCATAGTTGCAATTGTTGTGCACAAAAGTGAGCGCCACATCACCTGTGACCAAACGAAAAACAATCATGTAGCAATAAGTAATAGTATGACTCCAGATCGAAAGGTAATAAGTAATAGTACGGTATGGTTCTTCTCGCCATCCTAATTCAAATATTTCCAAATAGAACTGAAATCCAATCGATAGCACTTATACTTCAAGGTACTGTCACTTGAAGGAGATGCTGAAGAAAGTTTATAGATGAGGTCTCAAAAAATAGAGACAAAATGTCAATCAATGTACCTTTCTAGACCAAAAACTTGAGGCTTCTTCCAAAGAAAATAGCACTCCGCCAATGGGGGCACCAAAGGCAGCAGCCAAGCTGTAAGAATCACAACCAATTTTCTCTCAGAGATTCCCATCTGTGTAAATCACATCAACTAACTATCAAAACGAGACTCAAGAAAGAGTATTAAGAAAGAGATTGCAGAGCGTAGTCTTAAATCAGCTTACCCTGCCGCTGTGCCAGCTGAGATGAATTCTCGTCGATCTTTGTCATTATGGAAGTCCTGCCGGGAAATTCACAACATACGTACTTGTCATATTCCACCAAGGATCATTCACGAGACTGAGATAAATCTGCCCTCGTAGTCGTTAGGTCTACTTGTTATCTTCGCTGCACCACGATATAAATAGTAGTCCAAGACAACACTAGATGGGGCACTACTTACAAATGGCCAGGCACGTTGAGTGAACTTGCTGATATTTTGCAGATACGGGTTTGAGTATCGTTGCGAGCCATCTCTCCTATGTGTTGGAAAGCGACCATGCATCCAGGTGAGGGAGGAGGCAATAGCAGCACCAATGTGCACCATTGGTCCTTCCTGCCCAATCTGCTCCATAGAAAAATATATTGCAATCAGGTAACCCGCCTAACTTTCTGAAACTTCCATCACACTAAGGCAAGCGATGAGAAATATGAGAAATTATACGCTAACCTCATTCTTCCAACATGCAATAAATATTCTGGACGGACTAAATGGTTACAAGAGTAAACCAAAAAAATGACCTCACAGACCATGAATTTGTGTTCCAAAACTCCCTATAAAGAAGAACACAGGTGAGAGAACACGCAGACTTACTGGTAACCCTGAGGAAATTGTGCAGATTGTTCCAACAATCTGCCATCAAATCAACACATGAGGTCTTAGGCATGTGGCACCAACAGAAACGCAGCAATACAGAAGCACAAGCTCACCTCCACGCAAACTAGCGAAGTACAAATCCACAGCGTGATGTCACAAACTTCGGAAGGCAAATAATCAGCAAGGGTATGAAATACCTTAGTGACAAGAGTTTTAAATTCAAAGAAACTCGGTATATCAATCCCATTTAAGTAGGCCATCACCAAAGTCACCTGCAAACACTCGAACACTCTGTTTCAATTCTCGATAACTAACACCTGATGTCGGTAATATCCACACATATTTTCAGATGCATGACAAACAGCACAATTTGACTGGAGAGAACTAGAATGCTGTGTCTAATGCTAATCCACTGATGCACAAGAATAAAAAGAAATTCTCTTAAGAAAAAACAATGCTTGAAGGTGTTACAGAACTTACTCCTCCACCTGCTGCTGCTGGAGCCCAAAGAAGAACTAAGCAGCTGGACATGAAAACCAAAAGAATGCCAAATCCAGAGTACGCAAGGAAGACTAACGGTAGTTTGAGTCCTTCGTCTATCGTTTCTTGTGTCCAGTCCTTCTGTCCTTCCAATTCAGGATGTCAGAGATTTCTACTTGCTGATCCAGGCAAGTGGCAGACACTTAAATCCCCAAAGCCTAAATTTTTTAACCAAATAATACTAATTGGTCTAGTAAACTGAACAAATAAATAGAAGAAGCTGTGGCATATAGCCAATAATACAAGAATTCAGGTGAGGCACATCTATGAGGAGCTGCACTCATGCAGCAGCAATATGGATACCTTCAAAGAGATTAATCGTTCTTGCGAGCTTTCGACAAAATATGCAACGAGACCTGCGACACACATACTTGAAATATTTTAACTCCCACAGGCTTGTGCAACCCTAATGTTCCTTAACATTTTACTTAAATTGAAAAAAAGAGATCGTTCAGGAGCTTTTGATCATTACATGGAATCCAAAGAGGATGCATGCAAAGGATTCAATAATACTCACCAACAAGAAGACCAATTGTAATAGTAATGATCCATTTGGCAAATGTAAGACCAGTGTACCTGCACAGATATGGAAAGCCGTTAAGTACTACAAAATACTAAATTCTACTATCAAGTTTATAGATATCTCAGATGAAGGCCAATTGACCCACGTACGAAACTAGATTGAATTTCTCACCCGTAGATTTTTCTTTGTTGATTTCCTTTCTTCGTCTGTGCGTACACTAAACTGTGAATCGGTTCAAAGTCCAGACTCTCCACGCCCACTTCGTCCGCTTTAAATTCTTCCTCGTGATACGAATGAGCTTCCTCTGATTGGCCTAATAGCAGAGGAACTTCATTATCTGGCTCCATATCTGCCATCTAAAGAATTTCGGGAAAGAAACCATCAGTCAGATATCAACAAAATCCTTGCTTCAATTCACCGACCTCTACAGCATGCAATGACCAAAACCTATTTCTTTGTTGGCTATATTGCATGTTCCAACTGCAATTGCCCGATAACTACTACTTCACATTCAGAACTCAGGAGCTTTAATTACCTCTTGTAATAGAGATACATGATGTGGTTGATTGCGTCCCCACATGAGACTCGCTGTTTAAAAGTTGGAGGGACTCTAAGTAACAGTTACAAAACCCTTAAACCCAATCGTGGAGGACGAAACTTGCCAACAAGTGATTTCACACCGACAATCAAGCTCCGAAGCCAAGTGACTCCATGAATTAACAGCGAATGCAACTGTAGAAATTACATTTCTCTCGTAATTGGAAGAAAGTCGGTAAACCCTAAAACACTTTCGACTGACAAAGACGAGGGACGACTATAAAACAGCTTCAATAGAAACCAAGACATAATCGATTAGACCACCACATCTACGAGGCACCTGCATCATCGGAGCAGGTGCAGGTCGGGAGACACCAAACCTCCGTGTGATAGAAATTCAAACTCGAGCAATCGACTTACCTCCACTAGCGGAAGGATTGGATCAGACGAAGCGCCCACACAAACTCTCAAACGAATGCTCTGGCTCTCTCAAACATCAACTGGAATTCTCACAGCAGTGTCTCTCTCTCTCTCTCTCGCAAGGTCATAATACCGTGACCAGCAAGGAAGGGTCGAAAACCTTACAGTACTTCAACACAAATCCAAACTCCACTCAGATCCGGAAAAGAAAAAAACTGTAACTAAATTCTTGCTACATGTAAAGAGATCAAGAAAACCGACTGCAGTAGCAGTGATGACATCCCCCAATTGCACGGCGAGCATGTGCCTAGACCTCAAATTCAGTAACAGGAGGACTCTAAACTACCGATTTCCCATTCAATCTCCTCATTCAAGAGCACATGAACAAAACGGTGGGGCCTAATGAACGACGAAGAAGAATATGCAATTACACCCTGATGAATAATCTGCCCATCCTGCTCAATTGAGACTGAAGTACGCAAGCAAGCCCATTCAGTACGCGTATTGTAACAGTAAATCAGAAATCTTTATTCATCAAGAATCTCTGTCCAGTGGGTTGCGTCAGAAAAACAAACAATAGGGCGCCACAGTCGGTCAATTCAGCTAACTTCTTATTTCAAACCTCCTCCCAAACCGACGAAAACAAGAAAGTCCTGAAATAGGAAATTTCGACTGCCCCCAGAGCGATGGAGTGTGACTCGTCGACGTGAGAAACACTGCACTCGTCTGAAGAAATGCACAAAGTAATCAGACGAGTGTGCAGCGGGGTGCTCCCCGGCCCAACGTGGGCGCTGCAATTGAATCCTGACTGTGGCGGAAGTTACCCAGCCGTTAAACAGAGGGAGGAGGTGACAAAGAGAACCAGAATACAATTCCCTAGAATCTTAGAAACTGTGACAAGAATTTCTAGGGGATGCTGAATGGTCGCCGGAATCCCAGCAATGCAAGAGAACGTAAATGACAAGCTCATGGACCCCGAAGTGGATTCGTAAGACTGAGACGGGAGTCACGGGACCGCGTCACAGACTGCGGAGACGTCACCCGGGGTTTCTTCGGGTCGTAGCGTGTCGGGTTGGCCTTTCCAAAATTGGTGGGACGAGGGGAACCGAAATTGAGTGATTTACCCCCAAAGCAACCAAAATTGTATCCATAATTAATGCTCATCTTACTCACCTAAAAGCATCCCCCACCAGGGACTTCCTATCCCTATGCTCCCTCTTCATCCACAAAGATGGGGATAGGGAAACAAATCTTCACCAGTTCTTCCTCAAAAGCTTACTATTTCAAGCTATTTAACTGAGAAGAAGAAGTAACAAGAGAGGGATCTCAAATCAGAGAAGCATGGTGAAAAGAATATCAAATCAAAAAATCATATGTCACAGAATCATGGTGAAAAAAGGATATAGGTTACTACATTCGAGTTCTCTATATGCCATCCCATTTAGAGAATTCAGCTTCCCCTTTCTAAATTTTTAGGGATAGGGAATGTTGGTGGGGGGTCTTACCTACTTGGATGAAACTCATCCTGATAGGGATACAAAAGCCCCCTGGTGGGGATGCTCTAAAGTAGTCACAATATTTTTTTGACATGGCTACAACATGAAGACCTGAAAAAACTACTTCTTGCAATGAGTTTTCACTCAAACAATGAAAGTTTCTATTGTAGTTACTAACTTTACTCCTTTCCTGTCACCTAAGACATTGATTGTGGCCCAATTCTCATTTATTGAAAAAACTCTAAAATAGGGTCATTTCCTAAGTGTTTGCAATGGGTCTTTTGACCTTAATGGATTGTTCTATCTTATATTGGGGGGGGCTCTACATTGGAGTTATGAAGTTCTTTAGTCTTTATATTAATAGACATGTGTAGACAACGATGAAACATGTCAAATGTGGATCATAAGTGATTTATTCTTCCAAACGCACATACACTCATTCAAAGAGAAGCAATATTGTATGTAGATTTTGTAACAATTTTAAGATGCTATCCATTGTAAAGACAAAAGACATATTCCTTCAAAAAAATGGTATTTCTTTTCGAAAGATAATCTTTTCATAATTCAACTAACAAAAAATGTTGTATGTGGATAGTAGGTTCAACTTAAATTAATAAAAAAAAGTGCTGAATTTTGTGCTAATTCTACGATTAGGCAACCAAATCTACAAAAATGTAAAGATGGTTTGCTGAAAAAACAAAAATTCTATAAACAATCCATTGAGTTAAATACTCATTTGCCATTTTACCATCTACCATCAAGAAATGTTTTGATGGCAAAATGAAGGAATTACTTCATTGACATTTTGTGAGAACAATGGTAGAGAGGTTGTTTATAATCAAATCTATTGTTTGTCATGATTTCTCAAAGGGTATGGGATAACTTGAAGATGAGTGTTAGAGTGTTCATTGTCAAAATGCAAGAATTACCCCCTAATTGCCTACCTGACCAGATATGATCAATCCAAAATTTTAGGCTCATTTGTATGTGGATGATTAAGATCCCTTTGAGTGTTTTAAAAATTGTACATGCAATATTGAAGGCTAACTTAAGGAAGCTTTAGTTTTCACTAAAAAAAGTAAATATTCGATTTTTGAAAGGCCCTCAAAGGCATAAGGTAAAGCAGCCCTTGACAAGCAAACTGCCTAATACAGTCATCTAGAAAACTACCCATTAGAGTTTTACATCAACTCATGGCAGATTTTTTTTCTAAAAAATGAGATTAAGACTACATTAGGCTGATTTGTGGCCATAATCTTCTCTTGGGAGATGATCATGGAGTTATTAGTGATTGTCATAGGGCACTTACACCATTCAAGTGTAAATTGGTTATAAAAAGTTATTTTCTTATTCCTTCATATCATGGCCATGTTAGGAAATGTTGTAGCCATGTTAGAAAATGTTGTGACTGTTTTAGGTGGTAAGATGACCATTATGGAAACCTTTTTTGCTGATTTGGGGTAGTCTACAGACTGTGTTGGGCCAATTGGGTTGTACATTTCAAAAATTCATAAAAATTTTTTACTTTGTCCAAAAAATAAAATTTCAATTGCTTCCTTCAATGCTCACATATGTCTATGTATGGGAAAAAATCTGAACCATTTTGCTAATGGCAACAATACAGACCACTCATTCTGTCTGTCATAGGCAGGTTTACCTTATGAAGAGTAAAGCTTGCCAATTTCACTTGATTTGAGATCTAAAATATTGTGCTTGTCAAAAGGTTTTGAAAATGGTCCCAATGGAAAGAATAAAGTGTTTTCATGATTTTCACTATTGAAAATTTAAAACTACAAATGTTGATTTGGAGATATTTGTGACTCCTACTTATAAAAAAAATTGCATTTCAACAATTGCAAGATAGATTGTGTTATGAGTTTGATAGATCTTCATATGAATTTAAGTTTTCTGGAAGTACATTTTAGTGTGCTAACACAATTTCTAGTTGTTCAAGTCACCTCCAATCCCCAAAAGCTTTTATATGCAAATTTCTCAAACATTGTTGGAGGAACAACATATTAAAAATAGGATACATACATTTCTAATGTATAATCTCACAACTCCTATTCAATTTCACACTCAAAATTGGTATGCACACTATAAGCAAGCTTTAAACATCTATACATAGGAAAAACACACTTGGAAAGGCTTAAGCATTTAGGGGTTAAACCGCTGAATTAAGGAGTTGATACAATAACATTGAAAATTTAAAACAATCTCTTGAGTGACTGTTAATTCAAAACCAGAACTAAAATATTTGCATTCCAAGGCAATCAAAAACACAATCAAAAAATGAATTAAAGGGGAGATTCTGTTTTTTTGGTAACACAGGTAACACCCAATGGGGATTTTTTTCCATTTTGAATCTGTCAAAAGCTTTGCTGCATCTACCGGTAGTATACAATCAGTGTTCCCACTGTGAGATTGTTCTAAATTGGTGATGAATGTGCACTTAATTCAAGCCATGGAGACAGTCAAATCTCTGCAATAAAAAAAAATCAACAGATCACAAGTCACCCTTGTAATCCCTAAAGAAAAGAGGAAAAAAGCCGCAGAATGGTTAATAAAATTGATGAGATTGCACTAGCTACTCGCTTTTGTGTCGCTTTGATGACAACTTGGGAGTTTTTCTCATGTATTTTGAGATGAAGAAGTTGCTGAAGAAAAGTAACAACGACAAGGAGTAGAAAAATAGCATCTGCATCATAGAAATGCAACCATCAGCATGTTATTTGGGTCAACAGTCATACTCTTTCTCTTTCAATGTCCATAGGGTGCCTTATGTACATACATCATATATATACCCATAAAAACCTAGTCATGTAGTAAAATTTGATTATGTAATCAAATACAAGGAAACCAGAATATAGGCCTCAGAAATACAAGTGAAAATAAATGACCAGTAAACTACAAAAAGTTGTTTAGAAACCTCTATGAATCCACATTATTACCAAGTTTCATTAGTAGGAATGAGCAAATTCAGATGGAACTCACCCTTGAAATGTTTTTTGGATAAGTAACAGGGTATAAAAGCCCATATATAGCTTGCCCAATAAAGGAAACAAACTGGAGCATTTGAAACATTGTTAAGTATCTGCAAATGCACTCAAAATATTAGTGAAAATCAAAAGCATCTGTTGAGCACAACAAAGTCATGCCAGAAATGAAAACTAAGACAATATAAATTGCACTATTTCCACTAAATTGCAACTTATGACAGAAATCACATAAAAGTTCACAAAAAGATGCTGGGAAGGATGTAGGAAAATTTTCCCAAAACCTTCAAGAATTTGAAATGTGAACTTACTTGCCCCAGAAGAGATATTTGCGTCTTCGTTTCTCATCCTTAGCTATGGTCGCTGCCAGTAGATAGTACAAGTACATGAATACATGAACCCATGAATTCAGAGCCGCTGAGAAGTAAGCTGCACATCATAATTAGGGTTTCTCTTCAGGAATGATAACAATTAGGTGATAAAAAGCTTTAGGAAATCAGCAATTGTGAGTGCTAGAAAACTCTACAATCACTCAGTTATTAGAATTTAAGATTTCTGTCCATCATGCCTTCATAAACCCTTTAAAAGAAATCAGTACACTCAAACCTCACTAATGACACTGTCTTTGGGGAAGAAATGCCATGGGCTCCTTGCACATATTGCCCAAGCGATTTGAACCCAAGACTTCATAGCATGACAAGCCAGTACATCAAGTGAAATGATAAACTTTGGGTGAAAACGTGACCATCCACATGACACAATGTCATGGCACTACACTAATTGATCCTAATTAATTCTTTCAGTGTGTGTACACTAATTTACCAAAGTCACACTACTTTAAGCTAGTGTATTGAACTGATTTCCACCCAAAAAAATATTTGTAGTGGTGCCAATTTTGCGGGTGACACTAATTTTGCACCCTCACTCTAATTAGTAGGATAAATCACTGTAGAAGGTATCAAGAGTGAAATTTGGTTTAAGATTCAAATTCTAGTTTAGATACATGTCCTCCAGGATGTAAAATCAAGATTGGAGCTTCTATGCCCTAGAAACTTAAAGAAGACACAAGCCTGCTGGTTGGCCCTCCTCGAAAGAAGGGAAATTTCTGAAAACCCACTCTACCATCCATTCGTTACAGCCTTACAGCCACTACAGTATATTTAATATAATAGATGGGCAACTACAGGAAGTGCTATTACAGAGGGTTGGGTGTACTGGAAGAATCAGCGTACCATCTCCAGTCGGTCGAGTGTAGCTGATAATCCACCACACAAAGGAGATACTTGCATGGTGGTAAAGGTGCAGAAACGTGATTTGCCGTAAATTCCTTCTCAACAACATGACTACCTGTCACCAATAAAATAAGGAGTGAGCTCGTAAGATGCAATTCAAACCCCCTCACAAAAATAAATTAACCACTAGTACAGAGGTATAAACCCCTTTGCTAAGACTCAACCTCTCAATTGATTTCAACAATCGTATCAGAATGCAGACACTTTTGCAATTGTCCTGAATGGAAAGATTTTCCAACCCGTCAACTTCCAATTAAAGATAGTGCACCACCTTACCGTGTCCATGAACTCATACAACTTCGATACGTAAAAAATGTAAACGTAGAAGCCCAGCTGCAACAACGCCAAACATGCCTCCGTCAGGAACATTCACGAATCCCGCGAGAATACCAGCTTGAATTTCATCGCTCGAGTATTGGTAGCTCGAATTCAAAGGAAACAAATCGCAATTCGATATCAACAGGTAAATCAATATCTGAATTCCTTTCATGGAACTCAAGCTACAAAAACTGAAGCACACTTGAATTCAAAAGTTAGAATAAAAAATTTCGATTTGTTGCAGAACCATTTTGAAATAAAAAAAAGGGCGGAGAGTACTCACTTTGGCCTGCTCATCGCCTCCCGGATTCCCCCAGAACGAGTACCTGCAATCAACAGAAGATTATGAGGAAGTCAAACGGAGACGAGAGCAGGGAGAAGAGCCGAGGGTGGGTTTAGCAAAGCACTGGAGGACTGAAGCAATGTTGCTTTATACCAATTCAGAATCAAGAATAGTCTACGGCTTTAACGAGCGAAAGCTAGATTTCTGCAATTTTGTACGCAAAGTTCGCCATGCATTTACTAATACGATATATCGAGATTTATCTACTCGACTGACGAGAACATCAGGGACACTTTTCTATTTATGATGCCTTCTGATGAGCTATATCCGAAGCGGGTGGAGGGCAGCGGATAAGAAAAAAACAGAGGACTGAAGCAATGGAGTCCTGACTGGCCATGAATGTACCGGAGTCGGCGAGCTTCGGAGATAATGCCGCAGCCCATGTAGACGCTGAGGCAGCAGAGGAAGCAATTGTGGACGACAACAAGCACTTGCAACCACTTGGGATCTTGTCCACGCGGTTTCAACCCCGCGCGCTTGATGGACGAGCTCCACAACCACACTACCACAATGTAGGTGGCGATGGCGGCCAGCACGGGCGTGGGGTTTTTCACCAGCGGCCAGTCGGCGGTGATGGCGCTCGGTTGCCGCATGTCCAGCCCCACAAAGTCCTCCAGCACGCGCTTCACCGTGGCGTCCAAGCGCGGCATAGACTTCCCTATCCCCCTCCCCCAAGGGGAAGTCACGGAGGAGACCTCGCCGCTGGAGAGGTTGAGCTTCTGGTGCGCTTGCGAGCGCACTTGCGCGGCCATTTGCCAGCCCACGTCGCTGTCCACCAGCCATTCCCCCGCTTGACTGAAGAATGACGCCATTGCAATAATCACACCACACCACAAATCCACGACACCACCAATACCACCAGCAGAGCCTTCAATTCAATTCGATTCAATTCCAAGGAATCCAGCCTCCCTTCGATCAAAACGAAGCGTCTCTGGACCCCTCATTCCTCATCTCCTTCCCCAATGCTATGCGATTCAGCTGCATGGAAACACGCAGCCCCAAAGGCTGAGCAAGTTGGGATGGCTGAGGAACACCACATCCACGAAAGCACCGCAATTCCAGCACCACAGGTGCCCCCAGGCAGCCACTGACTACGCGACTGATCGAGCAGTTCGGCTGGGAAGCTGACGAGCGAAATGCCGCAACAGAGAGAGGGACCTCACTGGAGAGGCGATAACTTATTTAGAAGGTAGAATTCGCTGGCCCGGGCGACGCGGGCCACCTTGATGGAAAGCCTGCGGCTCACATTCCGCCAGTGGTGACAGGCTGAGGTGAGCCCCGGCCCCGACCTCACAAAAGCGGTTGGGGCTTTTCACAGAGACACCGACTGGGCGTTAGGACTGAGGCGTAGGTTTTCAAATTCCGGTTAGGGACACGTGTCCTTTCAAGCGGACATCATCCCAAAAGATTTAACTATCAAGAAAATGGCAGACAAAGGGCCGCATCGGCGACGAGAGGAAGAGATAGAGAAAAGATGCCCAAATCCGAGAAGATGCTCAAAAGCTTTACTCTCTGTGGATGAATTTTGCAGAAATCTGAAATCAGTACAGTATTCAGAAAACCAGATTCTGCATCCAGTCTTGACGTTCTTCAGTATCCTGTCTTGACGTCCTTATTGCTGCGACAGACCAGTGTCCATTCCTTCCTACTCCGCACACCCACCATCTCCAGTCATGCCATCTGAACGTGGTAAGTGCCGTGACGCATGAGTTCGAAATGTTTGATTGGTCAACAACATGCAGTTTTATTGCGTGAAAACGGTCAATCAACACTCGTACTCATTTGCTGGTGCAAATAGCATACTGTCTGCTTCTATTAGCTTGTTATTCGGAGTCCTGGAATTTGGACGTGGTGAGTGTCGTGACAAATGCGTTTCACATGAGTGGCAACAATCAGTTAACAATCTGCGGTTTTATTGCGTGAAACTGTCAATCAACGCAAGAGAAGAGGATCATTTGCAGATGCCAATAAAATTCTGGCTGCTTCTAGTAGCCAGAAGTTTCTAGTCTAGTCATGTACAGAGAAAAAATGAATGTTCCTTACTGTGTTCGATTTGCTACCGTGGGGAAATTATTCCCAAAAATGAATTCGGAAGAATAGGGGGTATCACAGAGCTCATGGAACTGTCCTTTGTTTCCAAATCCAGCCCACTGTGATTCTGAACCCCAAAATCTTGAGTCAAAATTACTGGAAACTTCAAATCGCGTTGCCTAAATCGCCTTCATTCGTAGAGCACAAGTCTTGAGCTTTGACACACCTAATGAAAAGATTTTGAGGAACTTCTACTAGTAGAATCGTAACCCTTGGATACACATTGCAAGGAATCCACAACAGCGTCGATGTAAGCAGGGGTACTGTGGTCAGAAAACATGGTGTTGGATAGCACGATGCGGCCGAACCTGGACTTCGGGTCGGTACCCTTGATTACTGTGTGCGTGAAGTTCCGGGGTCTTTTATCACCTGTCATTCCTGGTGGAACTAGTTGGCGACGGATATGATAGAGTGTTCCAGGGACAAATAACCGACGCTGCAAGAGCTCATCTTTGGTATTGGAAGCACTTGCTGCTGCATGGGTTGCTAAAGCAGCTGCCGCTACTTGTTGATCCGACTTGCGAGTCTTTTCTTCTATCGCAGTTAGGGACTTGTTAACGCCATGGGCAACTGTAAGGCCAAAGCCCAAATTAGACCACTGAGGAATACCTTCCAATTGCATTAACGATTCTGGAACAGAACAATAAAGAGCAACCATACTGCAAATTTTGTCCTAATCAAGTACCACTTGCACTTGATGTTGGGTACGGTGTTAGCAAAGTGAATCTCATCCAAAGATGTAACCAAATTCATTCCTACTTCACCCTTCTTAGCACCAAGTACAAATGGACCTTCAATACATAAATGCGATCATAAGAATAAGCGACAGAATGACAATTCTATTCAATAGCATCCAAGGACCCAAACCTCTGTTGTGAGCTGCATTCAAAAAAGTGCCAGCCGCTGCAGCCCCTATCGAGAGCCAAGCACCGGCTTTTGATTTCGCAATTTTGGATGTGTTCGCTCCTGTTACTTGAGACACTACAGCATTCCCGGCACTAAGAAGTTTGCTGAACCCTTTCTCCTTCGCCATATTGAAGATAGCTAGTGCAGGAGGGGTCACCGGCAGAGCACTGACCCTCTGGGCTGTTTCCTGTACCATGTCCACAAATTGTCTTTGTGTGGTGCCGTCCTTGAAGGCCTGAGTCCTAAACAAAAATTGCGGTTCAACTTCAAGCCATTTTTCTTTAAAAAAAGGAGCACAAGCAGACGAAAAACTCATAACACAAATCATGAATCTTGGATCAACTAAATACTACTTTTAACCCCTAAAGGACTACGATTTCAAGGTTTTCAAATGACCATCACTATATGAAAGATGTAATTTAGACAGGGACAAATTTTAAATCAACATAAATCAGTGAAGAATATTGCACATGCTGGTAAAAAATAAAAAGAATACCGTAGAACAAAAGAATGTCTCCACATCACTCACTCCAAAGTGATAAGGAAAGAACAAGAGGCCCAATTTGAGCTTCTTGGTTCTTTAAGGGTTCAGGATTCTATCAGTGCGGAGATACCTATCTCTCCAAGATGGCAACTTAGCAAGAAATCCTGTCTCGTACGTTGGTCTGCAAATTTTTCAAATCGTCTCTTAAAAACATGTGAAAAGTTCATAATACAATTGAGTCACATGAAGGATTCTCTCTTGGTATCAGTATTAATAACGGATCATACCATTCTGTTTGTGCAATCTCTGATCGCAAGTCTTCTAACGCAGCCGGGCTGACCCTAGCAACCACATCATCCTGCAATAGATAACAACAGACCATAAATTCTAGCAAAAAGACAGGTTCAGACAGCACTGAAGGAAAAAAATCCAGGAAAGATGTGAGACCTGAAGGACGACGTTGTTTATGAAGGGTGACGTGATTGCAAGGTGGTGGTTCACACAAGGTGGGCTCCCAAACCCCCAGCACGTTATCATTTCACTTGGAATCTTCAAGATTTCCGATACGTTTTCACCATCAGTAGATAACGTTTCCCGCAGTATGAGACCTAAAAGAGCAGCAGAGCCTGCCCCCAAGGAATGGCCCGTAAGCACCAAACGAAAACCCTGTCCAAAAACTCTTCTTTAGTCCCAACTTTGTAATGAAGATGACAACCACCACATTCTTGAGTGCCTTGGAACCCACTTTCATTTGCTAATTAGAACACATAAAGAAATTGGTCAATCTAATAATAGGGACTATGTCCTTGCTTTAGGACCTGAGGGGTCTCTCTACTTTGATCGATTCTATACAACAGCTAGAGCCCTAAAGCTGCAAAAATCCCTATATTCAGGATCAAATATCAAGAGCTTTCCACACGAAATGAGATAAAATGCCAGCAAGAGGAATAGAAGCACACAGACCAAGTGCTGGAAGTCAGGTCTATTCATGCGTAGTTGCCACACTTAAGCAGTTACTTCAGGAAACCGAACTTACGGGATTTTCCTGAAGGACATTGTGCAATGTTTTGGCTTCGTTTTGGAGCAACCACTGTGCTGCAGTCAGCATTCCCGAGTGTGCATATCTGAAATCATAATCAGTTGTCTAAGGTCGTAAATCACCAAGGCGAATGATGGAAACTCAATTCATCCCCAGAACATAATCATGGTTGACATTAACCCCTGAAGGACAATTTCCTGGTTTTCAAATGATCAATTCAGATGATCATATTCTGAAAAAACATAATTCAAATTAAACCAAGTATTATATTACCAGAATCAGTAAATAACATTGCATGCGAGGTCAGAAAATAAATAGAAATGGACAAAATAAAGTCTTCGAATGACCGACTCAAGGTCGGAAAAAAGCAGGAGGCCTAATTTGACCTTCCTGGTCCTTTAGAGGTTAAAGCAATACAGGATTCCACACCTTCGAAGTCATCCTGACCACTACTTCAAGAAAAACGCAAAAACGGATCCCAAAACTCACCATAGAATAATAATCATGTACTAAATTAAGTGGTTCAGTTTTTATTATTTTCCTCAATCTTCAGAATATATGGCAAGCTAATCACAATTCCAGCAATGAATGTGCATCTAAGGAAGGAGAAGACAGCTTACCCTCCTTCAAAGGGTTCACTGTGAGGGTTTAGGTCGGTAAGCACGTCATAGGCTTCACTGGTACCACGGATGCCCATTACTACACAATGTCGTCGGTGATGCTTTACGATGTAAAAGGCAGGCTTCATCACATCAGATGTACTCACAAGCTTCACAATATCCTCCTCCCGAATCTGTGTTCCACAGACGATGCAACTCAGATCCCATCTATTAGCGTCGGAGACCATAATTTCTCTGGAATACAGAATCGTCAACTGTTGATTCCCTCGTCCTTCATTTTGGTCACTCTGCTTAACTACTGTATAAAAGAATTCATCGCGATGATTCTCTTACCCGCATTGCAGAGGCAAGCGATTTCTCGTCTCTTTTGTACGCGGCCTTCGCCCACTGCAACCATTCCAGCATATCCTCCAACTCACTTCTGCAGCACAGAATCCAAGAAACCCATGCAATATTTCGTCGCATCAGCAAAACCGAATCTCACCCTCACACACAAACCCCAAGACCCTAACCCTAATCCGGCAAAGGAGCGATCCAGAGCGCAAGAGAAAAAAGAAACGCAATGCATGCGACAAGCTTACGGAAGGACAATTGGGTCCCCGGCGATGGTATCCACGGCGCCTTCCAATTGATGACGCCCGGAGAGCTTGTAAATCCCCAAAGTCAAGTCCGCCATGTTCCATTTGCTCATGCCGGATGCGCTGTGCATGACACTGGCAGCCATAGCTGTGAGCACTTGCTCCATTGTTCCTGGAGACTCCATCGCTTAAGACACACGATCATTACTGCAACATCACAATAGAATTTGTAGCAGCAGAATGGAAGTAGAACTGGCGCAACCCCAATGCGTGGGATGAAGACTCTCAATGTGGCTTGAATACGAAAACGAAGGTTGATCTGAATTGGGTTCTACTGTAACGAAGTTGAATGCGAATGTCGCCTGCGAAAGGGTGTTCACGACAGTCTGCTGATTCAAACGGGACCACTGCACCCGCCAGGAAGTACTACTGTTGTGTGCAAGGACACTCATTAAGGTAAATCAGCCCATTGTGGTCAGATTACCCATAGTGGTCACCTAGCAAGTCACCCCATTGTGTGTGTTTTCAGACCCCATCATGGGTTTTATTAGTAAATGAGATTTGGACCACAATCAATGTCTTACCAGACAGTAATGAAGTGATTAGTGACTGCATTAGGAACTTCTAACTTTTTAGTGTAATTTCATTGTAGGAAGTGACTTTTTTAGGCCTTTCACATTAGAAATTATTGTGAGTGCTTTAGGTGTGTAAGATGAGCATGATGGATACAAATTTTGTTGGTTCTGGGGTAGTCTACAGACTCTTATGGGCCATGATGGGCTGAACACTTCAAAAATTCATAGCAAATTCATACTTTGTCCAAAAAAATATAATTTCAAATGCTCTCACTGTTTCTCACACTTGTGTTTATGTGGAAAAAAATGAAAAAATTTCAGCCATGGTATGAGTACAAACTCCTAATTCTGACCGCAATGGACTGTTTTACCTTAGACTAGTTTTAGACAGGTCTTTTTTTTATATTTCATTTAGTGTGGGGAATGACCAAAGTGATCTTCAAGGGATCGAATTCCGAAGTCCAAACCTCTAAGGAATTTGGGCCATGAAACTCAATGGAAAAAATCTGAAAATTTTCCTGAGCATTGGAGGTAAAGGATGATTGACTTAACCCTTGCACGCCCTTTCATGCTAGGATGGCCAAAATTGGGTTTATGTTCTATCTGCATTTGCATAACACAAATGGAATCAACATGAAATGTATGGAGCTATAAAGTTGTGGGCAAGAGTAAATTAAAAATTTAGCACCTTTTTTGGAAAAGAATTAAGCAAAATTGAAGATTATGTGCCTATCCAAAGCTTGTATTCAACCAAGAATATAATACAAGGATTTAGACATATATTAGGATGAGGGGGAATGCTTGTCAAGAGAATTAGAGCCTGCATAGAGGGTGACTAATGTAGCCAGTATGTACCAATTATAGCAAATCTAGTGCATGCCTAGTCCCCAAGTTCAACTCTAGTGCAAGCTTAGTCCCTAGGTCCAACTCCAGTGAAGGTCTAGTCATCAGGTTCCTACATTTTTTTAACTTTTCTATGAAACATATGAAATTGGTCCAAGCATTTCCTATGTCTACTTGGCAATATGAATTTTGGGCCTATAAAATCATACGTAGCTATTTTCTAATTTTAGAATGACACAATAACTTTGATTCATACCATGATGGTATACACTATAACATACATGTGCATCTATGGTGAAAATTTCAGATTTTTGAGTCTATTTTTTATTTGATATGAGTTTTTTTCATTTTTTTTCTTAAAAATTCATAGTAATTCAAATTTTTTTCAAAAAATATGAAAATTTTATGACTTGTGGTAGTCACATGATTCATTCTTGAAAAACAAATATAAAAATTTTCATTCATATCTAGTTGCAAAATGGTAGCAAACTAAGTGATGGCTTGAAATCAATGGTCATATGAATTTCAAGTGTACATTTGAACATTCTACTTGGTGTTAGTAACTTGAAGAAGGCAAAATCACATTGTATCCAATTTCAAACAAAAATTGCAAACCACATCTCATGAATCATTTTGTTTAGTTTTCCTTGTAGCATCCGATGAATTCGTTGAACACATGCATGATCTAGCTTTGCATCATTACAAAAAAATTCAGCCCTCAAGGAGGCCGTGAATTTTGCACCCCTGCGGTGCAATTACAGAAAAAAAATAAAAATAAAAAATTATTTTTTATTTTTCAAAATCTGGAATCTGACGTAGTAGTACTGGTGCCACGTCAGCGCCAAGTCAGATTGACTATTTTAAAAAAATTAATTTAAAAAAAAAAATTAAGTAAAATTTTAAATTTTAAATTGTTTTTTTCAAAAAATAATTATTTTATTTTTCTGTAGTTGCACCACGGGGGTGCTAGAATTGAAGTCTTCACAACTCTCTGTAGGGCTGAGATTTTTTGTAATGTTTGCACAATTCAACCTATACCTATACCATTGCCAAGCACTCAAACATCAAACACACTATTCCTTGGATTGACAATTCTTTAGTTACTAAAACTCAATTGGAACACTATTGCCATTGCCATTGTAGTAGAAAATTGCTAATCTAATGGAAATTTCCTTTACTAGTTGTTGTAAAAACAATTCAGTCATGAGAGATTTCATTAGAGCTTACATGCTTTGTCACAAATAGAAGCTCAATAATACATTGCCATCAATGCACTATAATCACAAAACTACATATAAATCAAGGAAACTATCTCTCATCGGTTATATGCTTCTTTCTCATTGTCACTTACATTTCTGTAGGAAAAATCATTTCACAAAAACCTATTAGAAGGACATTTTGAAATACCAATTATTATTTAGGTGTAGATTTTCCTTCCCATTAAACGCAATAGGACAAGAAGTTGTTTTCTTCTTATCATAATTCCCTTCATGGCTTTATATTCCTAGTACATTATCTTCAATTTTTTTGACCCCTAAATGCCTAAGGCATAAATATTCCCATGAAATATAGAAGAACAAGAAGCTAGTTCCTTTCATTTCATAATTTTCTTCATATTGTTATTACATTATTTTCAACTTATTTTTTGTCATTTGAATTCTAATAATTTCTTCTTTTTCAAAGTGCTTGAAAATTTAGAATGAATTTCTTTTTTTTCCTAGTCAATTTTCAATTCTCATACTACTCTACTTATGGATTGCCAAGATATACAATGTGGAATACAAGTGAAGTAATATCAAAACAAAGACATAAAAATTGGATGTACAAAATAAATACTAAGAAAACCATAATATATTATGATTGGTTTAATAACACTAACTAGAAGATACATCAAAGACAAATAATCTATACAACTACACTATAAAATTTTAATATTCAATATTAGAACACTCAAATCATCTAGTCAAAAGTTCATCATAATTAATACAATTTGTAAACTATGAGTGCCAATTTATCTACCCTTAATAAATCACAAGCACAGCCAGGTTCTTTGAGTTTTAGTTAGATGGTTCCTACTTTTGGGTGTCTAAATGCGGTCCATTGTGACTTCCAAGCAATGCATCTTTTCTAAATGCCTAAGTGTACTCAAATGTGTGGAAATACCATAAAATACAACTTCTAATGCATAACTAAGATAACTAGCCGAATGAAGTAGGCCACTATAGTTTTGGGTGAAAAATCAATCAGAAAGGAACTAATAACACCAACTCTTAGATGAATTTTTTTCCTTTCTAAAAATATAAAATTCGTCCCAATTCGTCCTTCCTGGTGAAAGTTATGGGCGGATGAAGTTTAATTGCTAATTAATTCATCAAACTTCATCCATGACTTAGGTCTAATTCCTTCATTCAAACTAACTTGGAACTTAATGGAGGTGCTTAAGAGGTTTGTTTCTACCTAACTCTAGAGTTTGGATTTAATTGGACACTTCTATGAACATTTAATCCAAATTTAAACTAAAACTTCACCCTTCTTTATCTTATTGAATTTTTGGTCTTTTCATAAGCGAGGGATTTCTATGAATCCTACTTAACTTGCTCTATAATCCTATGGTCCTAACTTCCTTATTCTACTCAAACTTCTGAGCTTCTTATTAAGCTTCCATAATGTTCTACTTTCGATTTAAATTTTGTTAGTTCAATATTTTTAATGGTCTCATATTTTCTTCTTGTAAACACTAATTCTAGCTTCCTACACTAGTAATACACTTACTAATTGGTCCTTAAAACTTCATCTACTAATTTCTTCTAATCTACAATTTGGATTTGAATTTTTCTTTCACCTATGAATTCTAATTCACAATCTTTTTTGAATTTTCTCAATTTGTCCCCAAGGTTTTATATCTAACTAATCTTCATCAACTTTAAGTTCTAAACTTCATCTATTGATAACTTTCTAATTTTGACTCTGATTTCTACTTGTCTTATGTTTTTAGAGAGCTAGGACTTCTTCTCAAAGGTTCTAAATTAAAAAAATACCTAACTTCCAATCTTAGGGGTCTAACTTGAGCCTAGACTTTGGCCAAGCTTAACATTAGCTAATTCAGTTGTTTACAAGAGGAAAGAAGGGTCTGGGATTCATACCTCATGGTTAGGATTGGTGATCATAGCATCCATGACCTCTCCGTGCTCTTCTTCTTCCACCATGAATTCTTGCTAAGGGACACAAAGGATGGTTGTTTTAATAAAATTGGGGGGAAATATAATGTTTGGTTGTCGTAGTTCAACCAATTTTACTTCTATTTCTTCCTCTCCCTCTATCTTTTCTTTCTATCATATTCCTCTTACGCTCTCAAAGTGGCCCAACTACTCTTGTTCTATGTTTCAAGGC
This sequence comes from Straminergon stramineum, assembly GCA_963920665.1. NCBI lineage: Eukaryota > Viridiplantae > Streptophyta > Bryopsida > Hypnales > Calliergonaceae > Straminergon > Straminergon stramineum. The sequence goes on from OY987264.1 coordinate 5,235,718, forward strand.
AAAATTAAAGATGTGTCATTACTTCTTACACTTTGAACTACCTCTTACATCTAGCATTTCAATAATCATCTATTTTTAATCCAATGGTAAAAAAAAGTAGTGAAATTTCTTTTCTATCTCATCTTCTATGGCTCACTCCTATTTAACCTCTACTAGTCCTCTTCTACTTATCATTCTCCCACCTTTCTACTAACTCTCCCTTCAAATACTCCTCCCATTGAGGTAAGCTCTTACATACTTGTCTCTTTTTCTTCTTCCTTTGATTGTTTTTGAAGAAGACATGGGGTTTGGCCTCCTCGCTTCATTGCTTGTTTGAGAGGAAGATTGAATTGATTTGGTTTCAAATCTTTCTTCCCCTTTTCCCCCTAACTCTCACTTCGGGATTTTTTTCCCTCTGAACCCCACCCCCCCAACCTCTTGTGCTCTAAGCCCCCCTCCCCTCAACTATATTTTTTGTCCCTTGGGCTTCTTTTTATTGGTATGAGACTCAAACTTCCTACCGATACCCAAGCTCAAGCTAATACAAGACTCAGGTTCCTTCCTTTGCTAGTACCCAATCTTTGTGGCCTGCCAATACCCAACCTACAATGTGTCTTTCAATACCCAAGCTTAGGTTACAAGGTTCGGCCTAGGTTTTGTTTCTCATGATGATTTTCACACCACTTAACGAATGGAAAATTTACAAGGTTTGTAGCGGAGTGTCTCATTACTTAAATGGAGAGAATGGTGAAAAATGTCTAAATGAAAGATGGTCCTCGCTAATCTTCATTAGTCGCTATCTAATTTAATCTAGTTGTCATTGGCTACTTTTAGAGGCTAAACTTTGAATAGTTTTCAACAAGTTTTGGAAACTAATCTTTGGATATGGAAACCATGGGGGGTTAAGATTTTGCCCTTGGGTGGCCTTAATACACAATGAGGACTCTTTCATCCTAAAAGGGTTCAAAGCTTTGCCGTGATTTCGATTCTTAACACACAATTAAGACTTTATCACCTTGAGAGGGTTCAAAGCTTTTCCATGGTTTCAATTCTTAACATACAACTAAGACTCTCTAACCTTCGGGAGGTTCAAAGCTTCACTATCTTGGTGGAACCAGCCAAGCTTTTACACACCTTTGGACTCAACTCGTAGGTAATTAAGTTAAATGCTAGGGACAAACAAACATTTAGAGGCCAAGGGTTAGTGAAACTTGGGTTAGTATGGCATCAATATTCAACTAAAGGTCCCCCAAAGCGACATCGTCAAAACATATAGAGGGTAACTCTAGGATTAGTACAAGAACAAGGAAAGAGTCCAAAAGACCCTCCCAAAGGATAATACAATACCACAAGCTTCTCAAAAGTTAATAGAAATGAACTCTCAAGGCTCTAAAAAGACTCAAGACAATTAGCACAAAGGACCCAAGGTGTAAGGGACCTACAAGACTTCAAAAGCTTGAAAAAAAACACGAGCCAAAAGTGCTCCTAAAACACCGTTCAATGTTTTTAGCTTGAAATGCCAAAATTACCAACATAAGTTGAATCCTATGTACCCAAATATAACAATGGGGGTGGGTGGGTTGAGAGGAGAAAGGGTGACCTTTTATACCCTTTCTCAAGCACCCACCTCCTCTCATTCATCCTAAGGTAACCCTATCACTTTGAATTTTCATCTTCATCTTCTAGAATTTTCACTTCTACTCTGGTCCAAAAACCTAACTTTTTGAGATTAACCTCTAAAGTTTTTTCAACTATGTTTCACCAAAAAACACTCAAAATGGATTCTTTTGATAGCAAAGGCTCTCTGAAAATGAAAAATTATTATTTTTTGCATCTAACTATAAGATCTCATGTTAGACTACTTCATTATAGGGTGATTGCAAGAAACACTTGTCCTATTTCTTGTCTTCTTGCCCTTGAACAAGTGGTTTTGTGTTCATAACTTTGACATCCTTAGTCCATTTGGTTTGAAATTTATAAGGAAGGTAGATGCGGAAGTTTCAGACATTCCGTAATTTATTCAAATTTTTTTAAATTATTTTAATATTTTTAACTTGCCCCCGATTGGATGTCTATTTTGGCCATTTTGGAGGGGTTTAGTACCATTTTTGACCCAAAAAAGCAAATTGGAAGCCACAAATTGAATATGTTGGAGGTGTACTACCTTTTTAAAGATTGATGGAGAGCTTTTGTGAAAACAGCAATACATCAGTTGCGCACATAGGGTCAAAGTGATCTTCCTTTGCACAAAGGCTACAAAAAGGGAAAAAATTTGCTACATGAATTTTTTGGTACAATGGGAGTGCAATCTTCTCTAGTAAAATGGCTTTTTTATAGAATTTTTCTGAATTTTTTGAATTACTAAAAATGAAAAAGCCAACAAACCCTATTTTTCTTATTTTTTGTTGCCAGTGGCTTCTGTAGTATTCCATAGTAGTTTATAGTACTACATAGTACTAAATCAACAGTTCAAATTCATAGGTGTAGTGTTGACGCTTGAATTTAATAGGTCTTTGTAGTATTGCCAGTCCTATGGCCAAAAACTGCGATTTTGATAAACAACAACGTGAAGTGTTTCTTGCAATCATCCTATATTGTAGTAAAAAATGTGAGGTTTTGACCACACATATTATGAGATTATAGTGTTTAAAGTTGAAAAAATGTTTTTTGGGGCCATCCAAATTCTAGGTAGCTTTGATTCAGAGAGGCTTTTGGACAAGTTCATTTCACTTTTTTGCTTGAACTTTTTTTACTTGATTTTTGCTATAAAGTCGGCCACATGTTCAAAAAAATATAATATTTTAAATTGGGGAACATATACCAAAAAATTCCAATCGGGAACTAGCTTCAAAAAAGTCTCATACAAAGCCCTTTTTTCAACAATTTATGGTTTGCACATACAATGATTTCTTCAAAATTTGAATGGTGGAATTTAAGATTTCAGCTAGCTCTAGAAGAGAAAAAAATAAAAATAAAAATCGCTCAAAATATCAAACTTTCACAAGCTTGATCAAATTGTATCCAAACTGAAGTGAAGGGGGAGATGGGCATATTGGGCCTGGCAAGGGAGGAGATTGGGTTAGGGTTAGCGAAGCCCAACTCATCAGAATTCATTGATATTATATCATGTTCTCTTTGATTTCACAGATATTACACTTTCTCTAAATTTTGAAGATGTTCTTTGCTCAATGAAGTAGAATTCTAGGATATTCTACATTAAATGTTGACAATATAGAAATATCGAAACATAATCTCCAATCATTTCTAGAGCAACATGCTCTTATAGACATGTGGAGAGTAGAGAAGATCTTTATACAAGTGGAGTAGTAAGAGATAAAACAAACCATGTGGAATTTGAAAATTCGAATTACTAAAAAATTAACTGATGTCAAAGTTAAGTAAAAAGTAGAAATTATGTTCAAAGTAGAATTTTAGACCTCATTTTGGCATAGTAGAATAATTTATTTAAAAAACAATTGAACTAAGAAAAGTTAGGAAATCAAACTAAGTTTCATCTCTATAAAACCGTTTGGGATTTAGAGTCTCCAATTAAAAGTTATGGACAAATTTTAGAGAGGGGTTGGAAAGGACATTTTCATTGACATTTTCAAACATCCTCTCTGAATTTTGTCCATAACTTTTTTTTGGAGGCTCAAAATCACAAAGGTTTTTTGGAAATGAAACTTAGCTTGATTTTTCAAATTTTTTTTGGTTCAAATTTTTTTGAAATAAGTTATCCAACTATATCAAAATGAGGTCTAAAATTCTACTTTGAACATAATTTCTAAGTTTTGACAATGAGAGGTCAAGCTCTCATCTTCAGATTGTCCCATACCCTTTGAGAATTCATAATGGACAATGGATTTGATTATAAAAATAACCTCTCCACTCTCTATTCTACAACTTATCAAATAACTAATTGTTTCCATGGATAATCAAATTTTATTTGGATGGTCGTTTGTAAAATGACATATTGATTATTGATTCAATTGGTTTTGTGGACGTTTTTGTTTATATTTCAGTTTGTAATTAGGAGTAACCTCTCCATTAGGCTAAAGAAAGCCATAAAAAATCTACCTCCCTACTACCACTTCCTTCTACATTGGGTCAAAATTATTAATTCATAAAATGTCAAAGAAGTACCCCGGTCTAAAGCTGGACGAAAGGCTATCCAAGACCTTGATTAAGCTTTTCCGGGCATTGCCAAGCAAATTTCCTTGTAGTATTAATTATCCTGCCTATACTACCCCTGTCTATGAAAAATGACATTTTCCCCTATAATTATTCATAGGCATAGTTGATTGTGAATTTTTTTTCATAGAGTGTCAAGGTACTCTCTATCCCCACATCCCAAAAAAAAAATTCAAAAAATATAGTGAATTTTTCTATTCATAGCGAGCTATCCAAAATTGTTATGTTGCCAAAAAATACAACTTGGTCCTTTAGGGGTTAACTTCAAATGTCAAATGGATTGTGCCATTGGCTTCAAAAGGCCATTTACATAGTGATAAAATCCCCAACCCTCTATCTCTAACTCTAGAATCTCAAAGAAACTTAGTGCCAACTTAACGCTAAAATCGAGTAAAAATCCAACTTTTAGAGTTTTATTTTTTGACAAAAGTAACTAACTTAGGCTCTTAAGTAGGTATGGGGGAATAAACAAAGACCTATTTTCGACCTCATTTCGCTTTCATATGCTCCTCATCTACTAGTCAACTCCACTATAATTTTTAATTTCTACTGATCGTCGGGGAATCTTGCAGATTTAGGCACTTCTGACTATTGGAATGTCTTTAAACTTGTTGGACAATGTTATCAACTCAAAAAGATATTCTGATTTTTAGTGAGATTTTATTGTCACCTAGGTAATTTCTAGGAATTTCCCTTCGCAAATTTTGAAGGTTGATCGTCTAGAAGAGCATCTTCTAACTATTAAAAAATTCTGAAATTTTTTGTGTAACCTCTCATGAAATTCCACAACACATGTTTAGGCTCATATTTAGATTCTATATATTGACCTAGGGTAAATGAAATCCCCCCCTTGTATAAATATTGGTCCCCGGAGAATCTTTCACACCGAAAAAAATCTTAGTGAACTGACTTCGTCATTGAGCCGTTATCATGATTTTAACCCAAAATCAACCTCCTTCAGCCATAGATTCCTCTATAGTCCCATCTTGCTCAATTAACTCCTACATGCCAATAACTTGGGTCCTGCTGTTTTGTCGATGTAATGGAAAAACAAGAACCTCTCACCAAAAACTGATCTAAATACCTCATTGGGGCTCCCTTGACCAATTTTAGCTTAGACATGTCCCTTGCATGCGGAGCTTGAGCCTATTCCGCGAATAACACATAATCCTTCAATTTACCACAATTAATCAAATTCTACCCTACATATAGGTAAAGGTTTGGGATATTCTAGCTATAACATTTTATTTTAAGACCAAATGTTGTATTGGTATAAAACATACCTACTTTGGTTCTACACTCTTTTGGGGGCTTTTTGTATATAGAATTGTACTTAAAACTGCAAAATACAAAAAACAAACAAACAATGAGTTTCATGTGACAAATTGAGGGCTCATATGGAGTTCACTATGGTTCAACTAGGCCCTTTAGTCAACTCATTAACCTCATTAATCTCCCTTCAAGTAGTTCATGAAGAATACTACTACTCAATCACGCTCCATGCTACATAGACTACTTCCCACATTAATTAGACATTTTTTACATAGAGATGGTGCCACTTTACCCGGTAGTCTTTGTCTCGCTCTCAACTCATCCTGACACTTGAGTTGCAACTGTTCCAAGTTTGGTTGCCCAACTCCAATAGTTGTCCACCATGTGTTAATGTCAAGAATTCATCACTCCAAGGTTTTCACTTCTAACTTTTGTCCTAAGTTTGTTGTGCTCACATAGCATCCCATTTGAGTGAAATAATTTTCATATTCAGAATCCTAAAAGCAAGCCAATCAAAAGAATTAAGAATCTGTCTAAAGTTTAGCTTGAGCTTCTACTAGAATTACAATAAAAATGAAAATAAGTATCAATTTAGGAAAGACATTAAAATCCATATCGTATTTTATATTTCAAGTACACATACTCACCTTTCAATCTTGTCATATGCATACCAAAATTCAAAAGTCACAATCTTTATTTGCAAATTGTTGTTGACGAATCTACTTTATTGTCTTTGGTTTCGCCTCAATCTAAATTTTATCTAATAAATGTTGTCGCATTGAAATGCATATGCTATGTAAAATATATATTTGTATGTTAATGCAAAGTTCTTTTGTGTGGAGTCTTAAGAAGCAGAAAGAGTGACACTTTTTTGAAATTCTATTTTTTTTACCATTGTTAGACAACTATTTGATCCTAGTTTTTTATTTCCATATTTAAATATATTTTAAAACTTTATTTTGTGTGTTTGAAGTTGTTGAAACAAAATGTAAAGCTTGTGTTACCTTTCTTTTGAATTTTTTCAAGGATTTTAAACTCCATATAGAGGACATAGATAGAGTTATAGGAGGAAAAAAATGGTCAATGACTAAAATGTGGTTTATGTGGCTTTTAAATAGGGGCTAAAATTCATTTGTTTAGTTGGATGAGTTGGAGACTCTTTTTTTTCTTTGTCATAGAGTTTTGAGAAAAACCAGTATATAAGAGAGTCATAGTGTGTTGTGTTTTGTGAATTTTGCAATAAATTTTTGAAAATTTGTTCTTTTTGTAATCCAAAAATCTTTTATTCATTTAATTTGGAGTTTGTATGAATGTTATGCTTGATGGAGTGTGAGAGGTTTAATTGTCATAAAGTTTGAAGGTAGAATTTTCATGTACTCACAATTATTTGGTAAAAAAATATTTACTTTTGAAATTTGGTATGACTATGTGTTGAGGTGTTAGCTTTCTAAAGAGCTATCACTCTCATACTATATGACTTTCATAGTCAATCAAATTTTGACTTGAAATTTGGAGGGTTCATAGATACATGTCTTAGCTTTTAAAAAAAGTCTTTACATTCTTAGTTTAGATTTAAAGAGTGAAAATATGGATTTGAAGGTAGAGTGGTGAAGAGTTGTCTATGAATTAAAGAGAAGAAACTTTGATCGGCTATATGAAATTCTAATAACTTGAGATTTTAACTTGAAATTTAGAGGGTTTATAAATATTTGTGTTAGCTTTCTAAAGTGCTATCACACTTTGCATTTGAAATTTTGAAGCAAATTTTGCATTCAACAAAGTATTGAATACTTCTTCAAAAGATTTATGAGACTCTTGTACAACTTTTCTTATCTTTATATAACCTTATGGTGTTTTATTTGAATCATATAACAATCTCTAAGGTTCATTCAAGTATGAACATCACTTGGAGTAATTTATAGGGTTTATTTTTCACTTGATTATTGAATCTTTCATATTTTGGAACTTATCTAGTTGTAGTTAGAAACCTAGTGTTTCTTAGAACAAATCCTTCTCTATTTAAGATTGTTTTTTGTCTCCAAGAATGTAGCATGCTTAGTCAAGATGCTGAGTAATACTGTAACATATATGAAACAACCATTTAGAAAAAAAAATGAAAGGATCATCTCTATGAATCTACACATTATAAAGTAACTAATGTAATTTTCTCATAAGTTTGGCAATCGTCTTTAATGTTATATTACTATGAACAATATGTTTTAGGCCTGATTTTTTGCACCTTCTATATAATATCAACATCTTCATCCTCTGCATACCACATTTGCAAATTTGAAAGGAAGTTTGGATACTTTTGTGAGGACTCACAAAGTGAATATCTAATAGATGTGTCTTTGATTTTTTCACATCCGTTGGAATATTGACCTTTCTACAACTTATACACACGTTTGTCTTTGTAGAAGTAGTTCAAAGAAGGCCTTTTTCTTATAAAAAATGGCACATATAGTTTCTCCAATTGTTCAAATATGTTTTAATACTATAATGGTCATTTAAAAGACCCTATAAATTTGATGTATAGAAAGATATTATTGTAACTTTCTTTTTGAAATTGACCTTGTAAGAGGTTACAAAAAAGACTTGAAGCCATTGTAACTGATATGTGGTAGCAATAGAATGGACTTTCAATGATGTCAGGATGATTTAAGATTCATTAAGTATTGGTTTATTGTTCATCTATTGATGGAATAAGAGTTAAGGTGGATTTATTTGGAAGTCAATGAACAAGTGTCAAAAGCATTTTCGAAAAATATTTTTGGCAACGGAATTAGTGAATTACCTTTAATGCATAGTAAGAATAAGATATTTTTACATAAATTTGGAAAATAGGGCCGTTTTGTTCTATGAAGGTGACATTTTAGAACCTTGTTCATTATTTTTTGAATGTTCTACTTTCTATTTTTGGTTCAACAATTTTTTTTCATAATCGCATATGTTCAGCTTTTACAATACATGTTGCTACAAATAGGGACCTACACCTTTTATCTTTCAAAATTCTTAAGTAATTAAAAAAGGTCACATAAATATGAGACTATTTCAGTCGATCCTGCCACTATTTTACCTCTAAAGAAAATTCAATAAAAAAATCTTTAGTACATGTTGAACCCATCAAATTATCAAAAACTACGAATAGCTCTTAAATAGTGGCTTCATGAGCACTCTACCTTAAAGCATTTACAAAACAAATATTCATATTTGTTGAAATCTTCAATCTCACTATCCCTCTGCTTCTCTATTCCATTCTTCTTCACCCAAGATCGAGACTTCTTCTTCATACTAAACATACAATTTAGAAATACAAATTCAAATATCTAACAAATGTCCATTAATTATAATAGTTCTTCAAATGACGGATGCTTCATAATATTTTGTAAAAGCATATATAAAGAAGAAAATAAATGAAAATTTTGATATGAATTTCATGCAAATTAAGAGAACCATAGAAATAGAATGATACTTCAACAGAGCTTGTGATGTTACAAGTGTTATTACAACAATATTTAGTCACGACGTCACCTACTTATGTAGTTGAAAACATGATTTCAATTTGAAGAGACTTCAACATCTTCATATACTATCTCTTGTGATTATAGGAGAGAGAAAATTGGTTCCCCTCTCCCCTCTCCCCTCAAGGAAAAATGAGGGTCGTCAATCGAGGGATGAAGCCACTGCCCCTACTGTTGGTTCCAATTTGGGGGGGGAAATAAATTACAGGATTTCAAGATTTTTGATAGGCCTCGTCCTTGCCATTCTCTCCCCCCTATTTTTTTTGGCTATTGATTTAAAATAAAAAATAAATTGAACCCCCTTTTAATATTATTGATTTAATAAAAAATATATATTGAATATTAAATACATTGTCATGACCCTCATCAAGAGGCATGCCTGTGCCACCTTGGTGAATAAGGGGGACGTTGGGGGTGACTCCTCAAGCCTTGCAAGAGATGGGGTGAAGGGGACTAGAAGTCCTGAGCGATCAAAGTGCTGCAGCACTTTGATCTGGATGAATTAGGAAGCATGTCATATTTGCTTGAAAATCTTGTGAGAAGACGCGTCCATGGGTTCAAAGAACGCAAGAATCCGAATTGGGAATCAAAAGTTATGACTCCTCAAAGTTGGAAGTGTCTTGACTGCGTCCCGGGGCATGGGGACATGGGATACAAGGTTTGGAAGGAATCCTTTGAACCAAATAGGGCATGCCACATATCATTGGAAAGCTAAGGAGACAAGATTTCTAGAATGCTAAGTCTCATGAGGAGATGAGCTGTGAGCTAAAAGTTATGGGCATCCAAAGAGGATAGAGTCTCGGAGAATTACACCTCCCGGGGGACTTGTACTTTTGAAGGGCCATAACTTCTTCAATATTTATTGTATTGGGAAAAATGAATAGTCCATGGTAATCTAAAAAAAATGTAGATTGCTAAAATGAGCTCGCACTTGGGATTTGGAGCTCTAAGCTAAAAGTTATCCCAATGGGAAGATTGAGAGTCTTTGGGGGTCCAGTTTTGGGGATATCACTAGGAATTGGGTGGTCCTCCAAGGTAGGGAGCATCATGGAAGTTCCCGGTGACCTCTAGTATGTAGGGGGGGGGATCTGTTGAATCCCGCAGAGAGTACTATGAGGAGGGGTGGTCTCCCTCGTGGATGGTGCTATAGTAAGCCAAAGTGGCCTCGAGTAGTGAGGTTGGTGTTGGAGCCTCACCACCACTTGTGTATTACCGCGGAGTGCTTGTGCACTCCTTGATACTAGTTGGATGGTGTCGCACTCCACACTAGACTATGGTGTGAGTCCCGCTTGATGAGTCCCGCTTGATGAGTCCCGATTAGTGAGTCCAAAAATGAATTGAATTGGGCCTAGTGGGGAGTTGGGTCCCATTCAAGGGCGGTTAGCGCTAGTGGGGAGTAGTGCCTCCACCAAGTGCTTCGATATCAATGGAAGTTCCACCCCATGTCATCAAATAACATGCCTGATGTTTTGTGGGAGTTAAGGGTTGGAAGGAAAGTGTTGGGAGTCACGAAGGAATGGGGAACCCAATGACTTGAGTTGGAATCTAACATTGTGGGTGCGCGGCATGTGCAGTGTTAGGGGAGCGTGATCCTTGGTGTCACTAAAGTGTTAAGTGCTTGGAAAGCATTAGAAGGTGAACTTAAGGTGATAAGTGTCATTAAGGGGTGCAATATAAATATTGTATATTGTATATATTTTAATTATTGAATATAGAATATATATTGATTACGTATTGAATACATAATATATACTATATACATATTAATTATTGAATACATATTGAATATGTTGATATAACCCATATCGTTTGCCAAATAAATTGCTCATCAAAAATACAAGTATGTGTGGGAGTAGACATTAAAACAAAAGTTAGGTAAGTGGGGTAATAAATTGTAAATCAATCCCACTGTCTTTTGAATGGATACCTTTGCCTCACTATCCACAATAAGGTAATGTTATAGCATATCTCAATTGAGATCCCCATCAATTTGATTAGCATTGTTTCTACATGAATCTTTCCTCCAAATGTGTATGAAAATTTCATAGAATGGTTAGTCTAAGAAAACTTTGCAATTTACAATGATAAAATAACACACAAAAATATACACATTCAAAATTCTTTTCAATAAAATAATTCACAATTCTAGAATTCTAATCTTTATATAACAAAATAATATTAAATTGACTTATACAATTGTCACTATATTTCACTTGTAGTTATTCACAATACAAGTTTGGGCAAATCACCACAATCTTGTCGAGCTCAAAATCACTGAGAGTTCTTTGCTTCCCAACCTACATAGTTGCAAGTGAATTCAATAATCTACGAGCCCAAGGGTAGTTGAATTGCAAAGCTTAATGGTGTTCATTCAATTCAGCCTCTAGTTGTTTCCTTTACCTATGTATATCCTCCTAAAAATCATACAAAGACAAAAAAATTTAGTATGAAAATTCTTCAGGGGCAAGTGGATAGTAGTGCCTATTTTTTTATTCCAAAAAGAAAGATAGAACAAGAAAAAGTTTAGAGAGGAGTATTGTATAGTTTATGTACCATCTATAAATAGAAAGATTCTTCTAGGAGTTTTAGCTCCAAAGCATCAAATCTGAAAGTGATATTGTCCCAATTTTTGGTATCATAGAAATCAACAAAAATAGTAGCTACTTAAGATGTACTCCTTTGTTGTAAACTGGTTTAAAACATATCAAAAGTAGGTTCTTAGGCAATCCACGACAAAAAGGTTGTGTTGATTTTTTAAGTCACGTAGAATGATCAAACATAAGGTATAACATAACATTGTTGGAAATGACTTTGCCATTTTTTTAGAAGTTTCCAGCATCACTTTTACAATTTAAACATGTTGGATAGTGAAGTTGGATATTGTAAAATTGCATTGGTCATTGAATCAATATTGAACCCAATATAATTTGAAAAAATAGAAGAGCAATAACAAACAAAGGACTTTGAAGACTCCATGCATTAAAAATATCAATTTTGTTATATTGACACAAATTAAAGGGCCAAAATTGTGACATTCTATTGCCCAAATTAAAAGCTTTCAAATTTGTATTGATTTTTCAATACTTAAGTGTAAAGTGTACATCTAAAGTGAAAATTTTTTAAATATGAAAGAAATTCATATTTACTTGATTGGTGAGAGATTTACATAGAAAAGAGATTCAAATGTCAAGAATCCAACATAGGAGAGGGGGACATGTACAAAAATCAAACTAGTGGAAGCCACAAGAATCTAAAATACATACAATTTAGAAGAACGGCTAACAAAGCCTGTGCAATATAGGCAGAAAACAACAACTATAAGAGGCAATTGCAAATTTCCAATTATTACAAAATTGTGGGTGTGATTGGAGGTGTAAATTTAATTCATTGAATTACTCAAGTTTCTTCAAAAGTAGTGTAGTAATAGGAGAGATCATTGATAGGCACAATTATAAAGACAATGTCATTTCAATAGAACAACTATGATGTTGGTTTCAATTAGAGGGAGGATCTCAGACAATAGTGTATAAGATTGTGCATTGTCAAATAAAGAGGATTTGTTCTAAGAAACACTAGGTTTCTAACTACAACTAGATAAGTTCCAAAATATGAAAGATTCAATAATCAAGTGAAAAATAAACCCTATAAATTACTCCAAGTGATGTTTATACTTGAATGAACCTTAGAGATTGTTATATGATTCAAATAAAACACCATAAGGTTATATAAAGATAAGAAAAGTTGTACAAGAGTCTCATAAATCTTTTGAAGAAGTATTCAATACTTTGTTGAATGCAAAATTTGCTTCAAAATTTCAAATGCAAAGTGTGATAGCACTTTAGAAAGCTAACACAAATATTTATAAACCCTCTAAATTTCAAGTTAAAATCTCAAGTTATTAGAATCTCATATAGCTGATCAAAGTTTCTTCTCTTTAATTCATAGACAACTCTTCACTACTCTACCTTCAAATCCATATTTTCACTCTTTAAATCTAAACTAAGAATGTAAAGACTTTTTTTAAAAGCTAAGACATGTACCAGATGTGCTATTGGTCAAGGTTAATGTTCCATTACCAAAACCAAGGAAGCCAAGGGTTAGAAAACAACCCCCAACAATGGTAGAAGGAGAGGCTTTAGGGTATATGCTCCCGACCCAATCCCAAAGAAACCAAGGAAGCTAAGGATCAAGAAAGAGCCACCCATTTTGCTACAAGAAGGGACCATATAATGTGCTACCAACCTCAATCCTGAAAAAATCCAGGAAGCCCAGGGCAAAGAAGACTCCAATATCAAAAGTAGCCTTCAAGGCCATATTCATTAAAATGAGAGAATGTGGAGTCTTATTTTAATCATGATCCTAAATTTAGTATAAAAAAGTGTTCATTAAATTGAGAAAATCTTGTAAATTGAGACTTTCATATGCAAAGAGTATTAAGATTTCCTATAAATATAAAGAAGAGCACCAACACTATTCACTTCACACACTACTCATTCTATGTGTCATGTTTGTATATGGGTCCATTACAAAGTACAAATAACTTGTTGTCTCTTTGGGTACATTCCTTTGACATTTCTAAAATAAAAAAATGTTCAAAGGAATTCGAAGCCATTCAAATTTAGACTACTCACAATAGTAATTAATCATAAAATGTGAATGAAAACGCTTCGGAATAGGTTGAAGTAAAGAAATTTAGAATTTTTGATATTAATATGAAACATAATTGCACCTAATAGTAACATTAAATAGAAAACAAATGAACATGGACCATGAAAATGTAGTAAAGAACTTGCAAAGTGCAAAGTGTAATACAAAAAAAACACAATACAAATTTATTATTTTGTACAACCTCCACATTTGATAGAATCCTATTCTAAAATATTATAAGAAAACCTCAAAACAATGAATTCAAAAAATTTGCAAACTAAATGTACTTTTTTCAGCTAATTTTTAAAAAATTATATATATATATATATAATAATTATTTTTTTTTTTGAAAAAAGATTAAAAAAACTAACCTATTAACTTCTAAAACTTCAAACACTCCATTTTTTGCTATTTTTTTCCCTTTTCTAATTTTTTTTCTTTTTCTAATTTTTTTTCCTATTCAAACGCTTATCAAATAATACCTAAAACTACTAATGACTTTCTAAATCTACAAACTATTCATCCTCATGACGAAGATGCATTGTTGCTTTCACCAGACACATAGGCCTCCACTGATGCCTTGATGATAGCAATTTGTGCTTTGGGAATTTTAATCCTTGGATCAGAAGTCTCTGCTCTCACGCGCAGCTTCCAAGCAGTCATGATACAATCCATATGTGTCCAACTTGAGGAAATAGCCTTATCCTCGCACCATAAATTTCCTTGTTTTGTGTCCCATCCATAATAAGTGTCCTCACGAATGTGCTGAAAAGAAGTAGGCGTCCAATATTGGAGTTGAATGGAATTGACATGCCCAAGATCTGGATTAGGGTTCGTAAGTGCCTGAGCAAGCCAAAGTGGACGAAGATCACCATCAGCTGGACGCACTACAACAAAGTAACCTACATAAACATCATGGCCAACTCGGAATGAAGGAGTTGGACGGTCACGTCTACAACCGACAAAAGGTGCATCTTCCCCAAATTCCTCACGCAATGTGCCATTGTCAAGGAATTGGTCTTCCACCTCATTGGTGATCATGGTATGTGGCCAAAAGCCATCCCGCAATGACTCACGCAGCACAAGTGGTTCACCTAGAGCAATTCTCACACCTTCCCAATACTTTTTCACTGCCTCATTCTTCCTCCGGAACTCTCCTGATAAGTCTTCATTACCCATTGCACCCCAAAACGCAATGTACCCATCTAAACCCTTTCGAACCTCATCAAAACAATGCATGAGTTGTGGAGCCAAAGGTGAAGGACTGCCCCTTGGCACTCTTGGATGCCCATCTGTTGTCTCCTTCCACAAGCGAATTCCCCCACCTTCCTTTGGCAACCACTCATTGTCAGTGCAAAGAATTTTGTACTGCATCAAGGGCCATCCGTTCGAATCCTTGTAAAACTTGAACTGCTGGGCTTGTGAATGGCCTTGTAGAGAATCATCACCCGTAAGCAAGTATCCATCCACAAATTGCTTGAAATCAAGAACCTCCTCAATGAGGTGAGGAATCACAGGTTGCACTTCGCAATCCATGAAGGACTTCATCAACTTGGGAACTGTAGGGTAGTCATTTGTCTTCAATCTCGTACTCCAACAACCAAAAAGAGCATCAATGTCCTCATGAGTGTGTCCAACAATGAGGAAATTGATGTATATCTCATGAAAAATTGCTCTGTATACAAGGAGAGAGCAGAATGCAAAAACCCAACGATTTTTGTTGTCACCGGAAGCGTTGTCAAGCTGAAGTGTCAATGTTGGAGGAAGAGGTTGAGGTTCAACAACCTCCTCTAGACAAGGGGGGAGGGATTCAATACACATCTCCGAGCCTTCCAATATAGCTTTGGACAATGGATGAATCATATCATCCAAGACAAACAATTGGCGTGATGAGAACTTTGGTTGGGACTCTAAATCTCGTAACAATTTTGCAATAGACCCTATAGTATGGTTTGAGTTTGTCGGAAAGATGTCTAAGCCATAGTGTGCATATCGCACATCTCCATGACTATGAGCAATCATTCCCGTAACAGCGATGGGCATCTTCATGAAAGAATCAGTGGCCTTGCTCTTATGAGAAAAATGGGGAGAAGCCGTCTTTGAGTGATCCATTTTGTCATGGATTATGGTTAGCACCTTGTCAGGATACTTCTCAGACATCATGCAGTTTGCATAATACAGCTCCCTATGTGCCTTCTGTCCTTGAAGATGGACTTTCAACTTTTTAGTCCACACTTCTTGGGCACGCGAACGAGGAGTGCAAGCGCTCCTGAGTTGCTTCAGTCTGTCGCATTGTCCACAACGAGCAAAAGTATCACCCCGAGCCTTTGGTGCATATTCTGGAAAAGAAGCACGTCGAATGTTGCTCAGTCCGCTCGTTGAAATATGTTGTAATTGAAATGTCGAATTCACATTGTTGATCTCAGGCAATTTGTCCCTCCATCGAAATGCTGACGGTAGAACCATGGATGGAACTTTCTTCCCAGATTGAAGGGTCCTTGACTTTTGTGGCATTTGGTCCGCACTGTTCTCCAGTAACAATCGAAGTGTCGCTGTTGCTTGTACTGTGTGTATCCGCGGCTTCTTCAAGCCAAGATTACCATGCTCCTCCAACCGCACTTCATTTTTTGCCATCTCTTTGTATCTGTAGAAGGTTGCTCTGGATATTCCATGTATTGTCCACCAAGCAGTGGGGCAAACTTCATGACCGGCCAAGGTGATCATCTCCCTCCCACTGGAATCATGATGGATTTGTTTGTGCACATCAAGTAGACGTGATTTACGCCAATATACCCCACCATCAACATGAATGAGGGACTGAATGGCTTGAATCTGCCCACGGGGAAAGGGCTGCAAGCAATTTTGGCGGCAACAAATCATTGTAGAAACCTCCATGATTGACTGCGCGGAAAGCATGACTTCTTTCTTGGGAAGGTTTTCAAGCTCATTCCTCTCCCGAGAGCTCTCATAGACGCGACTTCCAACCCGAACGCGCCTCCTAGATGCACTCATTGCACTGTTATACATATACGTTTGCTCGTGGTTATACAAACTTGCCCCGTACAGGTAGACCCTCGAAATGTGCCAAGACCGCATTGACCACATCCACGAAGATGGAACCTCAGCCTCGCACAAGGACTCGGCAATATGAATTGCAACGCGATCGTCACCAAGCGATTTCCCGTCCATGTCAACAACGAAATCAGCATCAACACTATGGCAAATGCCTTTTGCCACCTCTACCCCATCTTTATTTGTAAGTGTGATACATTTTGTGCCCCATGAAGCACAGGAAAGTCCCTCGCAGGCTGCAACACCCGGCGGTAAAGTTGGAAGCCCACTATCGAACTTGTCTACAACAGGGTTCTCCATTCTGTGGAAATAAAAATAAAATAAAGATTCAAATTAGAAATTATCATCGAGACGAAGATATATATATATATATATATATATATATATTTTATCCCCCATTAACAGAAAGATCAACAAAAAACAAACATAAATGAAACAGCATTAGCAAAGAACACTTCTCCACAACAGAAGCCAATTATTAAAACATGAATAAAAATGAAAAATACATAAACTCAATGAAGACGATATGCTCATCCGACATTAAATATCACTACAAAATTTATATCAAAGATACCATTAAGAAAACATATGATTCATGAACTATGATAATCATAAAGCTTGGTACTCTGCTACCATCTTCGACACGAAGATAAATTGCAAATAAGCATTCTCTCTAAAAATGAATGTCTCCTCACTCTAAGACCCACTATGTGTTCAAATATCACTATCCTCGAATTGAAGATAAAACAACCATTCTGAAATTGATCTTGTTTCATTCTAACAGAATACAAAAATACTTCAAGACATAAACATCCATCGTAAAGATATTTCCTCGTATAAGCATCTATCATCAACTCAAACATAAATAGAAAACGTCCAAACCGGGGGACAGATGTTGCAGCAGATTTTACTTGTTCCCGTTCGATAATATGTTTCAGAAATTACATATATATCTATTCATCACGACGATCCTCCTAATAAAATAAGTGAACACATAAAACTATAAAGTCTCAATTAGTCATAGAATTCCTTCAAATCACTTTCATTCTCAAATCAATCCTCTATCGTAACCAGAAATTCCATTCTCAATCATGTACATGATCTTCTTCTAAAAGTATTCTCTGACTATGAAATCTTATCATAGAAGGCCAATCTAAACAATGAATTATTTTCAACTCGAAGATAACTCAAGATCAAATCGGATACATTTTGACCTTCACGAAGATATACAATTATTCCTATGTCGAAATCATCACATATCATTAAACAACATTTATCTTCGACTCAAAGATAAATTGTACTACGCCAATGATTCTTATCATTTTCAATCACGTACAAAATATTTTTATTAAAGTATTCTCAGACTATGATATCCGTTCACAAATACCCACCTAAACAATAAATATATTTTCAACTCTACGATAATTGGGAATCTCATTGACCCTTACCTAGGAATAGAGTTATTTCTTTGTTGGCATTATGACACATCATTAATCAACATTTATCTTCGAGTCGAAGATAATTAAGACTACTTCAATGGTCATCATCATTTACAATCGAGAACAGGAAATGTTTATGACAGTATTATCAGACTATGATAGTTGATCACAGAAGTCCAATCTAAACACCAAAATTATCTTCGACTTGAAGATAACTCAAACTATAATCGTCAATTTAATTTCCGTCACCTAGGAATAGAGTAATTCATATTTTCATATTTTACTATGTCATCCAGTAATATTTATCTTCGCCTCAAAGATAATTAGGTCGACTTCAGTGGGTTTCGATTATCCTTCACCGGAGAATAAACTTCAGACTATCCTTGATATCTTTGACTCGAGGATAACCTGAAGCTTATTCATCGGATCAAGGATAATCGGGAGTGTCTTTGACGATGAAGAGAGTATTCTTCTGTAATTTACGGCATGAAAATCGGAAGCCGAGAATGGAGTCGGGTACGATGTTAACAATAACATAGCGAGTGGAAGGAGAAATCCTTTGTGAATTGCGCTCAAGACGGTGATAATGTAAGAGAAGTAGTGATTCATGTGGAACATTACACAATGAAAGTTTTCTTATCACAGAAGTACCTGAAATATAGGAACTGAAACTCTGGCATACAGAAAAAAACGATATGAACTTACAAGAATCCGGCCTCCAATAAGGCTGACTACGCGCGCTAGAAATGCAAAGACAATAAATAGAATGCAAAGCACAAGTTCAACTTCGGCGACAAAGCAAAGCTCCAGAGAGGGGGAGGAGAAGAAACATGTGAAAGTAGAATGAGGAAATGAGACTCTGGAGAGGAGGGAGACGAAGCACAAGCCGCACGACAAAGTGAGCGGGAAAGGTAGCAAAATTTGAACGATTTAGATTTTTCAGAGCACTGGGGAGCTTCACCTCCTCATTCCAGGGTGAAGTCACATTTCCACGTACCATTTACAGCTTGTAACGTTTGGTATAAAGGTCAAGCATTCAATACTTGCAATGGAATCTAACTTTTAGCACATTCTTTTTCTGTATATATAGTGAGAAAGGAATTCGCAGGCTATTTTGGCAGCCGCCTTTTCGTCCACATTGTTTAATCTACTTGGAAGGACTTACCTAGCGGATTTGGCACTTGCCAGATCCCGAAATTTTTGCCACAAGAGAAATTTGATCTATTTTTTCATATTTCTCATTTTTTAGATAAGCGGGAGACACTTTTAGATCCATGAATAATTTCACACATCTTGCGTAGTTGCGTCCAATCAACATTTATTGTTAGATGTGGCGACTTTTCTAGTATCTTTGGTTGTTGTGGCGTATGGGGTGCATGGGTTTAGGATTTTGGTTTAGCTTATCTCCAAAAGGTTTTGTGTTTTTCGGATCTTTGGTTACAGAATTTCATTTTGAGTTTTTAGAGTCTCTACTTCGGCCATGTCCCTTATTCTGAACACCTACAGAGGACCAAGAAACTAGAAGTTCTTAATCCCATTGGTGAGAATCTTCTATATAAAAATTGTTATCCTTTGTTTTCATTTTCATTCCAAATTTCTCAAAATTGAGAGGAAAAAGATGATTTCATATGTTTTTACTTCCTTCATTGCCTACAAAAGAAAAATCTTCACAATTTCTAATACATCAGTATTAAAATTGAATGGTTAAATTCTTTTGGAGTACATATGATCTTATAGATTTCCAAAAAATAATTAGTACTTTTTTAACCCCATAAGAGACCAAGGTGATTTTCCTATCAAAAAACACTCAGAACTGTCATTTCTATTGGAAAGAGAAAAGAACATTAAAAATTGTTCTTTTTTGCATATCCAAGCATGAGATCTTACACTTGATTAGTATAGGAATACATGCAAGAAATTTCCGAAAATTTGACCACACAGATTGCAAGATATATGCATTTAAAGTGAAGAAAACAAGTTTTTTTGCACCTTCATTGACTAGATTTTTTGGCTATGAATCTTTTTGTGTTGCTTACCGAACTCCATTTGTGCTTATTTTGCCATAACTTTTGTTCCTAGGAATCGATGAAAATAAAAAATATATTTTCACAAAGCTCAAAAACCTCAAAAAAAACCCCAAAAATATCACTAAACATTGAGACAGTAGGAACTTGCTCGGACCCGAATTGTTCCCCGAGAAGACAGATGGTCCTTTAGGGGTTAATATATATTTTTTAGTGCTCAGTTTGACATTGAAGTTGGAAAAAAACTTTTAACTGCTGTAGTACTTATGAAAATGACATGAAATAGAGCTTCACTTGTACATTATGGTGTTTTAATAGTAGCATCCATTTTTTAATTTCATACAAAAATTCCATATTATGAAGTGAAGAGAGACTTCCCAAATTCTCAAAATGCCCAAAGTAGGTTCCTTAGTCCTGTAGGGGCTAATTCTCTAGATTCTTCTTGAAGTGTAATTAAAGCATATTCCTTTAATTGCAATGTTGACATTCTAAAGCATGTTTATCACGCTAGAAAATTAGAGTTAAGTATATAAAGAATTGATGAGAAGATGTTCCACAAAATGGGTTTAGGAAAACATTTGTCATAACTGTAGTTAAACTAAGGAAAAATTAAATCAAAATTGAATTTCTACATTTTAATTATAGCATAGAATTGTTGAATCTTCCCTATTGACTATCCCATGTTTGAAGTTACTGATTAGGGTTAGGAATTTTTTTAATCAACACTAAATAATATAATTCTTTACTTCACCGTCTATTTTACTTAGGGTCTTCATCCAGATTGGTTGCTCGAGATTATTGGTTGATATTATAGAATCTAAACAAGGTTCTTTAAATTCACTTGATAAATATTTTCAAAATGATTTTTATTTAGTGTGTATTGTTCTAGAAGATCTTGTATTATAATAACTACCATATTATTCAAAGGGATAATTCAAAGAAGCAATACTAATGAAAAATAGAAATTGAATGCTTAGTTTGAAAGAAAAATCCCTTTACATATGACATATGATAGAAAAGAGACTTAATATTGCAAGAACAAATCAATAATGCTCAATACAAATTGTTAAATAGGTCTATTCATGAAAAAGTGCCAACAAAAAATCTAATGGCATTATGCTAAATAGAATTATGGTTTACCAAAATTATTCAACAAAAATCAAAAGAGTGATTTTTTGTTTAAAGTGTTTTAGCACAAATAAACTAATAAAGGGATCACAAGTTATGTCCAATAATTAGAATTTTGTTTAAAAGTTAATCCATTGACTTGATCAAAAAATTTTAATACTTTGTTAAAAATCCATAAATGATCTTTTTGTAAAGTGATTAAATACATTACTGCTCTCTCCCAAAAACCATGTTGAAACTTCTAAGTGTATTTTAGAGTTTAACTACAATTTCTGTCTTTTCTAAGTTCTATAAATGTAGAAGGAACTTGAATTTACTACCTTGTACATTAATTATGCTAGAAAACTAAGTATTTTATGAAGTACAAGTGTCCCAATGGTTTAGCCAAGGTTTTCTACAATTGAAAGTCTATATTCCCTTTAGAATTACAATTTAAATATATTTTATGAAAAAAATACAATATAACCTTAAGCATGTAATTCATACAAATGAAGATAGAATTGACACATTATGAATTACATTATCTAGGGTTTCAATAGTAGTAGAAAACTATGTTGTCGTTAACAATATCCAAGTGACATTTCTTGTAAATTGCGTTCATTGAAACGTAGTTTTCTGAAAACTACGTATTACTGAACACAATTTATAGGAAATATCATTTGGATTTTGTTAACAACAACATAGTTTTCTTCTAGTGCAAATATAAACTCTTTCCTATAACTTCTTTTAAAATATCATAAATACACCCTTCAAAATGTATTGTATATTTGGGACAATCTCTTAAAGCTTCAAAAAATAAGAAGTAAAAAATGTCCAAGCGCAATGATACATACCAAATACCCTTTAGACTATTGTAGTATATATGTGTTTCAAATATCAGAGAGGCATAAGCCAATCTCTTTGCCTTTCTACAAAAAAATGGTGTACATCTAAAGTTATGGGACATTTAGCATAATTATTTGATAAGTAAATTCATGTCCCCATCCTAATATCTCTGCATTTGAGCACTATACAATTATTTAGTATTACTACTACAGTATTTGATATTCCTGTCCTTGGCATTTGTGAACCTTCATGTTTACAAATGCACCTTTGGAAGTTCTTTTCAATTTTAATGCATGTAGAGTAAGTTTCTTGGGGATAATGCCCCCTACTTGTAAATCCATAAACTTTGACATGGATTTCTACTTCTTCATGGATGACAGAGAATGTGTCTATGTAGAAAATAACTGGAACTATTCATAATTGGAATTTAGTACAGATTGGAAGGAGAGACATTCTACTATTTTTTTGACCTCTATTATGAAGTTTTGATTATTTTAAATCAGCTGATGATTTAACATGGTTCCTAAAGGGTTGATTTCCATGGTCAACAATCCGTCCTTTCAGGGTCAACGCAACCTAATTTTACTATTTAATGTAGGTGTGTCCATGGGGCAGGGATTGCTAGACGGGGTATGGACGGGTATATGTGCATGGGTATCGAGAGATAGGTATCAAGAGGCGGGTATCTAGAGCGGCTATATGTGCATGTGTATCAGGAGGCGGGTATCTGGAGGAGGGTATACATGCATGGGTATCAGGAGGCGGGTATCAGGGCGACGGGTATGTTTGATCCGGGTTCGTGGGCGGGAAGCATGAGGAGGGTCACCGTGAAGTTTGGAAACTTAGGGTTTCCTCCTCGTTTTCTCCTCGCACAGCTGGGTCGTTCTTCACTGTCTTGTCGCCGCACCTTCGTGTTTCGCGTTGTTGGCGATTGCTCCCGAGGCGCGCGAGCTTCTACAGACATTGCTTCACTTTCTGCTTGCTTGTTTGCTTGCATCTTCGTCTGCGCGTTGTAGTTGTGCCCGCTGCTGGGTTGTACCTGCTGCTCGGGTACCTGCTACTGAGGCGCGAGGAGCTCAGCTTGAGTTTGAGGTACGTTTTCTTGTTTCAGTTTTTGTTGTTCATTAGTATTCTCGTAGATTTTTTCGTGAGTTTCCTGGTCTCCGCCTTTGATTTGTGTGAATGCTGGTCAGCGTCTTCGTTCAATTTCTTGCTTGACATTCGTTTCTTGCTCAATTCTCAGGAGATTTCCGTTACAACCCAAGTGACCACAAATTGCAAGTGTCCGTCGACCACGGAGTACACTATGAGTTTTTTCTTTTTGATTTGCCTTTCAAGTTCATTTGCTAGCACACTGGAGGGAGTGTCGCCTTTACTTCCCCAAGATAATAGCCAAAGTGACTACATTTCGAATGATGCTCGTGCAGGTTTAGTGGTATTTTGAATTGTACATCACCACCAATTGAGTTTATTCGAAAGTCTGGTTTCCAAAGTCTACAGTGAAAACTTTCGATTCAGAGTACTTGCAAGGTACTTCTCGGTTGATTCTAAGTTTATTCTAGCTTTTTAGATTTGTATTCAGCAAATCAATAGGTTTCATCTGAAATTTCTAATGGTGCACCTGTCATTCTAAGAAACTAACCCCATACGATAACCCCGATGATGTCTAAGAATTAGGGTTTCCGTTAACAATTCAACAGAAACAACACTTTCGTATTCGTCTTGGTTATCTTAGACACAACAATATTTATCTTCGACTCGAAGATAACTAACACGCATTCACAGTTCCGAAGTTAAAATATTAAAAAACCATACATAAAAATAAAAAATAAACAAAGAGAACTATCTTCGCCTCGAAGATACATCTGACCAAAATATCTTCGAGGTGAAGATAACGAAATGCTAGCTATCATCAGATCAAAGATAACTACAATCAGGGTATCTTCGCCTCAAAGGTATTTTGGTCAGATGTATCTTCGGGGCGAAGATACCGATCATTAGCTTATCCTCGCCCCGAAGATAACTATCATTGTTAAGTTGATACGGATCTTCGCTGGGAAAATATTTATCTTCGACCCGAAGATAACCCTATCACTAATTTATCAATGCCACAAAATGGATATACAGTATTTATCGCCGCCCAAATATAGTTAGATAATGGTTATCTTTGGGGCAAATCTAACCTGCTGGTAGGGTTATCTTCGAAACGAAGATAACTGTCCTTCAGCCTAAGA
Organism: Straminergon stramineum; assembly: GCA_963920665.1. Lineage (NCBI taxonomy): Eukaryota > Viridiplantae > Streptophyta > Bryopsida > Hypnales > Calliergonaceae > Straminergon > Straminergon stramineum. The sequence goes on from OY987264.1 coordinate 5,260,050, forward strand.
TATAAAAGCTACGCCCCATAAATCACTATAAAGAAGCCCCCCAGAAATATATACAACAAATAACATAAAAAATTCTATAATATATTATGTAGTATGATCTTCGAGTCGAAGAAAACATTTGACAGAAACACATTAAACAACCGATGACATATATATATACATATATATAAATGAAACATGCTTCAAACATCAGAAGACTGGAATCCACTATCAATGTAAATATTTTCGAAACTTAACAAAATACAAATCCAATCACTATAACATGGGAGTTGAAGTAGATTGACTCTTTTACTATCCTCGAGACAAAGATAAGTTCCATAGAAAATACCTCACAAATTGTCAAACAATATGCAGATATCACAAAATGGTTGGAGAGGTAGGTTATGACTACTCTGCTACATTGCCATTGCTTGAGCCCTTCAACAAGCAGCAGGAAGAAGAACCTTTCATCACAGAGATGGAAGAGCTCTACGGTAGACTGTGGCAGTTCAAATCTATTGTGGATTCGTGGACTATTTCAATCAACCGATTTAAGGACTACGTGTTTCTTCGATATCGGGTGTAAGATTCCAGTATGTATGTAAACTGGAATTTGAACGAGAAGGTGTCTCTCATTGAAGTTCATCGTCAGAACTTCGTAGTAATAACTCTCCAAGCACACGACGACAATGGTCAGGAATTAAGGCATACACACTCAATTGTCATTCACAAGGATGACCACACTGGTGTATTCGACCTAAAAACCGTTGTAGAAGACCTAGAGACTGCAAAGCTGGAAGTCTTGGCGGCCGATTTCAATCGACAGTTCAGTCCTTGGAACCACAAAGATGCTCAATCTGTGGCAAGAAGATTGAACATTATGTTCAGACGTATGGAGAAGCACGCCATGCAAAATGTACAGAGGCCAGTGCGAAGTGGCTAAGGGAGGAGTCAGCCGAGACAGGTGAATCAAAATGAACCACGTACAGCCTCGACTAGAAGAGGAAGATCGGCAACCAGAGGTAGTGGAAGAGGTGTAGCTCGTACTCAGGCGCCCAAAAAAAAAGCAATCAGTTCAGTTGGCGGAGAAACAAGTGACAAGCGTCGGAAGACTGCGAGCCAGATACGGCCAACAACAGCTGGGAGTTCAGGCTCAGCCTTGACCAATGTCGCAGGTGGAAGCCAAAACAATGAAAAGCCAATTGCAAGTTACGAAGTCGCTGCTGCTTACCAAAAAGAATTTTGGGAAAAGCACAAGGACTGTTTTATTTTTGATCCTCACACATATAATGTGTCAATCAATCAATGCTTTCTGGCAAGAGAGAAGTATATTATCAGGAAGTTGGAGTCCAAAATCGTGGAGGATGTGAAGAAGGAGTTGATTCATCTTGGGGATGCAAAACAGAGACAAAGGATTTGTTTGACACCCATGGATGCGAATAGGAAGCTACTAAAGGAGCCTCCTAAGGACTGGGATGCTATTAAGGCTGGAAATTTTTTCATTATTAATGGCCAGCACAACATCACAGCTGCGAAGCAGCTCCAAGCTGGTGGTGTTTGTGAGAGTCGTAGGGTCGAGCTTCAAACATGGGAAGCTACAATTGTATGGAGTTTGGACCCAGCAAAGCTCACAGAGATTTCGAAATGGTATAACACAACCAACCATCTGCAACACAGTAACCAACATGGGGGAACCAAATATCTGCTTGTAGATATATCTGGATATCATCAAGATGACCTACTGCCATCTCTACAGAAGCAGCAACCCGTGGAAACCAGGCCATCCTGAATCAGCAAGCATATACGGTAATGTAGTCATCTACTTCTATCTTCGAGTCGAGGATAGAATAGTCTTCTCTAGTTCAGTTTTTTTTGTAGGAATAAATTTGTTTTATTGAACTTTCGTACTGTACGTATCGACTCAAACTTGATTTGAAGAAGTATGTGTTATCTTCGACTCGAGGATAATATCTATCAGTATGACTCGGAATCGTTGAAAACTAACTCACTATCATCTGCTTCGGCCTTGCAGAGATTTGTGGATGCTGTTCTAATTCGATTCTAGAGCATTAACCTAGATAAAGATGGGGCTAATGTGAAAAATGCGTCTGATGTCAAGAACGAGATTCGGATAATCACTCTAGTAGATGACACATACAAGTTGTGGGAAGAGTTCCTGGCTAGGCACATGGAGGGCTCACTGATTGATCCATGTACGAAAAAGCCTTACAGGACATCAAAGACATTCAATCCGAAGTCCTTCACATTGAAGAGGGAATTCTTCAAGCATATGGGGCATTTCACAGACAAGGATTTGAAGGAATACGCTCTTCATCTCCTTGGTAGGACAATTGGGCGCACTCACGACTATCCGAAAGTGTCGTTTTACAAGACGAGGTTCCTATGTGAAGACAATCAATCCACAGCAGACTGGGTGGAGAGAAGGAAGCGCAAGAAGATCATTATTGAGGAATTCATGGCCATCGATCCATCCTTGAAATTTAAGGATAGGTACGGGGACGTGGACGACACAAAGTGGCAAAATTGGAAACGTGTGCATCTTTTCACGTTTGCATCTTGGGATTTTCTATTAACTACAACGCCCAACGACTTCTTCAAAAAGCGCCTCACAAATGAGGCTAAGAAGAAAAGAGCGATCGACTACCAGGAGAAGCAGTTTCCTACGGTCTATCCCATGTTCAAGACCTTTTTGAAGATGAAGGGGCGAGTTAATAAGCCAGGGGGGGATGTATTTATTCGGGGACACGAACGCTACCCACAAGCATTCTGTACCAGTCACCACTGGCAATACCAAACGAGGAAGCTCCCATTGGTAGTAATTGATTTCCGGCAGATTCCGAGACCGAAATCAGGATCCGGTGAAGCTGCACCAACATATCCACTTCTCAAATTTCTTTTGGATCATTTGAGGCCATCTCTGTGTACTCCAGAGACATGGTTATGGATTGTTGGCAATTCATTCAACGTAAAGGCGATTACCTCGTTTGCTTCGAAGCATATGAAGCAGTTTGTTTTGAAGCAGTCGACCTACATTCCATCTAGAGTAGAGTGCTTGGATGGTGTCACAAATCGGGGGACCGCACCCCCAGTGACATTGCTTTTCCTTTTGAAAAAAAGGGAGAATGGCGAGCTTCATGGTCAGGATGTCGTGAGGAATGAGTATTCAACGTCGAGGAATGTTTACTACACGGAATTTTGTAAGAACAATGAGGCCAAATACAGAGTACATCAAGCGGAGCTCTGGATGGAATTCTATGTTGACATACTCCAGAGCTTCGTTGTTCAGGGGGAGAATGTCATCGGCATTTATGCAGGATCGAAGTTTATGATTGCCGCAAAGGTATGACACTAGATCATGGTCTCTTTTATCTTCGAGTCGAGGATAAGAGTTTGCTTTGCTTTGATTTTAGAACTGTAACTTGATATTTATTTCTTGATGTGGATATGAATTTATGTGTTTAATTTATCATCGGATCGAGGATAACTGCACTGAGTTAGTTTACCACCTGAATTACTGTTGAAATAATATTTACAAGCGCTATTGGACTTGTAGATGTATGGTCTCTACTACTACGGGATAACTGAGAGGCATTCATCAGAGAAATTTCGTGAAATGGTGAGACATGGGGATAGAACGGACTTGAATGATTTCTTACACGATAATTCGCCGTATCTGGCGAATTATGTTCATCCACGTCTTCTTGGGACTCCCGAATTGAATTCAGAGTCCACGCCATCTGAAATAGGCAATGAGGATATGGCAACCGAACAGAGAGAAGCAGTGGGTGGTTAGGAAGATTCAGATCTTGGCATCAATGAATTTGGAACGAACGCCGACGTGGTTCGTAGTGAGGATTTGGAGGTTTCCGCGGGTGATTTCCAAATCATAACTCGAGGAGGGCCATCGACTTCCAGAGGAGTTGGAGATTCCGATGTGGGAGAGGGTTTGATGCGCAAAGGAAAGGAGGTCATGAAGGAGCCCGTCCACATTGACGTATATCTTAGTGATATGTCAGATGGCTACTCGGATATGGATGAATTCGACTTTGGCGGGCCTGAATCGGAGTTAGGAGGGCCCTCTGGAGGAAATGATCCGGTGGATCCTCAAATTGGAACTTTGTCGAAATCTATTGTTCCTCGAGGCTCTAGCGATGTACCTCTCCGTCCTGTGAAGACGGAGGTCATGGACTTCTGGACGAAAAGGGCAATGAAGAAGGCAAAGAAAAGAGAGGAGGACAGGATCGAGAAGGAAAGGGTGAAGCGAATAGAGGAAGAAAATCGTCTGTTGAAGTTAGCTTTGGACTCTCACCCGCTTTCTCTAACTTTAAATCAGGGAGCTAGTCATGTTCCGGGACTGCAACTGTGCCCTGGTGTTCTTGGACAGCATTCGTCTGCCATAAACGCAGAGAGTTTCCTTCAAGACGAGGATAACTCTATCCTTCTACCTCCTCTCTTGGATAATATTGTTGCTCCTTTTCAAGGCGAGAATCCTTTGTCGTCGAATGCTAGTGATGGAAATCTTCTCAATACGTGTGACGAGATGCCGTGCACATTGAATGCCCCAGATAGTAGCCAACCTACTCATGGCGATCCTCGAGGCGAGGATAATTTTGAACAACCAGTAGTTTTGGAGGAACAATGTGAGTCTGTCCCTGAGACACAGGATTGAACGATTCACGAGGATGTAGTTCCTCTTACAAGTGTCGCACCCCTCGAAGATTTTTTGGTTGAGTCCCAGAATCCTGATGATGAGGACGAAGAAGCTGTTGATTATAGGGGAGTCTTAGAAGATGACTCTGCGAACTTAGTGTTCGATCAGGTATTGTCTTCGCAATATTCAGATCCATATGATTATTCTTGAGTCATCCTTTTTTAATGTGAAGGATATTTGTTCGTGATTCCATCATGCTGCCCTTGCTTAGTGAGAGACTCTTATGTCGATTCATTCTAATTGATAGGAGGGAGTGGAGAGTCTCTGATTGTGTGGCGTCAACAATTCGCCCATGCTTGACTGCGTCTTGTAGAATAGTGTAGATATCGAATTGGAGTGTAGTGGATACTTGTACAAAATCGGCTAGTGATAATCGAATAGCTCTCCGGATGTATGGTATTTTATTTTGGAATAAATATACGTGATACATGTTCAATGGACTCGTGTCTAATGAATTGATCTTGTCCATGTTTGTGACCAGCTTGGAAAACTTAGAAGTGTGCACCGTCCATTGGCACTTAGACAATCTCTTAGCGGAGGGGTTCTACAATCGATTAGTGGGATTCAATGCTTTGCGCCATTTTATGGTTCTACTGATTCTGCATTTCAACAAGTAACTATATCTTTCTTGTGTTTGATTTGATTAGGTAGTATTTGGGGGCCACGGAGAATCTATGCCGCGGCAAGTGTCCTTGTTAGTTACGCAAACGCAACCGAAGTGGTTAAACGTTGTGTTCGACTTGAATGGAGTACTTTGTGAGTGTTGTGCTAGGTCATCCGCTAGGGGGGTGAGGGCATATGAAGTCCACGACAATGTGTTTTCTGATCGAGTACCAACTCTAATTGGGACAAAAGCTGTCTACGTTCGTCCTAACGTTCGGGAATTTCTAGATGAGGTTTGCAAGATCACTAATCGCGTGGTAGTTTGGAGCTCTATGCTGAAGACGACGGTGGAGCTTGTTGCGGGATTTTTGTTCCAGAATTGTAGACCGCCCTTTGACATCCTAGGACAGGACAAGTGTAAAAAGGTGGAAATATCTCCAGGAAATTTCCTTGTATAGGATGGGAACCCTTTCAAGCCTCTGCTTCTCAAAGTCCTTAGAGACCACTTCTTCTTGGATCCTGATGATCGGTCGTCTTTTAGCATTGACAATACTCTTCTCATTGACGACTCTCCGAAGAAAAGTGTCCTCAATGAGAACGGGAATGCGATATTCTTGGACAGTTGGAATCGTTTCATGCGTGGGGACAAAGTCTTCATGGAAACCCTCGCACCTTGGCTGAAGCGACTTCACGAGGATTGTAAGCCCGGCAGCTTGCGAGAGTATGTAGATAGGAACCGAATCGGCAAATCCCTTGTGGCTGAATCTTCATGTAGAGTAGATGATCTTTTGGACGGTATGAGAGAAAGTGCTAGGAACTTTGGGTCACGTTTCGTCCTACTGGGGTTGAATTTAGTGATAGAGCATGACAAGTATACAATGAAATAGACTTCTCCTTGTCACGGTCAATTATGGAACTCATTGTGCATTGTGTGAATACGGAACCTTCTGTACATTTCATTAATTTGTATTATAAAAATTTTGAATTTTCATATGAAATTTTCACTTGTTCTTCTTTTAATGAAATGTCTTCACACACTTGCATCATCCCTTCTTCAGATGTGTAGTTATCCTTGGGTCGAGGATAATGTGTGGGGCTACTCTGTATTTTCTGGATGATTCAAGTTGGAGGATCAGTTATGCACTTGCTCCAACGGAAGCAGCCACTGACGAGGAGCCTATTTTCTGGATCAGAGGCTTCCTTGTCCAGGAGGTCGGACTCAGCTGTAGATAGCTGCTTGCCGTTCTCAAATTCTAAGCCCTATTTGCTCTGCTCCGCCACAGACGCAGCGTTGGCAGCTATCGACTTCGCTAAGGGAAATGTGGAGGAAGGTGTCGTTGACAGCCCGCCTAGTCGGGGTCCCATTAGGACCCCAATTTGCTCACCATCCCCTTTGAAGACGACATCCTTTACACCAGGTCGACCTCGTTCACAGTCACCTTCTGAATGTACTCAGATCACCTCGCACAGGAAACTCTATACAGATGTCGAAAGTGGTGCTCAGGATCTTGGTGTCGACGATGATGTCCCGACGCTAGCTACATGTGGGCGACTTTTTGTTTACAATATTGATCCCAAAGCGGATTCAGAAGGGGCGGTCCATAAAAGGAAGATTTCAAGAGGTGGATGTATTAGCAATCATAGCCCATGCCTTAGGGACACAACCGTTTCCCTCCCTTCTAAATCTATGAGAGGTGTTTCTTCACCTTCCTTTGTACCTATTTACCGTTGCACAGTTCGTGGAAACTATCTTCGATCAAACGACTCGCAAGCAACAGCAACAGTAGATCCATACATATGCACAGTCAATAGATCACTATCTAGCCTGCCTCCTCGAAGTTGTAAATCTCTTTCCCACGACGGTATTTCGCGAAACGAACGGAAACGATGAAGAGAGGTCGATGAACTAATGAAGATGGGGATGTTTAGTCCTGTCCTTTGTGCAAGTGACCATCCAAGACCTTCTCGTCGCCAGGATATCTTCAAGGGGTTAGCTAAGCTAAAAGCTTTGGAGGTAGCAAAGAGCTCTTCTTCAAGCAAGACCGATAGTTAGAAGAGTGATTTTTTTTCTAGAGTTGTTTGCTCTAGTTAAACTTTAGTTACTATTAATAGAATATTCATTTACATACAAAAGGATCCATTTTTTGCAATATAGAGTGCTTTTAGTCCACATAATTGGTCTCTTCATGTTAATAGAAATACATCCAATCATTAGAGTAATTGAGATTTCATTTCCTATGAAGTGAAATATATATACAAGTGACATAAATTGTTATATGTGTACATGGTTCCAAAGTAAGTTCGCATCCTTCGATGTAAATTGACCATTTCTGAAAATCTCACATTTTTTTGGACTCCCATTTGTAATTCCGTTTGTCATTTTCTCATCTCTTTATTATATGAGTCTTTGAATGCTTGAAGTATTCTCAAAATGTAATACTATTTAAATTGGGAGCCTATTTTTAATATATATTCTCTTCTTGTTTTAGTCATAGGCTTGCCTATATTTATCTTTGCCTTTCAACAACTTATCTTTGAATCGAAGGGCCCTAAGGTCTAATTATCACCGCTTTTTCTCATTTTAATGAATATGGCCTTCTTCATCTATTTGGAATTACATAATTGTGGTGGTGTTGAAGAGAAAGATGGTGGGAAAAAACAATATGATCTTAAAAAAGGATTGCATAGCTACAATATTCAATTGTTGGAAAACCTTCTACTTCTTGCTTTGGATTGCAATCAACAAGATTTTTTTCAGCAATTTGTTGTCCATTTTTACCAAAGTAATGGACCTTGCACAACACCCTTAGAACAAAACAGAATTAAAAGGGCAAAAAATCAGTAGAAAACTTCAAATAAATAAAATTGGATAAAAATGCCAAATTGTGGGTGAGAACAAGATTATGGATATGTGATGTGAGCTAATGTGGTATTTTATATCCTATATATAGATGAGTGTTGAAATTTGGACTTTTGGAGTACCACTATAACATTTAATATCACTACTATGCACTTCATAGAAAATGAAAAAAACAAACTTGATTGCAATCTACGAGATGTGGATCTTGGAAAAAAGTCATCCAAAATCTCACGATTGAAAGGTAAATCTTGCAACTGGCACCTGAATTGTAAACACTTGGTTCAATGAGTAATCACTGGAGGCCATCAATTCTATCAGATTGGCCCTTCTTTGGGTACACTTGATTTGTTCTCCAAAGTTGTAGCTCACAACTTAATAATACAAATTTATTCCGTAGTATACAACAACTTATTTTAGAACCACCCAACACTTTCCAAATTATCATGTTTGGCACTTTTTTCTACTTGGAGTTTTGACATTTGAAAAATGTACTTAACTATAGTATATATGGGGAGGAATTTTTTTTGCTTTCCATACAATCTATCTTTGTGGACCTAAAGCCTATTATATTTTCCCTTCACTAAAAATACTATGAAGTAGATGGTGAGTTTCTCCAAACCCATGGGCATGAAAGGGTTGAGTTGGTTGGAGTTATTTTTCTCTCCTCTCTTTAGAACTTAGGGTTGGTCATTGTGAAAATCATCCTTTTTGTATTGTCTAAATCACTTGCTTAAAAAGAACCAAGAGCATTCATTGGAGGTCAAACTATTGTACAAGATCTCCCCTTTTCACACAAAATTTCAAGAATGAGCATTTGAACTTTTGTCTTGAAGGGTTCTTTGTCATCCATTGGACACTTTAGGTTGCTATGTCATTACAAGGTTAAGGATGATTGACTTTCACCAATAATAAATTAAAAATTCCTTATCCATAAACTATAAAAAATTGAGTTGATACCTAAAATTGACCTTCTAAATTTTTCTTGTTGAATGCCTTTAGTACACCCAAGAACAAGAATTTGTTTAGTCAATGAACTTGAATTTTGAAATGAAAAGAAAATTGAAGGGCTGCAAGAATGGAGTTGAAACAAGGAATGCAAATAGGTTCTTTTACTTTAGATCGATGAGGCCATTTACTATCATGTCAATGGATAAAACATAAAAAATTATGGATACAAAAATTAATATTTATCTATAAGTATTTACATTCATCCAAAAGCAAGAGACATTATCTCTTGATTTGGTAGTAGTTCTCAACAATTTCATCTGGTATGAAAGTTAACAAAGAATCTCTTGCCAATACTCCATGAAAATGATTTTGCATTGCTTTTGAATGAATTTGCACTTAAAATAAATTCCTTATTTTAGGTTATTCAAGTTGTCCCAAATTAATTTTTTGAGTTTTTTACTCAAATTTATAGACTTAAAAAAGCCAAATGAAAATAAAATTTGTAAAATTTATGTAATTTGAATTTCATTCTTATTTTGTGGAAAAATGCAGCTTGTAGATTGAAGCTATTATCCTCTAAATGCCCAAGGGCCAAGGCATCATATTTTGATGTTGGAGAAACTTTGAAGTGAATAAAATCTTATCAAATCATTATTTTTTTTCCTCTAGTCGAATATCCTTTAAAGTCTATTTTAAGAATTAGATATTGAATTTTGAAAACAATTTTTTAGGATAATTATTTCTATTAAAGATTTTGTACAAGGATGTCCATGCAAATTTTAAATTTTTAGTGCTAGAGGCTCTTGAAGTTGAGGAGTTGTAAATCAATTATGGTTATGCATATTTTGTCCTTTAAACTCGTATTTTTTTCGTGACCTCAATTTGGGATTTGACTTCTAAAAAGTAGATCAAAAGACTTCAAATGACTTTCACAATTTTTATATCCTCTTCATCAAGCATTATAATCTTTCAATCTATAAGTGAAATTGTTGTGTTTTCTTTTTTTATGTAATCCATAATACATCTAGTTTGAACTCATAAAATTATAATATTAAAAAAATTGATTAAATTTATCAAAATTTGGACATGTTGTTTTGTTTTGAGAAAAATCCAAGAAGCATAAGAAAGGCCTTAAGCATAAAGGGGTTAAATTTGAATACATAGTTAGAAGCTTTGTTTTGTAGGGGTTAAGTCTCTCTCCTTTGGTTCACTTTCTTTTGAGTAATTTTTATTGCACCAATCATCTTGCATCTACTTTTAAAAAATATTATGGCTTCATAAAACACTACTCATATACTTGTATGCTTCAATGGTAGTATAGGCACATGCTTTATTTTGAAAACCACTTAGAGGAAATAGAATTATAGTGAATATGGACTCATTCTATTAGTTTGGATGCAAACTAAGTTTTACTATAAGAATTCTTGTTTTGGACATTAGTACGATGTAATAATATTACAACCTATACTAATTTTAAATAGTTTGACTTTCATATAATTTCAAGTTATACTAAGCTATATTGGAAAAATTGATTACTTATGTATAGTATTAGGATACTTTGAGCCTTTGAGTGTTCTTGAAAATTGAATGAGCTTCAACTATATCAATGAATAATTTAGTAATAATTCAAAACTCAAGATATTGGTTGATTTGGCTCAAACACCTCCCTAGATAGTAGGAGTCCATCTTCAAACAATGCCATTCCAACGATATTGCTTCTATCTTAACCCTATAAGTATAAGGAGGACAAAAATGTCCTATCAATGACTTTTAATGTTTTTTTAAAATAGAAGAATGTATTTATCCAATCAATGGATAATTGCATATATGGTGATAGGCTCATCGGTTGACGGTTTCAAGGAAAAACATCATGATTAACCCTTAAACATCGACACTGACTCTTTCTATCTAATGGATGATAGAGAATCCTTTTAGTAGGACAAAAGTGAAACTATTCATCCTCAAAATTTTGTTGGAAAAAGGAAAAAAAGAATACAATAGTTTGATTTCCAATGAGTATTTTCAGGATTTTTTAAGTAGATGATGTCACTAGGTTCCAAAAGAGATGATTTCCACAGTCACTGGTTCATCCTTTAACCCCTAAAGGACCAAATGGTGTTTTTTTGGCAACATGGCGACTTGGGGCAGCTCACTACAAATGGAATTTTTATTTTTTTTCTTTGAAATTTTCACACAAGATGTGCCCGAGGAGTAGCTTTAAGACCCAAAAAATTTCATAACTTTTGAATACATGGTTAAAAAGTTATTGTATGATATGTTGTTTTCATTGCTTGGCGGGCAACCCAGGCAGCAAAACAAACTTCCTAAAAAATCACTTTTTTTTAAAATAAAAATTTGAAATTTATCTTCCTGATTTATATATACATGAAAAGTTTTGAATCATTTCATTTTGATTTATGAGATGAAAGTTATGAAGAGTTTTAGTTATGGATAGTTTGTGGGTAGTAATAGAATCTATACTCTAAAATAAACTTTGAAGACCTTTATTTAACTCAATTTTTAATATTTTTGGAAAAAAATAAAAATTTGAGGTGTAGATTTTTTATTACAACATTACAACCATTGGGATTGGTATTTTTCAATTCCATAAATAAATTATTATCAATTTAGTATTTTGAATCATTCTTTACTTTTCTCAACTTACTATTTTTTTCCTATATGTTGTACAATTCTAAATGATCTGAAATTTTTCAAGCATGTAGCCAGCATGACTTGGAGAATGAATCCAAAGAGTTACAACCATTTTCGACATTTTTTCATAATGATCTGACCTTGTGAAGTGCAGCTGCCCGGATTTTCGCAGGGCCCAAAAATGGCTTTTTGTCACTTGGAATGCTAATATCTTGCAATCCAAACGGTGGAAATTTCTGAAATTTTTTTCACATCTTCCCAAACCACCATACTACAAGATCCTACGTTTACATTTGTCCAAAAACGTATTTTTTTCTAAAATTTGGTACTTGTATTAGAGATGACAATTTTGGAGCGTTTTTGGTGAAAACATAGTCAAATACCTTTAGGGGTTAAGGGTTAATCTTGCAATATGGTTACAACAAAGTTATGTCCATATTAGCAATTACACATAGTTCCCACTGACCAATTCATTGCCTCAATTTTAGTTAAATTTTGTTGACAATTGACAAAGTATTCCCAAATTCCCTTATTATTAAAAAATTTGAGAGTGCATAAAAATACTACAAATTATCAAGCTACAAACTATATGTGTATCCGAAATCAACCCTAGCCTCTCATTGAACCCTAGGCCCTTATCCTAAACCCTAAAATGCTGATATTGGAAATTAGACAGACAACACTTTCAGGCAAATTGCAAAGTTTTGTTTATGACGGCAAGATTCTCCAGGTAGAAACTTTCTGAATTTAACAATGAAAATCTGTATTTTACCAGGAAATCTAACAAATGTTTGGATGAATCACTTACATGAGGAAAATTGAAGTTGTGTGCATATTTTCAACTATTGCATATGTATTTTTTAGATAAAAAATTTAATACCCTGAAGACAGTAACCCAAGTCCCCGGAAAAATTAATGAAGTACCCGCTTCAACAAAGAAAATTTTGCAATTTTCTTTAAATTATAAATTCCCCGACCAGTATACGATGTACGCACGTATTATTAAAGCCTGGAATTTACTTACTGGCACCCTTCTTTGGTGCCAAATTTTTTCAATTATTGATACCATGCGGGTACCCAACTCTGGAAAATTCCAACTTATCTGATACCCAGGCTACTTGCAATAAAAAAAGATTGATATAAGTATGCCCGCACAACTCTGGTAGGAACTCCGTAATTGAACTCAAAGTAAATTTCAGAATTCAAGCTATTTTCGATGCAAAGAGATCAGATCCAGATGTTTTACATTTCCCACTTCTACAACAAAGATCTGCCAGTCAACTTCGCAGCCTTTAGTGATCTTGCCCTCGGACAGAAAAAACAACAACTTGGGAAGGCAATAGATGAGCAAAAACAAGGGGTTCTTAAACAACGCTCTCTTCATTGCTCTCGAAATTGGTAATTCTGACCATCATAGATGCACAAGAGTCTGTCTGCACATGTTGCGAGTAGGCAGGATACTACCGACTAAGCCCTACACACAAGTGCTCTAATGGTTAGCAAAGGAAAGCCACTCCTTCCAAACCAAACAGACTCTCCCACTTCCAACTGATATTGTTTGAATGCCAGAGCAATTGTGAGCATTGTTCACTAGCGGTTGATGCCATGGTCGACTGCTCTCAGATCCTGCTCGAGGAAACATATTTCGCCACACATTAGTTAGACTTGCTTTTGAGCCTCATCCTCCATGTAACTAGGGCCAGTCTGTTGTATGAGGCACAGGGATGAACTAATGCACCGGAATATGGGAGGATGTCCAAGTCCAAGCAAGCAGATAGCACCAAATGCAAGAAAAATTGTGTGGAGTAACCTGTCAATTCTGACCTAAGAAGATGGGATGAAATTAGCCTCCCTTCTCTGACAAAGGAGATAGACCTGCATCTACCTCCACGAACCACAAATTATGGTTCCGGAAGCGTTTGATCTTCTGATCGAAACCGACCACATAGTTGTTATGCACTATGACGTGCTGGTTGGCTGTCTCTTTACGCCAGGTCTGATTTTTGAAGTATAATCCTCCAGAGGGAAATGCCACTTGAGGCAATAAATAAACGTCAACCTGCGGGAAACAGATGTTGAGGGGCTTGATTTAACCAAACAAAAGGGTGTGTTACACTAAGTTAACATTAACTCAACATGATGACTTTTTAAATCTAATGGAGGGCGTCTTTCGTGATTCAGCAATCCAAGTCTAAAGCTGCAGAAACTGAACATCAGGGTAAATTATGTTCGGATGTATACCTGGCCTGCTGTATGGTTGAGAGCCCAATTAAATGCCGGTTGATCATTTGCCTTCTGACTAGGTGACCATTGCCGCTCCTCAAGCTCTTTGATCCACGCACGCATCAGTAGCTTCGCACCTTCCGTAGGCCTTAGGAAAAGCATGCAACTGCAGATGTAGGTGCGTCCTTTCTTCCCAGGTGGTGGTAAAGCATGTGAATGGTCCTGGGGTTTTAACTGCTCATTGCCAACAGTTACAATAGAAATAAGTTAAGACACCATACAAAAGCAGTCGATTAAAGATACTAATAGAATTTGGTTTCTTAGCCAGTTCCAGAAAAGTGCGAGGTGTAGATGTGAAGAACGGAATCCATCTTCAAGTTTCACCTATTCACCATTCAAATGCTTGAAGGGGAGTGACGAGATAAGTACCACTGCCATGTCATCTGTGATATAAACATCGTGTTTATTCTTGAAATAGCTGAAAGGATCAGCGAGCCACACCATATCCACATCATTATACAGGACGCTATACCCGAGGTTCAAAAGCTCCAGCAGGTGTTGGGGCCTGCGTGAAGTTAAATTGAAAAAGCCCTGGTAGGCAAAATTAAGTCACGTCTTAGGGAAAGAAAAGCAAACGCAATAAGAAAACGACAAACACCGAATAGGGTTATCTTGACAAGTGGTTTTGCAAGGTTGTAAACACACACACACACACACACACACACAAGAATGACCAGGATGCAACGAGTATGCTCAAACCTGAAACCACACATACCTGCTCACCTGAGAGCCAAAGCGAAGACTCGGCGTAGACGAATTCAGAGCGGGTGGTATGAGAACAGCATGGCCTGGCCATCTTGAGTTCACAAATTCCAGCGTTGCATAATCTTCGGCAATAATGAGTGCTGCATGTTGACGATTTTGTTTCGCAAGGCTAATGAGCCAATTGTTGAGAAACTCGAGATACGAGTGGCTCACGGTGCAGACAATGAGCACGCCATCACTAGTCGCCACTGCCTGCGAGCAAACCATAAAAACTGCTCACATCTTTAACTTAGGTCTTGTGCTTGCAATTCAGTGTGTGCGCACCTCACACATCACAATATATGCATGTTTTAACGAAAAAATGGCATGAACATGGATAAGGACAAATTTATGCACTCGTAAACCTTCACAATGTCCAACGATGTAAACCGATATCATCAAATTAAGAAGAAGAGATTCATTCCTAAATCCTCACAATTTGCAAAGACAGGCTAAACCGACATCATCGAAACCATGAAGAAGAGATTCATTCCTAAACCCTCACAATTTGCAAAGACAGATGCTAAACCGACATCATTGAAACCATGAAGAAGAGATTCATTCCTAAACCCTCACAATGTACAAAGATAGAGGGTAAGCCGATATCATCAAACCTCATGAAGAAGAGATTCATTCCAAAAGCCCTCATAACGTGCAAAGACGGAGTGTAATTTGAAGAAGACCAACATCCAAAAGACCAAGAAGAAAAGCGTCCTGTTCATGCTGGCTCTCACCTGTGCAGCCTGGCGCAACGTGTAGCGCTTCCAGTGGCTTTGAAACAAGAGTAAGTTGGCCGTCCTCGGGATTCGTGGAACAGAGTGCGCAGTGGTTGTCGCCGCCTCGAGATCGTTTTTGGAGCGGCTCACGATTGGGATCAAGACGCCCAGCGACAGCAGCACCACGAGAAGGATCAAGAGAACGCGCCCACTCACAACCCCCACGGATAGACGCTGCGTCGACGCGGGTTTGAGCGAAGACGACAAGCGTGCTATTGCCGTCGCGGCTACATCATGGCCGTCTTGCGCGTGCGCCCCTCCACCTACTGCCGACCGCACCATTCTCATCCCTCCCTCTCCAATTCTTCTCCAATTCTCAAGCAACCCGCCCTAAAACCCTTTGCGTTTCACCATGCTCACCCTACATAAAACACGCAAATTGACGCACTTCCCAAATGCAAAAGATTAATACAATCGTAACAGTAACGCCGACATTGTGATCGGAGTATGTCACTCATTCCACCAGCAACAATCTTCACAGGAGGTCCCACAGCAGAGTCCCAGCATCCCAAGGTGGTTGGCCTTTTCGATCGAAAATGTAGCTGATGTGTACATGTAGATCAGCTAATGTACATGACAAGAACACATAGACGACCCTTCTTCGTCTTCGCTCTTTCGGCTCTAATTTCACCTGCTTCAGTGAAGTTTGAGCTTTTGGAGCTTTGCTCAGTTTTCGTCGTGAAATGTGTGCAGTGCAATGCTAGTACAAAGTGACCCTTATTGTTCTGGGTGGAAGAGATGACAGTGTCCGTCAGATGCAGCTCAGTGTCGTTGCTTCGGAGCATTGCCTGAGAGTGCAAGGTTAGTTCTAAGAGCGCAATAAGGTTGATGAGTGATGAGCCAGGGTACTTCAAGTGGGTGAGGGATCCATCATGCCGAAATCAACAGAACGCTATCCCAGCCGAATTTTGTGTGACCATACCTTTGGCTTCTTTCTCCGGCAATGCATATGTGAGGAACATTCTTCGTCTTCCTTGGTCACGCTGTTTCTGCATCCACTACGGTCATCTCACTCATCTATTATTGTCACATTCTCTTGTCACATTCTCTGCGCAATTTCTACCGTGGACCTACTCAAAACCCCTAGAAGGTGATCCTATTGTGAAGCTCTAACTGCACCTCTTTTCAATGTTTTTGAAACTTGATATGTGCCTCATTCACACTCCACAACTTAGAAGCCCAAAACCTTCAATTCTTCAAAAGTGATGGTTTTACAGTGGAATGCTTGGGCACCACAGTGGAACTTGACCACAACAACACCTTTGGACTTGATTTGAGTCTCCGCTGGCCGTACCATTTCTCATGCTTGCTGGCATGCCGATCATAATTTCTTTCGGCAAGGACAACAAGTGGAGGAAGATATTACAGTATAACGTACTCTTGGACATGATACAGAGGGAGGCAGATGGAAGTGCCAGTCTTGAAAACCTTGGATGTGATTGCTGAAGGAACAGGTTCAGGTGATTATCTTTGGTCATTAACTCTGTAAGGATGGGCCAGGCGGAGGATTGACCCCCTCATTGCCCCCCCAGCCAAGGGTAAATGTAAAATTTGTCCCCTATTTTGTGCCATGTAAATTTTGTATTTCTTCACCTCTTCTTGCTCTTTTAGGGTCGCTGATTGCAAATATAGACTCAGAATATGTAAACTTCATCATGGGTGTCAAATAAAAAATTTCAGTGTTTTTTCTAGGGGTAAAATACAGGGCAATAAGGGGGTCAATCCTCCTTGGTTGTAAGGACATCATCCTTATTGGTAAAATGTGAATCATTTACTTAAAAAAAATCAATGGAAGTCAAACTATTTTGCAAGCCCTCCTCTTTTTGCACAATATTCCAAGAATGAATATTTGTACTTTTGTCTTATATGGAAGGATTCTTCATTGTCCTCCATGAGATACTTAGTGTGTAGCAATGTAAAGGTCGCTAATTCATTTCCTATCACTTAAGCAATCTAGCGTATCTACACTATGGATATGACAAGGGGGAATTTTTTCCCATGTGGAGAAATAGGTTTTAGAAGGATTTCATATTTCTAACATTTTTTTCCTCAATAACAAAATCACCATGAATTGTTTTGTGAAGATTTCATTCAACCTATTATTGGTATCTAGGTCACCCTATTTCCAACCATAGGCTAGTTACAAAATTGACAATGCTTCAATGTTGGTGATAATTGTGGCTTTCAATATACATTTTGTGATCGTTCTATACTTTTAGTATACACCTCTTGAACATTTATGCTACTCCTACTTTGCATGAGTTATTACCTATACTACAATTGATCGAAAATACAGTAGCATAATCTGCAAAAATAGGTGGTTGATTTAAAATGGATTGGCTACTTTACAAGGTTAATTCCTAAACATATAGAGTCTTCTCTAGAATTGACGATTTGTAAAATAATATTATAAAGTGTTATTTGGAAGAATATTTTGGAATTGGCATACAAATAAAAGTTTTAGATTGTGAGTTTTAGATTCCATCTATATGGTTAGGTTTACTAATGCTATCACCAATATTTTTTATAAAAAATTTGAAAAAAAATTCAAACTTCCTTCAAAATTTGATTACAAGAAAATTAAAAATTAAAAATTAAAAATAATAAAATTAAAAAATTAAAAAAATTATATATATATATATATATATATATATATTATTGTTTTTTGAGTAAAATTTGTTGGAATGAATTTGAAATGAGGTTCTCTTGACATGGTGGTTTTTTGAGATTTATGTGTTCTTAAAATCTATAACCCCATTTTTGCAAATCTAGTTTTGAACTAGAGTCAATGCAATTTTGGCTTGGTCAAGCACTTGACATACTTGCACATTTGTAATTTTAGAAAAATATGTACTCTAGTAACACCAAATCCAACCTTTAAAATAGAACAACAACTTGATAATATATCTCCACAAATTAAAATGACTTTCATCCAAACAATAATGAGGACGAAACTTGAGTTTCAATCTGTTCATCGAAGCGCTTTGGGTTTAACCATTGAAGGACCAAACAAGGATTCATCATTTTCAAAAGGCCAGTCAATTTGGTTGATCACATCGTGAAGAATATTATTTGGGTGGAACCTCATTTTACTTCATTAGAGTCAATGAATCATGGTTGAAAAATGAAGAAAGTCTAATAAGAAGATAGCCTCCATATGATGTGAAAATTGTTAGAAAATAATATGAAACCCAATTGGGGCCTAGTCTTATTTCATTTTGTGGAACAAAACTTTTCAATTGGTTGCTTGTGTAGGTTTGGATATAATCATACAATAGTACTTTGAAACTATAATAATTGTTGAGTGTTAGAAGTTGGTGAGTTGAAGAAGAGGCAACTAATTTTTGTGGAAATATGTGCCTCTGAGAACAAGAAGCAAATAATCACATGTAACTTCAATTCTAGTGCACAATGTGCACACTGAGGCATAAATGTGGACAATAGCAATTAAAGCAAAATTACAACTACTTTGAAAATATGATGATGCATATTGAAGAAATGGACTAGGTAATGTAAAAGTAAAGCCTTCTTGTGAGAAATAACTTGTTGAAACATGGGAGTGGTGAGGGATGTTATTTCTCATAATGAACCTTTGCATTCACATTACTAGACATAACCTCAATGTTTGATGGTTGGATCAACTATGCTTAATTATTGGATCAATGGTCAACCAACATGCTCAATTGAGGGTCTGAAAGGACATTGTAACTCTAAATGCACCCCCAAATTATGGAAAAGAATATGCATCTCCTCATGCAATGAAAGACTTCCATCTCTCTTGAAATGGGCTCATTTAGACCTATGGATTATAGGGCAATATATATAGATACTATTAGATAGATTTAGAGCATCATAAAGGATGATCACTTCTTTATTGCTACAAAGTTATAGTGTTTTAGGATTTATTAAATATAAATGATCCCTTACTTATCTAAAATGTATGATGCATTCAAGGTTTTTAAAATATTAATAAAGGTATTAAAAATGAAATTTTCATTTTGGATTTTTTAGCCTAATGCACATTGTGCAAACTTTTTTAAACTAAAGATGATATACAAAAGACCCCAAATCCATTATATCAAAGTGGAAAGAGAAGGCTATAATCCCCCCCCCCTCAAAAGGGAGTGATAGTAAATGTTGTTGTTATGTACGTTATATTTATTATGTGACTAATAGCAATTATATCCCCCTATATATCTTGAATTTTGTTTTCTTCAAAGTACATGTGCTAAGTGCAATTCCAAACCATCAAAGTGCAAAAAATCCAAATTGTATATTAAATGTGATAATAATTCTTAAATTAGTCACTTGAAAATTTTTATAGTACTAAAAAAGATTCCAAAGTGTAAAAATCATAATTTTATTAGTGTTTTGATAGGACATTTGGTATTTACAAAGTAAATTATAAACAAAGTGGTATTTGATGATTGCAAAAAACATATGTCCTATATTCTACCACTTTCCTCCAAAAAGTTTGTTTCTATGGCAATAATTTTTGTTTTATAACTCCAAACATTTTGACATTCATAACAATGGAATCTAGAATTATCTTATACAATTATCCATATACCCAAGAGGCTCAACTATTTGACTATTCATATGAATCCTCTAATCAAATGTCTCGTTTTTCATTTTGGATGTTTTAGAACTATTTTTAGCCCCTCAAATGCAAATCTAGAATCTAGATTTGGAATTTGAGGTCATTGAGTAGGATTACACATTGGCAAAGAACTTTAAAAAAAAAAAGCATAAATCTAGTCAATGTGCTCAAAGTGCACTTGCTTTGTGTCAACATATAGATCAATGAATTGTTTCCTTTTCAAACAAAGCTAATTTCAAATTAGGAGTCCCTTCAAGCTAGGAAAATGACTAACTTCTACCCCCTAAACTATAAGCAATGGGTACCCCTCAATTTCACCTTGTCTAAAACCACCATCATCACTATATGTACATCTCCAAAATCAAGATGTTTATACCGTTGCTAAAAAATTATTTTAGAGAAAGTTTGCCTCTTCATAGCTTTTGCACATGGTATCCAAATGTTGCATTTTTTCGTGCATTGGAACTTCTTTTTACTTGTCAACAAGGAAATATGAAACTTTGACTAATATAATATTAGAAAAAATACACAATGGATGATTGCAAGAAAGACTAGTACTATTTTGCATCACACTTGAAGTGGTTGAGTTGTCATTGGCTATAACTTTTGAAGATGGAAGCCAATGTACTTGAAATTTTTTGAGAAGATTACTAACTTGACAATAATTGGAAAAATTATTTTTCAGAAATTTTCAAAAATCATTTTCTATTTCAATTTAGCTAATTTGTCACACTTTGTGGTTTAGGGGTTCCTAGTACTAGGGAATATCCAGAATTAATGATCTAGAGCTAAAATTTCTAAGGTCTGTACCTGCACTAGGAAGGCATGCATCTACCCAAGGGTGCTTAAAAAAACATTATTTTATGTCCTCTACATGTGTGCTAATAGGACTCCCTTGCATGCATACTTTTGAACATTGAAGATGGTTTGGAGATCATTCTTTTGGTGAAATCTCTTCACCATGAAGTCTTTCCAAATGGCCAATTTTTCATTTCTTTGTAAAATGTTTTACCTATTTTTTACAAATTAAAATGTCAAAGTATCTATTTTCTTGAGATTTTGCATTTTTCTAGTTCTCCTACTTAGAGAATTTTTCTATGCTTTTCCTTCCTAGGGTACCTTCTTCTTAAGGGATTATACATTAAACATATTTTTTTACATTTTTTTACATTTTTTTTCTAATTATAAAGTACTCCCCCCCCAAAGGAGTACTATCGAAAACGCTACAAAAACAACACAGTGTTTCTTGCAACGACTCCAATAGCAAAAAATGGCAGTTTTAGGGGTATCCACTCCTATATTTCTAAACTTGCAAGAGATCTCTCTAAACTTGTTCAACTCGTAAAGGACCGGGGATGTTTGAACATAGTTCTTGGTTTCTTGACTAGCTCTTGTAACAAGCATAATTCATCATGCTTGTATAAAAATTTTGATGATCACCACTACTGAAATGAAAGAAGACTTCTATGTGTCTTTCTTATGGAAAAAAATTGACAAAATTGCACAATTTTCTTGAAAATGTCATTGTTGACAAGATTGATGAAAGATGTTCAATTGGACAATACTTTGCACATAGGCTAAAATTGGAATGTTGAAATTAGAATTCTCAAAAGTGATCCAAAAACTTTGATTTGTTTCCCACATATACATATCATTATGATTTTGATGTGAATTTTTTTCAAATCATTTTGAGGTATTGAAAAGAAGATATGAAGATGTGAAGGGATGACCCAAAGCACCTTCTCTATTCTCAAAAAGGTCACTAAAAATTGCACACTATATCATTTCTTGATCAGATTGCACCAACGGATTCAATGGAAAAAATCATCTAGGATTTGTCTTTGTTGTCCATGTATTGTTAGTGAGGTTCATATTTCAAATTTTCTACAAATGCAATTGCAAAAGCCACGTAGTGGCCTTATGTACTTAAGCAATTCAATCTTGCTTCAATTTTTGTGCTCACTTTTGATTTGCAATTGCTTGAGTCATTCAAAAATTGTTGGATGGAGAGTGGAGGTTCACGATGCAATAAGTTCGTCATGGATGGCCAAAAGCAAACTAAAGTGCGGCAAAATGATATTATTTCCCCAAGGGATTAAATGTATGTGCAAAGGACAATTGGAATTTGGGTAGCTAGGTTATGATGAAGTAAATAATGAATGGATGTTTTTGAAAACTTGATACAAAATGTAAGCATTCATTCCCTTTGAGGGGATGTAAAAAACTTTTGATAAGATGTCTAGAAAAAAAGATGTATACATTCATCCCCTTCAAGGAGATGTAAAAAACTTAAGATAGGATGTTTGGAGCAAAAATGATGTTGCTTAAGAAAATACAAGAAATTTAGGTAGTTTTGGCATCTTTTACTAAATTTGTCGTTTACTTTTGAAATTTGGCATGTATGTAACTAACATGATGTAGTAACAATATGCATTTTTTTAAAACAACTATTAGAACATAAAATTCATTCCAAGAGGAGTCAAAACTCCACTTACTTTGGTGGGCAAGTTCGGAGAAAACTTCTATATCTAACTACAAATACTCTTATCTTAAAATCTACATTTTCAAAATTCTTGGAATTTTTTGTATACATTAAAATTTTTATACTGTAATTTTCCACCACCTTGGTTTCAAAAAGAAAATTTCCTCATAGCACAAGAAATCATTGAAAAATGACTAGTGTATTGCTAGTTCCTCCTAGAGTATTTTAGGATGATAAGGTAGCCCCTTGATTTGCTTCTAAAATTTTACATGAGTGTTCATAATAAGATGTAGTACAATACTTGATGTTATACAAGCACAATTGGGTATAATGCAAAAATTTTACTCCAAGAGGGCTTGAACTCTTGAAGGTTGTTGTCCTTGCTTTTTGAGAATTTTTTTTCTTCACTTCAAACATTATAATTTTCCAATCTATGTGATAAAATGGGCTGAAATTTCATAGTAGCTAGTCCACTACAAATGACTATGTACAATTGAAGTTCAAAAAAAAAATTTACATTCAATTTTTGGCCAATGCACCAAAAAATGACAGTTTTGATCATTTCTAGCTCTTGAGAAACATCCCCAATCCTTTAGGGGTTAAAATTTTTTATATTGCTCTAAAGAAGTACAAACATAAAGCATTTAAAAAAAATTAAAATCCCCATAATTTTTAAACCTACATGTATCATATATGTATAATTTTTGAATTTTTTTTTCATATCTAAATTTTTGGGATTTACTCCAGTACTTTGAATGCTCTACTACAATTCTATAGTCTATATAGTTCTAATGTTCTATACCCAATGCCATACTTTATTCGAATTTTATTTATTTTTCTTTTCTTTTTTCCAATTGCTTTTCTTGCTTCAAACATTCAACCAAAAATTGATAAGTGTTTCTAGCAATGCCTTGGTTATGCCTAATGGATTTATTGCATTGTAAAGTAAGTAAGTATACCGCCTAATTCTAACCCCTATCTTATTGCAACCAACCCCATCTTCATTTAAGAACCTAGAGTTGTCATTCTTCTCTCATTCTAGTGGCACAAATCTCATAAGCTAAGACTGTCACTATCAACTACATTTCAATTCTAAAATAAAGAGGAGTTGTAGGTAGTAAGCAAATGCAATTAGGTGGGGATGCAATGAGGTGTCCTTATTGCCTTCTTCCAATTCCCCCTTCTCTTCGATGGCAAATTTGTGTGAAATTTCAAAGCCTGCCGAGAGTCCGCCTCTCCAGCCACGCAATCTGTCGCCGCGTTTCCAGCCTCTCTTTTGCAATGGCTTCATCGATCCACGCCTGATCCTCCAGACTCAGAAGCTCCAGCGCACACACCAACGTGGTCTTCAGTTGCTCCAAATTCTCTTCTAGATGCTGCAGCTGCTTGATCTGCTCTCGCCTCGTCTCGCTCAGTTCCATCTGCACCAAAACTTCCACGTCTTCATCGATATCATCAGCGCTGTCAACGTCTAGATCTCCCTCACGGCGTGACTCTGAATCCTGAATTGCACGCTCCTGGTGCCCGTCCTGGTGTTTCTCAATCAAAGAATAACGCAAGCATGACAAGCAGAAGACCTCGCCGTGGAAAGAGGTGATGGGTTCGAAGGTGGGGTGAGAGAGCAGATGGTGCATGACCAAAACGTCGACGATGACTCCAGGAACACTGGTAATCGAGAACCTGTGGAATTCGTTTCTTCATCCATGCCGCAAGAACTGATGGATTCAATGTGAAACCTGAATATGTGAACAGATAAAAAGTAATTAATTTAAAGTCAATTTCGTTAAAATGGCATGGGTAATACTCCATGGAAATGGTGCTATTCCACGATTTAAATGGTGCCGTGAACCATCAAGAAAGCAAGGAACTGACATTGTTTAGTTAAGAAAAAAGTAGCCTTTGGTCTATTGCGAAGCACTTGGAACAGAAAAGACAATTTAATTTTACTTTGAATCTAGATAGCACAAGTACTTCTGCCGGACCTCCACACCATGTCGGAGGCCCAGAATGTGTATTGGGTGCAAAGAAGTGAAGAAAATTTTGGGGGAAGGAATTTCGGGACCAGAATAATATTCAGTACCGCACTTAGTTCCACATATCTAGAAAACCAGAAGAGGAAAGGAATGAAATACCTCAGAGAGATCTGTGGGTACGGTAGTAATGAAAGTGGTGGCCGGAATGGCGGCAATGGGGCTTAAATAGGGCAAAGTGGCGTTCAAGTCTCGGTAGTAGAATATAATTATGCCTCGTCTAGATGAACAAGCTAGCTAGTAGAAGGTATTTTCTTGTGAGACCAAAATAATTGTGAAAAGTTCACACGTGTACCAAATATTTGACCGAATTGCCTTCAAGCCTCGATTGCAAGTTACCAACTGCAATCAAAAAATTAATGTCAAAGATAGTCTCGATCATAAGCTGGGATTCATTTGGAAGCCAAATTGCAATCTATGGAGGCGGTAACTAATCATCTCCAGCATCTTCCAATCTTGCTTGGTTTTGGCTTATCGCACGAGCTTAGATTCCTTAGTTGCTAGCTAGGTTTGAGGTGCTGTAGATCGATCGTAGCTTGTATGTTCAATGTCAATTCTATTAAATTGATAGTATTCCATAAGCCATTTTGACATATGTATTAGCTTGTTGTGCCATTAGACATTGAAAATTAATATGCTCATCATTGCACACCGCTAAGATAGGATTTCCAACCCATCTCTGTAAATCATTTAATTTCCCTTCTTTCTTGAGGGTCCACCATGCTCAGCAATTTATCAAAATTGTCATTGAATTGATGTTAAGTAGAAGTTGTAGATATATTTCGAGAAATTGGCACTTTTTCAAACACTGAACTAGAACATCAGATCTACGTCAGTCCCTAGTTTTAGAGCTTTGTGCACACAAATATTGTCGCGCCCCTTAGTGACACTTACCACCTTAGTCTACCTTCCAATGCTTTCCAAACACTTAACACTTTAGTGACATCAAGGGTCACGCTCTCCTAACATTGTACATGCCACGCACATCCAATGTTAGTCTCCCATTCCAACTCTTTGTGCTAAGTCCTAGTCACCGGGACTACTAGCACACACACACACACATCATGAAACCGAGGCATGTTACTTAGTAACATGGGGCGGAACTTTCATCTTATTGTGTAAGGACCCATGGTGGCACTACTCACCATGGTCATAACCGCCCTTGAATGTCATCCCAACTCCATACTAGGTTCCTTGTGTATTTGTTACTTTCCACTTTGTCACTAATCGGGACTTACCATTCAGGACACCTCACCATAGCCTACCAGAAGTGGAACTCCACCCAACTGGTGTCACGAGACACCCACAAGTGTCCCATGGTGCCTTGAAGTGGTGGTGACCCCACACCACCAACCTTGAGTCACCGGGACTCACCAAGGCTCCAAGAGGGAATGAGGAGGGAGACCAACCCCTCCTATAGTACTCTCTATGGGATTCGGCAGACCCCCCTCTTGTATGTCAAAGGGAATTCCCAAAACCACTTTGGTTTTGGAAGATCACCCCATTTCTCCCGATTCGCCCTACTTTGGGACTTCCGAACTTCCACCTGGCATAACTTTGCGATCCGGGCTCCAAATCTCACATGCGAGCTCACTTTCGACATCTACTCGACGAGTAGATGCCGATGGACTACTCACTTGCCCCATTTGAACAAGTCCTTGCAAAGTTATCGCCCTCCAAAGATTCGGGTCCATCGGGAGAGGCGTCACGCCTTCACCATGACGCTTCTCTTCTCCATAACTTGAGGCTCCTACCTTAGAACCTCTTAATGCTTGTCAATCTAGCATCCTTGTGTTCTTATCTTTCCAAGGATATGCTACATGACATACTTCATGGAGGGATTCCTCATGAACCCCTCTCTCCTAGCCCTTAAGTGTCCTAGCGCCACCGGGACACCCCCACCTTTGAACGCCCATAACTTTTGACTCACACGTCCAAATCACGCGTTCTTTGGACGTCTTAGAAGCGTCTCCTCGAGACCTTTCCAAGCATGTATCACACACTACCAAATTCGTCTGGATCAGAGCGCTAACATGCTCTGATCGCTCGAGACTCCTAGTCCCCTTCACCTCATGCAAGGCTTGGGGAGTCACCCCCAATGTCCCCCTTGCTCTCCAAGGTCACACGGGCACGCCTTGTGATGAGGATCGTTACAAATATCGTATATTAAAAGCTTTGAATATTAGCCATTTAAACTCATATTTGTGACTGTTTGTACCATTGATCATGTGTGTTTGGGAATTTTTAAACCTCTATCTTTGCATTTGAAGGCATTGCCTAGTCTATCCTTCAAATTTGTTCATATGTTTGTAGAGGACTGTAGCAAGCAACTCCATTTGATCAGGTCTCACAAATTAATTATGCAAGTTGGTTTGGTCACTATGTGTGGGTGCAACAGTCGTAGCATGGCTAGTCTAGGCAATTAGGAATTGAAGGCCTCGAAACTTTCAATTGTCAAGGATGGGTGATCTTAAGGACGTAGTACTCTTTGTAGCTTCTGAAGTTCTAATTCAGAAGAAATTTACACTCTACATATTATGGATGAAGGTATACAAGGAGACATGAAAATTTTGCATCCATTTCAAGATTTATTGCAAATATCGAATGACAAGCATACTTTTTCTTCTGTCTGTAGCTATAATATATCATGCTATCTTACAAATTTGGAATTGCTTAGTGGCATGTCTTAATTGTGGCAAAGCCAACATAGACTTTGATCAACTACTATAGAATTGCACCTCTGCCATCTTCTAGCGGCAGCTTTGAGGTCCACAATTGGAGTCTTAACTACGCCATTGGTGAAGGAGCCCTTGTGATCACAAATGATATTAAGAGGTTAACAAGGGTGTTTTAAGAGTTTTCCATAGGGATATGAAACGGAGTTTACCATCTCGATTGAACCATGACGACCTTCTAAGTGGTAAACTCTGATCCATTTCAATCTTCAATCCATGGTAAATTCTTAAAACTCTCTCGTGGTTTACCTTTATACTGGTATGATAATGCTCAGCTATAACTTACAAGACATTTTGAATATAATTCAGTGAGCTTGCAGATCGCATATCGATCCACGTCTATCTGCTAGTAAATCCACGAAGCGAGGTTTGATAAGATTCCCATCCAAGCCTTTGTTCGCTTTTGACCTCACCAACATTCTAAACCCAATTGTAGCAAGCAAGGCAATAGTACTTAGAATGATTGACAATCTCCCAGTCATCTGAGTTAAGAATCCAAATCATAGTGAACAAACTTAGATATACACAAGAGTTGAACAATCAGTTTCCAGTCACTTAGAGCATGCAAATAATTATAGATAATAGGCAAAACAAACAAACTTTTGAACACAAGAGCTGCACAACATCAATTAAATAGAATCAATATGTAAATATATATGGTAATTGAATTGAAGCAGGATTCATGCCATAACTAAGATCGAGTCTGATATATAGAGCCATGAGAATCTAGCTAGTTTGTTTATTAATTAACCAACTTGATTGACTAAGTACTTGACATGAAGTGCACGGAGAAGGATAGTCGGCAATGAATGTGTGGCAAAGGTAGCAAGCAGCGTTGCAGGTTTTGCCCACCCAAGTCACTTTTCAGTTTTCATTGTGATAGTTCTTCTCCTTGCTGCCCGATGACAAGCAAGCCATTGCCATGCTTGTTAGCCAACTAATTAATGATATGACAAGCAAGCCATCTCCATGCCTACTAGCCAGCTAATTAACGACATGACAAGCAAGTTGTCACCATGCCTGCTAGCCAGCTAATTAATGACAGAGATGAAACAAATACTTTTCTTTTTGGAAAAAAGTAGCAAGCCCATTGCTTGAACCGAAAAAGTATAGTTTAAGCCTAAGTACCCATATAGAGTCAGAGATAGGCGAATGAAAACGTATAGAAGAGAAGATGTTTTAGCATCATTAGGTTGTGAAAAGTCCTTTATCAGGTTCTCATTCAGGAGGCCATGGAACAAGTTGAGAACCCAAAGTTGATCTCTTACGTGCAGTGCATAGCTAGCCAGTTTCAACGTACAACAGACAGATGTACTGTAGAGTCGGGGAAATTCGCTTCAAGATGTCTAGATGAGAGACATCTTGAATCGGAGACATGTACGAGTGCACGGTCAAGTATACTATAGTAGGGTCCCCGATTCTACATTCTACCCAACACGTACAATGAGCTAGCTATCCCCTCCTTGATTGTCGTGATGAACTTTCCAGCACCCTGGAATTCTGGTTCCTTTTTCTCTCTCTCTTTCTCTTTGTGCAGAGAAGGAGCAGTGAAGGAGTTTTTTTTCTATTTAACTTAGTTGTGGTGGCTACAGAGATAGAGTGCACCCAAGTGGAAGCGAGGCCGTCAACGTAGACCTGTATTTCAAGGTGGAGCCTACTACTTTGCAATAGCTTCGATCATTGCATTCTCTCTTTCCGATCCCACTCATTGCAAATGCTCTTTAGCTCTAAAAAAAAGCCCGCCTTGGAAGTTGGAAGTTGCCACTATCTAGTGCATACATGGCGACTCTTTCGTTTGTTCACTGGAGGAGGTTTTTGATGAGTAGCTAGTTAGAGAGATTAGAGGACATCTAAGGGTTGCATGCAGTTGCGTGTTTCTGAAGTTGTGGAGCGAGTTCGAGTTCAGTTTCTATTTTTTTCAAAACTATTCTTTCCTGTCGATCTCTTGTGGCTTGGGTTCATCAGCAATTTCATTTTCTGCCTTGCTCATGGACATACAGTGTCAGCAAACTAGAAATTGGCCGAGCATTGCAAAACCGCAAGCAGTGCTGGAAGTCTGGAACCGAGTGAGCCGTCCTAGACTTCCCTTTACACATCGGTTTTCGAAGTGAAGTTGCGTTGGCATTGCTGAGATTTTGAGAGCTTCTCGCGTTGTTTGTAGTTAAGTTTTCGATTGGAGACATATTGATTGTTTGTAGCGAGTGTGGTTTTAGCTTAGAGTTACACTAGCTCGCCTCTTGAGAGAGCTCATGATGAAACTGGTTATAGAAGACTCTCTGCTTCTAGAAATGGTTAAGGATTTGGGGAGTATGTAATATTCTGTGAGTAATGGACTTATGGGTGACTAAGACGTACGATTGTACCGGAACCTACATTGTGGAATATCCCATTTAATTTTGTGTTTCGTTCACTTTGCTAAGTAATAGGCAGGGATAAATCTTGAGTTCTGTAGCCATCATGAAGCTTAGTGTTAATTCAACCTAAGGTAACTAGGCAACGGAATGATCCGTTCCACGACAAGTTTGGTCTCAAAAGTGAATTAAAGCAATTATTTAATCATTCTGGTTATTTGGAAATTCTAAAGCAAGAACCAACTTCATTGGTTTTGGAAAGAGCTAGACAATTTGAAATGTCGTTTGACAATAGAAGGTCTTATATTTCCCAACGATGCTAGTGCAGAGACACCTTTTATACAAGTAGGGTACTTTAATTTCCTTCCCTCTGTTAAGATGAACATTTTCAACTCGAAGTCTCAAACTCAGTGATGGGTCAGGATTTGTAACATCTCCTCTCTTATAAGGGGGAAGTCGGACCATAGTCAAGGATTGGAATGCATTTTTTCATATGAAATAGAGGATTTCATTAAGTTGTGCGTATTTCTCGATCTGACATCATAAGTGTAGGGGATTTCTAAAAATGGAATTCCCCTATCTCACTTCAATATTTAATATCGATCCCTCTGTGCATAACTTGCTTGTGACACTAGTAGAGTGACCTGAAGTAAGACCCTTTGACTATAGCAAGCAATGCAAGACAAAGCTCCCAAGAATAACATCATGGTCCCGTAGTCTACGTAGAGCTAATCGCCACTAGAACAATTGATTAGCTTCTCTGATCTGCTACAATGAGTTTTTTTTCATATTTTCATCTCCTTGCATGTTGTGAATGCAGAGGACGACAATCACCTTGTTGGTTAGGTCCACACATAGGGACGATCAAGTGCTGCTCAGAGGATACCGTTATCACCCTAGTGAAATTCATAGCTCTGGTACGTTCTCTTGCTCTCTGCTACAATCGAGTAGGTGTCCCCAATCGCACCTTGTAGATACACATGTTCAGTAACCATAAGAATGCAAGAAAAATTGCAAGGTTTCACCTGATTGGAGAAAAAATTATTGTTGATGCAAGTGCAAGCGAAGAGGCAAGAGAAACTTCGCTCTCGCAATGGACAATCAAGCAGAGCAGAGCCAACGTGCACCTCCCATGATGCCGCCACCACCATCGCCACCGTCCCCTGCACTTCCTGAGGACAGTAGCAGCGAGATCATCTTGTAGACGCCTTCCGATGACTGCTTCTCCAACACTCCCCACACTGACTTGCTTTCGCTTTGGCTATCCAACTACACAGCACTACCCCAACCAGAAGTTGAAGAAGAGCCCCTCGTAGATGTCTCTACTTTGCTGAACTTCAACCTCGAGTCCTTGTTTCCAGACCTCGTGGATTGGAATACAACTAGCGTCGCCATCATGCAAGTCCCCGCTGTTACTCAGCCATTGTGCGTGCAGTTGCACGCCACGGCGGTGGGCGGGGTGGATGATCTGTCAGAACTGGCACTCAGAATCCAGTCTCCCAAACCTTCCATCTCGCCAATGGCACAAGGGATCTAGTCCCCTAACGCTTCCATCTTAACACTAGCTCTCGGGATCCAGTTTCTTGAAGCTTCCGTCTTACCACTAGCACCAGGGAAACAATACCCCCAAGCCTCCGTCTTGCCACTGGCTCCCAGGATACAGCCCCCTCAAGCTTCCTTCGGGATAGAGACCCCACAAGCTTCCCTCTCACCACGGGCACATGGGATACAATTCCCTCAGGCCTCCATCTCGCCCCCGATCTCACCACTGGCACCCGGGATCCAATCAACTCCAACTTCTTTCTCGTCATTGCCATCTATTCTTTGCACATCGCTAGTGGCACCTCTCTTGGGGAATTTCGTACCTAGTCCATCTCTCGTGCCAAAACATTGCAGTTGGAGCGTGTTTTCAAGCACACCAGTACTAGCCTGGCAACATCTTCTTCTTCCTCATTCGGCATCTTCAAGCGTGAGTTCTCCCTCTAGTCACCCTAGTCTCGAGACTCATGGCTTCTTTCCCTTTGCAAACACAGGGTATCAGTAGCAAGTGCTTGTTGCGCAAGCCTTGACGACATTGTCCACCCCAAATGCAAATGCAAACTCGAACTTCTCTACAAGAATTGTTCGTGCGAGTCGACCATTGTGGTTACAAGTGATGGCGCCGCATGGGAGCTGGTCCCCAAATCAACCATGGATCAACAATGGCAAGGACATGAAGCTTCTGATTCCACGACGTCCACAATTCTTACTCCCTCTTGTTGCTGCACTGATGCCTATGTCGCCCCCGTTGCTTGCCAACTTCGAAATCTCTGTGGGAAACATGCCGACCTAGAACGCTAGAGGGGATGTTCCTATTAAAGATCATTAGCGGGTTCAACCCGTTCAATCAGAACAGTCAAGTAAACCATCGCGGAAGAAATCAAAGCAATCAAAGCTCGAGGTACAAACTGACAATAAACTAATTTTCAAGTAGTATAGTAGAGAAGATAATAATGTTAAGTCAAGAGTATAGGCCTTTAATAGTATTATGCGATGAGGATTTCAATTAGTTCAAGGGTTGTGGCTCTTTACACTTACATTGCATGATTGTGTAGTTTCACTATCTTTGACACTCTCCTTGAAACTAAATAGTCTAAATCAACTATATTTATCCACCATCGTTGAATTTTGCATATAATACTATGTTGTTTTTTCTCATAGTTTTTGTGAGATAATGAGTATACATATTTCCCATGCTACAACATTCTAATTTGAGTTTGTTATTGAGTATTTGATCATGAGTGTAGTGGAATTACATTTTGGTGTGCTTTTAGATTTAGAATGAAACTTGAGATTTTCACTCAAAGCCAAGTATTGTACTTTGACTATCACAAAAAACTATGGTTGGAGAGTCTTGGTTTCTTTGAGATCTCTAAATAGTTGCCTTAACCATGCATATTGCTTCTTTCACTACTAAGGTAGTTTTATGTATAATGCTTTAGTTATTAATAATGTTGTAGCAGTTTGTAAGTTTCTTGCTTGCCCAACTTATGATCCCATTTGCAAGTAGAAATAAATAACTTGATATTGATTTTTTTCCAAACATGTCCCATGCCCAAACAGCATTAGAATAAGATGAAAGAGTTAACTTAAACAATGTTCCATCTCTTTTCATTGGTTAGGATGTCAAGGTGTTGGGTTCCTTTCACGTAGCGAAAAATCCTTTTAACAACAAATGAATCCAATGAATAGTCAATAGAATTCATAAGTGTTGAGAAACACACATTAGAATGTAACAAAGATTGCGTCTTGTACAAGTCATAGCAAACACTAAGCTATCAATAGTTTCTTTACAAGGAAAGGTACTTGAATGATTATTTGCATTGTCAATAGTAGAAAGAATATTTGGAGAAGGAAGATTCAAAACTTTTGTCCAATTTCCATAGGAGTGGCAATAGGTTTACACTTTATAATGTTCCATTTTAAATTGTTTCAATTTATCATCAATATATTGTGAGTGATGAATGAAAATAGTACTTAAGGCACACTTGCAAATTACTTGAAGTCGAAGGCTGTAATTAAAGCTAGTTTAATAAGTCACTTGGAATTTAGATTTCAACATATTTCTCACATCAATTCAATAAATTTTAAGATCATTGTGAAAATAAATAAATCATCAACATATAGTGCAACTAAAGCATTGAATACTTTTGAATTTTCTTGTAATACACATTACTATTCACATTACACCTTTCAAATTCAATCAAAAGTAGGTAAGAGCCAATTTTGTAATACCAAGTCCTAGTGGATTTTTTCAATCTATAAATTGATTTTAGAATTATTTAAATAAACTGAATATTCACCACCTTTCTTCAAAAATTCTTGAGGGTCATGCAAGTATATTTCTTATTCTAAATCACCATGTCAAAACACAATTATTATTAAATTTGTATGATGTCCAAGTTGTATTTTGTAGTAAGAGCCAACAATACTTTTATAGAAGATAGTCTTACCCTAGGAAAAAAGCTATCATTGTAATCAATGCAAGGGATTTGTGAATATTCCTTAGCAACAACTTGAGCTTTATACAAGATTTATACCTTTCAATGAACTCATCCACAAGATATTTCTTATGAAATACCTACTCAATCATTTTCAATTGCAACTTGTCCCTTGGAAAGAGTTGTTGTTTCTATGTTGCACTTTATATAAATGATTTACATTAACCTTGTAGCATTTCCCTAGTGATTTGCATTAGGCCCAATCATTGCTTCTTTAAATGTTTGTCATGAATCATATGTAAGTGCAACAACCATGACTTAAAGATTATATTATTGTTGTAATTTCCAAGTAGGTTTGCTAGTTTGCATGGATCACTAGAGTGTTGTCGTAGGACTCAAAGTTTGTGGGCTTTCTATATCTTTGTTGTGAGAATTGACATCATTAAATTATCAAATATAGTGATGGATGTTTTAGGTACATTATTGTCCAAATCTAATGTGGTTTTGAGTTAGAGAATTTGTAATAGTTTTATGTGTTTGAATGAGAGGTAATTGCAAGTTCTTAGGTTTCCAAAATATAAAATGCCTTGCATCCTCTTCATTAATTCATGATGAAGTTTGGATACCTTGCATTTGCAGTCATAACAAATATTGTAATTTGAGCAAATATAACATCACAATTCTTCAAATATAACATCGCAACTAATGTTAATTTTTATTATTATATTTTTGGTATGAGCGATAAGCTTTAGAAGTTTGACTATAGCCTATGAGTATACATGGTATGCTCTTAAAATCAAATTTTTGTCATTTTTCTATTTGCCTCTACATATAGGCATTAAATCCAAATATTTTTAGGTGAAACACCATTGGCTTTGTTACAGTCCGCAATTCTTTAGGTGTTTGATTGTGAACAATATTAGTTGGTAATCTATTTTGAATACATGCAAATGTAGCAATAGCTTCAATCTAGAAATGAATTTCAAGTCAAATTGAAGAATGGAATAAGCACTCTCAATTAGTATGCAATTCTTTCGCTTTGCTTCTTCATTTTGCTTTAGAGTATAAGTAATATTTGACTATTTGTTTGCCTTATTATACCTTTTTTTTTGACAATATTGATTAAATTCATTAGATGTATACTCACCACCACCATTACTTTGAAGCACTTAGAGACTATGATGGAGGATTTAGCAATGGCAACACATATCACCAAGTGAACAAATGAGTCTCAACAATTGCACATGGCAATAGCAAGGTACACATCCTTATTAAAAGTCTCAAGATTTGAATAATATATATTGAAGGAGATTGGTTTTCATTATTAATAATTTTGTTGTTTCAATTTGTAATTTGAACCATTTTACTAGAAGATATGGAATGTTTTTAGAGTGACACCTTTAACTCCTTTAGAACCAAAGGGTAGTCTAGATTCTAGATGTCTAAAATTATAAAACATAATTTAAAATAATAACTTTAATGATGAATCTCAAGAAATAGTTGTAAAATACGATCCATAGATCATATCCATATACTTAGATCAACTATTGTATTAACCAATATTTTTCAATAAAATTTGAAGCCATACATTTGAAATTCCTTCTATAATTAATTATAGATTGAATATTTGTGATTTTCACTATATTTTTTTCCTTTAAGCTCAAAATGTGAATTTCTAATTAATTGTAGTGATTTTATTTTACTTTTTTATTCAAATTATTTTTGAAGGATCATTTTTTGAATTGAAGAAGTTATTTTTTGAGGCCAAACCTACTAGTGCCTTTTAGATTATTGGGATGCATTTGATTGTAATTACCTTAAAATAAACTTGATCACATTCATGAAATTGATTACAGTGATAAATATTCATCACTGAGATAAAAAAAAATTTAGAAAAATAATAATGACTTTTATGATGATATATGGTTACATGAGATATATACAAGAGACAGTTTTCTATTGCATATGATATCAATGTCAATAAAACAATGGTGAATTCCAAGTTGAACTTGTTCTTATTACTTGTACATGAAGAATGAAGACAAGAAGAGATGACATTTTCATTAAATGAAATTTTTTACTACAAAGCAATCATACTTCCTTCATTCCCCCCACCCCCCTACTCACATGAAAGTGCATGACTTTTGTTTTGATTGTTGATGTTAGCAAAGTCATTACAAACTCTTGAAAACAACTTGAAAGTTCACCAACTTCACCAACACATGGAAGACCTAAAGAAACACAAATGGAGTACCTAGAGGCCTCAATAAGGGAGAAACACCCCAAACCAACAATGTACCCAGTTGTGATAATTCTAGACAAAATAGTCATTCTAAAACTGAAATTCAAGTAGACCATAGATAGCTTGTTGTTTGTTGACAAAAATAATAAGCTATCTATTGTCTACCTAGATTTACATTCTAGAATGACTACCATATTTATAGATTATTGCAATTGGGTACATTATTGGTTTTGGGTGCTTCTCCCTTATTTATAGTTGGGAGAGAGGGGAAGGAGGGATGGATATGGAATAGCCACTTAATTGGACTTCTGGGAATATAGAACACCCATATAATTGGCAGTCAAAACTGGGCGATGTCTTTCCGATGTCTAGATGAGCTCCGATTGTCTATTTATGTTGCTGAGTTGAGCATGTATAGGCTCAAGTATAGCTAGCCATAGAACTTGAATTTCTCACTTAGAAGGTTTCGATTCTAGTCATTTGTTCATCAGTATATTAATATCAATTTTATTAGTTGGTATCACTTTTTTTTTTTCATTTTAAGGAAGGAACTACTTGTTTCTTCAATACTCATGTGATACTTGATGATATCAATATGAAAAATAGGTGATACCTAGGCAAAATTTGGCTACCGGTCTTAAAATACAATAATAATCTAGCTATATTGATCCCCAAAATGAGAATTTCCTTTACATCTTTTGGCAGCTTTTGGTTGCAGACAAGTGGTGAAAATTTGTGTTTAAAAAAATATTGGTTTGTATCTTGTGGAGAGCTCTGTCTATCAAATTTTGTTGTCACTCGGGTTTAAGTCTTTGCAGTTCCCTGTTTCATTGGCTTGGCAAAAGGAGAGGTACTGTATATAGACTTTATTCACTCTACTAGTGTTGCATGTACCGTTGCCACAATCAAAATCAAAGTAAAAGTATTTTTTTTTTACTTTTTTATTCATAAAAACTTCAAAATTCTATAACTTTCACACCGTAAGTCCAAACATCATGAGACAAAGCACGTGCACCCCTCCTCGCTGAGGGCTTTCCAACGGTACCAAGAACTTGACCGGGGACACACGGTCCACAAGATCTCGACATAACAAAACAAAACAAACAGCCTAACTTAAAGTATGGATTCAATATTTTCACTGTGAGTTTCTAAAGTGTATGGGTTCAAACGGGAATCATAGCAGCAATTGATATGCATTGAAAGCATGGCTTTCGCCATCTCTTGGGTTTAGGTTTTAGCTTGAGGCTCTGATTTCCATTGATTCCTGGTCCCGCAGATATTCACTTCAGTTTATTTGCAAGGCTGTTTGCCATTTTGGTGGCTTTCATATTGTGGTGTACTGTCAAGTTTTGTCTGTCGGGGTTCTTGTACTGTACATGGAATGCTCTAATTAGGGCAAAATTCCTCGTGCATTGTGTACTTGTAGCCTGTAGTTTGTGGAAATTGTAATTGAAGTAGGGGATAATTGTATATTAATAGATTGATTGAAGAATGCTCGTCAAATTAGAGGTCTCCGAGTCAAAATTCTGATTGTCAAACTAAAATTTACAGAACTATCAAATGTCTCTCTTCATCGGTGTTAATGTTGTTTTGACAAAGGTGCTCGTCTTTACTGGGCAGTGGAATGGGCTAGTTCCACGCTATTTCATCTTCCGGATCTGAAAACATCGTTAATAATTCATGCAATTATTCTTATAATGTTCTGAAAGATGTGACTTGAGATCTCAGGTTTTTTTTATGGAATTTTATTAGTAACGATTACCTAGCAAGTTACGACAAACACTATGTCGGTACGATATAAAACGCTGTAAGTTATCCTCAATCATAATGTGAGGCTTTTGTATTGGTTGTAGACGTCAGTAGGCCTTCAAGCACACTTGAGGATTTCTGTATTGGTTGTTGACTGTCTTCTCACCTTTAGAGTATCTCAGAGATTTTTGGCGGGGATTCTCCGTTTTGCGCACCTCTGTTTCGACTTTGGAGTCTATGCTGAGCTCTTCCTGCTTCATTCGCTGTCTAACGTAGTTGTGGGAAGATTTGAGATTGTGGTAGAACCATCCATGACCAGCCATCCCAAAACTGGCTAAATTTCGCTCGGTTGCTACTTAATTTCTTCATGCCCTCAGTGTTAAATTCAAAAAAATCTTCCACAAGTGAACATTTGGCTAATTTCCCTGAACCTGTTCTGGAATCACTGTCCATGACCAGTCAGACCCCATCGTCAATATATAGATAATGGAAAATTCAACAGAGAGATGACTAATAAGTAATCATTAGTTTTTTGGTTTCCCAACATCTTCTAGCCATCACTGTTATGACACATGTGCTTTGTTTTGAGAGCCAAATTATTCTTTAGATGAGCAGTGATGGAAGAATCTATGTGTTGGGGATTGATGCAGGCCAACTTTTGGCTTCTAAAATTCGTAACAATTTGAGTTTGAGGAAAAAAATTATGAAAATTTCATAATGCCCATCATTTCTATCTCTCTACAGGGCAAAAAATTAACAATGCCTTCTACTACTCGAGATCATGCACAAAATGCCTAAGTGGCTGGTAATGGGTGGTTCTACTATAATATCTGAGCAGGAAAGGTTTAATTTCGTTCTTCGCGTCTTCTAAATTCTATTCCTAACGCTAGCACTGTTGCGGCGGTATGGTGAAGAAGGTGGAGTTAGCGCTGGGCTTCAATCTGCTTCACGGCGCCTGGTGTGCGCGTCCGCCATCCACGCGCTCGCTGGCATGGAAAACATCACGGTCAATGAAGTGGCAGGCCTGGGAATTGGTGCTCTCTTGCTGTCCGCTGCCCTCGCCACGCCAAAGGTCGGCGCCTTCATGGCCCGCGCGCAGCGCAGGTAGTATTCTTCCCATTCCCCCTTGGCCAGGACTCCCCTCCTCCTCGTGCTTTCTACTTCTCCCTGAAATCACAACCCTCACAGTAAATCTCGCTTTCGTCTTCTGACTTCCAATCTTGGTGAATGTTCTATGCGCCTTCCCGCGGAGTTAGTTTGGAACCTCGTGTTGGAGCCTCTCATTTGGCTTGGAGGTTCGTAACCTAATTTCGGATGTGGCTACGTGTTGGTTGTGATTGATTGCAGGTAGTTGAAATTGTGTATGGAGTGTGGTAGCGTGACGAGAATTCCTTGTGGGAGGTGCCAGGCTAATGGGACTTTGAGCGAGAGTGTATTTGGAAGCGGTAAACCGGTAGTCTGTCCTGCTTGTAGAGGCAAAGGGAATTTTCCATGTCCTTGTTTCGGGAATAAATCTAGTTCTTCTTCTTCCTCCTCCTCGTTGGGATGGTGTGGCGTTGGAATTTGGCCAGTGAAGATTTCGTGCTCAGTGTATTCGTAGAGGCGAGTGAGTGGTCGTCTTTCTTGCAATTTGTGCAGTCCTCTGCTATGGTCATGAGGTAAGTAGTTATCCTACAGTGCGCTGTTAGTATATGCAATGCTACTGCATTGGTATGTTGGATTGCGTGCAAAGAGATATGTTCTTATTGCTCATTAGATTTCTACATGATGGATTTCTACATTAGATGGTAATCAACCTGCAGGAAGCGTAGTTTTACAGCGACAATGTACCTGCAAAAAGCCATCGCTTGGTGATCTTCAGCTCCCAATCATTATTCACGACAGCCCCTCTGGATCGGTTTCTCCCTTTATGATCGATGTATGCCAGCGAAGGTCCGCGATTAATCCCACTTAACAAACTACCTACATGGGAAGTCTGCATAAGACCGGGTCTCAGAAGGTCCAACTCAGAATTCTGCTTCGCTTACTATGCACCCAAAAATCCATTTAATGTTTTTGGAGAAAGCAAAGTGGGTTCAGGGCTTGTGACAGTTGGTTAACGAATGATCTTTCAGACATGAATCTCAGGTTTTAAGTTAGGGTAAGAAGTGTTGTGTAATTAGGAAGTGCACACACAGAGCTTTGTGCAGCCCAATAGTGATAGTAGTTGAGGATTAGTAGCAAAATCTGCGATGGATGTAGGATTAGTGGCAAAAGCTGTGATGGATGTAGTTGACATGACATCATAATGTACTGTATAGATCATAAAATTTGCAGTGAAGTTCTAGCCGTAGTCCTCTTAACCGCAGGACGTTAAATCCTCCAATCGAACTGGGCCCTGCAGGGTAATTTTGTGGGTTATCCGGGGGTAAAAGTAAAAAATGCTCCCTAGTTTGAGCCGTGTCTGAGGTATGTTCCAGACCTCTCCTGGCTAATTTGGGGTCTCTCTTTGCAGATATGAATTCAGAATTTGCAAAAAAAATAATGTGCAAAAAATAAAAAATTTGTGTGTTTTCCCGAAGGTAAATCTACCCCAATAGGGCCCAATTTGAATGGAGGATTTAATGTCCTCCCTCTTAACCCTTCATCACCTAAGGCCTTTTCAGGTTCAAAAACATCATTGCTTTTGAAGTGTTATACATCTAAATGTCATTGAGTTATAGAGATCTCGACTATACAATCTTGTAGTGTATGTTGAGAAAGGATGTTGAAATTTTCTTAGAAACACATTTGGAGGTGAAATTTGATTCCTAAACCTATTCAAATGAAAAAACTTTACACTATAAAGTGATTCCAAGCCAACATACAAACACATTGTTGGAAAAAGAATTAATTTAATCGACTCATTGTGTCTGCAAAATGGCTTTGAAATGTCAAAAGCAAGAAAAGTTGCAAAAAAACACATCAAAGGTTGAACCTCCTACTAAAAATAATGCTTCTTAGTCATTCATCACTTTTTGGATTGGTATGAAATTTAAGTCACAAAAACAAGAATAATATGCAAAACTTTTCCAAATTTTTGTTGGAAACAAATACTACATAAAGAAGAAACAAGACGTCGGAGTTTATTGTATTCCAAAAATGTTGGGACTTCAAATTGCTCCCGAACATTCAAAACATTTTCGATCGACATGAAGATTCTACTAGAAAACTAGACTTCAAGGGGAACATAATCCAACAAATTTTCTTGAAAACAAACATTGGATGAATGAGATACAAGCCCCTACAGTTGCAGCCATCAAATACACTTTGGTGAACTCAAATAGAACCAATGAACTTTGATTGGCTTCCAAAAAATCAGTACATCTTGTATTGATCTGAAATTTTTACCACAAACAAGAAGAGAGCACAAATTTGTGAACGATTAATTAATGATGATGATAAAGTAAACCAACCTATGATAGGTAGAATAATTGGTTTGCCTTATTGGCTTTGTGGAAAAATTTTCAGTTTTTTTTTATAGAAAGACAAATGTGAGAAATGGGGAGAACAATTGAATTTTTTTTATAATAAATGAATTTGTTATGAATTTTTGAAGTGTGATGCCTAATTGGCCTTAAAGAGTCTCTAGGCTACCCTCCAAATAGCAAAAAGTGTATTCATAATGGTCATCTTACTCACCTAAAGCAATCACAATATTTCCTAACATGGCTACCACCATTACATGAAGGAATAAAAAGTCACTTCTTGTAATGAAATTTACACGAAAAAGGTAGAAGTGCCTATTGTAGTCTTTGATAAACCTTCGTATGAACTTTGTCTATAAATTTTGATTGGAAATACAAATTACGAATAGATTTTTGGAACAAAAATTCAATTTGATTTAACACATTTTACTAGATTATCAAGTTTTGAAAAAAAATTTACAATGCTTAACCCCTCATTGCCCAAGGGGATGAAAAGTGTCTTCACATTGTCCGGCAGTCAAATTCAAAGTGCAGTTACTTTTGCATCCGATGTTTGAACTCAATAAAACTTATTGTAAAAGTTGTGCATATCAATCTCATTTCACTGGTAAAATTTTCAAATCAATACAAGTTGTACTAAGTTTTTAAGAGCCCTTTGAAGTTCACAGGTTCAATTTGAGTTCACCACATTGCATTTTGATGGTTGCAACTTCGGGGGCTTTTAACTTTTTCATAAAATGTTTTTTTTCAATAAATTTTTATTTGTTACCTTAAGGTCTAGTTATTCTGGTAAAATTTTCATGTCAATCCAAGTTGTTTTGAATGTTTGGGAGCAATTCAAAATTCAAAATCCAAACATTGTTGCATAACAGTGAACTTCCGCGGCTTATAACTTCTTTACATGTGGTCTGTTTTCAATCATTTTTATTGGAAAAGTTTTATATACTAGTCTAGTTTGTGTGGTGAAAATTTCATATCAATCCAAGAGGTAATGAGTGACTAAGAAGCATTTTAGTAGAAGGAGATTCAACCATAGATGTGATTTTTTGCTACTTTTTTCACCGTTTTTTGACATTTCAAAACAATTTTGTAGACACAATGAGTCACTTGAATTATATTTTTTTCACCAAAGTGTTTGTCTTTCTAGTAGTTTTAGAAATCAAATTTCACCTCCAAATGTGTTTCTAGGAAAATTTCAGCATCTTTTTTCAGCACTAAAACATTATTTATAATCATTCAATCTATATGGTCAAATGACCCCAAATTTGTTTCACACCATCTAAGGTAAAACAACCCATTACAAACCTTTTATCCATTGCCGACTCCTAAGAATGACCCCATTACGGTTATTTTTTAGTTATTGAGATTTGGGCCATATTCAATGTCTTAGCTAATTGGAATGGAGTAATTAGTGACCGCAATAGGAACTTTCAGTTTTTTAGTGTTACTTCATTGTAGGAAGTGCCTTTTCAGGTCTTTTGTGTTAGAAAATATTGTGACTGCAATAGGTGAGTAAGATGAGTGTTATGGATTAGTTTTTGTTGGTTTGGGGTAGTCTACATACTCTTTTCAATTGTGATGGGCTAAACACTTCAGAAATTCATAAAAAGTTCACATTTTGTCAAAAAAATATAGTTTCAAATGCTCTTGCCATTTCTATCACTTGACTTTCTCTGGAAAAAAAAGTAGAAAATTTCAGATATATCAAGAGGGCAAACCCCCCATTTAGTTCGTAATGAGCTATTTTACTTTATAACATGCACACTATAAGATTGTACGGTTGAGATTTTCATACTTCCTTGAAATTTAGTCTTTTAGCACCTGAAAAGCAAGGATGCTTTTACACATGTTTGGACTTTAGGCAATGAGGGGTTAAATGATGTTTGAAGTGTTGTTATGAAACCATTAGTGCAATTGACATAAGTATGAGGAGTTGAGTTCTTTCATGTCCTAATTTGCATATCCCACATGTATTGTTTTACCTCCTACTTCCCTACTTCTATAAAGCACATACCTTCTTGCAATTT
Organism: Straminergon stramineum; assembly: GCA_963920665.1. Classification (NCBI taxonomy): domain Eukaryota; kingdom Viridiplantae; phylum Streptophyta; class Bryopsida; order Hypnales; family Calliergonaceae; genus Straminergon; species Straminergon stramineum. Next base: position 5,303,269 of record OY987264.1, read on the forward strand.
ACTTAACTTGAAGTGGCTTACAAAGATGAATGTTGTACATATAGACACAATAACTTACTAATTGAATTAAAAAATTGTAGTGAGTAAAAAATTTGATGTTGTATATATTTTTTTCAAGGTTAATTAATTATTTGGCAAGGAGGTGTCAAACCCACTACATCCCTATGGTAATGAAAATTTCTATTGATCAACTTCAATTTTGTAGGTGGATACATTTGGGCCAAATCCTCTTCTACTATAGACTAAGAGGTTTGATAGGGGTTTTAAAATGTTAGCTATGATCCTTTTTGAGTAGTGCTATATTTGAAAATATGAGAAAATGTCATTCAAGTGATGGGAGTTGAGCAGTTTGATGGAAAGTAGGGCAACACAAATAATTTCAATTCAAAACTGCTATATTGGGTTTGTAATGGTAGGCATTTTTATTGATTTTTAAATAACAAGTTCTATACTACTCCCTCCGTCCCAAAATGATCTTCCTATTGGACAAAGTATTCTTGATTAAGGAAGAAAATACAATTTTTTCAAAATTGTTTCCCCTAGCAAGTAGGGTTTGGTACACTCCTAGTGTCCTAGAAATTTTGAGTTTTGGAACCCTTGTCAAAGTGGAGTTTTGGAGTTTTGAAAAGTGAAATTTTTGGAGCATTTTCAAGGAGCACCATTGGGCACATAATTGTAGAGTGTGAGGTCATTGTTTTGTATGCACTTAGTATAAGCCCAGCCCATGTGTGGACCTCTATACCATCTCCCAAAGCTTCATCTCCTTCAATTAGGAAACACTCAAAGAAATGCAAAAAATAAAGACAAAGAGTGTTGATTGACATCTTTCAGTCATTTAATTTGTGTTTTGATTGATGATTGCATAGATGGAAGGGAATCTATTGCTCAAAGTTGTTTTGTTAGTCCCAAGTAACAATCAAAACTTGAAGTTGACCAATTCTCAAGTCATAAAGTGCAATAGGAAGATAATTTTGAGACAAAAACTTAAAGCCAACAAGAAGATCATTTTGGGACGGAGGGAGTATATTTATACGATCAATATTTGAATTTTTTATAAAAATGACTTCAATTTTTTCTTATTAAAAAAGTGTATACTCAAGCTTCTATGCACCTAAGCTTGTACTCCTATATTCTCTTCCTAGCATTGTTGACCTTGTATATATGTGGGCAGAAGTGACTTTAGTATTCTAATAGCCTTAATTAGTTGAATTGGAAAATAAATTCAATTTCATAAGAAAATGAGTCTTATCATCATTTAGCTTCAAGATCAAAGCACCCTCCAAATACATTACATAATGTTTTGTTAAGATTTTTCAATGAACATTAATCCTAAAAGTCACAAGTGGAGTATGAATATTTTTAAGAGTTAACTTTTGAAGCCACACAAAACAAATCTAAATATGTTGAAAGAACGATTTTTTGTCTATTCTTAAAAGATATGACTAGCTTGTTCAATTAATGTTCAATTAATGTTGCATGATTCTTGTGCAAGATTTTGGAATAGTTCCCTTCTCAACCAAGAACTTTTAGGGAATTAGGATTAAATGGATGTAGTGAACTTTTCAAAGCATTAATGAATAAGTGAGCATTTAGGGTTTGAAATCCATGATTAGGAATTTTCAAATTGTTCATTTTCATTTTCATTTATTAATTTATTTTATTTTTTATACTTCATTTATTTTATTTTATACAAGGTTTAATTTATTTTATGAGAGAAAAATAACAAAGTGAAACCATGTTGTTTGAGTATTTTTGCCACAAGAGCATTCCGTTCACCCTATCAAAATCACGGCATTGATGACTGATGGACCGATCCTCTGATCCTGACACGCACTCAACTTCTTCAGTTCGTTATCCAATCCTGACCCCCACTGTAAAAGTTCCCTTCAGGGAGAGAAATATCTGGACTTCCAGGACAGTCTCTACGATTCTCTAGAAGCCAACCATCCGACCATGAAGGTCGAGGCACACAAAAGCTGCTGCCCACCGCTTGCAAGAGTCGCTACTGTAGTTTTAGGGGCGCACTTAACTTAAAAACTACAAACATCAAATCCAATCGAAAGCTGCAAAATCATCTAGACACCCAGTTGGTGTGATCCTCCAGTCTCTCTTATCTTCTCAAATCCCATCCAATGGGCGTCAACTGAGGACGGAAATCGATGTTCACAAACGAAAAGAGTGATAAGCTGACGTTCTCAGAAGATTTGATTGTGCATGTCTAGTAGTAGAAGAGAGTGAGAGCTCTGATCCATTTTCGTTCTTTAATCTAAGCTGAGTACTCCCCGAGTTTTCGATTCTTGGCTTAAGTAGAATCTATCTGTTTGTGAATGTGTCAGTGGTGTTTTGCTATTGAGAGAGATTCTAGAGATGGCGTTGTTGCAGCGATATTCCTGTTGTAGTACTACTACGTCACTTGCGAGTCCCGTTATATTCAATGTGCGGCCTCAACAGTCTGTTTTGCAATTGCAGCGAGCTCAAAAATGGAAGCTTCGATTCTCAGTCTGTCGAGCTTCTTCTGGAAAGGGAGCCAACGTTGCTCTTCCGCAGGAGGAGGTGGGCCAACAGGTTAGTGTGGTGATCGACTTCATTTGGGGGGGATTTCTGTAGTATTTTGTTTCGAAGTTATTGGAATTTCATTGGAGTTTCATCGATGAACTTCTTTTTTGGTTCTGAAAAGTATTGTTGTGTATTGTTTAATTCTGGAACGGTTTGTATGAGAATTATGCTTGGAGTCTCAATGGTCAGCTTCTTTTTGCTGTTAGGGATGAAGAGTGTTGTTGTGTATCAAGTGTTAGAGATAGGGGTTGCGATATTGGACTTTGTTCGTTGGAAGAAGTCTCATAGTCATTTGACCTCAAGAGCCGTCTGAATTTTTGTTATTAATTATTGCGCAACACTTGGAGATTATCGCATGATGACGGATATACTAAGACCACTTTCTGTTGAAAATTCTGTATCGTTTCTTTCTAAAATATGCTTAGTGTGACTCTTTCATGCTCAGCGTCTTTTTTCTGGGAATGAGTACGTAGCCTGAAATGTTTATCAATGGTTCGTCGTTTTCTTCTATTGTCTTGACGAAGTCTCAGTGTCTTAATTAATTTACGTTCCTGCAGTTTTTCAAGGACGATTCGACTGGCGTTGTCTGCTATCACGACGAGAACGGTGATGTTACTTGCGAGGGTTGGGACGAAGGCCCTCACTTCCAGCCCGACCCCCAGGTGTCCACTCTGAGGTCAGCATAAAGCATTCCCAACTTTCTGCATTTTTAATTTTGTATTAGGTAACTCAAACTTGGAGCCTAGTGAAAAAAACCCCATGTTGAGTTGCGCAAACTAATGGGAGAAAGCTCACGTACTTGTCCACAACTAAGTTCCAAATTTGAGTTATTTAGCATAATCTCATTGAGGATGCTGCAATCTTGGGTAAACTGATGGGGAATTCAGAAGATCCTGAAAAACTGAGTGTCATAATAGCAACTGGAAAGAAAGGATCGAGTGGTTATGACTTAGAACCTTTTTCTTGAATGGCTGTCTACTAGTAGAATGTAAGGCATTGTAAGGGTTATCAAAGTCTGTAATTTCAGCCATGTGATTAAGTTGCTTGTTTTTGAGTCCGACCCTACCACAACCTCATCTCATAGTTCTGTCCGCCTTGTAACCCCAATTTCATTACATTGGCATGATTCAGATCACCAATATTGTGACAATCAATTGCTGAAAGCTCGGAAATTTAGGACTCGTGTAGATTCCCACGAATGTCACAAACATTTGCCAATAGTCCCACGTCGCCTCCATTCGCAATGTTACAAACTTTTGCCATTCTAGAGCACAATTCTTGAGCTCTGATACCCTTATTGAGATATGTAGCTTCGATAGCTATGGAAGGCTATTTTTTGTTTTACTTAGTCCTTGGGGAATCAATACTTGTCTTCGCAAGTTTTGGAGTTGTAAATGATTTGTATTCCTTACGATTTGAATTCCCCGCCGCAGGCGCCGAAGGTTCACTCCCAGGAGACCCGTGCAAGGCAGGAGTGACCATGACGTTGTCAAATTCGAGAATGTTCACGGCAGAATGGGCGAATCCCTAATCGAAGTCGCAAACGAGAGTCTGGAGTGCTCAGAGCTCTAGAATCCATGATTTGGTGCAGCTCTGCTTCATGGCAATTACTGTCTACGCTGAAGACTCAAGATAGGTCCCAATGCAATGCTGAATAATCCAAAACTAGCACATACTTAGTTGTCTGAGCTCCAATTCAAGGCATACAAAATTGTTAGCCCATGAAAATGGGGTAGCTTGCTGATCTCTACTTGCTTCAGGTTTTGAGTCTGTCAACTGCAGAATATCCTAACTCTAAGCGGTTACTGTGGGGATTCGGGGAATATCTTGACTTGCTTAAGAATGCTAGGAAGATCCCAAGATGATGTGAAGCTTTGGCTGTAGACACATTCTGATTACAGTGGTAATCCCTGTGTAGCCGGATTTTTTCTGACACCCGTGGGTGGTATCTATACTATTGAAAGAGTAACTTGGTCCCAGTTGTGTATTGCCTTCACCCTACGGATGGGCTGTTACTCATTTTTTATTTACGGATCAGTCGAATCTGACGCCTGTATACCGTTATGACCCAGTGCCGTTGCAAATTGGCATTTTCAGTGTAGAATCGAAAATTTGATTCTACCAAAGTTATTTGGGTACCTAATTTTCCATATAAAACCCATACATGTCGTGCAAGAGCATTCAAGGCCTGTTACTTGAGCAGATTATTATGCACCATGCGATATGTAAACCCTAAATAGATCAAGAGTCATGGTGGCGAATGAATTGGGAAGTGCCATGTGTGCTCTGATATAGAATATCACACTTCGTCGGATCTTGGCTTCAAGCAGATGGAGATTCATAGTCGAATGTCAGGCATGCCCCAGAACCTTCTCTCAATAACATCCTCTAAGGTATTCTTGTACTTGTTCTACCATAATACTCCCTACTTAGTTTTACGCTTCACAATTCAACATCCACTTAGACCTGCAGATAAGTTTGTACACTTGAATCTCATTAGTTGGAAATCATCTAAATTAGATTCGTTATTAATGGATCTCATTAGCGCATTGCAAGAACAATTAAAGGTTTCATCCTCCTCTCAACCATGAACACTCTGCCACATCAGCTTCACGAGCTTGCATTGACATCAGGCCTTGTTAAAGACACGAGACTCTGTGATCACAAAAGACACTAAGAAGAAAAAGAAAAAGTCCGTTGCAATTGGTTCTCACTTATGTCTCCGAAGCACTTGCAGTGGGAGAGACGACCATGACACTCATCTCAGACCATAATTCGTCAAACTGGTTTCTCAAAATAGTCGACCAAGACAGAAAGAGCAGAAGTTATGCGGCTGCGCTTGGTACGCGTTGAAATAGTAATCTGAAGATACATCCTCCGTTGGCAACAGCATGAATTTCTCTCTCCGTTGCAACTGGGAGGGGGCTTTCCAATAGCCAGCCCTCTGAGTTACACATACCTGACCCAGGCAAGTGCACACGAGCAAAATTGGCATTTTCGTCGAACTGGTCTCTCATATCCTTGGCCACTTCCTCAACATCAGATTGTAGGAATACCTGCTCAAAACACCAAGTATTAGCGGATGACTACTCTCCACTTAACATTTCTTTAGCATTTGTGAGAATTCACCCTTCTCCAGTGTTGATGGCAACCATAAAACGAAGACTCAAAAGTTTGAGATTCACGGTAAAGAGTATGCACGGTGCTCAGTGAGTCTTCTTTCTAAAGTTTCTGGTATCTCCCACCGCAGATGAACTCAAGATTGTGCACAACATGAATCTAGATTCCTTTTCCAAAGGTGTTCACCCCGCTCCTCAAGAATGATATGCAATCAGGCACACAAAACACAAACAAAACATTTCCAAAAAGTAAAATCTTGTTACCTGACCGCCGATTGGAAGACGCTTTTCCAGAGCCTCAACTAAAGACTTCTGTACTATTCGTCTCTTCCGGTGCTTCTGCTTAAAATGTGGGTCTGGGCACTGCATATCAAGCAAGAAGATGACGAAATACGTGACTCCCACAGCTCATGCATACTGGCGTGTCTGCTCAAGTAAATAAAAAAAACTGTACGATAATTTGCATGTGAGCGATACTAATACTAACTACGTCACATTTCAGACATCATGCCTACCACTGGATGTTAAAGGCAAAGGAATGTGGCCAACTGTTTCAGAATAGCTTACCAATATTGAAACAAGCCTAAGTGGACCGGGGTATTTCAACAGTATTGCATCCAGAGCAAGTGTTGCATTTGCTACCATGAAATGGCTGCAACCACGAGAAAGAAAAAATTGTATATCAACAAAGAGAACTCACAATGGTTATTTGGACTTCTGCCCTAACAAACTTGTAACTATACTCTTCTATCTACTTAGTGTGGGCTCCGAAGCAAGGTGCGCGCTCTACCTGTCATTAAATCATAGGAGAGTGAATAGTATCATCATCAACCCATTAGATTCTAAATAGGTGGATGCAAAATGATTCGTGCAGAAAACAAATAACTCAAAATGAAGTGTGCTACCCTAGATAAGAGTGAAGTTGCTGCACTCCATCCAATAGAAATAGTGAAGGATATCAGTAATCATCAGACTCTTCAGACATCATCTGATCTCATCCATCGACCAAAAAAACGTCCAAAAGGGACAGATTAAGTTGACGAAACTCACATGTTCGTAAGGCAAAGTTCCTCAGCCCATAATGTTGAACGCTGCAACAACTGCAGGACAGTAATTAAAAGAGTAAGAAACAATATCTCAACTTAAAACGGAACTAATAGCTCAGGAATCTCGGGATCTGAAGTAAGGCTTGTCACAAACTGCTATATACATTGAAAACCCAAATCTGCTCTGCTAGTCTCTTGCACAAACCTTGTCGCGAATGTCTATGCCCAAAAAATTGCAAGATCCTACGCTCCTTTTGGCCAAGACCATTAACAGTCTACCACTTCCTGCAAGGAAGTCAGCAGATTTAGTAATACAAGGTAGAATTTCAATCATCTATAAGGTGTTAGCCATAAGTACACTTCCTTCATCGCCCAAGCACATCACCATGGAAAGAGAGTAAAATATCCTACCAGTGTTTTAAATCTCGTGTAAATTACAAAAAAATCCTGTAGAAAACCAAGGGTAGCACTTACATACCACAGCCGATATCCACATGAAGTGGTAACAATGGGTCTGCAAATTCATTCTCCCATGCTGGAGGAACAGTAGGAGCCTGTGAATATGGCCAAAGTTTTAAAATCATTCAAAGTCACAAAAAAAACTTTCCCTCTTCAAGCAAAAAACAGTCGATAGTTTCATATTCAAGGATAAGGAGCAGTTATATAGCAGAGCATGCAATGGAAGAAATACTCGAAACAATGTTGTTATTCACTAGAAATCCCACACACATGTGCCAAATCCACTCAGTCACCTATGTCAGAAAAATGCACTGTGCAATGCAAAAAATTAGTCAGGAGGATTCGATACAGACCGTAAGAGAAGCCTTGTTAGGATTCACATGCTGGCGTACCCTCACCCCTCCGACCTGCTTAACACAAAACGGGTACATTGAGTAGAATTTGAATCGGACAACGCACCGTAAATTCTAGAGTAGAGGCGGCATGGCACCTTTGAGAACAGTGTCAACTACATTTGTTTGGAGCGAATTTAGGTCAATCAAAGCAAGTCAATCAAAACTAAAGTTCTAAAATACTCACATATGAAGTCAATGACTCATAGGCTTCCAAAGCTCTCAGTTGTTCAGATTCATTACACCTTTGCAAACAAGGATTCCATTTTATGCCCATTCAAAGGATTCTCTCCAATGTTATGACTCAAATTGCAACCATAAAGAATTGAAAAAACTTGAAGTATCACCAGAGTCGCTGATAAGGACGCATCAACCTCAAAAAGAAGAAAGGGGACGATTTCAGATGTCGCAATACGTGGGAAGACACAGACCTGGCTTGAACTTAGCTCAAGCTCTGCATACTCCTTCTCCACTAACTGCATAGCGCGCACATCGGCACTGCATTGCACACGAAAGCGTGGAGCCGGAAATTGGTGCAAGTGCAGGGAAGGCAACAGGCCCCGACTTGCTGCACTGCCCAACCACACTGTCCTCATCATTGCAACTAGAGCTCCGCCTTCTTGCAAGACTAACTTCGACGAAACCAACCCAACAAATTCACCAAACACCCATCCTCTAGACCAGCAGCAAATTCTGCAAATCGAAACAAAATGCGGAGAAATTGGGTAACGAACTGAAACGAAATCCTCCGAATGTAACGTGGATTGAATACAGAATGCTGGACAAAATGAGCGAAATGCCTGGTCGTTACCTGGGTAATATCCGGTCCATACCCGGACCTTAAACCCTAAACCCTGGTTAAAATTCTTGGATTTTGGCCTGCCCGATTCCTTTCGAAGCTCTGTTGTGTAAACTTAGCGGTGTTTTGTGTAGGAGCTTGTGCCAGGTTCGAAAGCTGAGCAACATCAGTCATGGCCGTCTTCACCTTCATCGTTAGGGAATCTGGAGGCTCATGGACCGCCAAGCAGCACGGTGGCGAAGCTGACCTTGAGGCGAGCTCTGCTTCCACCTGGGAGCTCCAGAGGAAGCTCACCAACTTGGCCCTCACCTCCGCGGGCTCCGGCGCTGTCTCCTCCTCTTTCTCCTTGATCACGCCTACCTCCGCTGTTGCCCAGGTAAATGAAATTTTCGTTCAAATGATCAGCATTCTCTTAGGGTTTCGGCTCCTGGGTTGTGTTGCTTGGGAGTCGTCGATATCAGATCAAGTCACAACAACTTGTATCTCCCACGTTGTTCGGCATGGACTCTCCCTTCCATTCCTTAGAAGAATGACCCAAAATGCTTCGAATCAAACTTTAGGGTTCGAACGTTCGGTGACGTATTCCTTTCATTTTGACACCTTATGACTTTGGAAGTCGCTGTCATTTCCTCTTTGACGGCGTAAGGAGCAATCATTGGCTCAAGCGAGATAATCTCACGAGAAATCGAAATCTGAAATCGAAATCTTTTAGGGTTTCGCTTTGTATGCCCATAATGCATGACTTGCTTTGGGAATCCGAGGTTAGAATAGATCAACTCGTAACTATGCGTCTCTCCTCTGCACTATTCGGCGTGGACTCTCCCGTCTTTTCCTTGGAATGACAATGAATCCGTTGCTAAAATTCTAATTTCAGGGTTTGCGCTTTCGGTAACGTATTTCATGAACTTTGACATCTTATGCAGCACGCTTTAAATCTTTCGAAGTCTATGTCATTGTGACTCTTTAAGTAAGCATTGTCTTCTCTGGTTTGTGCTTGATTTCACGCGCAGAGCTGTGGACAGTAGCAACGTTGTGAGATATTATTTCAGATCACAACTGGTTCATAGCCTGTTCCATTTCGTTGACATTTTTCTTAGTATCTGGATGAAAGGCTTCATGAATTTGAGGCTGATTGTTGGTGGTGCTCGAACATGGTTTCAGGTGGTCGTTGGTGGAGGAGGTGGCAGTGGATTCTCTGCCGGTTCTGCGCCTGCTGCATCCAGCGGCGGTGCTGCAGCACCAGCTGCGGAGGAGAAGGAAGAGAAGGTGGAAGAGAAGGAGGAGAGTGACGATGACATGGGATTCTCTCTCTTTGACTAGATCATCTCAAGCATTTTGATGTTTTGTAGGACTGGTAAATTTCTGGCGCAATTTTATATGCTCAATCTGTCTTTTGGATGGGGCGATGGGGTTTGGCATCAATGCTTCATCCCTAGATGATTACCGTCTTCTCTTGCACTTTGTATCATGGAATTGATTTGCTAACCCGGGGTTTGTTTTCTCTTGAACTATGAAGTGTGAATTTTGTATGGTAACTACATTGCATATCTGAACTTGCACAGGTCCCCTCACCGCCCAAGGGGACCAAAAGTGTCCTCAGGTCAAATTCAAAGTGCTGTAACTTTTGTATCGGATGTCTGAATTCAATGAAATTTGTTGGAAAATTTGAGCTCTCTTCTAGTTTGTGGTAAAATTCAGATCAATCCAAGATTTGATGAATTTTTGGAAGCCAATCAAAGTTCACAAGTTCAATTTGAGTTCACCAAATTGCATTTGATGGCTACAACTTCGGGGGCTTGTATCTCCTTCATCCAAAGTTAGTTTTCAATCAAATTTGTTGGGATATGTTCTTCATGAAGTCTAGTTATTGTGGTAGAATTTTCATGTCAATTTAGGTTGTTTTGAATGTAGGGAGCAATTCAAAGTTCTAATTCTTGTTTGGGGAATATAGTGAACTTTGGTAGCTTCTTTCTTCTTCATACAAGGTTTGTTTCCAATAATATTTATTTGGAAAAGTTGTGCATACTAATCTAATTTGTGTGTATGAAATTTCATATCAATCCAAGAAGTTGTGAGTGACTGAGTTGCATTTTACTGAGAGGTTCAATTTTTGATGTATTTTTTGCAACTTTTCTTGTTATTTTTTGATGTTTCAAAGCCATTTTGTAGACACAATGAGTCAAATGAATGATATTTTTTTTCATCAATGTGTCTGTACACTAGTTTTGAATTACTTCATAGTTCTAAGTTTCTTTATTTGAATAGTTTTAGAAACCGAATTTCGCCTCCAAATGTATTTTTAGGAAAAAATTAGCATCTTTTTTCAGCACTAAAACATTATAATCTATGGAGACAAATGACACCAAATTTGATGCACGTCATCTACAACAAGTGCATTACAAGATTTTATAGTTGAGATCTCTATAACACAGTGAAAATTATATCTATAATACTTAAAAAAAAATATTGTTTTTAAACCTATTCATGCCTTGGGTGGTGAGGGGTTAAGATCTAATATAGTGTTAAGGAAATATTTGAGAAAAGTTTCCTTTTTTTGTATTACCTACTTCTAGTTCCATGGTCCACCTATTTTGATTTATCTCAATTAACCCATAAATGTTGATATGAACATTTAGTGTGATGGATGACAAAGAATCTCTGTATCTAGGATAGAACTATAACTAAACTATTCATCTTTGGAATCTTGTGTAGAAAAGGGAGATCTTCTACAATACTTTGACCTACAATGAGTATTTTTCATTTTTTTTAATAGATGATGTCACATGGTTCCAAAAAAGATGATTCTGTAGACACCAGCTTGACATTTAAGGATTAATCCTCACACAATCCCATCCCTCCATGATGTTACAATTTCTTTTGTAAAGTAGATATATCTACTTTACAAAGTTTGGGCATTGTCCTCCAACACTAAAATCTTGATAGGGGGAATTCTAATACTTTTTTGGAGATGTTTGTTGAAGAAAAGATGTGTGTATGAATGTTTCTTACGTATCTATGCAATCAATTAAAAAAATCATCACCAATGTATTTCAATCAATTAATAAGATTAATAAATGAAATGATTCATTGAAAATGGAATTTTGATTTTTAGAAACTAAAGTTTAATATTCTTCATTGGAATTGAGTAAGAATTGAATGTTGATCATGCAAGAGAAAAAATGAGAATTGTATTCTATATAATATTTTTATTAGAATGGTACAACATATGTATTTTAGATGATTATTGGATCTAAGTATATATTGTTGGTACAAAGAGAAAGCAAAAGGTACCTCAGCATTAGAAGACACTATTAGCATCTAAGTGTTGTACGGACCTTCAAATTATACTAAGTGATAATAGACAGTGTAGTATTGGTAAATTAGTGTTCCAATAGTAGTTAGATATTTAGATCATCTTAGAAGAGGCAAGGTAGATGAATTTTGAAACACTTTTGAATTGGTCATTGGAGCCTTGTTTTCAATATATCCAAGCATTGGGAGGTATGGTTCCAATTGCATTAATTCTAGAAGTTGGTGATGCTAAAAATTGGTCTATGGATTGACTTTCCCAATTGTTTTTTTAATAGAATTGAAAAATGCATGTACTTGTTCATAAATTGGATCATTTTTGACAAACTACCTAGGTGATAGGTCTCATTTTTGGATTAATTGTAGCTCTTTGTTTGTGACATGAAGTTGTCCATAAATCAAATCATTTTTGGCAAAATACCTTGGTGATATGTCTCTTTTTTAGGTTAATTGCACATTTACAACTTTTAGCTTGTAGCCTATACTTGTAGCCACTAGGTTGGAAGGTTGGGCCTCAAATTCATGCCCATTCAAAAAAAATTACTTTGGCTTGGTATAATAAATGAAAACAAATTTCTTTTATGAAGTGTAAATTGAGATGGCATTTCTAGTGTACTAAAAAATATCTAGTCATGGAGGTGTTTTCATTTACAATAACATGATTTATATAATTCTTGAATTTGAAGTAGATAAGCAAATTGAAGAATATATCCAAATATTTTTCATTCACTTTTAAAGCAAACATATGATTGTTTTGAGATTGTTTTGAGATGAAAAATCAAGCTTCTACCTTGGTAATACTTGCAAAAGTGAAATATTAGAGTGAACGACCCAATTATGTGACACAAATCAAAATTAGAAGTCTCATGGTCATTCAAATTAAAAGAGAAGTAATTTTCTCATTTTTTAATTATAAATAATTCCAAAATTCAATATCTTTTATGCATGAAGGAGTGCAAGGGCTTTATTGTGGTGTGACATGTTGCATTCTTGATACGAGTAGAAAGCTTTGTGCATGGAGTGCGAGGGATTTGTTTTGTGGTGTTTGGACATGCAATGTGAAAGTTATGGATTTTCCAAAATAAAAGATAATTTTACTTATTTTAATTCATAATTTTTTTGAAATTCAATAGCTTTCATACCATAGGTTAGTCAAATTACACTCAAAGGTACCATAGAAGGGATCACTCAATGTAAAAACTACACTTCAACTAAATCGATGCCTTGTTATATTGTTCATCTATAAATTTATTAAAAAAATGACAATATCAATGTAAGTAATAAATCCAAAAGTTCAAAAAATTGTCAAAAAGGACTCTAGTTCTATGTTAGCAAAGTAATTTCAATGGTACCTTTGAGTGTAGTTTGATCTAGATCCAAACACCACTAAACAAAATTAGTGCACCCCTCTTTGTAAAGAGCTTTCCAATGGTACCAAGAATGTCGCTTCACGCTTCACGGTTTCTTAGATTTCAACATATCAAACAAACAAAACAAACTCTGTTGGAACATCCCTTGAGCAATAATCTCCTCTTGTCTATTCTTGTAGAGATCACATCTAATCTTTTCAATAGAGCTAAGCTCAATTTACATACATGCCACCTATGTGTTTCTTAACTTTACACAACTTTATATAAGCCAAAGAAACTTGTCAATACAAAGGCCAAGATCAAACTCCAACACATGCCACAAGGATTATTTATTACAAAGACTAAAAAAAGCATCCCTCATTCCTTGATGGATTTTCTACATACAAATATGCATCAAGAATCTCCATCACCATTCAATCTAAGTGTAAGTGGACTAAAACATAACATATGAGGAAGTAGTATAAAGGTTTTGTAGTTTTTTGAAAAATACTCCAAGTGGCATTGAACCTCACCCGTGCCTATTCTAGAACATGACAAAAAATGAGAACGTTAGTGAGGTACACAAGGTGTCTACAATCCAAATGTGCTTGCTATTGCTTTCACGAAGAGATGAATCAATCATAACAACAATATTCAACCATACTACAAAAATTATTTGGCTCATTTTGTAAACTTATAGAATGTGAAGAAGTCACCATATCAAATACAATTCATTGTAGCCATGGCAATCTAAACTCTAGCATTGCTCAACTCAAGCAATGAGTTAAAGCAAACTACACAATCAAAACTTCAATGCTTGCTCTCTATTGCTCAACAATAACTTTCACTTCATTAGTAAACCAGGTCCTAATACAAGTCCAAGCTCACTAATAAGTCCAATTAAAATTGTCATAGCAAGGGTACGATTGCACCTGGTGTCTAGTAACTTTAATTATTTACAAATAATACCTCTACACAAAGATGCCTAGGCTTGTTTTTTTTATGGAAACACATTTATTGCATTGACTCAGTGAAAATTTAGTCATCGCAAGTTATTGAGTGTTCAAACTCAATTCTAGAAACTTCATTCTAGAAAGCACTCTACATATCTTGTTGGACAACATCAAGCATGATTTATATTTCTTCAACTATCCTAACCAACCTCACCTCTACAACGAGAGATCACCTTGTCGGTGAAAAATTATCAAAATTTTAAAATCTAAATGATTTTAAAAATTAAAAAATCATGTAGCCAAATCCAAAGTAGATTAATTGTAAAGTTCAAATCTTGAAAAAGATATCAATACAATTGTTGCCAACATATTTTCACTTGACATAGTTGACAATGGGTAGAAAGATAGTTTTTGTGATGAAATCCATTTTACATCATGAATCCTCAAAGAGTATGGGACAATTTGAAGATGAGAGCTTGACTACTCATTTTCAAAATGTAAGAATTGTGTTCAATGTACTACTTCAATTTGTGTTAGAATTGACTAAAATCTGTTCATATAGGATTCTTACATCAAAAATCTTCTTTTAAAATCTTCTTGACACCTTTGAAAGTTCTCCAAGAACTTCACATCAACACTTTCAACACTAGAAACTCCAAAGCTTCAATTGTCAGTACTTCCATAAGTTACTACCAACACCTCGAATACCAATACATTAAACAAAAGTTTTTCAACCACTTTAGTGCTTTAACATCAAGACCTAACTCATTCTCTTTAAGTAATAAACATTTAATATACTCTCAAATGTTTTTACTTTATCTTGATTGATCTCGTCTTGTATACAAATTAAAATATATAAGGGGATTCTGTAAATTATATAAATTGGCTACACCATCATCATTTACAAACCGTAGTCAATGTATACCATCTCCCAAAATTTCATTAAATCCTCATTTACAAGACTTGAAGAATAAAAGGGAAAGAGGGTCGATTTAGGGTTTCAATCAACCCTTCCTACATCCAAATATTCTTATTCACACTTTCAAACAACCTCAAATTCTTTCCTAACTGGACCTTTTAGGCTAGTATAAAGTATAAACTACTTCACTAATTTTCTAAAGCTCTTAAATGACTATCAATACATAACCGTTGTCACTTGGCATGACAAAGATCCGTTCTTCATATAGATATTGATCGAATTAGCAACTTTAAGTAGAAATGTTATATTTAATTGTTCAACTATAACAAATACTTAGTCTTTTATTATAGTTATTATCATTAGTTTTCATTGTCTTCATTTGTCTTTTTTATTTGTTTCCAATGGTTTATGGATGACTAGAACTTGACACTATGTATGTATATATATATATGTGGTAAGGCAAGTTGACACATTGTGATTTTTGAAAAAGATACATTCATTTTCAGTACAAAATCACAACCATTAATAGTAGAGATAATGAATGTAGTCCACAAGAAGCAACAATTGGGCAAGAAAATCACTCTTAATTTAGAAAAAGATGAAGGTTTTTCAATACTAAAATATGAATTCAAATATTATTTTATATATTTGACCAAGTCCATTTATATCATTCTCTTGTACAACAATGTAACTCAAGGGTGACATGTATTGTAAGACAACCATTTGTCTCCTAAACTTTATGTAAGAGAATAATTCTTAGCCCTCTTAAACCTTTTTAATTACATGTTTATCGAGGAAAACTAGCTCAAGAATTCATTAAAACCTCTCTTGGTCCATTGAGGTCTCAAAATTTTATAGTAGCAATGATTTCAAGGTTCCACAATGACATGACATATCTTCAATTGATAATAATAAAGGGATGAGTTTTTTTGTCTTCTGCTAATTGTAAGTAGAGTAGAGCACAATCAACACATTACTCATGTTATATGTCGTGTGTTGTATTTTTGTAGGATTTATATACTTTGGTTTGAAGAGATAAGATAAAAAGAATTGATACCCATTTTAAAAAATGTTTTTGCAATTCTTGTAAATATTATTATTACTTTAACCAATGTGCAAGCAATTTTGAATGTCTGGGTGGTTTGACCACCACAACACAACTCCTCCATTTTTAGGCCTAGAATATATTTGACTTCACATTCACAAAAATTAGAAGCATCATTCTCTTACATGGTTTTAGATCCTTGATTCTAATAGTTATAGAGTTTTACTTTTTTTAAACATTTAAAAATACCAAAAACAAATTCCATACTACACTCCATACTTGTGCCCCTAGTGGTCACTTTGTCCTCCATGGTGGGACCTTCATACAGAAAGCCTCTATTTATTTAGGAATTATTGTAAATTAAATTATTTTTTTATACTTGAATTGTGCTTCTATTTAATACTTCTACTCTCTAATTTGAACTTCCTTTGTGATACTTTCTAATTTTGTTGAATCTTACAATATAATCTACTACATAATTCAACTTAAAAAGTATGTTAAATAGGCTAGTGTCTATTTAACCTCTAAACGTCCAAATTCATCTCCAAAATTGACAATTTGAAAAAAATCATTATAAAGTGCTATTTGGAAGCATATTTTGGAATTGGTATAGAAATAAAAGTTGTAGATTTTGATTTTTAGATTCCATCTATATGGTTAGATTTACCAATGCTATCACCAATTTTTTTCTATAAATTTTGAAAGAAAAATTCCAAAATTCCTTCAAAATTTGATTACAAGCAAAATATTATCATTTTTTGAGTAAAATTTGTAGGAATGGATTTGAAATGAGGTTCTCTCCACATGGTGATTTTTTGAAATTTTTGTATTCTTCCTATTTGTGACCTCATTTTGGCAAATCCAATTTTGAACTCGAATCAATGCAATTTGAGTATTTGACTACTTGACATACTTGCGCATTGGTAATTTTAGAAAATATGTACTCTAGTAACACCAAATGCAACCCTTAGATAGGACAACAACTTGATAATGTATGTCTACAAATTAGAATAATTTTCATCCAAGTAGATAGGAGGATGAAACTTGAGATTCAATCTGTTCATCGTCCAAAAAATGAACATTAGAGTATTTAGGGGTCAAGCTATACTAAATTATCTTAATATTATGAATGACACTAATTTACTAGAAATCTTACTATTTTAAATTAGTGTAGGTTGAAATAATATTGTAATATCATATCAATAAAAATAAACAAAAATTTGCCAAAAATTTATTATATATTATTTCCATGTTCTTCACAATGGGTAATGTGAGGTTAGGGTTTGTTCTTCTTAAGGTTTTCAAATCTTTGGTAGCAATTTGGTGCAAAAACTTGTAATAATGAGAGTGCCTTGAAGAGGCTTGTAAATTGCTAAATATCAAGCAGGTGAGTTTGGAATAGTGATTGAGTTAGATGGGAGCTCACAGTAGGTTGGGGCACTTTAAACTTGGATTGTCTTAAGTTGAGTTGGAGTTGAAAATTGAGTTCAATTTGAAGTGGTACTAAAGACTTTGGATTTGAATCTAGTTAATGAGTAGCTGAATGAGCTCAAAGTTGATGGGTGAACTCAATTTGGATCCCCGTGGAAAATAAAGATAGGCTCCTATTATTTTGTTGAAACTTGTAACTATTCTCTCAAACAAGGATTCTTGTCAATGTTGAATTGAGGCCATGCAACTAGAAAGAATAACTTTTAATTAGTAAAGAGTCTTTCACAATCAATGGCATCATTGGTTGGTTGGGATGTTTTCTAGTTGAATACTACTTTTGGAGGCTCTAAGTTGCAAATTCACCATCTAGCTTGAGTTGTGAGTATTTAACAATGTGCAACCAAAAAACAAACTAGTATTTAAATACTACGAGTAATTGATGATCTTACAAAATTCATATATATGGATTTCAACCAATTTGAGGATAACAATGTTCATTTCATTAGTTAAAAGAGTTATCCTAAGAATCTTGAAATGACACCCCCCATTTGGTCTAATGCAATCTAATCACATAGAGTTGTCTTCTTTCCAGATGGAGTTTTAGGTCCCACCTTTGCAACTCCCTACCACAAAGAGAGTTCAAAAGTTTTTTAGCTCCACTAGCGTGCCCTAAGAGTCTTAAACCCTGACAAAAATGCAATTTCTACAAATAGTTCATTGGATTAGCAATGGTGGAGATTCTGCTTGTGTTTGCACAGATTGGTTGAAGTCAAATTAGCGACCACGACTGTTCTGATCCAAATGCAATTTGAGCAGCTCCGATAAAACTATGAGCAAGTATTACTGCATCTGAACCACTTTTCTAATTTGAATGTGGTCGAATCAGGTTCATCAAGTGTAGCCCATTCAACAGCAAACTACCAATTACAAAAGCAGCTGCAATTGTCCAATCTTCATCTGGCTCAGAGGAAGTAATGTGATTTCAGCGATGCAAATCTAATAACAAAAACCCTTTAGGAATCCTTGTATAACTCCCAGAAAACCACTCTTAACAATCTTGACACGGCCTCAGGAGAGCGTTCTAGTCTACCATTCCATTCAAGAATTTTTCATCACCCAAATTCTATGGAATACAGGAGAATTCTTCATTCATGCAGCAAGGCCTCATAATTTGAGAGGACTAGAGTAAGAAAGTAAACAGAACTAAATTAAACAGATAGCACGATTCATATATTCATAAAAACTGGTAGAGACTGCAAGCATAGACAACTTGCAATAAAAATTGATAAAGGAATGATAATTCTGTGTTGGTCACTTGGCGTGGCTACTACAAAAATGAAAGTATCGTCACAATTAGAACTCTCACACACAGATTGCATACATGTTATGATTCATTCCGCTCATACTTGATGCAAATTTTCAAATGAATGCTGCAAAATCATGGAAAACAAACCTAAGAAACTGGTGGTCTGTGAAATTCATGAAATTTTTCCGTCGTAGATACAAATGAGAGACTCTGGTCGAGGGTTGGTGTACAGAACTAGAGGCGACCTCGATGATCATCGGAACTGTCGACTACTCTTGAGATCGAAGAACTAATAATCAAATTTAGCTTCGTAAACTGGAAGAAAAAGAATGGTGCTCTGATCATGCAGGAAACATAACTAGCAAAGAGCCTTCTCCTGGGGCTCGTCCACACTCTCAGCAGAAGCCACGGCCAAGCTAGGCTCAAATATTTCGGTGCCTTCCTGGTAAGCCCTGCGACGCTCACGACGCTCCCTGTAAAACTCTCGCCGCCTTACACGCCTGCTGTTAGGGTTTTCCACCTTCACTTCGGTCACTGGATACACGCTAATCTGCAAGTTCGCAAAGCAGCGGTAAGTCCATTCCGATTGACTAATTTGCCAGTATAAGTAAGATATGACCAAATCTGAGTTTCTGGAAAACGGAATATTCTCGTTCTCACAATTTTCAATTGCGTTTTTGAATACCTTACACTGCTCTCTTTCAATTCGGTTTCAGAATCTGTCCTTAAGCTGTAAGTACATAGACAAAGACTGAAAAACGATAACAAAATAAAGGTGATAATAAATTAGAAACCGGAGAACGAGAATAACCGTTTTGCCATAAACTAAGACCAAATGAATTTTAGGTTAGGTGCACTAGGGTTCAAGAACCTACCGACATAATGGCTAAGATTTTTGGCAAAACTGGACAACTGTGATGATTTACTATCTTCAAGCATTCTGCATTGCATCTACTATGCTTCGAATTCTCATAAGATTAATCATGATGGATTTCAAATTAGCAAGATAAACGAGAACGAGGACGCAATTTTCAAGAAAGAGCACGCACCTTCTTCCTGTCAGGTCCGAATTTCTCAAATTTCACAAGTCCGTCGATCAACGAAAAGATAGTGTAATCCCTTCCAATTCCGACGTTCTTACCGGGGTGGAACTGCAGACATGAAACCATAACCATCAAATTTTATCCTCTGTCACCAATGCTTCCACACAAAAATTCATAGCACAGGCAATGTACTCACCTTAGTACCCCGTTGGCGCACAATGATAGCCCCGGGCTGAGCGGCCTGGTCCCCATAAATCTTCACACCGAGCATCTTCGGCTTCGAGTCACGGCCATTCTTGGTACTCCCAGACCCCTTCTTATGCGCAGCTTCGATAACAAGCCCAGGTGACGAAACGGAAGCCGTTTCCGCAGTTGTAGTGGAAAACCTAGAATCACCCGCAAAAATGGACGACGCAGCGCTGGAGGAAAGGGAGAGACCTGTGAAGACGCTAGAGAGCGACGCCATGGCTGCCAGCAATTGTGCCACCAAATTGTCCCCAAATTGCTGTGAAGCTCACAACACAAGAGTGCTCACAAGCCTGTCCTCGTTCAGTGGGGATAAGGTGATCTTCATGGCAGACACCCGGACCGGGTTCTTATCCCGGGTATATCGTGATTCTAAGCCCGGCCAATATTCCTATTGATACCAGGTGGCGTCACCATGACCGGAAAGACGGCTCCACCTTCGTCACCGTTCTTCCCAACAGCTCCCCGTTCACACATCCTCTAAAAAATTTCCAAAACCTCCAACAAATGCGGCGTGCACATCCAAAATTGCAGCCAAAAATTCGCTACAGACACCAAAGTCCCCAAGCTCTTCCAATTATCATCGCCCCATGGCGGCATGGCCATCCCATGCTATCGGAAAAGGGACCTATCCGCCCTCCCGGCAGCTTCGCTAGCACCTGCCAAACCCACGCTCTGATTGCGCGCCCGCCAGCCCGCCGTTTATCCGAACCCCCGCTGGAAGATCTGTCGTTCTCGCTCGCTTACTTGTATAAATTGCAGTCCATGGATTCTCACTTGCTCAGTGCAACTCGCATTCGAGCTCAGTATAAAAGCCTCTGCTCGCTGTCCTGATGCTTCGACCGAGCCTTCTCCGCACTGCTGCGAATCGAATTGCGCTCTTGGGTGGGAATTTTAGTGGTCGGGATTCGTCTTCTTTGCGGTTGTTGAAGAGTGGTCGAAGTGGGTTCCAGAGTTCCAGGCGAATTGCAAACCTTCCGAAGCGTTTGGTGTGCGCGTCGGCCGCTAGGGAGACCAGCTTCTCGTCGTTTCCGTGGGCGGGGTCCTCGACTGAGAATATGTATGTGTGTGTGCATTCTTTCGAGTAGCCCTCCCACCCAATTGGATTACTCATGAAGGGTGACTTCTTGTTTGCAATTGTTCTTGGGTTATGAATTGGTGATAGTAACTCTTACACTAGTTTGTGAAGATTGTGGATTGTGGATTCGGACTCTCTAGCGCTGAGTGGTGATCGGATTTTATTTGCAGTAATTCTTTTTTGAAATTCTCGTTCGGTTGTTGTTATGGGCATTTGTAGGACGATGAAGCCCATTCCTGCGAGTAGCCTCTACGTTTCCACCCCCACATGGTGGCTGGAGAGCCGCTTTCATTTCAGGTGAACCTCGTATTCTTGTTGGCTTAGGCTTAGTATGCAGTCTGGTTTAAGTGGTCATGACTTTGTTGTTGAGATGTCATGTCACCATCTCCAAGCCTGGCAGGAATGGAATCAATGAATATACTGGCGTTTGTAGCTTCGGTTTTGGGAGGGATGCTATGTGGGGACAGTTTGGTAGGTGTGAGCAATTTGCAGAGCAGGGCTGAAATTTGAATACTCCTGAGTTTTGATGAGCGTTTGTCTTTTTATGTGTAGCTTCGCTGAGTATTATAATCCAGAGAATGCAGAATTTGGAGTCTTGCGTGTTCTCAATGACGATCTTGTCAAGGTACGGTTGTGCGAGGAATGGTTTTGACTGTGATTAACTAATGTGTTACAGTATGGAGTTTCCTTAATTGTGATGTTGTTGGGGATGTTCACCTCCTGAAATTTGCACTTCTGGTACATTTTCTCCATAGAACACGCACTGATTGTCTCCTGAGCAGCACTCATATGATTCAAATGAACTCGCCATAGCTTCGAATTTGAGTGCCGAGAGTAATATGTATATCAGTTGACTGAATTGCATTGGTGTTGTTGAACAGCCTAAAGCAGGATTTGGCACTCATGCCCACCGTGACATGGAAATCTTCACCTATGTTGTGAATGGGAGCTTGACGCACAAAGACAGGTGGGTACTTGTTGTCCGATGTTCCTTCATTGTAAGGGTTGGGCTCTATTATATGAGGAATTTTATTATTAGTGTTGACTGGAAGTGGACACTCATAATTTCACTTGGGAATCTAGTAGATGACTGGAGTGCTTCTGGTTGTGCAACCTCTAGATGTATTCCGTAATTACCCTTGCCTGCAATCATTGCTCTAGCAATGTTCAATCATGTGCGGTGATGTTATTTGGTGAAATCATATGAATAAACTTTGTCTGATTTGTTCCTTTATTTTGAACTAGATTATTGCTAATACTAATCATATTTTGTGGAGCAGCATTGGAACTTCCGAAACGTTGGGGCGTGGCGCGGTTCAGTACATGAGTGCCGGGACCGGAATTCGGCATTCCGAGATGAACAATAATGATGAATTGTATGTGCTCATTTTCTGCCGCACCTTTTTGCTTTACTTCAACCATCTGATTTAAAGGTTTCAAAATGACCAATTGAATGATCATATTGTGAGAGATATAATTCAGACAGTGACAAATTTTATATCACGAGAATCAGTGAAGAACATTGCATGTGTTTGATCAAAACATCAAATAAAAATTGAAAAAAGAGAGTCCTCATATGACTCACATAAAAAGCGCAATAAATCACGAAGCCCAATCTGGGCCTCTTTTCCTTGGGGGTAAAGGTCAAGAAGGTCTACATGATTAGAAATGCATAGTTACTGCAATTATTCTCAGAAACTACGAATTATCAATCACCTTGTACTAACGCGCTCAATGAGAAAAAAATCTGACTATACCATATTGACGTTTGGCTCAGGTTGCGGTTCTTACAAATCTGGATCAAGCCGGAGAGGCATGGTCTCAAACCAAACTACGGTTCGCGTGTATTCAAGTGAGTAGCTATTTGTACAGTCTTTCGAGTAGTTATATGAAGAGATTAGTAAGAAGCACATGGAATTATGGATTCTTTTTCAGTACTGCGGAAACACTTTTCAGTCGAGTGAACACGTTAAATTGAATATATTTGGATGCCGTGGGATGGTGTTCTTCCAGGAAAGAAGACCGTCACAACACGCTGCAGCACGTGCTGACGGATTTCAACCGATACGACGGGGAGAAAGATCTAGGCGAGGGCGTCATCCCCATCCACCAGGACTGCAACATTTACGTCTCCGAAGCTGACGCGGGTGTGGACCAGCAGTTTGTGCTCTCTAAAGGGCGCCAAGCGTACTTGGTGTGCATCGAGGGCAAACTGTCCATCAGTGACTTAGTGAATCTCAACACTCGAGATGCCGTGGAGGTATGTGTGTCTTCCAAAACAAATTGTAATTGTTTGTAACTATCCACTCACGTTAACAATACTTAACCGCTGAAGGATTCCTGGTTTTAAATTGACCATTTCGATTGATCCTATTGTGGAAAATTCTTAGAATTCAAATGGGCATTGAACATGTATTATGAAAATTAGTGAAGAACATGGCCTGTGCTGCCGAGGAAACAAATACAATTAGAAAAAAAGTCTACATGAACCCCATTTTTGTAAATTCCAAATGCTGAGATAATAGGCACCGCTAACATACCGTACTAACGGTCCCATGCGACTGAAACCGGAGTACAATACATTTGTAGATTGTGACGGGTAGGGGTGTGGCTAACTTTGAATATTTATGCACGTCATGCACGAAATTGAGTAAAATATCAGAGTCGAGGGTAGCCATCTGCTGCAGTACCAACAGTTGCGTGCACCTTCCCAATTTCCCATTGATCATGCGTATCTGTTTGGTGGCGCAGATCCAAGCAAAGGCGAGTGAGGATCTTCCACTGCAGCTCAAGGCTGACAAGGATGCGGGCGCACACTTCCTCTTGATCGAGATGGCCCTGGCTTGAAATCACACTGTCCTACTCTCCTTACACTTGATCTGCGCAGCCCCACCTTCATCAAGAAAGGGACGAGCTAGCTGCAAGATTCCTATGCCTCTTGGGAGGCTGCCAGAGCTAGTACTGAATCAGGCTATGGAGGTACTGAATATTGCGAGATCTTTCAGTGATGGGACCTGTCGATTATCAATTCCTAACTTTTTTGGAAGATAAGTGTTATTATATATGTACTAGTAGGGTTACTTGTTGAGTTGTTGTCACTGTTATTGAATTAGGGAGAATAATGACGAGGACGCTTGAAGACATAGTCTGTTAGTGCCTTGAGTTTAAGAACCAACAATGCAGATCAGAAGTTTGAAAATACGTGTTGAGGGCTTCCTATTGGCGTGTACAAATAGTTTTCCCAGTTTGGAGTAGTGTTGGAACATAGAACTGTTATGTACTGTAATGATCTCATTGCAAAGAGAAGTTGCAACCTTGCAACCTGTGTGCACTACTTCTTAGTTCCTTCTGAGGATTTAGAAGCCACACTAATATTTTGCTTAATTAGTGTTACCTTTCTGGTCTACTTTAGTCTTGACTACTTTTATTGGTTGGTGGTGAATATTTGTGTGGAGTCTATGGACAAGTGGACAGCTTTTTGTTGAAAATGAACAATTGGTTAGTAATAGGAACGACTAAAGATATAGTCTAATATCTTAGTCTTGGTTAAATAAAGGGTCCAATACTCCAATGCATGATCAAGTTGGTGTTCCTGTGGCTGCTTGGCACTGGAAGGCCGGCATGAAGGTGACCTGGTCTGGAGCCTTAAATTTCGGTCACCGTAATAATTTGGGGCATGACCGGTCCAAACCCAGTATTCGGAATCACGGTTTTGAGTTATTCTTACCATACTTAATTACGAAGAATTTATAATATGCACACTAATGTTGTGTCAATTTTTGAAATTTTTACTGTAATAGTTCTGTGTTATATTACTTGCACAGCTGTGTTTTTGCAGCTTTTTGTCACTTTTCTGAGCAGGAACTCATCGTTGGAGGACGTTAAATCCTCCATTCGAACTGGGACCCGCAGGGGCAGCTTTACCTTGGGGAAAACGCAGGAAATTTTTATTTTTTGCAACATTATCTTTTTTGCAAATTCTGAATTCATATTTGCAATTAGAGACCCCAAATTCACTACGAGAGGCCTAGAATATACCCTAGGCATGCCTCAAAACAGGGGGCATTTTTTACTTTCACCTCGGATAATCCACAAAATTATCTTGTGGGGCCTAGTTCAAATGGAGGCTTAAATATCCTACCTCATTGTTTAGTTTGTCTATTTCAATTTGTATTTCTATGTTTATCAAGATTATCACCTCTTTCCAACCACTTAAAGCAAATCAGCCTATCTGCATTAGCCTATGTGCAGCATGGGGAAGTTGAGGAAAAAATTTCCTAGTGAAGAGAAATAGATTTATGAAGGATTTCATAATTTTTTACATTTTTTTCCTCAAATACAAAATTACCTTGAATGTTTTTTATAAAGATTTTTTTTGTCCAATTCTTTATATATAGGCAAACCTATTTCTAACCATAGGTTGTTTACAAAATCATGACAATTGTTGCTTTCAATGTACAAGTTGTAATCATTGTATGCTTTTCAATGTACACCTCCCAAACATTTTTGTTGTATGTGAGAATGGGAGGTTGGTTAGAAATGGGTGATCTCCTTTACAACCATCCTCTGCTTGCTTGACAATCCATACCCATACTTTTGTCAGAAGCTAATTAACCTAGTAAGAACACCAAGGACTAAAAGTGTCCAATGAATTACTTTTTATAAAAGAAAATTTAGAAACAAAGAATGCACCTATCATTAGTGGAAAGCTTGTCTTCAAAGACAAGCATTAAGACCTCGAATTTAACCCCTAAATGTATTTGACTATGTTTTCACCAAACACGTTCCAAAACTGTCATTTCTAGTACAAGTACCAAATTTTAGAAGAAAGATGTGACACCATAAGATCTTGTAGTACGCTAGTTTGGGAAGATGTGGGAAAAATTTCAGAAATTTCCACCATGTAGATTGCAAGATAATAGCATTTAAATTGACAAAAAGTCATTTTTTGGCCCTGCAAAAACCTGGGCAGCTGCACTTCACAAGGGCAAATCATTATGAAATAATGTCCAAAATGGTTGTAACTCTTTGGATTCATTCTTCAAGACAAGTTGTCTACATGCTTGAAAAATTTTAGATGATTTGTAATTGTATAACATATAGGAAAAAATTTGTAAGTAGAAAGAAGTAGAGAATGATTTGAAATACTAAATTGTTAACAATTTATTTATGAAATTGAAAATTGCCAATCCCAATGGTCGTAATGCTCTAATAAACAATCTACAAATTATTTTTTAATTTCTTTCCAAAAATATTGAAAATTGAGTTAAATAAAGGTCTTCAAAGTTTATTTTAGAGTGGAGATTCCATAACTATCCACAAACTACCCACAACTAAAACTCTTCATAACTTTTGACTCATTGATCAAAATGGAATGATTCAAAGCTTTCCATGTATATATAAATCTAGAAAACCAATTTCAAATTTTTATTTTAAAAAAAAATGATTTTTAAAGAAGTTTTTTTTTCTACCCAAGTTGCCTACCAAGCAATGAAAACTACATATCATACAATAACTTTTTAACCATGTGTTCAAAAGTTATGAAAATTTTTGGTCCTGAAAGCTACTCCTCGGGCACACATTGTATGAAAATTTCAAAGAAAAAAAATAAAATTTCCATTTGTAGTGAGCTGCCCAAAAATCGCTATGTTGCCAAAAAACCCTGTTTGGTCCTTTAGGGGTTAAGTGGAGTTGACTCAACAACCAACATGATTTTGGCCTCATATAGTCATTTCAACAAACAAAGACATTACTTTTGACATCCTTTAATTGTTTCAATAGTCTAAGGTCCATTTTTTGGCCTTCAAGTCACCGATTGGCTAGTCCAGCTCAGATGTTAGCTCATATCAACCCAATAAAATATGCTACAACAACCTTGATACCAATCCAATATCAAAACCTAACACTTTGCATACCTAGCCCCTAAAAGACCAAGGCACGTTTTGGGAAGAAATTGTGAAAAACTTCCAATTTTGGGGGGCAACTGGGCAATGACAAAAAAAGAATTCTTTTTAAAAAAATTCAACCATAGAAATTTGTACTAGACTACTATAAGAATGTATGGAAAAAATTTCAAAAACTTTGACTAAACGGATTGAAAGATTACAATGTTAGAAGTTAGAAAAAAACATTCTACTATAGGGCCATCAAACTTTAACTCCTCTTGGAATGAGATTTTAACACTAAACATGTTTATTTTTGTTGACATTTGCATCTTATATCATATAGGTTATATACTTGCCAAATTTTTAAGTTATAGGAGTTTTGTACATGCTACCCAAAATTGCCTAGGCTAACCAAAAGAATCAGAGTAGCATAACTTTTGATTCAAGCACCTAATTGGAAAAAAAATTATATTACCACCAAGCAAGTACATGTTCACACCTTTTGTCAAAATTTCAACATCCAACTAAAATTGACTTTGCATAAACCTACTATACCTAAGTTTTCTTGCCTAATTTCAAAACATCTCACATTCATTTATATATCAATATAATTGATATAGAAGACAATTTTGAATTTCTATTGTGTATCCATATCATTGTTTATTATGTACATTCTTAAGCTAAATTTCTCTCAACTGGCAACAATGAAATCCATCATTTTGCCATTTTGGGTAGAAATCTTTTTTCATTTACATATTCAAACTTTAATAGTTCAATTTGATAATTACATCTATTTTTTCAAAATATTATTCATCATTTGGCAACAAAAAATTTGTTTCTCTTATCAGAAAATGGATTTCTTAAAAATACCTCAAAAAAATGCTAGGCATATAAGTTATATAGAATTATAGAAAGAAAATATGTATTGGATGCAAGGTTGAAGGCTCAAGAAGAAAAAGACAAACTTCAATCTTCTATAAAATGAGGGTGAATCAAAAGCTTGTATATTTGAGACTCTACATTGTAGTACATAAGACTGACAATCATTATGATAAATTGACAAGGGTCTCATGTCACTTTATTGCTATTCACAAGGTTTAAATTCTCACATCATGGTATAATAGAAATACCACCTCAACACCTTACTTTCTAACAAGAAAAAAAATCCCATTTTTGTCTTTTTGTTTCTTCATGTACACTAAACTATAATTAATGATATAGTTTGTGTCATTAGAGAAGTTCTTTATACCACTATTTAAAACTCGAGATAATTACCATTATAATCTGACTTCCTAAGGATTCATGTCACTTTATTGTTGTTTACAAGGATTAAGCTCTCATATCATGGTACAACAATAGTACCACCTCAACACCTCAATCATTTCTCAACTAGAAAAATCCCACTTTTAGTTTTTTGTCTCACCCTAAGCTCAATTTTCACTAATGACACAAATTGTTGAAACTCAAAACAATTGCCATTAGAATGTGAAATTCTAAGAGTCTCTTAGTACTTTATTGCTACCCATAAGTTTTAAACCCTCACATTGTGGTTCAACAATAGTACCACCTCAACAACTTATTTCCTTATGGAAAATCCCACATTTGAGTCTCCATCTCTTCATACACTCAAACCTCTTTGATGACATAGCTTGTGTAAGACAAATGAGTTCCTTGTATAATAATTTGAACTTGAGTTCTCAATGTTGTCAAATCATATATACACACAAAGTAGAGAGTTTGAGTATATATAAAGAATGTACAATTATAAAGAGTAGTACAAAGTGGGTGGGTGTAATCCAAATTATGTACAGTTAGGATTAATCTAAACCAACCCAACTAACCAATATTAAGAAGATGATGAAGAAAGAAAACTCCAACTTCCTATGAAGCTAGTGTGAACCACGAGTTTGCTCATTTGAGATTCTACAGTAAAATATAGAAGACTATTGCAATCATAATTTGACTCCCTTCGAGTCTCATATCACTTTCTTGTTGTTCACAGGATTTAGACTCTCACACCATAGTACAAAAATAGTGCCTACTCAATACCTCATTTATGTTGGGAAAAAACTACACATAGGATTACTTCAAACCAACCTAGTTAACTAATCTCAAGAAAATGATGAAGAAAGAGAATTCCAACTTCCTATTAAGTTAGTTTAAATCAAGAGCATTCTCGTTGAGATTCCGTGCCAACGTATAGAAGACTATCACCATCATAATCTGACTCCTTTGGAGTCACATGTCACTTTACTATTGTTCTCAGGGTATACGCTCTCACATCAGAGTATAACAGTAGTGCCATCTCAACATCTCACTTATGTAAGAATAAAAAACCCTACTTTTGTGTCTCCGTTTTCTCATACATTTAGCTCTCACTCTCTCTAATCACACAGGGGGGGTCAAATAAGTGAGTTCCTTGTACAAGTGTTTAGACCTTGAGTTTTGAATGTTTAGGACTTGAGTTCAGTTTATTGTCCAATCAAATATACACACAAAGTAGTAACTTATTTTTCAAAATATACAATGAATTTGAAATTACAAAGAGTGTTACAAAGTGGGTGGATTTATTCCAAACTAGAGATAGGATTAATCCAAACCAATCCAACCAACCAATCTCAAGAAGATGATGAAGAGAGAGAACTCCACTTTCTTATAAAGCCGAGTAGTGTGAATTAAGATATTTCTCATTTGAGATCCCAAACTAAAGTACAGAAGACTATCACCATCATAATTTGAATTTCTTTAGAGTCTCGTATCACTTTCTTGTTGTTCACAAGGTTTAGACTCTCACATCATACAACAACAATATCATAGTCCCAACTCAACACATCATTTTTGTTGGGAGAAAACTCCAACTTCCTATCAAGCTAGTTTGAATCAAGAGCATTCTCATTGAGATTCAGTGCTAAAGTACAGAAGACCATCACCATCATAATCTAACTCCCTTAGAGTCACATGTCATTTTACTATTGTTCTTAGGGTATACACTCTCACATCAGAGTACAATAGTAGTGCCACTTCAACATCTCACTTCTCCAGGAATAAAAAAACCCTACTTTTGTGTTTCTGTTTTCTCATACACTCAACTTTCTATAGACACAATGTGTGTTTAGATAAATGAGTCCCTTGTACAAGTGTTTAGACCTTGAGTATTGAGTGTTTAGGACTTGAATTCAATGTATTGTCCAATCAAATATTCACACAAAGTAATACTACCTGTGTTTCTGAAAAAGAACCACGTTTCCTTTGTGTTTTACAAAGGAAACATGGGTCTTTTTTAGAAAATAGAGGGAGTATTTTTCAAGATTTTGAAACGAGGAATGTGTAATTAGAGCCAGATGTGGGGGCTCCAAACTCCACTCAGGAATATCCTAATAAACCAGCCCAACGGACCAAACAATATCATTCTTAATATTTCAAAATGAGCCTCTACCATCGCCAGCTGTTCAACAGTGTCCAAATCAAATTTTTAAACCTTGAAGTTAACACCAAAAGCTTAAGCTTCCAGCATGGTTGCCGCATCCAGAACAAACCCTGAGCTAAAATTACCAACTCACCCAACTTAA
The DNA here is from genome assembly GCA_963920665.1 of Straminergon stramineum. Lineage (NCBI taxonomy): Eukaryota > Viridiplantae > Streptophyta > Bryopsida > Hypnales > Calliergonaceae > Straminergon > Straminergon stramineum. The sequence continues at coordinate 5,333,773 of OY987264.1, forward strand.
CTTTACCCCCTGTAATCTGCAGAGGTCAGACCTTCACCCACACTATATACCGTAATCAAAATTATTCCCCCCGAAATTAAGCTAACTAAACCTGATTAGTGCTACGATTACTAAGTTACTTAGCCTCTGGCTGGACTGGCTGGGGGCGCAGCGGCAGTTCGTTACTAGTTAGCCAGGCGGCCATTGCGCATATCCGCCTTTCCGCCTCAGTTGGTCCTGCAATCGCATCACCAACATCACTGTCGTCAGTCGAAGTCGAAGAAGCAGCAGCAGAAGAAGGACAAGCGTCGACTCTATCGCAAGCTGCTCTAAGCTTAATTCTCCATCCGCCAACACAGCCAGCGGAAACTATAGAACTTGATCGTTTTCGATTACTCCACACGCAGCGTGTGATTTCATCGTCTCCTGGGGTTGGCAAATTCCCACTTTGGCAGGGAGAGGGGAATGCGAGCTCGCGTTTGGCGTGGGTGAAGAGCTAGATCAACGGGCTGCGTCTCGTTTTAGCTCTGTCTCTGTTTTGAAATTCGGAGACTTTGGGGTGAAGGTTTGCAAATTTTTGATGATGTTGTAAGGTTTGGTGGCGTTTTGGTGGCGTTTTGGTGGCGTTTGGAGAAGTTTGGAGGAGTTTTGGTTTGTGCGTTGGGGTTTATTGACGAGATTGCGGAGTTTTACGGAGTTCAAGGGGATGCTGCGCTTTTGAGTGTGGTCTAGGTCACGGGTACTGCTCCTTCTAATCGTGGTTCTGAAGGTTGATTCTGTTTCTTGTTGGTTGAATTTGCATTTTGGGGGTTGGGTTGGGTTGGGTTTTAGCCGAAAGCCAAGTCACTAGTGGGCATCGCATCCCGAGTCAAGCATCTCACTTTTCCTTATTCCAACATATGTTTTTAAAATTTCCTGGAGTGATTTTTCCTGTGGTTTTGAAGTTTTGATTGTTGCATGAGCTAGTTTTGCGATGATTGGGTGAAGCGAGGCGAGCTGCGATTTTCCCGAGGGAGGTATCTGCATGTATGAAATGGGCATGGGGCGACCAATTTCTGAAATGAGATGGATGCACACAATTGAATTGGTCTCCTGATATTGGGATTTTGTAAAAAAACTCTTCGGATTGTGTGGGAATGACATGTGATGGTGGGCATGGCAGTAAAACTGTGACATGAGTGTTGAGAAACGGGATGGGACCTGTGGTTCATTCTCCTAGTGAGGAATATCGAGCGTTGGTCGACAAGGCGTACAGCAAGTTCGCTCGACTGCGGGATTTTCCTCCGTTCGGCCGTAACAAATGGGATTACTATTTCCACAAAGCCTTTCAGGTAAATCCCGGCTACAAATTGAGTCCCACATTGTCTCTTGCTCAATTCAGTTCCTTCTGATGAACCTGTTTTGGACACGCATCCAAGCTGTCCCGATTTTGGAGAGGATCCCAACGCAGGAAAATTTGTATTATGTGGATCCCATATGAATAAGTTATGAAATGTTGAAATTGTATGAATTTGTAGTAGTTAGATCCCAATCATGTGCCTAGACTACCATTGAACCACGCGTATTGCTATCCCATGGAACCATCTCTGACTATGATAAAACCTAGAAGTATCACAGTTCCTACAAGCCTCATTTTCTAGTGTACAATTCAGTTCCTTTTGACAAACCTGTTTCGACATGCAACAGGTGTATTCCAAGCTGTGGAAGTTCCAGCAGGAGCATCGTCATCAACTGGTGGAGGTTGGCTTGAAACGATGGGAGATCGGCGAAATCGCTTCTCGGATTGGCCAGTTGTACTACAACTATTACCTCCGCACGAGCGATGCCAAGTTTCTGTCCGAATCTTTCATTTTCTACGAAGCTATCTTGACCCGGGACTACTTCAAGGACAATGATAAGGATGCTCCGTTGGCCAACAAACAGCTTCGCTACTGCGCACGGTTCATTGTGATTTGCTTACTCCTCAACCGGCGGGAGATGGTGCACCTGCTGGTTCGCCAACTTCGTCTCCTTGTTGAGGAATTCGGCCGCGCTTACCAGGTTCAATGAAGCCATGTTGATTTTGGCAGATTCTTTCTATCCTTTTTCTTTTCCAAATCTCCGCATGCATGTTTAGGGCCTAGAAACCCAAATTGAGCCTCCAATTCATTTTTAGCAATTTTGAATAGTCCTTTTCTTTAGTCCCTTTCTTATGGACTTTCTTAAGTTTATTTTCTCATCAACGGTTGCAATGTTCTTCACGGATATAAAACTTGGTCCCATTTGAACTATTGACCTTTCACAATATGATTAATCAAAATAGTCATTGTAAACTATGTATACTTGATCTTTTGAACGAGTGAAAACTGAACCACGTTTTGTACTACTCACTTCTTTTATAGCTTTGGATCACACATATTTGAGAAGGTGTAGCAAAATGTGTGTTCTCAGGGATGTGGACATGTTTGCTGCGGGTGCAGGGCATCGACGCACGGGAGTGGAAGGTGGTGGTGCAAGAGATCATTCGCTTCATGAAAGCGGATGCTGCGTGTGAGATCAGCAGGCCTTTAAGATACAGTGTGCTTCTGGATCCTCACCCTGCATCAATTCCGACGGTTGATAGACTGGAAGGTGCCAAGCCTCTGCGACTGGAGGATGCTATTCTTGCTAGCTACTATCACAGTGAGGTTAGTAGTCATGTCTCTGTCTGACCCTATTTTATTATACCTTACACTATGTCATAAATTGGATGTGTATGGAGTATTCATATCTATAAAATTCTGTTTGCTTTCAGGTCAAGTTCAGTGAGCTATCTCTGGATACATTCCGAATGCTGCAAGCTCTAGAGTGGGAGCCAAGTGGTTCTCTATATCGCACACGAGTTGGTGAACCCAGCAGTAAGATGAGTGCATCAGGGCATGTTGGAGTTGTGGAGGAAATACCGGATCCAAGCCTGCCACCCAATCCCCACAAGTACATCTTGTATCGTCCATCAGTCCAGCACTTGCTTCTAGTGAGTGAACCCGACTTTGTGCTTTTTTCTCGATTTTGGTACTAGAGTTTGGCTCCTGAACCTGACCGTTGCTGAATCAGAGATCTCTTTGTGAATATTATGTGATTGGGGCCCTGATTTATACCTAACATGTGCCTTATTCCAGGTGTTGGCTACAGTGTGTGAAGAGGTGCCCGCTAATTCTTGTATATTGCTTTATGTAGCTGCATCAGGTACTTCCTTTTTTACCTGTTTTGATTTCTTGGTGTATGTTACATGTCTATCGTTGGGGTTGTAACCTATACTTTCTAATGTAGGCAAGTCAGCACGGTTGGCGTCTTCTCACGCATCTTCAGCAAACTTGACGATGGATATGCCAGCTGGAAATAAGATCGTTTCTCTTACTCCAACGCTAAGCTTGAACCAGTTGACAATCAGTCACATTCAATCTTATATGAAGCCTGCTGGTACCGAGGGGACGGATGTCGATCATAGTGACGCGTCCACAGCAAGTACTCCGGCAGATAGTCCGAGGAAAGAGGTCTTTGGGGATCGAATATCATCATTGGAGTCATCTGGTAGCTCCTCCCCTGGGCTTTGGCTGGGGTCAAGGCGGAGTCCAGGTAGTGAATTTTCACTTTTCATTTTTTCAAAGATGGCGTCTGTTCTTTTGAGAAAATACAAAGAAAATGTGACCATAATATTCTTTTTTAGATAGGATTGTGTACCAACGAAGGTGACTGGTCTCTGCAAGTTTCTGGTCTTCAATCAGTTTTGACTTTTTGCTTTCATTTGTGTCTTACACAGGTGACAACTTCCTCTATCCGAGTGACATTCTTCCTTTTACGCGGCGACCTTTGTTCATTGTGGTTGATAGTGACAACAGTTCGGTCTTTGAGGTAAATTTACTGATGTGATTAAGCCTTTTTTTTTAGAATGCCTGTATGTTTAGGGTTATCTGGATGACGAACCTGCTTTTGTGATTTTACTAATGCAATTACAGTTAGATGCGATTTTCCCTAGAGCTTCTAAGTAAACATGAGCTTAACCGTTAAGCAGCATTTGTGCAAGAGTCTGAAACATTTCATGAGAGTTCGTTGAAGTTGCTCAGTGCATTACCTGCATCAGCATAGAGGATTTGTCGTTCTTACCAAGTGTGTGTGTTTCAGTCTAGGGGCTTATTGCATGATAACCATTTGACCAGGAGTTGCTGCTTGCAGAGCCTTAGTGGGAACGAGAGAGGAGAACCAGCAGTTCTGCTGCTGTCACCTAGTGTGCAGCCTGATGATAAAGGCGTAGGAGTCCCAGCTTCTGTATCATATCCCAACAGCTGCGGCAACGTGTTCACATTTTTCCTTACTGCCCCGTTTCTAGCGTTTTGTCGAGTTGTTGGAATCTCAGTTTCAAGCTTGCAGAAGGTATGTCTCATTTGTATTGGTTTGTTAATCTAAACCCTCCTTGCCCAAAGTAAAAACAGAAAGTCCAATTTGGAAGCTATTAGTCGATTAGAGGAACTTTCAGGGACATATTTCTATTATCCAAAAACGTCGGGTATGATTTCTTCTTTCTATTGGTAAATATCATTGCCGTCCTTGGAAGTTTTCTAAACAATGTATTTCAATTCGTACAAATATGGAAGCAACTATTTAGGGGCTAAACTGCTCATATTCTCATATTGTCCTGCATTCTAAGTTTGAAATGGGTGGTTTCCTTCTTGAGGTCCTAGTTCATCCTCTGCATTGTTATAAGCTTTGGAGTCTTTCTGACATTCTTGCCAGAGTCCAGTTTTGAGAAGCTTTCGATGGTTGACTTCCATGCAATAGAAAAGCTGCATTCTGTAACGAAACTTTAAATGCATGAGCAGGGCCAACTTGAGCATACAGAGAAGTTCTTTTCAACACTACTTGCAGACCTGGGAAACATCCTTGCATCGTCAACTACTATCAGCCACATCTGGGCCCGTGTATTATATGATCCGTTTCTTCGTCAGCTTGTACTAAGGTACAGTTTCCCTCCCCTCTTTCCTACCTCATTGTGCGGACTTGTTGCATTCTAGACTGGACTACAGTTCCTTTCTGGAGCTTTCTTCGGCCCCATACGCACCAACCAAGGAGCACCAATTAGTTACAGGAGTTGGTGCCTTAATGCATGTTAGGTAGCTGGAAGTTTAGTAACCTTGTATGCGCATCGTAATTAACGGGGAATTGGATTTTTTTCAGTTCGCTGAATACTGCTACTTGGTCGTTGTGTTGGTACTTCGAATCATTGGGATGGGCACAATTAAGTGTTAATATTGTGAGCCTAGTCCAAAGTTGCGCCTAAATTCAACCCTATTACCCTTGTTGATGTCATTCTTAACACGAAGTGTGAATGGACCTCATTCTACTTCTTTGAAATTGGGGAGTTAAGTTATCTGATGGAAATTAATTGAAACCCTTTGCCAACCACAACATTTATTCTATCTAGGGAATCATACACCATTTTGTAGCTGTAATGCTAACTCAAACACCATTTATTAATGTATCTCTTGGAGAATAAGACTGAAACACTCTTTAGTTACCTTTGGATCTCCTGCTGGTAACTTGTTGATTGAGAGTGACTAGTATCTCAATAGTTTCTCTGTCAATGATCTCAGGGTGAAATCTAGCTCACTATTTATCAAAGATAGTCTATTTTTTCTATGACTCGCTGTTTTGGTAGGACATTTAATTATGGATAAGGTAACACTCAATAGAATGACGGCTGTAGTTAGCAGGAATTAACACCAATTTGCTAATTGACACTACTTTGGTGGTGTGGGCACCCAGTAACTAGTTAGAGCTAACTAAGCCGCTACTCGGTTAGTGCATGCACAGCCCACCATGCAAAGAAATTATGTGTTGGTTTCGAAGCAACTGAATCTCATATTTGGCTTTGACCTCTGCAGATTCATCTTCTGTCGAGGAGTTTTTGCACTGCATTCAAAGTTTCGTGACAAGCCTGAGTTCCTACCACGATGTTGTCCTGCTCTGCCTGAGGAAGTTCTTCCTAATGCACCGGTTGTGGGGTCCATGGTGTTCTACCTTGCCAGCAGCGTTGGGGTAGCGGATCAGTTCGAGTTTCCTGCATCGTTACAAGGGACTGGAGGTTCAGATGTCACTTCGAACAGCTCCTCAGTACAGTCTATTATTGAGGATTTCAACAACCATGGCCTTGGTGGCAACTGAGGAGGCCGTTTGTACCACTCTTCACCAGGTGGGGCATTACAGAGGCTGCATCAAATTACGTCGTCTTGGTGGGCTTCTGAATATTCACCAGGAAGTCTTGACACTAGAGTAGTGCAGGGCTTCAGAATTATGTCGAAAATATCGCGGTGTTTTGGTATCCGTGGACTCACTCCAGAAGAGATTTAGGGTGCTTCTGCGCTTCCGCTCACAGCTGTGTGAAACTAAAATTTTCCCGAGTTGGTAGCCAGTTGCCCTGCAATATCATACATTAGTTAATTATATGTTGCACCAGCCAGCCTGTGTCGAAAAGAATGTACTGTAGCCTTCTGAGTGTATAGGCGTGGATGCGTTTCGAGAACTGGTATGGATAGTGGATCATGACGTTCTCAACCGTATTTTGTGACAATTCCCAGGGGTTTACAGAAGGTTGTACATAACTGGATATATTGAAGACTTTTGTGTGTTATCTTCTATTCAAACCGTCTCGTTCGAATTGCCGGTCTTGTCGTTGGTTAGGTTTTGTGTTGTCTCTTTCTCCTAAGTTATGGCGTTGTTTCCTAGGTCAAGCATGGCCCAAGGGGTTTGTGCATCAGGGGAGCCGTAGAAAGTGTCCTGCAGTGGCTCTTGTCAGAGCCACATAGCAAGTTGGCTGGACTGCTAGACGTTGGAAAGGGAAAAAGTGTCTTTGAAAGCTGGGGACAAGAAACTCTGCACAAAAATTTGATTGCATAATCATAATCTTTCTACCAATTAACTCTGAAAGGACAAGGTCTATCACAGAGGTCGACAAAAAAAACTATTAGATTTCTATGAATAGGTGCATTACGGACCATTGGCTTTGCTCAAATGGAATGTATTCAAGTTTTCAGAGTCTTAAAAACATAGAAGAATCTCCAGGTATGCGGAAACAGGTACATGGTCAAGAGGTTGTGCATCTAAGGTAGAGAACTCATTTCCCATGTTTTTAGTTGTTTTGAATTGCTTCCATTATTAGAATAGAGTTTTGTAGCATAGGCCTCATTTGTTTCCATTTTTTTATAGAATTCATATGCTATTTTATGGAGCTATTAATTTTCTCATACATCAAAATAGAGTAATGTTGTTTGTTGTAATTGGATATTGTATGAATAAGTTATGACTTTTCAAAGTTTTCTCACAAGTTGAGTAAAACCATGCATAAGCTTTGATTCTTTACTAGTTGTACATTGAAGATGAGCAAACTCTCCATGTATGTCTAACCATCTGAAAATGGTTCAAGTTCCCCTCTCTTATACTTTGCCACTAAAGTAAAGGCATTATAAACAATGGAGATTTTTTTTTTTTGCATGCTACAAAACTTGCAATTGGTCAAAATTTGATATAGGATTTGCATGATCAGAATAAACAAGTGACCCAACTTGAGTAGTAGGGTAGGAAGAAGCAACCCATATCCTCCACCCCTATCAAAACAAAACACTAAAATTTGTTATTTACCACTAATGAAAATTTCAATTCATAATCTCTCCCATCAAGTTCATCCAAACCTCCACTACCAATAAAGGTTGTTGTTTTTGACAATTTTTTTGATAGTAAAGTATCAAAAAAACATCACAAAAAATCTTATTTTTTGACACTTTAGTGCTGAAAAAATTGCTAAAGTATTATGAATTTTAACACATCTCATTATTCAACAATTCAATGTTGAAAATGGTGTTGGAAAAAAAAATTAATTATAAAAAAAACACTCTTTTTTGGTAGTGCACTTCTAAACAAGTGACCTATCAAATGAACAAGAATTCAAAGAGCTCACTAACCCTCACTTGCTCTTACTTACTTCTTGTGGGTTGTTGTGAAGGTGGGTCATGAGAGATGATCAACATGTTCACATCTTGCATGGTCAGCCTTTGGGACTCAATGTTGCACCATACTCTCCAAGAAGCCAACATTGTTGGAAAGGACTTGCACATGGGACTTCCATTTGCCATTTTCAAGTATTTGAGAGCCCTAAATGTACCCTAAATGTAGTGATGTCATATATTGAGGGGATTTAAGTATGTGAGAGTCATCCATTGCGTTGGTGGTAGGTTTTGGTTACGTGTACTGTAGCATTATCAAGTTGTTCTCTGAGTGCACTTATCATTCTGTTCATTTGAGAGCATATTGAAAAAATCATGATATGATTTGGATTTAAGCAGTGTGATTTAGAATGGCGTGCGGCAATGTGCGACTTCTGCTTGGTTACGAGTGCGGCAATTCACGACAGGAGCTACTGTCATTGAAGTAACTGATTTCAAGAGCTTGTTCTCTGAAATTCTTTAACTACAGGAGGTGTAAGGATGCGTGTCAATGAATGAATATACAAGATGACCACAAGTTCTGGGATATATCCTAATTAGGACGTGGATCCAAGGAGTTAGGAGCTACATTCAACAATATTATTGAGCGATTGTCACAAATTCAGCACCCTTCAATCTTCAAACCGTCAGGAAAGCAACCTGCAGCAGAGGAAATGGCGATGTAATGGAGATATAGAATCACATACTGGTGACGCAATCGAAGACATCGGCCACGGACTCGCCCTCGGGGAATCGGTAGAAGAATCGGCGGAAGCACTCACGAGTATCCTTAACCGCTTGCATGTGATCCTGCTCCTGGAAGTTCCGGAAGTCCTGCTCCCGGATGCAAGGCTCCTCGCGGACACCACCGATGTGCTGCTTCTCAAACGCTTTCCCGATCTCCCAGAGCGTGCACAACGTCATCCTGCTGTACGGGGAGACGTAGAAAAAAGCACGCCGGTTTCCATGATCTCCCGAATCATTCGACCGCAGTGTTCAGCCTGAACCGTTCCCTGCGCTTGTTAACTGAATCCTGGCATCCGTGGTGTGGCAGTACCCACATTCCCCTCGCTTACCCACGCGGCCTGCCGCAAACTCTGCTCCTCCGCCAATTTTTATGATTGCACGCTACTGCTATGTTCCATCGTCCCTGTCAGCAGTGGCGAATTCTATAATGTATTATTCCTGATCAAAATCTGACATCATGGCCGCTCAAACCAAAATCAATACAATGCTGCTTGCGTCACGCGGAATTGGCAGAGTTTCGAACGCACAGCGACTGGTCGGTACTTCATCAAACGTCCTAGACAGTTCTTTACTGGCCGAAACGAATTTTCATTGCATAGGACAACGTGTACCTTGCCTCTCACCAGAGCGGACCCTCACGAGGCAAGAGATTGAGGTCAAATCAGATTTATTGTGCCGATGGCTTTTCAGACCTTGAGGAATGGACACTGATTGGCAATCAGGTCATTCACCAACTGAAAATCTTTGCGGATTCCTTTGCAGATTACCGTATCATGTTAAACAGAGAGTAATAAGAGGACTAACTACAATGCTCACTTGAATAACGGTGAAACTGACAACAAATCAATTTAATTGTGTTTTCATCAAGTGAGGAGATGAGATACAAGAGTAATAATTGAACACTGACTGTCATCTGCATGTCACCAATCTTATTAAAAATCTTCATCATAAAATGCATCTCATTCCTAACAGTTCGAAAACCACTATACTCAGCCCTCTCGACCGACACACCCTAATTACACATTTCTTGCACATTCCTCAATCCTCATAATATGTCATGATGTAATTAAAGTCGGGTTCATTATGTTGCGTGAGCTTGCTTTGTTCCCCGAAGCAGTGTCACTAGCGAGGTTTGAATGCATTGTCAGAGAGTTAATACAGAATTAGGGTTAGCCGATTATTCGGGAACAACGGCTGGTTCGGCCTCCAAACCCTAATATCACCATAAAGTTCGAAGTTCTCTTCAAGCGGCGTTGTTGTGTCTTATTAGAATTCCCCACACAGGAGCGGTTTTATGTTCGCGATCCGTCTCGTTTCTCATTGCGCAGGATCGCGTATCGTGTTTTCCTCTTTTCCTTAGCAGGAAAGGTTATGTATATGTGAACATGCTTTTCGTGTGTGCGTCTGTTTACAATACCCGGTCTTGTATTCCGCATCTAGTCCTGCCTTATTCTATCAACGAATTAGTTAGCCCTCTCACTACCTTGTGTTCAGGTTGGACTGAAAATAATCCTCTGCTCTACAGAAAGCCTGAGTTTCTAATCATCTCTGAACTCATGGTTCACTTTGACGCAGACAATGGTTAAATCTCCTCTTGTCGACCGAACCTATTGTGCCGTTGCCAAGTTAGTTCAGCTTTCTTATCGACGAGGTAGTCGATTCCATGGCTACCTTGTTTCAAGGCTGAACTGAAACTGACTGGTTTGTGCTCTACAGAAAGCCTGGGCTCCGTTTCGGTGGACCCGTGGTTCACTTTGATGCATACATTTGATCATTCTATTTCCTCTGGATGATTGCTCTAGGTCTTGAATGAACTAAGCGGATCGTATTGGCGGCTGCGGTTGTTTTCGCTGGTTCGTGAGGGTGATGCATGCTGAGCACGCTCTAAACCCTAAAATATTCTCCGAACCCTAAAACGTTTTCCTTACTCTCTTACAAGCTACCCCATATTGATATTGAACCTTTAACCTTGAAACGCTGCTTCATCTGTAGTTGCACAATGGCAGCAAGAGGCTTGAAATCAGTGGTCAAGGGCCAATTCTTCTAGGATTAACGCTTGAGTTCCCTTTAATTTTTTGAACATTTTATCTCTTGCTTTTGCATATACTTTGGTACAAATGTGCCATTTACATTAATTTCATGAGATTAGTCATAACACAAGGTTCCCTTGTAAAGATTCTATCATGTATTTGGATACATAGAAGTTTATTTGTACTAATCAATGCCTTGAAGCACTCTTATCATCATCCTAAATATGAACTTTGGAGTATTTAGGGCTTAGAGAAGATATTGGATTGTAGGAAGTTCTTAATCATAAAGTGGTCCAACATCCAAAAAGTAAATGATGAATAGATTGAACTTCAAGTTTCATCATTGTTATTCCTTGGATGAAAGTCATCCTAATTTGTCAAAATACTTTAACAAATTGTTATCTGATCTAATGGTTCGATTTGATGTTACTAGAGTACAGATTTTTTCTAAAATTACAAACATGCAAGTATGTTGAGTGGTTGACCAAGTCAAAATTATATTGACTCTAGTTCAAAACTGGATTTGTAAAAATGTGGTTATAGATTTTAATCCCTAAAGTTCTATGACTATGTTTTCACCAAAAATGCCATTTTTAGTACAAGTACCAAATTTGTGAAAAAAAAAATTACACATGTAACTGTACAATCTTGTAGTATTCTCACTCAAGAACATATGGTAAAAATTTCAAAAATTTATGCTGCATGGATTGCAAGATATAAGCATTCAAATTCATTGAAATCATCAATGGAAATTGTGCATGTGTTTCAAAAAAAAAATTCATTGAAATCATTTTTTGGGCCCTTCAAAAAACAAGGCAGCTGCACTTTACAAGCTCACTTTTCTAAGAAAAAATGTTCAAAAGGGTGGTGCTTCTTTGGATTGTATTTCCTAGAAAAGTTGGCCACATGCTTGAAAAATTTCAGATCATTTGGAATTGTACAACATATAGGAAAAAAATAGTAACTAGACAGCAATAGAGAATGATTCAAAATACTAAATTGTTAAGAATTTAATTATGGAATTGAAAAATGCCAATCTCAATGGTTGCAACGTTGGAATAAACAATCTACATCCTATGATTTTATTTTATTTTCCAAAAATATTGAAAATTGAGTAAGATAAAAGACTTTAAAGTTTATTTTAGAGTAGAAAATCTATAACTACCCTCAAACAAAAAATCCTCATACCTTTTGACTCATTGATTAAAATGGAATGATGTAAAGCTTTCCAATTACATAAAACTGTAGAAAACCAATTTAAAATTTTTGTTTTTGAAAAAAGTGATTTTTTCTAATCTACCCGAATTGCCTATTTACAAAAAAATAGTAACATATTATTGATATTAGGCCATAACTTTTGACTCTTATTTCCAAATGTCATGAAATTTAGTGCATGTGAAAGATATCCCTTGTCCCCACCTTCTCTTAAAATTTGGGCCAAAAATATGCAAATCCTAGTCATATGTACTTGCCCAAAATTGCTATGTAGCAAAAAATTGCATGCTAGTCCTTTAGGGGCTAAGAACACAAAAAATTCAAAAAATCACCATATCAAGAGAACTTCATTTCACATCCATTCCAAAAAGTAATATTCAAAAAATGATAATATTTTGCTTGTAATTGAATTTTGAAAGAATTTTGAAATTTCCCTTTCAAAATTTATAAAAATAAAAATAAAAATTGATAATAGTATTGGTGAATCTAATCGTACAAATGGAATCTACAACTCAAATTCTACAACTTTTATTTGTATGCCAATTCCAAAATATTCTTCTAAATAGCATTATATAATGATTTTTCTTAATGTAGAAGACTTTGGTTGTTTAGGGGTTAAAATATCAAAAAAATCAACAAACATCTGAAATCATAGAAAATAAATCAAAAATACATGGATAACTTAAAATTGAAACATTAATGAATGTTGTTGTTGTTTAACCCATAAACGATGCAGCAAACGTTTTTTGTCCGATGAATGACAAGGAATTCTCTTGAGTAGGATAGAAGTGCAACTATTCATCCTCAAAATTAGTTGTGGAAAGAGGAGATCTTCTACAATAGTTTGACTCCCAATGAGTATTGTGGTTTTTTTAGAGTAGATGATGTCACATGGGTCCACAAGTGATGATCTCTATTATCACCAATATGATGTTTAAGGATTAAACTATAAAGCTTTGTAGAATCTTCTTCAATTTTGAATATAAAACTCCAAAATCCAATATCAATCTATCAATACAATTCATAATTTTCATTCTTTCTACTAAGTATTTAGTGTATCATGCAGTGAATGATTAAAAAAATTGTTACTCTTTCATTGAAAAATTCCTTGCAAGTTGCAAATTTTAAAAAGTCTAAAGAACAACCAAATAGTTTTATTTTTTTTACCAATACTAAGCACATGCAAATTGTGTCTCAAATTTCAATTTTTTTTAAAGCCTAAAAAACAATCAAATAGTATTATCTTTTTACCAATACCAATAAGCAATGTGCGAATTGTGTCTTGTGAAATAACCAAATAGTTTTATTTTTTTACCAATACCAATAAGCAACGTGCAAATTGTGTCTTGAGTACTCGAACATGTAACCAGTAACTATCAACAACTTGTTGGGTACCTTACAAATGTCTTATCAATTATACAGAGTTCCTATCTCTCACACAACGAAACACCCCCCCTCTCTCTCTCTAATAGTCTTTAACTTAGAGGGGGGATGACCAACCAATGGTTCGGTGACGTCATTGCAGTAGCCATCAATGATGTCACTCCCTCCTCCACAAGGAACAGATATCATAGCCTAACTTTACCGACTATTCTACAGTTCAATTGAATCATGGACCTTATAAGTTATAAGTTACACAGTAGGGTAGTAGCCATATGGTCCAATTTATTAAAATCCTGCTAGGTAGGCCTAGCCCTTGGGCCACATGTAATATATACTGTACTTGCTTTGCCTTTGGACAGCTGCTGCTTGCAGAGTTTTCTTTTGTTGTTTTTTGAAACAAATGGAACCTTGCTAAGTTTGAAGTTACTTCCACGTACCTACTACGATGCTTGCCGATGATGAGTCATACACGGTGTGCAAGGAAGCAATTTCCTGGTGCATTTTGAATATAGATAAGGGTTTAGGAAATGCTTGCCGGGAGTCATGTTACGCCTCTGCATGTAAAGCCTCATGAAACGAGGTATTATGCCAAAGGTATAGTTTTGATGCAAGCTCCACCTACTGTGGAAGCCATGATCAAGCAATAAGTTAGGAATACAAAATGCAAACCCAGAGTGCACAATCCTGTCCTCCAGCATGGCCACCATGGGCTGTGGGCTCAGGAGACTCGGTCAAGGCAAGTGCAATAAGAGCTTCCTCAACTTTTTTTTAAACCCTAGAAACCCATTGAAGATTTGTCGTGTCAGCTCAGGGATACTCCAGGAGGGGGGGGAGGCTTTGGGTCTTTGTCTTACATGTAAGGTAGACAAGCCTATTACCACCCTGATTTGCAATCTGACTATGTTGGGGCCAATTCCAAGAAGGGCAAATATTTTTCAGAGATGTGTGCATGTTTTATGAGTCAAACCCAAGTGGATTTATAATTTTCTGATCAAAATTGTAATTTCTATGAATTTCTGAAGTGTCTGCCCTGAAATAACAAAACCGCATGTAGACTAGAGTCATATATGTCCTAGAAACAACCTATAATTGTCATTTCATGTATCTATTAGCATTTGGAAAGTGACTAATAAAAGAGTGACATGTTTTCCTTAATGGCATTAATTTGCTGATTTTGTCAAAATCTAGAACATATTTGACTAATTTCTGGACAAATTTAGATGCTTAAATGGACGGAATTGGGACCAACTATTGGGTGATGGAATTAGGATGCAAACGGAATTGAGCCAATCTACCTATGTGAGTACATAGAGAAGGTCCCTAAAAAAATTGGAGCTAAATTTTTTAATTTTATTACTTTGGTGTGAGTTGTAAGATTTTTTTTTTTTTTTAAACTCAAAGTTTATTCTAAGAAAAGACCAAGAACAAACTTTGGAACACCGAGAGTTGTAGGATTTAATGGGTTATAATTAAGATAAGGTAAGAGTCTCTCCTACCTTTTTAGATTCAACTGAGGATGCCCTTTAAGTATAATTTAGTTTGGACTTGGCAATGCATTGAGTCTAAATTCTTTATATTTTTGCCACAATTTCACATTATTTCATTCAATATTGGTGCTGGAAGTATTTGAGATTTTCTTGCTTTTCATTTTTGTTGACGAAGTAGTGTGTTCTACGAGGACAGTTTTGGATTACACTACCCCTATGGTGGTTCAAAAGGTTGTTTTTCTTTAGATTTGTAGTTTGAGTTCATATTTGTATATTGGATTTGCATTTATTCTATTAATTTTTAGTGATTTTTTGTTCTTTAATTTTTCACTTTTTATGTTTATATGTAAATGTTGGTATGACAACAAAGAAAATACATTATGCCTACATATGTTCAAAGATCATGCATTTTAGTATGTTGCACCAACACTCCAAATTTGACAGTTAGGACCTTTATGAAACTTTCAAAGTACAAGGCTTCAAAGTTTTTATAAAAACTCTAGATGTATTTGGAGGAATGTGTTGGCTTTTATTGTGTAGGTTTTGCCATGTGATAAGTGAATGTCATGCCATTTTTTGTAATAATGAATGCATCTTGATTCTCATGGATGTGTTGTTGTTTGGCTATGTGGAGTATGTTGATTCGTTTTGCAAGTTTTATGTGAAGGAGCATGATGTTGAGGTTGTTG
The DNA here is from genome assembly GCA_963920665.1 of Straminergon stramineum. Taxonomy (NCBI): domain Eukaryota; kingdom Viridiplantae; phylum Streptophyta; class Bryopsida; order Hypnales; family Calliergonaceae; genus Straminergon; species Straminergon stramineum. The sequence goes on from OY987264.1 coordinate 5,349,294, forward strand.
TCCATAGTTTTTGGGTGGGCCTCCAATGGCATTGCCAAATACATTATGTAATTCTAGAGGGAACACCACCCCTTTCGAAATCAAGGAATGTGATTGGCAACACCAATAGGTAGATTTTTCGAAACAAAAACTAGTTTTTGGTTTTAGTAATAAGAAGGTTATATGTACATTCTGAAATATGTTGGTTTCATTTTGAAATTGAATGTAAGAGAACCAACTCTTGCAAAACCTTGGTTAGCCAAAATTTCATAATTTAGCTCTACAAGTTCAAAGTGATGTTAGTGTAGTTTCAATGCACACTTAAGCATGGTAGTTGGAGCAGAGAAAAACTTGAAAAATCATATAAAGAAAGTTGTATGAAAATACAAGGAAAAAATTTAAATAGATAATATCCCTATCTAAAATATCCAGTCCTAGAAAATTAGGTGAAAATAGGATATCATGAATTTTGAAAAGATATAATTTTCCCCCTCCCCCCTAAAATACCTTTCATAGATAGATAGATAGATGTAACACCCCCCCCCCCCCTTGAGCCTTGAAATCATTGTCTTCTCTTTCCCACAAGCTTTCCATTAGCTCTTCCAACAACCCATGGTCATGCCCTACAATAGCAAAGCACACATCAATAAGCTTATTACAATCATAACTAGACAAAAATTGAATGAAATTGGATTCAAAGAAGAATTAATAGGCTTAGGATGAAGAGAAACGCAACATCAAATATGGCGAGGTCCATCACTACCATGGCATTGTTGAAAATGTTGGAAATTGAAGTAGGGTCCTCTCGGTTGCTACCTTAGCTATTTCTTGTGTCGGGTCAATATAGAAGCTAAGTGAAAATGCTCTTTTAGGTGATGTAAAAGGAAATGTTCTTGATAGGAGCCATAAGTGATAGGAAGGACCTCTTTAGTGAAGGTATCACCTTGATCATGGTAACCATATGTATATATATATATATATGATAGTCTGCTCTAAATCCGTTGGTCTTCTAAAGACTGTCCCTAGCCAGGTTCTGAAATGGACATTAACAAGTTGTAAAATGCATGTGTAAAGAATTGAATGTTTTGTCAATGATGTCAGAGCGGTTTAAAATTTGTCAAACGTTCCTTTATACTTTGCTAGTGGATGGAATAAGAGCCAAGGTGAGTCCATTTCTGAAATGTTTACCTTCGTTCAAAAAAACTTTTCTCCCCCAACTTTGAATGCTTATAATTTTTAATCTATACGGTCAAATTTGATAAAATTTTTACCACATGATCTCATACAAGTATAGTACAAGATCCTACGGTTGGATTTTTGATTTTTGATTTTTTTTTCTTTCTTGAAAGAATGCAGCAGAAATGGCAATTTTGAGTGATTTTTGTCAAAAAATAGGCCTTGGTCCTTTAAAAGTTTAGTTTAGTAAAGGTTGCATTTTGAAACCCTGTCTATTACTTTCTACATGCTGCAGTGCTTGTTTTTGGTGAAGCCATATCTTTTTTCAGACTACACATGTGTGGGTTTTGTAAGGCCTACAATCAAGAAATAGATACCTATGGCAGAATTCTTTAGAAATTCATAAGTAATTCAAAAATGCTCCGAAAAATATGAAAACACTTGGGTTAGATTCCACATCAATTTTTCTTTAAGTGAAAAATAAGGAAAAATATTTTCGTGAATCTAAGAACCATCGAAAAGGCCGACCAGCCCTTAAATGCACGGTTTATGAGCAAACTACCTTATATAGCGTTACAAGACCTACATCGGATGACAATGTTGCCACCTTGGCCAAAGGCACATAATTAGTATTTAGTTCAATATTAGTTGAAATCTTATATCCCAAAGTCAAATAGTGCCAAATATCCAAAGTGTCTTGCCTTTTGTAAATGATCGATGTTATCTTCACTCTAGATTCTATCAAAAGTGGTACAATAAAAACTCTTAGGAGCAACATAAGTCACATCTACTTCACACTCCATCTCAATTCACGTAGCTTTGGCGTAATCAATCATTCATTCTAAGATGAACTTATAAAGTCTTTTGAAGGTGACCAATCTTACTTGATCAAAATCTTTGTCATTTCTTTCTTTCCAAATGGCCTTTAAATAAATATAGTTCCTTGAAACAACCTTCAAGCTATCACTCTCCTCTTGAACTGTTGTGGGCCATTATGGGTGAAGAGGCAATCTCTCCAATTAAAGTATCCATGAACATTTTTTCTTCACCTCTTGAAGCTATTGATGATGGTGCTTGCTATATGCCATGCTTTTTGAACACCAACAAATGCCAAAAATAAACAATTCTATGTCTCATATTTATAATCTCCAATTTTTTTAATAAATTTATGAATAGTAAATTTTTTTAATTTGATGTTCTAGAAGGTGAATTTAAGATCTAATGGTTGTTTTCATACATTATTATTTTTTTGTTTTGAGTATAGGATTTCTCTAAGTATGTCAAAAACAACATATGTCAAGCTATTGACCTTGTTGGGTAAGTGGGGTTCCAAATTCAAACATGTTATCATCTTACTATCCATGCAATCAAAATTTTTTGAAACAATCTAAAAATTCCCATACCATCCTAGTATAAGCTTGTACAATTGACTTTTAAAATAATGCTTTTTTCATTTATGCACTAGTGGTAGCTTTTTATCACTCATTCCAAAAATCATCATGGTCCTTCATGGTTAATTACAAATGTAGGATTGTTAAAGTTTTTAACCTCCAAAGATTGGTAAACATAAATAGAGTCATCAAAATTCTTTTCAATGCTTATGAGTGTGAAACAATTAATTGATTTTTTATACTAGATGTATTAAAGCACTTGTCTTTACAACTAAACTTGTCTATTAGAGGATGTAGAGAGACAATATTCTATTTTCAACTCCCATTTCCATTCCCTAAAATTTTAACTAAATTGCCTTTTTAGCCTCCTTCCCAACCTCATAGCTCAAGGAATTGACCAATCATATTCTTGATATGGATCACATTCAAAGATCATTTTATGTTGGTTAAAATAGCTTAAATTGCAAGTGAAAGAAAGCTTTAGTATCAATCCAAGTTTGTTGTTGTGCAAATTTATGAAATGGAATTTTCTTTCTTTCTTTAGAAATTCAATCATTTCTAACTTCTTAAATTGAATTCATTTTCCATATCTAATACATAGATTTTCCTGGATTTTAATAAAATTTCCAAAAGGATTGGAGTAACTCCTAAAGGACCAGAGCACATTTTAGCATATATTGTCAAAAATTGCCACATTTTAGGTCAACAAAGAAAAAATGGAAAGAAAAGTTTTTTGATTTTCAACAAGACCAATTTGCACCAAACTACATTTGCAATGTGTAGAACAAATTTCAGAAACTTTGAGTGCATGGATGGAAAGAATATAGAGTTCAAAGTTAGAAGAAAAAAGTTTTTTCTTGCCCCTTTCTGAAAGGGTCTAGAAGGTTTAATCCCTCATAGAATGAGATTTTTGCACTACAAATAGTTAGTTTTTTGATAGTAACATCCTATATTATATGAGTTATATACCCACCAAATTTTAGAAGTAGATGTGGTGTCTAGCAAAATATTTTTTAAATCCTCAAACTACCCAAACTTTTTTCAACAACCTAACTTTTGACTCAAGCACTTGGTTAGAAAAAAAAATTATATTCTTGAGAAGGTTGCATATGTCCACTCTTTGTGTCAAAATTTTAAAAAGATCCATTGAAAATTGATTTTGCACAAACCTATCTGAACATCCAAATTGCATGGAACTAAGATCAAACTAGAAGGTCGCTATTATGTGAGCTTAAGAGTATGAGTCCATAAGCCTAGAGGATTGTACATCTATGTTATAGGTGTCTAAGTTATAAAAACCTTCTATGATTAAAGTATAACTATATTACAGATATTTGTATTACACATGTTTATATTATAAACACCTTCGATGATTGTAAGATATCTACTTATACATATGCTCAAGGCTCACATGCTCGCATTTTCATGCTCATACACTACCATTGTTGAACCAAACTATTCTTCATGAAGAGAATCACCAAAGTTTGAGTTTTTACTTTTTCTAATTTTTTTTTCTTGGTCAAGTCTTCAAAATACGAATAAAAACAAAATTCATTCCAATGAACTTGGGGTGGGGTGGGGGGTTGGGGTTGGGTCTCAAACCAATGGGGGTTGTTGAATCTTCTTCTTCAAAATTCGAGTCTTCTCCCAAGAAAGTTAAAGATGGCGTTACAACTTTTGGTAAGGGTGCCCATGCCCAATCCCAAGAAGGTTGGGGTGTGATTTTGTTTTTATTTTTCCCAACTTCTTGCAGCACTGTTATCACTGGACCCTGCAGCCTGGGAGGCCCTCCCTCCATTTGTGCCCACATGCCCCCCCACCAACTCACAAAAAGTGAGCATTGATGATTTTTAATAATACTTTTTACTTTTAAATTTCATATAGCCTCGTGGAATTTTTAAAATAGTGGTGCTTGGCTTGGCTCTTGGCAGCCCCAAGAGTTCTGTCCACCCCCCAAAAGAGGAAACTCGACCCATTTTTCTAGTTTGGATGTTGCATGAATGCCATCATGAACGGGAGGCCGGGGCCCTTGCTAGGCAAAGGGAAAGGGGAAAGGGCCCTCATTGGCCACGGAAAAGAACTGACACTGAGATAAGCATCTTGAATATGTGATCCGGGCTTTGGGTTTGGTTATTTCTGAGCAAAATCCTTGATAAATCCTTATATGCTGCTGCATTGCCGCCCCTCTCAGTCAGTCAGCATCTTATTGGACAATCCATTTTTTCTCCAAATCTGGCTGGCTGCCATAGATTTTGCTACAGTAGAATTTAGAATTTGTGAATTGAGCAAAAGTGGTGGGTACACCTAAAATTGCACCATCTCTAGAGCTGCCATCATCACTTTGTGTACATCTCCAAAATCAATTTGTACCTATGTAGAAGAAACAGTTTTGTTGAACATCTATCCCAAACCAAAAAAAACTTAGACCTGTCCAGCCTTTGGCTTGGTTGTTTTGTTTCTGGTGTTTCAGCAATGGAATTTCTATTTGTTTAAGTAAATAAATAAATACTTGGACCTTTTATAAGTTTTTTTCCTTGAAATACCTAGACCCTTCATAACTTTTGTGTACAATATCTAAATACTATGGTCTTTGGTGTGTTAAGTTAGAACCTCCTTTCACTTGCCAAAAAAATCAAAGAAAATTGACCAATCCAGTAATACATGTAGAAGCTCTTTCAAAGCATAATATGCAATAAGAGAGTTTGCAAATAATAGGTGGACTTGTGGTGATTCAAGATGGAAAGCTAAATGTGACCTCTCTAAATGCATAAACCTCTCTTAGTGCATAGTCCCAGTACTATGTAATAAGAGAGGTTTTGAGATAGAAACACTTAAAAGGCATCTATGTTCCCATTCATGCATAGTAGAGTTCCTTTGAAATGTCCCTAGGCTTTCATCAAAGTGTCCCACTACAATGTTATTAAATTGTCCCTTCACTTATTGTTGATTGGTTGGTTGCTGATTTTGTCAAATTTTGATTTCAAATCCACCTATATGACTATTTTAGTGGTCTAAGGAGCTACCCACTTTGAAACTTCATAGAAAATACATGCCATATTTGAAAATTTTAATTTAAAAAAAAAAAAATTCATGATCTTCAATTGCTTACACTATAAAAATATATATATGTCTAGCAAAAGGTGTCTCCAACTATGCTGAATTGTCTTTTATATTGACGGTTTGGTGCTCCTACCGTAGGCCCAGTAGGTCAGTAGCCCAAAGTGGTGGTTTTGAGGGGTAACTCCTTACCCACCTTATTAAACTGTTTGCAGTCAGTGCACCTGTAGTCCTGTAGTCTTTGGTGAAAAGATTCTGGTCTTTATCCGTCCAGGTCATATTGAGCTCAATAATAAACCAGTAATTGAGTGACCGTGTTCATTGAAACATATCCAAAAGACCGGATTTTATTACCCTTCTGCTCCCAAATGTTGGAAAAGCCCATTGATTTCTTTTTCTATTTTATTTCTTTATTTTTACACAATTAAAGGGTGACCTTCCTTTACTGGGAGGACGCTAAATCTTGCAAACAAAGTGGGCCCCACAGGGGGCAGATTTACCATGGGGAAAACACAGGAATTTATTTTTTCACACTATTTTTTTTGCAAATTTCGAATTCATATTTGCAATTCGAGACCCCAAATTAGCTTTGGGAGATCTAGAACATACCCTAGACACGGCTCAAAATAGGGGGCAAGCTTTACTTTTATCCCCTGATAAAACACAAAATGTCCCTGCGGGGCCTACTGTGTTTGCAGGATTTAGCGTCCTGCCCTTTACTGCAAGGGGAAGAGAAGTTTCTATTTCTATTTTGAAGTTTGTTTGTTTTTTGAAACATAAGGACAAATTTTTATTTTTTTATTTTTTAAATTTTGTTGAAACAAATGGGAGAACTCACTGTCATTAAAAACGAACCAGTACAACAGCCAAGCCAAAAGGCTGGTCAAAAGGAAGAGAAACGGAGCACAGAACAGAAAGGAACGAGGGCAAGAGAAGGAAATTAGCAAAATAAGTACGGGTGTGGTCTCCCCCTGCTCCAACTAATGGAGTTGCTAATCCTAGACGCTATCAGCAAAGACCAAAGCCAAATGTGATCAAAATCGGTCCAAGCTTGTGGGCTAGGAGAGGGCGGAGACGGGCTCCCAGTGAGTTTTGAGCTGAGCAGCATGTCCATTGTCGAGCAGCACGTCCCAAATGGCATTACGAATACAGGCAAGAGGCCATTGCTCCAGCGCAAAAACAGTGCTATTTCAAAAAAAATTATTTTTAAGTTTGAAAACCCTATAACTTACAATTCCGGTCGAAAAAATATCTGAATTTTTCACAATACACTTCAAATTACATTGCATTTGAGCAAAAGTGGTTAAAGTTAAAAAATTTGAACACGAAAGGTATAAACCATGAAGTTAAGCATGAGAGCATCCTGTATAGTCTTTTAAATTTTGAGCCCTCCGAACTCATTAAAACTGTCCCTCCAAACTGATTGGTGTTGGAAGCATGCTTGAAAACCAATGTGGTGCAACTCAAGGCTATAACACATCAATCCACAAAAGGAGACTAATGAAAGAAAGAAGACCAATTCTATAGTGAAAGAGAGTCAACATGCTATCATGACAATATTTTGCCTTGTCTATTTTCTTTTGAAGGGCTCGCCAAAGAGAGACCTCATAGCGTGGCAATTAACAAAATTTAGCAAGATTGCAAGAGTTAGATTCTCTTGATAGCAAGGGGCAAGGGATCTCATTTCTTTGGCAAAACATGTTAGACCTTGAAACTGAATCTCCTTGCATCCATTTGAAGGACCATAGGCTAAATGAGCAACATTTGAACCCTTAAAGGACAATTTAGCTTCCCACTTGGTGAAATTTTTGTAGCTTTCTAAATTAAAATACACATTTCAAAATTTTGATAGTTTTTTCATGTAGTACTTTGTATCTTTCTTTAAATTGTAATAAAAGAAATTTAAATAAAATGAATATAATTTTTAGAAGTAATTTCTTTGTACAAATCGCAATAATTATAAAAAATCTTAAAACAATATGAATTTTATAGAAAATTGAAGATAATAGTGATGAACATCTTGGTGTAATTGGTGGGCTCATTGAGCTCACACCGAGAAAAAATCAACAAAAAAAGTTTTAAAATGGTGTAATATAATCTTTCAAGATGCTACCTTCAAAGTCTTACAAAAAGAAAAATTTTGAAGTTTTGAAAAGAAAGGCATTAAATTTTTTTATTCAAGTTATATTTTCTTAGTTGAGCTTAAAAGCATTTAAAATCAAGAGCTATGTGAAAATTGAGGTTCAACATTCAAAATGCCCCTCACATTTGCAATGCCATTTAGGGTTATGGGGACATGTCTCACTACTTCTAAAGTCCCAAGTTCTATTGAATTTTAAAAATTAAAATGGTGGAGAGCCAAACATTAGGACTTAGGGCTTTACACCCAAGCTTGATGCACTAAAGATTGTTTACACAAGCAACATTTTATGGAGTTTGGGGCATCAAAGAAGTAGGACTTGGACCCCAAGTTGAGTCTCCATTTTTGCTATCTTGCCTAAATTGCAACTTGGGGTCTTAAGTCCCACTTTTTGGGTGCCAAAACCTCTAAAAAAGTGCAATCATGTAGGCATTCTTGAATACACTAGGCCATGGACCACATGTCTTTGAGTAGAGCCCCCAATTCCAATTTTAAACTCTCTAGCATTAAAATTGTAAGAAATTACTAGGACTTAGGACACAAAGAGAAGTCGACTTTATATTCCCAAACATAGATTTTGACCAACATAAGGTTAAGGATATAATTGGCTGGGATTCAATCTTTGACCAAAAATAAAGAAAAAGTGTTACCTAAGGATACATTTTAAAGTGTCAATTGATAGAAACAGATGTTGATTTTGTGACAAATGGGAGAATTACTAGAGGTACTATAAGCCTTTGAAATAAAAATTATTAGAATATGAAAACTAATTTACTTTGAAAAATTTAGGCCTAAATAGCATCTTCAAAAATTATGTACAAAAATAATCTAATGGAAATATTTTAAAATAGGAGCTTTGTTATTTTTATTATGAGAAAATAATAAAAGTATTCAATAAAATTAACGAACATTTGCCAATTTTCAACTTATATAAATACTTCTAAGAATTCTTTAATGAATAAAATCTGAACATATAAAATCTCTGCTTCAAAAGAGTACGCTTTGGACATGTGCAATAAAAATATTTTATTACTTTAGAGCTTTATTGTTCTTTACAATCCATTTATATTATCTCATAATTCCATTTTCAAAATCAACTTTTTTATGGCTATAAATAGTGCAAAATCTCCATTATAGAAATATGACATTTAATACTAAAGTATGGTTGAAAAATTTGAGAAACAAGTAAGATATAGAATAGTCTTAAAACCTTGCATTTGAAGTAGTTAGGTACAATGAAAAAGTTATGGCCAAAAAATATTACTAGCGAGGATAATAATAGAAAACAATACATGTTTTTTGTAGTCACCTCCATTAGATAAAAAGTGAACAATAATTTAAGCAACTCTATCCTTAATTTGATATTGAAAGGAATCACATAACATTATTTTGAACAACAGTTTTAAGTGAACTCAATTTTTTTATAATATGTAATTATTGCAAGATGATGGATGATTGCATGAAAGACTTTGAAAATAATGAATTAGTGAAGTTGAAATTCATAGTAAAGGTAGATATAAGGCCTTTTTCTAAAATAAATTTGGTAGGAAATATTATATTTTTCTGAAAATTATATTGTATCACTATAATTGTGGTTATAGGAATTTGGAATATTCAAAAATATCCATTCTAAAAAATTTGAAGCTCAAATTCAAAGGAAATAATATGAAGTAATTTTACAAGTAGTCGATTCTATGATGCACATTCACTTAAAGGATTTTACAAATAGTCAAAAATAAAAATAAAAAATTGGAATTTCTAAGAATTTTCCTATTTAATACAAATGAAAATGTGAAAGTAACTATATTCTTGAGATTTTGCATTTATTTAATATTATTTTTTAAATAATTATTAAAATTTTATAATTTGGCCTTTTTATTATTAAAGAATTAAATTTTAACACATTGTTAAGAAAATCACAAGTACTAGAACAAAAAATTATAAAATCAACATTTTCTCATGAAATTACCTTCATCTATGTTTGACAACAAATTTGGACACATTTGATCTTTGACTTTAGTATAATTAGTTTTAGTAATTAGAAAGACATTGCAAGTTGTAAAAAGATTTACAAATTAATGGAATTTATTTGTAGATCTATATTTACATGTTTTATTTCTTTGTTAAATTCATTGGTTATTACGGATTTATAGTTCATTACAAAAATCATTGAAAGAAATTGTGCCAATGGTGTGTTGATTGTATATTTCTTTGTTACTCCAATATAAGCCAAACAAAATTCTACCATGGATTTTCATTTAAGATGAGTATGTTGACGAACATGGAAATAATGTCTCCATGAACATACATTGCAAACATAGAATATGGAATAAGTTGGAACAAGATAGAAGCATAACCAATCACACTACAATTGGAGTTTCTCTAATCTTAGCAAAAGTTTGGAACTCATTTAAATCATATAGTAATTCAGCATAATCTAAAAAAATTGAAACTGAAAAAAATGGGAATTCAAGTGAAATTCAAGCTCCAAAGATTTGTTCGTAATTTGAATTCTCTACTAAAAATCTATGGACAAAATTCAAAGAGGGATTAGCATGTACTTCTTCTATTCTCTATGTGAACTTTGTCTAAAGATTTTGAATGGAGGATTCAAATTATTTTACATCTTGGCAAATTATATAACTCTAAAAACAAAAATTAAAAGATGTATGTTCAAAGTAAAGTAGATAACAATATCCAAGTCAATGATGGAGACCACTTATCCATAAAAATAACACTAACCAAAATCAAACTAATACCAAAAATATAACAACATGCTTAGAACAATCATTTTAGGTTGTATAGAGCCATTGGTAATGAACAATCACCACAGAAAAGATCCTATAAAAAAATTGTAAGAGAAAAAAATAGATTAATGAAAATTTAAACCAATGAAAATCTACAAGTAGATAAATAGATAAGAAATTAAAAATAAAATTACAAAATTTATCAATTTTCTAAAATCCTTGCTAAATAGACAATGAGATGATATCATTTTTAAAATTTAGATTTTATCATTTTTAAAGAACACAAAGATAATACCAATTTGGTTCAACAAATAAACAAATATAATTTGCACATGATGAAACACAAAAATAGTTACCCAACCTAATCCACCAATTTCGAAAATTAAATATGAATAGTCTAAGAGTTAGAACACACAACAATAAGGTAAGACTAACATTATGGGTCAATCATATATTACACATGTCCCAAACTCCAAAATCTATGCAATTACAAAGAAGAACCAAAGTTGATTATATTATTATTTCTAAGCCATGAGCATTAGAAGCCTCCATCTTCTAACTCGAACTAATCTAAACTTATCATACATTACATAGAATTTGCTTAGTACTATGGTAGATTTTGACTATAATTTATGACAACGAGAAAGCAAGACAAGAAGAAAGATTGGAATATAGCACTACTAATAATCACCACTTGAAGAGGCAAAAACACCATTCACAATAGATAGTTATATAACACTACTACATAAAGTAAAGACTATTGATGTAAATGAACATAAAAAATCGAGGGCCCTCAAAGATATTCACCTCAATTACTCCCGTAACAAACAACATAAGAACCCAAAATGCTTCACAATTGTTTCTATACTCTAAATCCTAATTCCTAAAGATAAAAGTTTGTGTTTACAAAGAAAATCTACTCTATAAGTTTACCTAAACTCAATTATAAGAATCTTTTTAATATCATTGTTGGCATAAATTTATAAACATAAAATTATGATTAAAACAATGACAATGGTTTTAAATTGATGCTACACATGAATCAAATCTAGGTTATCAAATATAAGTTATTTGATCACAAACTTATTACAATGTTATAAGGTCAGAAGTGAAAGATCAAAATTGAATACACAAAAGGAAATTGGCTCTACTAAACTTAACCCTATAAAGATCAATTAGTTACTATGAAAATCATCCTTTTGGAAACAATGAGAATCATCTACTTTAAAAAAATGAAATGCATTCATTGGAGGTCAAAATATCATACAAGACATTCCTTTTTGCACACACACTCAATGTTTGTAGCAGCATTACAAAATTAATTTGTCAATAATTGTTAATTACTACTTCATACTTATTACAAATTATGTACCATCTATCATTAGTTGATTCCTATTGAATATTTGTTTAAATATTTCATAAAGTGCCCTCCGAAGTTGCTTGCGGTTGGGCACTTGTATTTTTTTATATCTGGCAATAAAGGTTTCTTTACTTTTGTCAAAGAAAAATGTTGTAAAGTCTATTCCCATTAGTTGACATCTATAGTTTCACTCCATATCTATGTCCTTATGATATGATTAGGAGAATCACCTACCAATTTTCTTTGAGATATTCTACTCTTAATCCCTAATGACCTAAGGGGGGTTTACTTTCAAAATGGGCCAAATTTGCCAAGAATTGAGCAATTGGTTTGCTCATTTTTTCTGAACCCCTAAAGGACCAAGGCACATTTTAGGTAGAAATTGTGAAAAACTGCCACTTTTTAGGGCAATGAGAAAAGAAAAGAAAAGTATTTTTTTCAAAATTCAACTGTACAAATTTGTACTAGACTACTATAGGAATGTGTGGAAAAAATTTCAGAAACTTTGACCATACAAATTGAAAGATTCTAATGTTTGAAGTTAGAAGAAAAAGTTTTTTTCAAACCTTGCTCAACAGGGCTAGCAACCTTTAACTCCTCCTAAAGTGAGATTTTTACACTACACATGGTTCTTTTATTTGTCATTTGGATCTTGTGTCATGTGATTTACATACCCACCAAAGTTTGAAAGTAGAAGAGGTGTTTGCATATGTTGCCCGAAACTACCCAAGCTACTAGAAAAGTTTAGGGTAGCATAACTTTTGATCCAGACACCCGATTGGAAAAAAAATTACATTCCCACTTGAGGGATATATGTTCCCACCTTGTATCAAAATTTGAAGAATATTCATTATAAAATGACTTTATACGCACCTACCCAAGGTTAGTTGCGTACACTCAATAGTCATTTGGTCCTTTGGGGGGTAATATTGGATAGAATGTAATTTTAGGATCTTTTGTCCACAATGAGATTGAGCACCTCAAAAAATTCAAATGATTTGACTCTACACTTTAGTAAATATTTAAGTTTGAAGTTTTATTTGGGTCAATGGGAAAATAGGGTAGTGCACTTTGAAGGAGCATATCTTAGTGTGAATATTTTGAAATGATCACCTTTTGTGCTCAATGAAAGACAAGAAAGTTGAGAATGCTTATCTAAAATTTCACAACATTTTGGTCTTTTTTTGCAATTTTTGGTGGAGCTTGCAAGGCACAATGGCCATTGAAATGAGAGTAGTGTTTGTAAGAAAAATAAGAATGGGCACTCTTTTATTCTCCTTAAGCTCCTTGGATTTGTCCTTTTTGAAGTGGACAATACTCCCATTGGTTGGTTGACTTCTTAGTCTATGCCCAAATTGAACTAAATTATGTGAGCCATGAATTACACTACACCATCAAACTTTAAAAATATCCAAAGGGTGGAGTTTAACTCAAAATTTGATGAAACTATCACCATTGGATACATAACACATAATATTTTTGAATCTATTTTTTATTAATAAAATTAAAAGTTTGAGAATTGGCAACTCAAAAAATAGGAACAACAACCAAAAAGTGGTCACTTGGGTCAGTAGGGATTAAAGCAACCTTTTATGAGTTGATTGTATGTGGGGGGAAATGAAATTCCTTGAAACAACTTATAGTAAATTTTGGTGGGTAGAAAAATAGAATTGACATCTAATGGGGCATCTAACTCAAGTTATTTCATATTTCTTGAACCTTTGTGGAATTAGTCACAAAATTTCAAAGTTTAATTGCAGTGGTTTCTAAAAGTGACTTCTAGAATTGTATTTTATTGGTACATCGAAGAAAACAAAATATACCTTTGTGTTAGTAGTCGCTTTTAGAGCACGGTCACTCTAAGAATACTCTATTTTACATTCCTAGTTGGAAAAAAAGTGAAGTTCCTTTTCTCCTTTTATGTATGATCCCATCTCCCCCCCCCTCCCCCCTTCCCTCTCCCTTTATATCATAAAAAGTGTGTAATGAGGGACCAGAAGCCGGAATTTGAGAAAAACACAAGATAAAACTCCTTGAAGCACCAAAACTTGAGTATGATGTTGTGTCAAAAAAAACCCTAAAAAAACTGGGGTATGATGGAGTTTGGTGCTCTTATTCTTTTGAACTATTCTTAGTTGAGCCTTCCTGGGGACACCCCTGCTTCAAACCCAGGAAACCTTTCGGTTTAACTCTAATGATTCTCAATTCTTTTTTTATGATAGTTTGTTACCTACACATTGAACACGCGGATGACATGGCAAATTTCTACAGTCCATTGGCATTTTTGCCCATGCTTCCAGTTGTTTTTCCAGGAGTCCCTGTTAGCAAGGATTCTTTGCCTTAATTCTTGGCAATGAAGCCTTGAGCACTATTCCACGAGGGCGGCTTCTATGAAGTGCTGTGGCTGCCAGTATCAGAGGTTGGAGGTGAAAAATACTAAATTAAGTTAAATGGAGATCATATAACTTATGAAAGTCAAAATCATACCATCTTCATGTTAACAAGTACAAATGCTACGGTGATGCAGGAATATAAAGGGACTTGAGAGTTCGTCTTCTTTGATCAGGAATGGAATTGAGAAGTACTTTGGCTTATGTTGTGTAGAATATTTTCATTTTTTACTTAAAAACGAAGTGGAGGACCGACACAAAAAGTGTCCGATGGAAGACTTTCTCAGTTTCTGATGAGACTACAAAGAATGCACCTATTGGTCCAAAAATTGAATCATATTTGAGTAAGAATTGATCATCGGTGAGGTGGTGTGGCCTTAGAGGGTTACATTAAGTGTGTCGATCAAGTTGTTCAAATAAAGATGTTATCTGGAAATGGTTGAGGGAAATTGTCAAGCACTTCGATGCACAAGGTATGAGATAGAACTCAATTCCAACAGTTGCCTTAATTTTGAACCTTGAACAATTGAATCTTTTTTAGAATTTTTCTTATTTTAATTATATTTTTGAATATATTATGTTCCTCAATTTCATCAAATTGGTCGAAGAAGTTTTATTTTTGAAAGATTTCAATATTACTTTGGATGAATGAGAAGTTATCAAGACAATATTCTATTACAAACACTATGTTTTTCATTTAGAATATAGATGTCAAGGAGTTTACGAGTTTATTCTTGCACATCATGGTTGAAACATTATGAGGCCTTTAGGATTTAGCACTTTAAAATTTGGATGATGACAACAAGCAAAATGAACATCAAAAAATATAAATTGCCTAATTGTTTGTTCTTATGTTGATTTTAATTTGAGAATTAGGGAACCCACTTCTAAGAACTCAACCAAGCTCCATTGACTTCATAATTTAAAACTTTTGCATGAATTTTAAAAAATGGGTTCTAACTATCACAATCTACATGTAAAGCTTTGATTCAAGTCATTTTGATAAATATTGAAAAATTTATAAGGCTTTTTTGTATTCCAATATAAAAGTGGACATCTAAAAATATATTACACAAATAGATTAATTATTTCTAATTGAAAGCATGCATGCATTCATACATTCATAGAAATCCTTGAACTACTTTATCACAACTAATTAATTGATAGTTATGAGGAGTTTTTATTACAGACAATGAAGGTAAAAGTCATTTCTGGAATTTAATTTTGAAAAAAGAAAAGAAAAAGGAATAGAGGATACTCATTCTTTACTAGGAAATTCTCACCATAGGGATTGAAAATTCTTAATTTTTTGTGAAGAGTTTTTTTTCATCAAATACCACCTTTTACTTTATAATTTTCTCAAAGATGACTATAAAAAATTGGTTTAATTTTTTTTCATGCATTTCCAATATATTGACTAAAATTCAGAAGATATGAGATACTTTTTTTTTTTCTAAAAATGTTGAAGGATAGATCTTCAACTTTGGAAAAGACTCGAAAGCCCTATTTTTTGAAGTTTATACACATTAAACTTCGAATCATTAGAGATTCACTTAAAAATCTTAGGAGGATGCTTACTATATGATCCTATAGTTATACCTCTAGATTTCTTAAAGAATAAATAAAGGTAAAGATTTTAGTCTAACTTTGGATTGAAGTATTTTACAACAATGTTGAGCCTCAAAACACTTCATAATAACTTTTGCATACAATATATAAATAAAGCATGACTCAAAGCACGCCTAACCTTTTAATGTCATCGTTTTGAAAATCATTGATTGAAATTGTGAGAATAAGAGTTAGGGCCTCTTCACACTATGGCCATCCACGTCGAGAGGCCGCGGAATTGAGTGGCCAAACTTTGGTGAGAATCCAAGGAAATGGGCAATAAATAGGTCCTCAAAAATATGAATTGGAGTCTTTAGTTAGCCATAGTGAAAAGAGGCCAAGGCCAAGCCCAAAGTCCTAACCTATACCATTTGTTCAATCTCCATCCTTCTCTCTCCACATTAATTCATTCAATTTCTGAAATTTTCCATGAAACCTCACTCCATTTGTCAATTTTTTCAAGCAAAAGATAAAAAATATGAGAAAGGTTTTGAAAAAATGACTTTGAAAAAAAAAATCATAACACATGCTCTCATCATCAAACAAGGAATATGAAGGGTATAAATGGAATAAGAAGGTATAATTGGAATAAGAAAGTGTCATTTAACATTGAGGGGACAAATAACAAATAACAAATGTAGGAGTGATCTACCTACCATTGCAAAACAATCCAATGTACAAGCTAAGATCTAGTCAATTTTTATTTTTTATTTTTTATTTGATGGACTTTCGATTGGAGTTTGTATGAGCCAAAAATAGAGACCTAAACTCTTATTGAGTACCCGTCACCATGTAAGCATTTGGTTGCCTTGTAGGCAATGAATATGGCGATGGACTTTGGATTGTGCCACCTTGTGTAAAGGGGATTGAGAGGCCAAAATCTTGGATTTTTGAAATGTGATTGGCTGAAATCAACAAACTCTAGATCTTGTGCCGTATTGTGAAGTGGCCGTTAAGTGCATTGAAATATTTTTCTTTTTCAATAAAGTAGAATATTTTTTCTTCGATGATAGTACTTATACCAACGGTGCTAGTATGTGAGCCCAAGAATGCGAGTTTGTGAGCATTGAGTCTACATTATAGGTACCTATAATATAGATACCACACACTATAGAAGGTGTATGTATCATAAACACCTATAATATGGGTATTTGTAACATATATACCCTATAATCATAGACAGTTTTTATAGTATATACACCTATAATATAGGTGTGTAGTATTATAGGCTCATAGGCTCACACTCCTATGCTCACATAATAGCAACCCTCATACTTATACCCACTAGAATATATATGTCATTTAATCCATTGAGGTCAAAGATTCTACATAGTGCATGCTCTTTGGTCAAATTATTTTTTCTACAAATTAAGAGGCTAATTAAACAAATTTGCCATTTGATGCATTTTGGCAAATTCTTGCATTTTGTCTATATTTGAATTTTAATGATTAAAATGATTTCTTTGAAAATTCTAGTGAAAAGAATTTTACAAAGTATAATTCCTATTCCAATTTTGATCCGTAAAGTCCTATTGTCCTCTTGGAGAACAAAATGGATTTCAAATAGGTTCCTACAATCTAAATTTTTGTCATGATTTTTTGAAACTTTTTTTGAAGAGTGAAAAATAGCACTAGATTTTTGGGAAATATTATCAAGTTGGTATTAGAAGCAAAATTTATGCCACCCTAAGCCCCAAATGGGGTTTGCTAGCAACACAAAAGACCCACAAAAAGTCTAATGAAATTTTCTAATGAAAAGTCTAAATTTTGTTTCTCATAGAAAGTGTTTTTGTCTACATGAAAAGATTGGATCCATTCAATTTATATCAATGATGACAAAGTTATGGACAATCTGAGCATCTTTTTGAAAAAATATTTTATAGGATTCAATTTTTAAAGCAATTTTTATAATTTTTCAAAAAATAAAGTTTGACAAGGTTTATTTCACTTACTAGAACAATCTCACTATTGGGATTATTGTATTTCCATTCCATCTTCAAGCTATTAATGATAGTTTTTCCTTCTACCATTTGTGTACTTCTACTTAACAATTTTTTAAAGAATCAAAATCAAATGTATGTTTTGTTTTTAAATCCTAGATCTTCAACTCGATTTTTCAACATAGTAGTACACAAATTTAATCTAAGAAAATTCAAAGCTCAAAATCTAGTCAAGCAAGGTACAAAAATTATTGTTTTATTCACTTCAATTGCAAAGAACTTGCAATTTATAGTCAAAATTTCAGAAATTTCTTTCACACATTTTCATACTAGTCTAGTACAAGATCCCATGGTTAGGTATGTTGGAAAAAAAATTCTAAATGTTTTTGCACTCTACAATAAAAATGACATATTTAAGTGGAATTTGATGAAAAAAGGATCTTGGGACTTTTGGGGTTAAATTTTTCTAAGAATTAAATATTATATTGCATCTGAACTCAAGGCCTGAAATTGTTTTTTATTTTTTATTTTTCTCAATTTAGAAAAGATACTAAAATTTGGATGCTCTCTACTACAATAAATAGAGGAAGTTTAAATATTTTGAGGTTATTTTGTATTCATTGTGCATTTTCTTCAGTCTTCTTCAAAAATTCATGGTAATTCTTAACCGTCACCAAAAACAATTCAAAAAAATCTGATGTTTTATAGAATACATCTAAATTTGTTTTTCAGAGAATAAAATTATATAAAATCCCCTCGTATATAATAGAAGTATTAAAAGAACCTT
This sequence comes from Straminergon stramineum, assembly GCA_963920665.1. NCBI lineage: Eukaryota > Viridiplantae > Streptophyta > Bryopsida > Hypnales > Calliergonaceae > Straminergon > Straminergon stramineum. The sequence continues at coordinate 5,367,869 of OY987264.1, forward strand.
AGAGCAAAAGATCTTCAATTTGTTGTAGGTTTTGTCTTCGTCGTTGTAGGATTTGTTTGGGGGAAGGCAATCCCTTAATGTTCAAAGTACTACATTTTGGTGGCATCAGAAATCTGAAATTAAATAAAAATCCTATAAATTTACTATGTATAATATTTTATTTCTTAGCATCAAAATTTGATTGTGAAGAAAAATATTTATGATTGTTTTGTGCAAAATTTTGAGCAAGAGTGTTCATTGCAAATCTCAATTTTTTTAGTATGAAGTGCTTTAACTTGGTGACGAGTCTTAAACTCACTAAATCTTGGAGGAAGAAATTCCATTTTTAGATTCATTTAAAAACTTGTGGAGAAGATTTTGGCCATTAGGAATTAAGAAAAAATAAACTTGGCCATAAAGAATCAAGAAAAAATCAATAATAAGTGTTGGTGAAGTTAGCTTTTTGAACAATAATTTGCTCGAAAGCAATCCAAAATTTCAAGGAGAATACTTGGTAAAATAATCTTTATTTTTATTAGATACAATTGTTAAATTGCTACAAAATCTATCGGTGAATGTATACATTTGGATGAAAATAAAATTTTCATCTATATTTGCCCACATGTGGATGTAAATAAATTAATCACTCCATTTAATATCATTCTCTACCCCAAATAAAATAATGATGCTCTTGTTGGGCTAGTTGATTCATAGGATGAGATCCTTTTAGGATTTTTTTGCACGCCTTTTATTTTCTTGTCATTAGTGAAAACTTCGGCTAGAATAGATTAGGAAAATGACTAGGAGAAGACCCACTATATTGAAATGGAATTCAAAAAAATTCAAAAAAATCTGAAATAGCATATGGGTGGATAACTTGTTGGTATGAGAAAAGATAATTCAACGAGGGAGAATGGAGGGAATCAAATGGGGAGGCATTCATCAATCAAGATATTACATTTGACATTATTGTTAACATAAAAATGGGTGGATGTCACCTAAAATTGCCTTGCAAAGAACACAAGTTTCTTATAGTGGTAGCTCATACTCACTTCAAAACTTGCGGTGTAGTGGAGAACCTTGTTTTGATTTTATTGTTTATGCAACGCCTCAAACCGAAGAGGATAATCCTTTAATATATTCCTATAATGTAGAATAAAAAAAAAATTATATTTTGGGTGCTTCTCATTATGTAGTTTGAGGGCTTGCTAGAGTACACCCTCAAAGCAACATGAAATTTCCTCCGACTTAAACTCCACTTGCACCCCCCCCCCATAAATTTCACAACAATGTGTTTTATGACCCCCCATTTTGTTTCCAATGAGCACAAAGCTTGATCGTCTCTCCCATTAGGATTGCTTTTTTTGTGATGCTTCCAAGTCCTAGTCCAAAACACAAAAATAAATTGGTCATTTCTTGCAAGAAGATCTTGTCAAATGTCCAAGACACTCCTATATAGCTTACACTTTTTCTCAACACAATTTCTTTGCCATTTCACATGGAATTTTGACTTCCAATAGCCATCAAGGGATTGACCTAGTAGGTGTCTTCTAATATAAAACACACAACAAATGAAGAAAAATATGTTGTGAAAGCAACTCATTTTATTATGTACGATTCCATTTTTTCCTTTGGCATCATGGCATTGGAGCCACAATTTATATACTCTAGTGGTCATACCCTGCCAATTATATTGTCATTGTTCCATTAAGCATCATACATTGATGATCAAAATCCTGTGGGTCTTCTTGTGGATCAATATCCTAGTGTACATGACCCCAAGTTTATAGTACTAATGTGTCTATTATCAATTACCTATCTCATGTTGTCTATCTCTCTTTTCTTATCTCTTATCTTCTATCCCCTTTTTCTTCTATTGAGTTCTAAACTTGTGATTTGTAGTGGCATCAAAAAAGACATTGGAGTTTTCTGAGCTTAGAGCCACTCCAATGTCAAATAGAATATGGGGAGGATGGAATAGATTAGGTGGGGCAAGAAGAAACCATTTGCCATACAAAGTTGGCCAAACCCCATTTGATTGTAAATATTTGCAACTTTTAGAGTGTTCCTTCATTGTTCCTCATGTGCTTCTATTTCTCTGTATCTTAGTTATTGACCAAATGAAGCTCCCAATGAAAATAGCTCCAAAACAAGGGCGCATTAAAGTCATGAGCGGCCACAGTAGGTTGGCGTCCAAAGTCCAAAGTTTGGCAAGCCTAGGCTCCCATGTTCCTTTGATAAGGAAACAATGTAGTAAAAAAGACAACCCAACCCCTACCATCAACATTCCAGGTTGTTATTCTGTTTGACAATGTGGTTGCTCTTTGACCATATATAGGAGGAGGTCCTTAAATGGAGCAGGCATTTAGAAGCGACCCTAGGAGTGGCTCATATATATAGCATGCAATTGTTAAAATGGACACCATTTTTTGAGGTAGGAAAATGTGACTGCAATTGCGTAATTTTAGGGTAGTGAACAATGCTTTTGGACTACTATTATGTGTGATTTATTAATCATGAATGCATCATTTAAGTGTGAATACAAAATCAAGATGACAATAAGAAAGAAAATGATCAACATAAATTTTAGGGTACAAATTTCTCTTGCTCGATTTAAGACACTCTATTCATGCATTATAGAACTTTCCTGAACATAGTGAGCATCCACTTCATCTATTTCTGAACCAATCTACTCTTTTCAAAGGCACATGTTAATTCATTATTGATAAAGTCTATGTCCATCAATAGCAACAAACAAACTCTTCACTCTCAATAACGTATCTAATTCATTCTAAGTCAAAAAATTACAATTTAAATTGCAACTTGTTTCTTTTCCATTTCTCTGTCTACCAAAACAAATTCGAAATCATTGGAAGGACAATGTCTTCCACACATCTATTTATCTCCTTATATGTGCCATTCTTGAGCCTTCTACCTTAGCTTCAAGGAGGAGTTTAGTTGCCATCTCCAAATTGTCATTTAATTAATGCTAAATGGAGTGTTTGCAAGGTTGTAAGTTACATGCAATGAGTAGGATAAGGAATGCAGTACTAGGCAAATTCAAGGAACTAGCATGATGATTTCTTTCTTGGTAGCAATTTTTAACCCCTAAAGGACCAAGGCACATTTTGGGCAGAAATTGTCAACACTGCCACTTTAAGGGCAGCAAGAAAAAAATGAAAAAAAAAAGTTTTTTTTTCAAAATTCAGTTGTACAAATTTGAACAAAACTTCTTTGCGAATATGTGGAAAAAAATTTAGAAACTTTGACCACACAGATTGAAAGATTATAATGTTTGAAGTCAAGTGAAAAAGTTTTTTTCCAACCTTGCCTGACATGGCTTGCAAACTTTAATTCCTTCTAGAATGAGATTCTTACACTAAATAGGGTTATTTTTTTTTGACATTTGGATCTTGGATCATGTAAGCTACACACCCACCAAATTTCAAAATCATAGGAAAAGTTTTGCACATGCTGCCCGAAGCTACCTGAGCTACCTGCAAAGTTCAAGGTAGTATAACTTTTGATCTAGGCACCCAATCAGAAAAAAAATTAGATTTTCAAGAAGGGAATACATCGCTACACATTATGACCTAATTTCATGAACATCCCACTAAAAATGACTTCATAGAATCCTACCTGAGATTTCTTGTATATGCTAAACGGACACTTGGTCCTTCAACAGTGCTAGTATGTGAGCCCAAAAATGCGAGCTTATGAGCATTGAGCCTACATTATAGGTACCTATGATATAGATACCACACACTATAGAAGGTGTATGTATCATAAACCCCTATAATATGGGTATTTGTAACATATATATCTTATAATCATAGACGGTTTCTATAGTATATATATACCTATAACATAGGTGTGTAGTATTATAAGTTCATGGGCTCACACTCCTATGCTCACATAATAGCAACCCTCCTTGGTCCTTTAGGGGTTAATGGTCCCACAATATCCAAAGGGCTAGCAATTGGTGGAATACTTGAGTTCATTGTTGATCACAAAATACTGATGCCATGCCAAAATACAAATAACTTAACCCCTAAAGTCCCAAACAACATTTTTTTGGCATTATAGACATTTTGGGAAACTCACTACTAGCAATTCTTTTAGTTTTTTCCTTTGAAATTTTCACAGAACATGTAGTCAAAGAGTAGCTTTAAGGCACAATAATTTTCATAACTTTTTACTATATGGTTAAAAAGTTATTGTATAATATGTAGTTTCTTTCCCAACTTGGGCAACCCAAGCAAATTTCAAAAATCACTTTCTTCAATCATAAAAATTTGAAGTTGGTTCTCTAGGTTTATCTGTACATGGAAAGCTTTGAATCATTCCATTTTGATTAATGAGGTGAAAGTTATGGGGAGTTTTAATTTGAGGGCAATTATGGATTCTCTACTCTAAAATAAACTTTGAAGTCCTTTATTTAACTCAATTTTCAATATTTTTTGGAATAAAATATAATCATAGGATGTAGATTGTTTATTATAACATTTCAACAATTGGGATTGTCATTTTTCAATTCCATAATCAAATTCTTGACAATTTAGTAATTTGAATCATTATCTACTTCTTTCTACTTACTATTTTTTTCCCTATATGTTGTACAATTCCAAATGATTTGAATTTTTTCAAGCAAGTAGCCAACTTGCCTTGAAGAATGAATCCAACAACACACATCCATTTGGGACATTTTTTCATACAAATTTGACCTTGTGAAGAGCAACTGCTTGGTTTATTGAAGGGACAAAAGAAATGCTTTTTGTCAATTCAAATACTAATATCTTGCAATCTATGTGGTGGAAATTTCTGAATTTTTTCCCATATGTTCTCAAACCAACTTACTATAATAGTTACATGTGTCCAAAATTTTATTTTATTTTCAAATTTGGTTATTGTACTAGAAATGGCAGTTTTGGAGTGTTTGTAGAGAAAACATAGTCAAAAACCTTCAAGGGGTTAACCCCTAAAGGACCGAGGTATATTTTGGGCAGAAATTGTCAAAAACTGCCACTTTTTAGGGCAGCAAGAAAAAAATGAAAAAAAAAGTTTTTTTTCAAAATTAAACCGTACAAATTTGAACTATACTTCTTTGGGAACATGTGGAAAAAAAATTTAGAAACTTTGACCGCACGGATTGAAAGATTATAACGTTTGAAGTTAGGTGAAAAAGTTTTTTTCCAACCTTGCCCAACATGGCTTGCAAACTTTAATTCCTTCTAGAATGAGATTCTTACACTAAATAGGGTTATTTTTTTTGACATTTGGATCTTGGATCATGTAAGCTATACACCCGCCAAATTTCAAAATCATAGGAAGAGTTTTGCACATGCTGCCCAAAGCTACCTGAGCTACCCTCAAAGTTCAAGGCATCATAACTTTTGATCCAGGCACCCAATTGGAAAAAAAATTAGATTTTCAAGAAGGGGATACATCGTTATACACTATGACCAAATTTCATGAACATCCCACTAAAAATGACTTCATAGGAGCCTACCTGAGATTTCTTGTATATGCTAAATGGACACTTAGTCCTTTAGGGGTTAAGGTAGGCTACTCTTCAAGTGACATTTTCTCTTCAAGTGACCCTTTGAGAGTTCATTGCATTTGGGGGGAAGCTAAGCTCCTTGAAACAATTTTCATTAAATTTTTGTAGGAAGAAAAATGGAATTGGCATCTAACTTGAATCATTTCATATGTTGGGGACCTTTGTGGAATTAGTTATGAATTTTTGAAGTTGAACTCAATGGTCACTAAAAGCAACCACCTCTTGAAATGTACATTATCTATACATTGAAGAAAGAAAAATATACCTCTACATTAGAGGTCATGTTTAGAGCAAGGGTGCTTTTAGAGCACCCTACCTTAGTAGTAAATTAGCCACTATGCAACATAAAGTCCTAAATACTAACAATAACACTTTCAGACTTTAACTTCATCTTTTAATTCACAAACTTCCATTGCCTCTTGTATTGAAATAAACTTGTTTTTTTAAATTAAATAAAAACAAACCATAATATTTATTTGTTTACATATCTTTATTCCAATGAAAACTTTTAGGTCAAAAATGTTTTTGATGATACATGATGATACATATTTTGTATTGACCAATATAGGGTGCACTAGGTATAGAGAGTCAAATAGATATTTCTTGGCCATGGAATTTTGAGGCCTGTACATCTAAAGTAATGAAATGAAGCTACGATATGGACATAGAATTACAATGACTACCGATATAAGACAAGAATCAAAGGCACGTGGATTTAGCAATGAATACCTCTATTACTTTAAATAATTTAAGTGCCCCTTAACCCACAATTGCATTATTTTAATAAGATAAATTAGACCTTTTAGAATTGAAAACCTATTTCAAGGGGAAAATTAGTTTATAATTTGTTTTGTGTATTGAAATAATTTGTGTGGACCTTTATTCACAAAATTGCACTCTTAAAATTATTTTATATTTTAATAAAAATAAACTAGGACTCCACAACTCTTCGTACTACCAATGACAACCAACCAAGGTTTAAATTTGTTGTTAAAAATGTTACCATTTGAAAATTACCATACAACATTACAAATATTCAATTTTTTTAAGTGAAAATTTTAAATATTCTGCTTGTAATTAAATTTAGAATGAAATCCCTTCATATTGTTATTCCTTAATTCCTAAATTTCCAAGGCTATTTTTTCATCCAAAAAACATTCAAAACATTTGACAACAAATTTTTGAAACAATTATTTTTTTGCATATTCAAGTGTAAGATCATGCACTAGGCTTATATAAAACTATGTGGAAGAAATTTCCAAAACTTTGTACAAGTAGATTGTAAGATATTTGCATTTAAAGTGAAGAAAAGGGGGTGGGAGGATGCACCTCGGTACACTAGATTACAAGACCTTGATTCCTCTTAACTTACAATTTAAGCACTATAAATTTTTTATATTGAAGAACTAAGTTGAGGGTTTAGGAAAAAAGAATTCAAAAACAACAACTTGATTTCCATTCTTCAAAAAAATATTAATAGGAGAGGATACTAGATCAAGGGAAAAATGAAATCAATAATGGTTTTAAGATGGACTTGAAGCACAGGAATATCACACTAGAAGAAAACTGCATTGAATTTGTCAAAAATTGCATTTTACTGAACAGAAAAGTGTGGTGTGGATTTTATTGAGATCTCCCTTCGTAACCCAAAATTTTGCATTCTAACTCAAAATTGTGCATTTCACTTGTCAAATTTTGTGTTGAAATGTTGAAACACAAAATTTTGCATTATGAAGGGAGAACTCAACAAAATCCAACCCACACTTTTCTATTGAGTACAACATAGTTTCTATCAAGTAAAATGTAGTTTTTGACAAGTTCAACATAGTTTTCTTCTACTGATCAATGGTAATATTGTTTTAACAAGTAAACTAAATCTTGTGCAAATTTTTTTTCCTGCAAATTTTGAAATTTGAATTAAAAGATGGGTCTAATACATTATTTTTCTAAGAAGATGCTATAGTTGTTTATAAAATAAGATGCTCTATAACTTTCACAGCACTCATTCAAATGAAATGAATCAATATTTATATATCTAGAAAAAACAATAGTCTATAACAAATTTTTTAAAATTATTTCAAGTTTTTGAGATTTCTTTTTCCTTGCATGAGCTTAACCCTAGAAGGGCCTGAAAGCCCTTTGCAGCCATATAATATATTATGTATTTGGTAGTATTTGATTAGGAAACATTGACCAAATACTTTTCGATATAAAGTAAATTAATGATCATGATAGTTAGTAAATAAAACTCCATCATAATTCATTTATTACACTACAATTGTTATAAAGCTAAATATGGGTTGTAGAGGAGGACCCCAAGGACCTTTCAAGGGTTAACTACTTTGAACTTGGTGTGGCATAAGTTTTGCTCCCTGGGCATCAGATTAAATAAAATTCATATTTATAAAAAGCTAAAATGTTTTTCTATCTTAAAAAAATGTTCAAAAAATCATGCCAAAAATTGAGATCATGCAAACCTCACCTAACTTGTAGTTGTTCCCAAAAGAAACACTTTGGACTTTAGGGGTTATTGGGTTAATCAAATTGGAATGAACATCAATCCAACCAATATAATAGAAAAAGGACCAAAAATTTTTAAGTAAATTTATTAAAATGCCCTTCACATATTGAGCACCAAAAATGTATAAAACACTCATTTTTTTTAGCCCTAAACAACAAAGGTCTTTTTTCATCAACCCCCACCCCCTAAATAACTGCCATTTCTATTGCGAAACTCTTAAGGATCAATGATGATGCCTTCACATCTATAATACATTTTTGCATAACCAACCAAGAACCAAACTTTATAGTTCAAAACTATTTTCATAACGTGGCAATAAAAGTATAAGACAAATATGATATACAATAATAAAACATTTGAAATTACAGATTATCAAATTGTAGAAGTAAAGTTAGAGACATTTCATTCAAATTACAATTCACTCATCATTGAATTTCTTTTTAGAGAATTGTAACTTTATAAAGAACATGGATATGAATATTGATCTCAATCTCGTTGTTTCTTCTTATACATGACTAGACTCTACCTTTGTAAATCTTAGTGAATCGTGTATTATGTGTAATGTTTTTTTTTTTCTATTAAACAATTTTTTTCAATTTAGTGTTCAAAATGTTGTTTGCTTTTGATGGCTATTTATCCATAAAGGAGGGTTACTATTATATGAGCCTAAGAGTGTGAGCTCATGAGCCTAGAAGGCTATACACCTAAGTTATAGGTATCTATATTATAGAAACCTTCTATGATTATTATATAACTATATTATAGATACCTATATTTTATGTGTTTACATTATAAGCACCTTCAATGGTTGTAGTATATCTACTTATACATATGCTCAAAACTCAAATATTAACATTTTCATGCTCACACACCATCATCATTGATCCATAAAAGGATCGAAAGTCCATTTGGGGCGCTTGAAAATCTTTGGATAGATCATTGTAAGGTACAAATTATGATTTTTCAATTTTTTTTTGACAATGTGTGAAATTTAACTAGCTTCTTAGAACAATAATTTGTATCCAATTTGTTCTAATTTGAAGTGAAATGTGTTTTGGTTTCTATTGGGGAAAATAAAATATATTTTTAAAATTTAAAATTATTATTTTTAATTCAATCATACATCATATAGCTAATTCTTTGAAGTATATTGTGTTAAAAAATTTAAGTCACTGACTTAATTGATTGTAAGATATTTATCTTGAAACTTTAAAAATATATTTAATTACATAACTTTGCAAAAAAAAGAATTCATCTTTCAAATTTTTTTCTTAAAAAAGGTAGTCCTCTCATAGCATCTATAAAATAATTATTTGTTTTGAAATTTGGTTGAAAATATATATGGAAAAATTTAAAGAGAAAAGAACAAAATATTAAAATTTGAATGTTACTAGACTTGCTAGTGTTGAAAATAAAAAGACTAACATGGACATTAGAAAGAGACAATTGATTAAATATGAATTTATATTTATGATGTTTATATAATCTTTTATTTTTAATAAATAAAAATCTACTATTTTATTTTCATGTGACCCTTTAACTTCTAGAAGTTAATAAAAGTTTGAATAGATTTCCATAATCTCAAATTTTGAAGCAATTTTTCATATTTATTTTTGAGAAAAATTTGAATTTTTTTGAGGTATAATTTTCATTTCAATAGAAAAAAAAAAAACATTCCAAATTTTAAATTTACATTTTTTGGTCTTATAGGGTGTCCCTATAGTAACTTACCTATTTTGTAACACAATTTTTGATGTCCCTCCTTTCATGTGGTGGAATTTTTATTCCTTCATAAATAGAAAAGCACGAAAAAACCAATACCAATTGAAAAATTATTTTTTTGACATAGAGTGAATTTGTTATGAGTTTTTGAGTTGTATTGCTCACAAATATCATTAAATAATCTCAAAACCAATAAAAAAAAATACATCCATTATGGTCTTCTTACTCATCTCGAATGACCATAGTATTGTCCTAAAAACATCACAACATTGAGGCTCTAATGTGGTCACGTCCATTGATGGATTTTCAACCAAAAGGTACAAGACCCTACTCCCACCACTAAGTCACTTCTAAATGATCACTTGCAAAGCTCAACCATGTTCATGAGCTTGTGAATTCCTTTACTCTAAAATAACTCATTTTGACTTCTTGCATGGCTATGGAGTGACACAAATGAATAGGGTCAATTGCCTTAAATCTACATAGAAAGATTGAATTCATTCCATTTGAATTAGTGATGTGAAAGTTATAACTTTATTTTTATAATTTACAATGGAAGAAAAGGTCTGTCATTTTAAATTATTTGTATCTCACTATTTATATATGATGTGTTTGAATTCCATCTTAGAGTTATTAGTAATTAAGTTTTTCCTTCCATCTTATACTTACTTCAATTAAATCTTTTTTTAAAGAATGAAAATCTAGTCTAGATAATTTTATTTATGTGTTGACCCTTGGACAAAACTAGTTTAGAGGAGATTTTACATTTTAACACCTTATATATCTATATCCAATTTTTTTATTGACAAATATGGGCAAGGTGCAAAATAAATGTTTATTTTTACTTCAATTTTTTTCTAATAGGGTAAAAAAATTAGAAATCTCTTTCATACATTCTTATCGTAGTCTGGTGCAAGATCTTACAATTATGTATGCAAAAAAAACTTTCTTAAATTTTTGTTTCTTTACATGGAAGTGGAATTTAGAATAACAATGTATAAAATGTAAACTTGGAGCTCCTGTAAAGGACTGAATGACCATTGAACATACACAAGTGATCCTAGGTAGGTGCTTATGAATTCCTTTTTTAATGGGTGTTCTTTAAATTTTGACACAAGGTGTGAACATTATCCCCTTAGTGGGAATATAATATTTTTTTGATTGGGTGTCAAGATGAAACGTTATGTTACTTTGAATTTGGGGGGCAACTTCAAGCAACATGTGCAAAACTCTTCCTATCATTTTGAAATTTTGCATGTACGTAACTTACATGATCCAAGATGCAAATGTCAAAATAAACAACCCTTGTATAGTGCAACAATCTTCTTTCAGGAGTTAAAGTCTTTGTTGGCCACATCAAGCCACATCAAGAAAAAAAAAATTTCTATCTTCAAACGTTGTCATCTTTCAATATGTGCTCTCCAAGTTTCTGAAAAAATTTCTACACATTCCCATTGTAGTCTAGTACAACTCCGTACAATTGAATTTTGAAGAAAATGACATTTTTTCCTTATTTTTTCCCCCCTCTCTACTGCCTGAAAAAGTGACACTTTTTCACAATTTATGCCTGAAATGTGCCTCAGTCGTTTAGGGATTAACTTAAGTTTAAGTACGAATTCTTTGCCCATTTTTTTCCCATCCTGACTTCCCTCCCTGCAGTGGAGACAACATACAGACACATCAGTTGTCGAAAAGGACTGGCGCACAAGCAAACAGTCTCAGAAGACCTAGACCATGGTGCATGCACCCATCCCACCCCTAAGCTTAATTCCCTATCTCTCATTCATTTGATCCCTTGGGACTTTATGCTTTGATAGGTTATCTTTGCATCTTCCTCTCCCATAACATATCTGTAATATCATGGTCCAAGTAGCCGGGCTTTTGTTGACCACACAAGTTCCAAAAAGAATTTCCTTGATATAAAAAAGTCGAGATTGATTCCCAACTACAACTTATGGTAACGTAGGGCCTTTACTTGTGTGCCCTCGTGACTCCTTCTCAAGTCTCTACCATTGAATATTCTTGGGATGGGACTATACATTAACTTACCAGTTTCCCATGAGAATGACCTCCTTTTGTTTTTTCTTTTTTTTTGCTTTCATCGAAAAAGCCATGCACGGCAAAGGAAGTTAAGTTAAAGCATGGGTCCTGAAAAAGGAAGAAACCTGTCTGGAATTAAGAAACCATCAATCCAGAATGAGTGTAGCACAGCATATCAGGCCATTGAATGATGAGACCCATATAACTTATGGCAGTTGTGAGGGGTAGACTGGTGGACTAGCTTGAAGATAACTCATTATTGTGCTGTTCCATTTCAAAATGTTTGAAGAAGACTCTGGGCTTTCTTTTTTACTTTTTGAGAAAATGCCAAGATGGGAATCGCTTCAAATTTGGTGAAGCATTGCATTTTTACATTCATCCATCTGTAGGACTAAAAAACACTTTTCAATCACATTTTCACACTTTTTTTTTTATCCAAATTTGAAAAATTCATCCACATTTTGTATAGAAATGGAAATTTTTTGGCGGAAAAAGATTACTGTTGTCGGGCGAAAAGTATAGGTTTATTTATTTATTGAAACATGGACAATTTCCATTGAGTATAGGTTTATTTTGAGATGGTGCAATCTGGCCCCCTGGTGCCAAAAAAATAAGGGCTGGTTGGAACCATAACTTGACTGAGGGGAACATGTAATAGATCAAGGTTCCCTGTTCCCTGTTCCCTGGCACCTCCATCTGTGGGACGCAACTTTGCTCAAAGAAGAGCAAATTCTATATTATGGCAACCACTGCTTACTGAGGCATGATCTATAAAAATTCATAAAGTCTAATGCTTTTTGCAACTGGGCTATTTCATAACATTTTAAACCCCTAGGCTAATGGATGGAGGGATGGGTGAGCCCAAAAGTGGGGCAACATCAATGGAAATTGTCCATTTGTTTCACAAAAAAAAAGAAGTGGGGCAACAATAGATTTTTTTTTAATGGATTTTAATTGAAACATGGACAGTTTCCACTGATAAGGGAAACAGTAACTTACCAGCAATAGTTGTTTTTCTTCTTCTTGTTGAAACTCAACATTAGATTTTCAATTGTTGTTCCCCAATGGAGGTTTGACCTATATATAACACTTGGACTAACTTAGTAGGAAACTTCATCTTCTTTCCAATGGCACTAAGTTTGAATTTTGGAATTGTGTGCTTTCAAAAATGAAGAAAATGTTTTGAAAATGCCTAGTCTCCAAAGCAAAGTAAGGCTAAAATCTTCATCTATATTTATTTATTTTAAAATCCAATTGTAGGATCATATAGTTAGCTTGTTAGAATACATCTTCTTAAAATTTCAAAAATAAGAAACATTACCAATTGCAAGACCATGATGCTTGGATTTCAAAAAGAAGTATTTTCATCTCTTCTTGAATGGTTAGATTTCATCTTTCAAAAGTTTTTTAACCCAAAATGTATACATCCTACAACTTGCAACTCTCTATAATATGTTTAGTGAAGAAATAAGTTGGGAATGCATATAAAAATTTCAACAAAAAACATTTAATATTCATGCTTGAAAAAAACCATGAGTAGGAAGAAGTAGAGAGTGATTTAAAAATACAATTTTTGGGGGAATTTTATTACAGAATTGAAAAATTCCAATTCCAATAGTTGTAATGTTGTAACAAACAATCTACATCTTAGGATTTTATTTTATTTTTTTGAAATATTAGAAATTATAATTAAATAAAAGACTTCCAACTTTTTCTTAGAATAGAGATTCTATAACTATCTGCAAACTAGAACTCCTCAAAGTTTCCATCTCATTTGTCAAAAGAAAATGATTCAAAGCTTTCTATGTAGATATAAATCTAGAAAACCAATTTCAAGTTTTTATTTCTTGAAAATGTGATTTTCTATGAGTTGCCCTTGTTGCATGGCCCCCTCAATAGAAACTACTTATCATACAATAACTTCTTTTTTTAAAAGTTACGAAAATTGTTGCACCCCATTGGCTCCTACAACTGCTCCTCATTGGCTCCTTTTTTTCTCTCACCAACTTCTCATTCTTCATAAAGGTTTGCTTGGTGAAGAAGGTTTGACTATCCCGAATGAACTCCGCAGTAATCCTCCCCCAACATTGCTCCAAACTAAACTACAAGTGGGCCAACCCTAGCTTTAGTTGTTGACTTTGGCCACTCACTCATCAGATGGTAAGCTAAGCTAAGCTTATAAGCTTAACTTGAACTTATTGCCATTGGCAACAGTTGCAGCAGCAGCAGCAGCCTTGTTCAGTTCCGTGGGTCTGCACCCAGTAAGGCATGTTCCCTGCACATTCATCAGTGTGCAGCCTGTGCAGGTGGAGGTTCTGAGGAATAAATTAAAATAGGTTAAATTAAGTTACGAGTTTCAGGAGACAAGCAAGTGCCCATCACTGGCTCCATCTTCGCCGCCCCTCTGGGCCATGGTCCAGTTCATGAACCCAAATGGCCCCATGGGCTTCTGTTCAGTTCTCTTTTGTCTGCAACAGGCAGGGAGAAAAAAGGACCTCCAACAATTGAAAGAAAGAAAGAGAAAAAAAAAAAAAAAAAAAAAAACATGGAAAGAAAAAAAGAAGGGCTAAGCTAAGAGGGGGCATCCTTTTCAAGTGCTTCGATTATATGTGTCTTCAAATGGATTTTTTTGGTGACAGATTCCAGCTTCAGATGATATGGAAACTTGCTCATCCGATGATGGGGACCTTTATCTGAGTTGCTCCTGCTCTCTCAGCCTCTCTTTTGGGCTGTTGCCTGGGCTTGGCCGCCCCCCTGGTCTGGCTTAGTTCAATGACTCTCTCCTCCTGGGTAGACCAGCCTATTACCACCCTGATTCGCAATCTGAGTATATTAGGACCAACTTTAGGAGAGGCACATATTTTTCAAAGGTGTGCGCATGTTTCATGAATCTAACCCAAGAGGAATTATAATTTTTCGATTAAATTTGTAATTTCTATGAATTTCTAAAGTGATCTGCCCTGAAATTATCAGACGGCCACTAGACTAGAGTGATAAATGTCCTATCCTAAGCCTATAACCACCATTCTATGTACCTATTAGCAATTGAGTATCCACCAATCAAGGACTGACACGTAACCCAAGTTGGAATTAATGCACTCAAATTGTCAGAAAAGTAAATGGATTTGGGTGAGTTTTATGGTGGAGATGGGGCCAAAAATAGAATGGTGGTTATGAGAAGCTTGCAAAAATGGGCTAATCTACCTTAAGTGTTGTTGTGGTGTCTCTTGCTTTGGTTGCTTCAGAGTTGTAGAAAATGATGTTGGAAAATGTAAATATTTTTGCCAAGGATTGGTCCTTGGGTTCTGAGTACTATTTCCTTTTATCAATGGAATTTGTCCATGTGTTTCAAGAAAAATAAAAAGGGCTAAGCTTAAATAAGGTGGACCTGCCCAATTCCATCTGTATCCTAATTCCGTCACTCTATAATTGACCCCAATTCCATCCATTTAAGCATCTAAATTTGTCTAGAAATTAGTCAAATCTGCTCATGATTCTGACAAAATCATAGAATTAATGTCACAATAGATGTTTTTTGGGGCCCCTAGAGGGCTAAGTGTTCCCTTGGGTTCCCAAACCCTAGGATCTGCCCCGTAGCAGCTACTTGACGTGGCACAATGACTGCCACGTCATTTCTTCATTTTTTAAATTAAAAAGAAATTCAACATTTTTTTTATTTTCATAAAATGTAAATTTAAAAAAAATTTAAAATCTGACAATGGCCGTTCCCGGATTGTTGGGGGAACAACACTGGGAACAAGCTTGAAATGGCCCTCCAAACCCCCCCCCAAAAAAATCTAATGTTTAGGGTATCGTGTCACTCCTTTATTGGTCAATTTCCAAATGCTAATAGATACATGAAATGGCGGTTTTAGGTTGTTTCTAGGACATTTATAACTCTAGTCTACAAATGGTTTTGTCATTTTAGGGCACACCACTTCAGAAATTCATAGAAATTACAATTTTGTTCAGAAAATTATAATCCCACTTGGATTCGACTCATGAAACAAGCACACATCTATGAAAAATATTTGACCTTCTTGAAAATGGCCCCAACATAGTCAGATTGCAAATCAGGGTGGTAATAGGCTTGTCTACCTTAGTGCCTGGGCATTAGGACTAATGCACAAAGAATAAGCACACTCACTCTTTCACAGAGGGCCCAAAATGTTGTGATTTCTAGTCTTGGCTCAAGTTGCTAAAAACATTGCAAAATGCAAGAAAAAAATAATTAATTAATTCAAGTTGAACCCTTGAATGACGTTTCAAATGTTTGTTGTCCAATGAAGTACACATGTTCATCCCTGGAATTTTGTGGAAAAAGGGAAGGTCTTGTATAGTAGTTTGATCTCCAATGAGTGTTTGTGGTTTTCTTTTTAAGCAAATGATTCACACATTGTGTCCCAAAGGATGATTTCCACAATGACCAACTTGTCCTTTTAAGGGTTAACTAAAAGGAACAATTGTATATGAGAGGAACAATTGTGTATGAGAGAAACAATTGTAAATTTGGATAGATCTGATCAAGTGCATTATGAATAGATTGTTTCAAGGTTTTGGCGTAACACGTGGACATATTTCCCTTTTGAAGGGATAATTTGTTTTCTTGATCTAATGCCTTGATCAAAAGTTATGTATGTTGCCAATAAAAAAAGAAAAAGAAAAAGTTGGGATCTTTCAAGAACATATGTGAACCCCCTTTTTTACTCTTTAAATTAGAGTACCACACTTATTAGTCAGGGTTGACATCTCCTACTATATAATTCATTAACCCTTAAAACATTGAGCTATTGCCTATAGAAATCATCCCTTTGGGAATTGTGTGACATCATGTACTTTAAAAAAGTAAGAAATATTCATTGAGAGACTAACTATTGTATATGATCTCCCCTTTCCACCCCTAATTCGGAGGATGAATAGTTGCATTTTTGTACTACTCTAGAAATTCCTTGTCATTCATCAAACAAAAAACGTCCGCCTTGTCATTTATAGGTTATAGTTGAAAAAGTGATTTGACAAATGATGTTAGAAAAACAAATTGGGATTCACCCAACTAGGTCAACAATCTTTTGACTTCTATTGGAATCAATATACATGTATGATAGTTGCATACCATTTTCATATTAGCTACATGTTTACCAAATTTTAGAAGTAAAAAAGGGATTTTGTACTAGTTGCCCAATTTTTTTGAACAATCATAGCTTTGTACTTGAACACCCAATCTTGTTGGGAATTTTAAGGGCAACTCTCCTACACATGCAGGATGCACCCAAAAAAGACATCCACAAGTCAGGAAGTTTTTCTAAGTATTACCAGCTATTTTCCTTCGAATTCCCGAATTGAACTCATTTTTCAATTATGGAGTCCTGTTATTTTCTCTGTTTTTTTAATTCAATATGGGAATTTAATGGATTTTTTCACTGCTTCTTTGGCGATGTTTAGAAATTGCAACCGATTTTTTTATCAATTCCACCGGCTAACTTTGGACAAGCCGCCGGTTACTCCCGATCAAAGGACATCCTCATAGAGAGGAATCATTTTTGGAATCCTCATCACGGCCTGTGAGAAAATTATTGTCTTCAATTTCTTTCACCGCAGTGCGTTTCAATATTATAAGATAAGTCAAGGCCACGACAGCCAGTTCTCGTCTCTTCCGCCTCAATCCATGTGTTTCCAAGCATTCTTTACTCTTACCATTATTACAAATTAATGTTCATCTGTCGGACACGAGGTGCCGTGAGCTGAGTGCGCTTTTCTAATATTTTACGTGCTGTGTTTGAACTTTGAACTGCCTCCCTCCGTCCGCCCGGAGGTCCGGTCCGGCCATTGTTGAAGTCAGTCTCTTAGTCCGCTTTTCAATGCTGCGAAAATTGCAAATATGAAAAACATGCGTCCCTGTTTTGCGAAGCCAGCCAGGGAGGCAACTGAGAATTTTCGAAGATTGGAAACTGAAAAATGTTCCAAAGCTCCGCCAGTCGGTCTCCACTCCCTTCGATCTGTCTTTTTCAGCCGACTGATGAGTGTCTGAGTGACTTTTCCACTTCGATCCGTCTATGTGGGGACTGATCGATGATTTCCCGGCTCACGACGGCCCTTTTTCTCGACCCCCAAAACGGACGACTGACTTTCCAGTCGGAGTTTCGAGCTTATCCCCATACCTGTGGAGTTCTGTAGTCTCTTTATATTTATCAATATCTGGAACTTCTGGAGGGACAGAGGAGCTTTTGCAGGCCACTGGCGGGGCCATCCCATGATTCATGGCACCTACCGGAGCACCTGGCTGCTGGGACCTGGGAGTCTGGGAGTTCAGTTGCCGTGTGTAATAGCGGAGGGATGCGTTCTAATGATAAAATGGTAAAGATAAGCACAGAGTTCCATAGGTTATCATCAGGAGTACAGGCGCATCAGGTCAGGGTAGTAGTAGTAGTCAGTCTGGCTGCCCCAGAGTCACAGAGTTCCAGAGTCCCAGACCCCGGGGCCGTTGCCCTTTGCCTTCACTGCCTGCCACCACCGCAGACTTGGGAGCTCGAGGGACAGACCTTTTGCATCTGGGCAGCAACTGAATGGGGGCACTGCGCGAGCACCAGAACCAGAACCCTCGCAGCCACCTACTTCGGGATTCCATCGAAACAGACAAACAGACAGAGGAACGGGGGCTGTTCCGTTCCTGCAATGGATTCCAAAGGCAGTAAGCAAGCAAGCTTTAACCCTTCAAGGACGCCGTGGACATTCAATGGATGATAGAGAATCCTTCTAGGTAGGACGAAAGTGCACATGTTCATCTTTGAAATTTTGTGTGTAAAGGGGAAGCTCTTTTATAGTAGTTTGACCTTCAATGAGTGTGGGTGGATTTGTTTAACCCCTCAAGGATTGAGGCACATTTTGAGCATGATTGTAAAAGAATGTCATTTTTTCCTCAAGGTAGTGAGGAAAAAATGAAAAAAAAAGTGTGTGTTTTCAAGTTCAACCATACATATTTGTACTACATACTATGAGAATGTGTGGAAAAGAATTTAGAAACTTTGACCACATTGTTTGAAAAATTATAGCGTTTGAAGTTAGAAAAAAAATTTGATCTTGCCCAACAAGGCCAACAAACTTCAACTCTTCCTAGAAAGAGATTTTTGCACTAGACAAGGTTAATTTTATGGACATTTGCAACATACATCATATAAAATACATACCTATCAAATTTCAAAATTATAGGAGAAGTTTTGCACATGTTGCCCAAGCTACCTCAAAAATTTAGGATAACATAACTTTTGATCCAAGTGCCCAACCAAAAAAATATTATATTCTCACTAAGGGGGTACATGTTCACACCTTGTATCAAAATTTGAATAACATCCATTAAAAAATGACTTCATATGAACCTACCCAAGATTACCTCCATACATTCAACAATCATTCAATCCTTTAAGGGTAAAAGGACCAAGCACATTCGTCGCATAAGTGATTGTCAAAAACATACACTATTGAAATCAATGAAAAAAATGAATAATTTAAAAAAAATCCACAATACAAATTTGTACTAAACCACCATAGGATTAGAGTTACTTATAGAGATTGTCCCAACCTTGCTTGATAGGGTCAAAAGGTTGTAATTCCTCCTAGAATGAGATTTTTGAACTACTCATGGAGTTTTCTTATGGTTGCATCCTATATTACATGAGTTACATACCTTCCAAATTTCAGAGGTAGATGTGGAGTTTAGCAAAAGATCCCCAAACTTGTCTAGTCTTTTTTCAAGAAACATAACTTTGGACATGGGCACCCAATTGAAGAAAAAATTACATAGCCACCTAGGGAGTACATGCCACACTTTGTGTCAAATTTTCAAAAAGAGTCATTGAAAATTGACATCATAGGAACCATCACAAATTTTCAATTGGTTGTTCAACCACCACTTTGTCTAGTAGGTAACAACACCTATAATCTACAAACAAAGGATTGGTCTTAGTTCCTATTATGGGTGATTGCAAGAAACACTTATCCTTTTTTTAGTCCCCTCGGCCTTGTACAAGGGTTTTTTACCTCATAACTTTTGTGTCGTATGAAAATTTTAGATGAAGTTTGAATTAAAGGTACAAGTAGTAGTTGCAAACATTGAATAATTTCTTGAATTTAAAAAAATTTACTTTATCATTCTTAAACAAGTCCCTACTGGATGTCTACCTTGGCCATTTGGAAATTTTTCTTACAACTATACTATTTTTTATCCAAAAATGCAAATTTTGGAGCTCAAAATTGGAATCCAGGAGGTTTGAAATGACCTTAAAATACCCTAGGTGATGTCTAGGTGATAGGGACTTCCGATGGAACCCATGAGATTCCCGATTCAACTCCCCATGTTGACATTGCTCACATGGGGGCTCCCCATGCCACAAGAGCTTCGTTCGCAGGGGGAAAGGGTTTGTTCCTCCATGTGTTTCTTACAAGGATTTGCCCATGGTTTGCCATACTTGTGTCAGGTCCGTCCTTGTTGCGGTCCTTGAAGGCCTATGTTTCACAAAAATTGGGATACAAGGACTTCTACTAAAGTTATACAAGTCCCTTGAGAGAATTTATAAAATAGGAAATTGTCCACCTCCCACATGTGCTCAAATTGCAATACCTTTGTAAAAGTGCAAAGAACCCTAAGATGAAAATGGTTGCAAAGGAGAACCTTCAAGTTAGGAAAAATGTGTTCTTTGATCTTTTTCTTTTTTTTAAACTCTTTTACTATTTTCTAAAAATCAAACATCAAAGTGTCCATTTTCATGGCAATTTCCATTGTCTTTCTTTCGTGCATAGCTTTTAGAGATAAACTTTTCTAGGTCTAAATTCTTAAAGACATACTATTTTCAATGCTTTAAAGATTATACATATTTTATTTCATTAAAAAAAAAATATTCCAATAGTGAAAGTAGGCCATTTCGAGACAAAAGTGGTAGTTGTTTCTTGCAACGACCCTTATTGAACTATAAAATTTATTGGTACATCTTATTGGAATTCAAAAAGGGGTTCTAGATTCTTTTAGAATACATTTTTGGGACATTAGATGAATAAACTATAAACTTTCTAAGTGTTGAAAATAGGTGTACTCAAAGTCACCCCTAGGCTCTCATGAATAGAATGTGCACATTTTAGGTAAGAATCCCAAGGTCTCAGTTTCAAGATCAAGTCATAATTAGGTGTACTTACTTTAGCACACTAAAAAAATGTATTTAGTGTCATATGAAATATAGCATCAAAGTAAATAACTTAGTTTAAAAGACCCTATTTCTAAAAAACACTTTATGAATGGTATCATTCTAATCCACTCATCTATTATTGACAACAATTGCAATAGTATTAAAAAGTTTAACCTAAATTAATTATAGTACTTGTAAATATGTTGACATTATAGATACTTGATATTTTTTGTCAATCACACTAAA
The DNA here is from genome assembly GCA_963920665.1 of Straminergon stramineum. Classification (NCBI taxonomy): domain Eukaryota; kingdom Viridiplantae; phylum Streptophyta; class Bryopsida; order Hypnales; family Calliergonaceae; genus Straminergon; species Straminergon stramineum. Next base: position 5,389,110 of record OY987264.1, read on the forward strand.
TATATTTTTAGTATAGTAGGACTAGTGTTTACAAAAGATGTTGAATTTTGAAAAACGTACACTCTCCAAATCCATAAAGTAAACAAGAAGTGTGAATACCACATTATTATTCTATGAAGACAATTTTCTATAAAACACATAATTGAAAATTTGTTGGGGTTCCTAGAGAAGTCATTTTTCAAATATTTTTACCAAGGGAGGTTGGATCAATGATTTTTACCCCTAAAAGCCCAAGATTCCCCACGGGGGGCTTTTGAAGTTTTGGGTAGGTACTTATAATCTGAATTTTCACTATGATTTTTTTAAACTTTTTGAAGAGATTAGGTGTTTGAAGAGCTTTGAAGGTATCTAATTTGTTTTCCAATTCAACTAAGGTTTGACAAGTTACATGGGGGAGAGGGGGCATCATGAAGATGTTGAATTTCATTGATTTTCACTTGGGTTGTTGGAATGGGCAAGGATCACTACAAAAAGGCAATAGTAGGTGTAAATTTAGATCATAGTAGGGGAAAACCACCATTGGAAAAGAGGCCATAGAGATATTGTATTTAAATAGCAAATGAAATTCAAATTGATTGAAAAATTTCCTATTTTTTTTACTAATTCTAGGAACAAATTGCCAAATCTACAATCAAATGCAAAGATGGTTTGCCAAAAATCCCAAAAAATAATTGAGTCCAATACATATCTATCATTTGACCATCTACTAATAAGATTTTTTTAATGGCATAATTAATGAAGGAATTACTTCATTGCTTTTAGTGAGACTAAAGAATAGAGAGGTAGTTTTTTTAATAACAAAATCCATTTTTTGTTATTAAAAGCCTCAAAGGATTTGGAAAAATTTGAAGATGATAGCTTAACCACTCATTGTCAAAAGTGTGAAAATTATGTTCAAAGCAAAATTTTAGACCTCACTTGGACACAATAGATAAAACCCCTCCAAAACCTTTAAATTATGAAAACTAAGTCGGAAAATTAGGCTAAGTTTCATCTGCAAAACTCCATTTGTGATTTTGAGCCTCCCCAAAAGAGTTATGGACAAAATTCAAAGAGAATGTTTGAAAACATCAAAGAAATGTCCCCTCCAATCCCTCTCTAAATTTCTACATAACTTTTGATTGGAGTTTCAAAATCTCAAATGGATTTTTGGAGATGAAATTTAGCTAGATTTTTCACATAAACTTGGTTCAAAGTTTCTTAGAAAAAATTACTTTAAAATGAGGTTTGAAATTTTACTTTGAACATAATTCTTGCTTTTGACTTAACTATGAGTGGTTGTACTCCTACTAATTGAAACTTTGCATATCCCACATAAGTTGTTTTACTTCCTACTACTCCACTTAAATAAAAACAACTTGTCTTCTTGTTACCTTCTCCAAATGAGTGGCTTTTGAAGTTATGTGATATAAATGCTAAATATTTTTATTTTATTTTGAACTTAGTGCCAAATTTTTAGAAATGAATTTTTGAAGTATGGACTCAATTTTTTGAAATTTAATTAATTGTTTGGCATCAATGTGCCAACCTTGCCCTATGGCTATAGTAAATAGGTTTTTTTTTCTCATTTTCCTTAACACACTTAAGAGACTTTTGAAGCTATGTAAAAGACTCATGTATAAAGTGAGTAGCCTCAATAGGGTAGAAAATCTAGGTTAAGTGAACAATAACAAGCTTAATTAGATGTGTCCCAAAATGTAAATGACCCATATAATATAGGGCCATGGCTTATAGGCAATTAAACAATGTAGAAACTAACCGGGAACATATAGGGTCCCTTTGTATAAGGATAGCCCACTTTGTTTGCTTGTTTGGAGGTCGCAATAAGCATTAGATGCTTGTAGAAATTAGAAATTTTGAAGCTTTGCAAGTTTTTTTTTCTACTTCTCAATTACAAGTCTGCACATCTTTGAATCCATTGTTAGTATTCTTGTTTTTCAAAAAATATATAGTGGGAGAATTCATTCAATAATGGCCTAGAGTACTGCCAATTCTTCAAACATTGTCACAAATACAAGATTTTATAGGATGTGTTTAGTCTCTTGGATTGCCTTAAAAATTGGAATGCATATGACTAATATGGTTATTCACAAGCAAGAAACCTAACCTCAAAGTCAACAAACAATTGTCAAAGCCATCTAAAATTCTAATCAATGCTATGAAACCTCAAGGTATTTTTTTCATGTTATCTCATGCAAGTTAAATACAAGATCCTACTATTACAATCTCAAAAAATTCATCTTGTAATTTTTATAATTAATCAAGGCATTAAAAATTACAATTTAGAATTGTTTTTGAGCTAGAAAATGGCTTGGAATTTTGGGGTTAAAAAAATAATCATGACATAAACATAATTGGGCAAAGGCAAATGACACCAAAATGAATCCTTAAAGGTATACTCATCTAAAACCACTCTTTTTTCAACCTTGGATATCTCAATGGTCAAATTGGTGAAATTTGATGTGAAATTGTTAGCCTAATGAAGGGAAACTCAAGTCACTTTATATTTTTATGACACTCATACAATATTTAATGAATTTTCAAAGTTAAAAGCACAGGGGACCTACTCATGTCACTAAACTCCCCTTAAACTGCCACCCTTGAAGCACAAAATGCTTCAACTCCCATTGGTTGCTCTTACACACTAGTGATGGTTTGGAGACATTAAGTGATCACCTTTTCTATACCCAAATAGAAGATGCAATTAGAAATGTTTTTTTTGGTGAAGCTATCTAAACTCCTAAAGGAACAAATGACCGTTGAACATACACACATGATCTCTAGTGGTAGGTTCATATGAAGTCATTTTTAACGAATGTTCTTCAACTTTTGACACAAGGTGTAAATATATACCTCTTTGGTAGGAATTTTTTTCCCATTTGGGTGCCTAGATCAAAAGTATTTCTACCTTGAGTATTTTGGACAACTTTTGGATGGTCAAATTTCATCCAATAAACAATTATTTGTAATTGATGTAGCCCAAGGTTCTTTGTATTTATGGGACATTTTTGCAAATTTTGCAATGGATGTACTATTAATCAACTAGTATCAAAAAGTATCTCTACTATAAAAAGGAAGAACAAACAATACTAATTTTGTAGAATATAAGATTTTGGTGTAAATGAAAATGACACTTATGAAAAACAATTTGGGCACATCCTTCCAATAATGAATTGTCACTTTTCAAGGCAATGAGAAAAAAATGAAAAAAGAAAATTGAAACATGAAATTTGTACTAGATTGGAATGCGTGGAAAAAATTTCAAAAACTTTGAGTGCACAAATTGAAAGGTTATAACATTTGAAGTTAAAAGATCAAGTTTTTCTTACCTTGTTGAATAGGGCTAACAAACTTTAACTCCTCTTGGAATGAGATGTTTAAACTACACATGGTTATTTTTCTAGACATTTGTATCTTGTATCATATAAATCACATATCTACCAAATTTCAAATTTATAGGAGGAATTTTGCACACTTTGACTCAAGATGCCTAAGATGCTTTAAGAGTTCAAGGGAGCATAACTTAGGATCTGAGCACCCGATCAAAATAAAAATTTATACTTTTGGTGTAAATGTTCACACATTGTATCAAAATTTGAAGAACATCCATTAAAAATGACTTCCTACGGACTACCCAAGGTCACATGCATACATTCAACCACTAAAAAAATGTCACAGTCAACAAAAACAAGCTGATATTTTCTGAAAATTGTGTTACAAGGAATTCAGATTTTTGGAAACTATGTTGCAATCAACACGAATTTTCAGTTTTCTATCACCTAAAAAAAATTGTCTACTAAGCTTAGTTTCTATTGACTTTGATACAATTTTCTACTAGTAGTAACCGTCATTTAGTCCTTTAGGGGTTAAGTCTAGGAGAATTACAAAACATGCATAGTTATAACAATAGTGGTGTTTTTGTATTGTTGAATTTGTTGATCAATGAAAAAAGTACAAATAACATTTTGATTCTCTATAATTTTTATAAAATAAATGAATTTTTTTTAACTTAAGTAAAAAAGTTGCTTTCAAAATGCCTATTTATTTTTAAATTCTTATTAACTCTTAAAAGACAATTTTCTTGAGGGGGGCACTTGCAAATTTGGGTAGGTTCTTCAAAAGTCAATTTTAAACAGATATTTCCTAGATCTTGACAAAAGGTGCAAAAATATACGCGTTTGGTAGGTTTTTTTCTTGACTAGATATCTAGATCATATAATATGTCACAAATAATATTATGATTTTTTTGGTTTATGATCAAGTGCTCAAATCGATAGTTAATTTTGTTGCCTAAAGTTTTTAGAGTAAGTCACCTAGCTCTATTAAAATTTTCTTCTAGTTATGAAATTTGAAAAGTATGTAACTAACATGATGTATGATGTAAGATGCAACTATTAAAAGAAAACTACATGTAGTACAAATACCTTACTCTTTGAGTTTAAGAGTTTCTTGATTATGTTGATTAATTTTAGTTTTCAATATGTTCAATCGAATTCTTCAACAAAATTTTCATACTTCCATATTAATCTAGTATAAATTTATTTGGTGAGATTTTCAAAAACCAAACTAAAATTGTGCTTCTCTCCTCCCTACCATTGATGCATGATTGAAGGTTTTAGAAACCCATTTTCAGGTCAAGAGACCTTGGGAATGAAAATTTTCACAAAGATATTGGAGCCCCCAAAGCATTTAGATTTCTATTGGTAATTGGTTTTCATTGATATTCTCTAGCTATTTATTTCTAATTCTACTTAAAATTTAGAAAATTTTCGAAAATACTAACCAACAATATAGAAAAAGGAATTTGCAACTATGAAGCGTTGATTTTATAATTTTAAAGTGACACAATAAAAAAGATTCACCTTGATGTTCTACAATATAATATAAATCTATGAAAATATTTTCAAATTTTTTGGGCATATATTGAATTTGATACAAATTATTTCACTTTTTATTGAGAAATTTTCAATTATTTAAAAAAAAATCCCAAAAATATATAAAATTCTTACAACTATTAAAAGACATATGATTACAACTTCGACAAAATAAATACAAAAAATTACACTCATAGGTACTTGCAAAATGATGTTTGAAAAATAATTATAGTCTTGTTCCTTGAGGGTTAAAAGTCTCTATTTAGACTTCAGTTCACATGGAAGTCTTGGCAATTGTAAACTCATTGTGGTGGACTTTGGAGGTGTATGTTGACTAATAACTAATATTGAACTCTATCTTTACCAATGCAAATATCCAAAGATCCGAACTCTAGTTTGCAAAGTAGATCCTTTTAACTTTCATATTTTTTCAAATCTAGATTTGAACTAAAATTTATATGGCTTTTGTTTTGGAAATTAATCAAACTCTAAAGGTTCCCATTGAAAAACATTGAATTATCTATAGATCTAACTCCATGTTTACAAAGCAAACCTTTTCAACTTTCATGTTTTTTCCTTTCAAGTTCCAAATTGTTTTTGTCTTGGTTTCAAAAATTAATTGAAACCTGAAGGTTCCCTTGAAATCTTTTGAACTTCCCAAATTGAGAAGATGCTGTAGGCTTCAATTTTAGTCTTGTGAATTCAAAATTTCATTAGTTAGGTCTTAGCTTCTTTTCATCATTCTAATTATAGCTCCAATTTCAGTCATGGTTTCACAAGCATCATATGGTTGCAAAATGGATCATGTTTACGTCTATACATAATTCTCAAAGGTCACTTTTGAAATTGGCTAAACTAATTCAGACCTAGAAGTTGTCATTGAAATTTCTTGATGTGTAAGAAATCATCAAAAAATGGCTAATGTATGTCCCAATTGTGTAATTTCTTTGTATGACAAGGCAATTTAGAGAAAGCTAGTGTCCAATTTGTTTCTAGAACTTAGTATGATCAAATTGAAGAAGATATAGGACCCAATGGAGTAGAGCCTCACTTGCAAGTAGAGTAAAATCTCACTTCAAGAGGCATGAAGTCTCCTAACCATGCTAACCAAGGCAAACTTTTCCACACATTTACATAGCATTCTGATATTATTTTTTTGGTAGTCTAAGAATTTTCTTATTTTGGTTAATGCATCTAAAATTGACGATATTTTTGACAAATTTTCTTGAGAAATACCTTTGATTCTTTAAAAGTTAACAAAACATGTTGCTATGTCATTTTTCGTGCAACAAATCTACTTTTATTTTTGAGTATGAAAGGACTACAACCATCCCAAAGGAATTTTGAGTTTTTTACACACTTCATATATTGGCCATTTCTGTTTATTCAAAAAATTATGAAGATGCAATTGGATACAAAGAATGTTGGTTCTAAAGTAGTGGCACCATGGCTTACTAAGTAATACAAATCCAATATTTATGGATTAAGGTTGGTAGGGAGATTTGGCTAATTCTTAAAAAATTTAAACAATTTGAACATTTTCACTTCATTGCACTAATAATAATTAGGAAAATGACATAAACAAAGACATGCATGACAATTTTGACAATTGATTAATCTTTTTCTAGTTATTTTCTTTGTGCATGTGGAACTTGTTTCTACTTCTAAAATATTGTTATTGGAAATTCCATTAAAAAACTTTGAATACAAAAAAAATCAATAATTTTTGTATTTTCTATAGTTTATATATTTTGCAACAAATGTACATCCTATATTTACAATTTTGATGAGGAGTTTTAAATGGTGTGTATGGATAAGTGTAATATACTAAAGTGGTGGTACTTTGGAGAAACATACATTCAATTATTTTTTCTTTAATGATTTTTAAGGTTGTGACAAAACTAAATATACCCACATGGGTCTTATTATTTGAATTAGTCAAATTTGATACTTAATGACTTTAAAATGACAAATAGTACCATTGTAATTTTGCTTACAATATAAGAATGAATAAGGATAAGCAATTTGAAGACAATTTGTCATATTTAAATTAAAAAAATTAAGAACATGAGCAAAATTTGTTAAGTACACTATATTGACTCTTGAAAGATCAATCAAATTCTTCAAGTCAAAATATTAGAGTTGAAAAGAACATCTTTGTTAAGTATACGATAACATTAATTGAATTTAACTAATTTTAGATTTTTTAGTAAAATATAAATTAGTGAATTTTGCTAATAAAAACATTAAATGAATAAATTTGTTCCAAAATATAATGGTCTTTTGAAGAGTCACATTTTAAAAACTATGATATGAGAGAAATGTTGGCATATACATTACCCAACTATCACAGTCAACATTTCATACAGAACAATTCATTAAAGCTAGAAAAAGTAGATTTTCTGTAGTTTCCAAAAACAATAAAATTTACATCTTTCCAATTTTATCAAAAATTCTAATGCCTTGTATGTGTCTACTCTACTCATCCAAAAACTACTCAACAATAGAAATCATGTGAAATGTAACTCATGGAGCGTAGACAAAGTGGTTTATAGAAGTGGGGAGCTAGGAGGTACAACAATCCATGTGGCATATGTAAATTAAGACAAGAAAGAGTTGAACTACTCATAGTCCAATAAAAAAATAATACAAGAATGTTTTTTGATAGCTGAAACTTTAAACCTCTATAACTTTCTATTAGAGAATCCAAATCACAAAAAGATTTTTGGAGGTTAAATTGAACTTGATTTACCACAACTTTTTAGTTTACCTCATTTTGAAAAAATTGATTTACAATGCTTAAATAAGGTACGAAGTTCTTGTGCAAACACAATTACTATGTTTTTTCTTTGAGATCCCACCTAGCTTCAAATATCCCATAACCTTTGAGGATTTAACTTAAACAATGAACTTCACAACTTGATAAGAAGGGCCTTTGAACACCTCCTTCCCTCAAGGCATCAATGATGATAGCCTTCTGTATCACCATGCCAAAGTAATACAATATTTGATGATGCATGTTATTTTTTTGGAATTATATATAAGGTAAACCAGCCCATGACAGACAAACTACCCAATGTAGACACCTAGAAAGGTAAACCAGCCTTACTATAGAATCAAATTTACAACATTAGGTGACTTGAATTACACTAGTTCTCCCATTCTCCGATATTTTGGCATTTGCAACATTTTTTTTCCAACTTCTCCGACATGGAACTTCTAATAAGAACTAAATGATTATTGTTCAATTAATGCTGTTTCCAAAAGCTGGATATGATTCACAAAAAGAATGACAAAATTTAATAACTTTTGAATACATAATTAAACAATTGTTATATGTTGTTTTTTTACATATGTATTTCTAGTTTATATATGTAGTTTCTTTTGGAGCTTGGGCAATCTAGGTAGCTAAAAAAATCACTTTTTATAGAAATAAACATTTGGAGTTGGTTTTCTAAATTTATATATACAAGGAAAGCTTTGAATCGTTTTATTTCAATGATTGAGAATGAAAATTATGAGGAGTTTTAGTTTGAGGGCATTTTTGGAATCTCTACTCTGAAATAAACTTTGAAATCTTTTATTTAATTATCATTTTTTATATTTAAAAAATAAATAAACATAGGATATAGATTGTTTATTATAAAATTACAACTATTGGGATTGGAGTTTTTCAATTCTATAACTAAAGTCTTAATAATTTAGTGTTTTCAATCATTCTCTATTTTTTCCTATCTTTTTTTTTGAGCATGAATATCAAATTATTTTTTTGGAATTTTTTGATATGTGTTTCCAACTTATTTCTTCGACCTATTATGAAGAGTTGCAAGTTGTAGGATCTTTATATTATTTTTTGGGTAAAAATGTTTGAAATCTAACCACTTGGGAACAATTGAAAATATATGTTTTTGAAATCCAAGCATCATAAACTTGCAATTGGTAAAATTTCTTATTCTGAACTCTTAGTAGTGTCTATTCTAACAAATTAACTGGAGGATCTTATGGTTGGATTTGTTAAAAGATAAACATAGATGAAGAATTTAGCCTTGCTTTGAAGACTAGTATTTTGAACTAGTTTTGGGCTTCTAAAATTAAAGAACCTTAGGGGTTAAAGAAATTTGAAATGATTTGTTTCATTTTGATTGCCCACAAACATCTTTGAATAATTAACTAAGGCCTTATTTTTCTCAATGCTACCAATAGCAACCAATCAAAGACTTAGAATCGCAAAATGTCTGAATTGTAAAACCAATAAACTCTTGAATGCTACAAACATGTAAAATGTAATATGTTAATTAGTACTTCATAAATTTGTAGTTTATACATATGCAAATTCAAACATTCAAAAAGTTATTCATCATAAATTCATAAATTTATGAACTACATATGATTTTTTTTTTCAAATCGATAATTTGAAATGTTCCAAATTCAAAAATTCATACAAAATATTCTTGTATAATCTACTACTTATATTCTCCTAAATTGCACTACTTTCTCCCTTGTGCAATATAGATGTGCTTACAAATATCTGATAAACCAAAAAATAAATTAAGACATCCCATTGGAATACATCACAAAGTTTCAAACCTGTGGTTCGTCAACAATTATCATGTGGTTATCATTGTTTCATGGGTTCGCACGTTAATATACAATTTAGCACATCATTTCTATGCATTACTTTACAATTTATCACACCGTTATGATGCATTACTTGCAATTAAAAGTAATGCATCGCAACGATGCGATAAATTGTAAAGCAATGCATCATAATGATGCACTAAATTGTATATTAAAGTGTGAACCCATGAAACAACAATAACCACATGATAATTGTTGACAAACCACAAGTTCTAAACTTTGTGATGTACATTCACTTCATGTACCTCCTTCCTTCACCCTTTGGACACTTTGCCACCTCAACATTGAGCAAGGAGAATTGACCCCCTTATTGCCCTAGCCAAGGGTAAATGTAAAAATTGCCCTCTATTTTATGCCGTATAAATTTTGAATTTCTTCATCTCTCCTAGCTCATATGGGGCCTCTGATTGCAAATATGAACTCAGAGTTTGCAAATTTTATCACGGGTGGTAAATAATTTGTTTTAGTGTTTTTTCTGCAGGGGTAAAATACGGAGCAATAAGGGGGGCAATCCTCCCTGGCCCTGCCCGACCTCCCTACATCCATCATTCCATCCCCAGTGCAGCTGAATTTCGTGCCAGCCAGTGGGTCCCCCTTCCGTCAGACAAAAAGAAAAAGAAAAAGAAAAAAAGAAAGAAAAAGAAAAAGAAATGCGACCCACCCCCATCCCCGGCAGTGGGACCGCGGGACCGGGAGACCCGAAGAGTGCGGGCCCAATCCCGGCCAGCGCCAGGTCCGGTGGCGGTGGACCCTCTCCAAGCCTCCCATCTCGCCGGCGTGGTCGGCCGGGGGCGAAAGCCCGAAACGAACGTGCCCGTGCCGTGCCGTGTCCGGGTCACCACAGCCAGCGCCAGTAGCCAGCCAGCCGGCAGCCGGCAGTCGGAAGGGCTGCGGAGCCGTCGCCGTCGCCGGAAGCTCGATCACTGTTTGAGCCTGGCCTGCTGGTGCTGGAGGTAAAAAACTGAAGGTCCCCAGAGCCCCTGCGGCCCCTGCTTGCCTGGTTCCCTTCGGCCCCCAAATTCCTGGCATGCGGGCATATCCCGTCCCCGGCGTCCGGCCGTCAGCAGCCCTTCGTCCGTCTCTTGCGCACTCCAACTCCCGTCTGGCTGCAGACTGCAGAGAGAGCCTTATTTACCAGGCTTTACACGCCACCTTCTGGTCATTACTTCATCGCCCCTTCGCTCTGAGTTTCTCGCCTGCTGCCTGCCTGCCTGCCTGCTCTCTCGCTCTCTGTCTGTCTTCTCTCTCTAGCTCTTGCTTCCAGTCTTGAAGAGCCATCATTTGCTGTGCTCGACTTTGGATCTGCGTGCTCGTGCTTCCTATTTGTGCTGTTGTCGACGCGGTTTGGGAGGCTAGTTTGTGGCTAGTGTTGGTGTTTGGTGTTCGTTTGGGGTGTTCGGTAGCTTGTGTCAGTGATCACGTGGCGTGAATCTTTTTTCGCGTTCTTACTTGTGTGGTTGTGTTCTAGTTTGGGTGGTTTCAGTGCTGCTTGTGGGATTCAAGGGGTGCTGGAGTTTGGTTTGTTGGGTGAGGATCTGTTGCTGGCGGCGGTTTGAGTGTTGGATACGACTTAGCGAGAGAGATACAGAGAGGGACTGAGATTACTGTTCATCTTTTGGGGGAGTCTTGTGATCGAGATTTGGGGGGTCTTGTGAGTACTGCTTCTGTGAGTAAGCACTCGGTCTATGTGAAAAGCTTGTGTTTTGGCTGGACTTGTTGGTCTTCGCTGGTTCGATTTCGGCGTGGTCTTTGTGTGTGCGAGAATTCGGTTCAAGTGGGTTTGAACTTTCTCGTTTTCTGTGGCGCGAAGTTTTCACTATGCTGCCATCTTCTAACACCTGAAGGCCTACTCATCGTTTAGAGTGTTTTCCGGTGGCTTGAGTTTCGTTTGGGAGAGGGATCGTGCCTTGTGACGGACCGTGGGTGCGTGCTTAGCACGTAGGCAACTGGAATTGAAGGTGAAACCAAGTGCCCGATGCAGTGCGCAGTATCAGTAGAACCTGTCGCTCTCTACTCCATCGCTCCTGTCGCTTAAATCAACACTTGGTTCTTGGAAGGCTTGGAAGGGCTTGCTGGAGACTGTAAGTGCCGAGCACCGACCGCAACCATGGACGGACCTGAGGCTGTCGTTGTTTACTAACCGAAGCGATCGGTTCCCAATTGTGAAGGTATGTGGAACGCCCATTTTAAATTTCATTTTTCACGAATTTCTCCGAGCAGTAATACTTTTTCTCTTGGTTCGCCGGCTTGTAGGTTATCTTGAGCCCTTTGAAAACCATGCTCTCTGCAAAAGGGACCATGGTCACGTGAGCGAATCGTTGTTTACAACATGTTGTCGAGAGTGAGGGACATAGGCAGCATATCGTTTAGTGACAAAATCTTTACTGTGTTAGACCAGAAATCTACTACCGGCACCCCATTTTCAAGTTCGTTTTGCAGTTGAAGCAACACTCTAGAATTTGGAATGCTGCAAGTCTTGTGTATGTCTCAGATCGCAGCAAGCTAGCAGCGAACGGCTTACTAAGATGTTGAATTCCTCTGGTTGGTGCGTGCAGGCAGGAGAGTTCCGAAGTGGAGCAAGGTTAACACTTGGAGCACATGATTTACACGGAAGCCAGCACAAAGATCATTGTCAGGAGGGCTGCGGGACCCATGACCGTGACTGTTGGTCGCTCCAGCTTCATTTGACGGCAACTACCTCCTGCCTGAGTACTTGGTGAGTTTCATTCGCATATTTTCACACATGTTGTGGATGTGTCTGATATCATCTTGGATGTTCAACTACATGTTCGCGATTTTTGCAAATTAGATGATGTCTGACATGTCGATGGTGTTGATGTTGGTCTACAGGGGTACCTTCGTTTCTGGGGGAACGATATTTGGGTTACTCAGGCAAGAGTGCGGACGAATCTTACCGTTCAGACAACTGCGTTGTTTTGGAGGGGGATTGTCTGCTGAAAATGAGTTGCAATGGTTGCCGTGTCCTGCGTAAAGGGTGCAGCGAGTCGTGCATACTTCGTCCTTGCCTTCAGTGGATCGATAGTGCGGATGCCCAGGGACATGCTACCGTGTTCGTCGCCAAGTTCTTCGGCCGGGCTGGCTTGATGGGCTTCATAAATGCGGTCCCTGAAACGCAGCGCCGTGGTATGTATGCTCCACATATTTTCAAGTGAAACAGTAATTTTTTAATCATTTTCCCAAGATACATGCTTGTTGATGTTATATTATTGCAGTGGATTTTAACATAGTTCTGGTGTTTTATTTCTGCAGCGCTGTTTCAGTCCTTGCTCTACGAGGCTTGTGGAAGAACCGTGAATCCCGTGTTTGGAGCCGTGGGGCTGCTGTGGGCTGGCAACTGGCAAGTGTGCCAGGCTGCCGTGGAGACGGTGCTGAAAGGAGGCTCCCTGAAGGCACCATCGCCGTGCTCCCTGAATTTTGCCAGTCTGACTCAGGGACCTCTACATCCTTCAAATCCCGGAAAGGACATCATCTCAAGGGGAAGGGAGAGTCTGCTCCCAAGTATTACAACCGTGGTGAAAGAAGACACCTCCAACACTGCTCATGACCTTTGTAAAGCAAGGGTGGGAATCGAGGCGATAAATCCGTTTCAGAGGGCAAATGGTTATGAGAGCAAGGATCATGCTGTTGTGGTGAAGTCAAGCTGGGGTCAGAAGTGGGATGCCATGCAGCAGCAAGAGTGGCCAGTGAAGCCGGTGCAGCATGTGCAGCCGCAGCCGCAGCAGCAGCAGGTGCTGGTGCGAGACGCAGTCAAAGGTAATACCAACAATCATGTCGTGAACTCTAATACTATCTCGTGGCCAGAGGCTTTTGGAAACAAAGTGCTCGTCCACAAGGTGGGGGAGAAGCGAGAGCGAGACTTTGCGCAGGTGCTGACCCCGGCTGCTCGACGAGTGAAACCGTGTGGTGAGTATGGCATGTATGGGCTTGCTGGCGTGGCCAGGAAGGACGCCAAGTTTCTGTTTGAGGACCAGGAAACGGTGGTTGGGTCCACGGAGCATCTGGACCTCGGCCTGACACTCATGGTGAAGGACGGCAAAGGGAGCCAGATCACGGGACTGAAGAGGGGGGACAGCCCTTCTTGTGACTCAGTGAACTCCGAGGGCTCGGTCACCAGCCTGGACACAACCCCTCGCCAAGGCCATAGCCACAGCCTCAGCCATAGCCATAGCCACCATGCCAGCTACTCCTCGTTTGCTGGGGACATGGTCGGTCACCGGAAGCTGCTGCCGCTCCTTTTGTAAGAATGTGTAGTTTTAAGACTTGATGTCGTTTGCTGGGACAAGAGGGAGTGAACTCTTGGCAGTGGCGACGAAGAAGGAAGTTTTTCTTTGAGAGTTTGTTTTCTTTTCTTCCTGTATTATCTTTGATATCCTTGATTTACAATTTTCCTAGTTTCGATCTGGCCCCAATCGAGTTTATTACTAGTACTTGTGCAAAACAGAACATATAGTGAAAGCCGGCTTGACGTGTTATGTGGAGCCGATATAGGGGTACAGAAAAAAGTCTGAGTGTGTTCGAGCTTTTTTCTGCTATTTGAACTTATCTGAATCATATGGCATGAAACTATCAAAGTGCCCACTTGTTTTGTTGACACCAGTGTCTGCTAATTTGCTCTTGTAACGTAGTCAAGCTGGTGAGCCATTTGAATAAAGGGTACAAGTACAGATAAATATGATTTCGTCTTTGGTGCGAAAGCTTCAGCTTTCCGCAGCTCTTTAAGTGTTTTGATATTTTCATAATGTGTTGTCTTCTTCTGTATCCTTTTAAGCTATTCCGTGCACAGCATAACAAGCCCAACTTTATTGCTGACCACTTCGGTGACTTCGAAATTCCTTGCCTTTGTTTTTTTGATTTTTTTGGAACAAATGGACAATTCCCATTGATAAGAGGAAACAGTACACAGAACCTAGGGACAGTGTCCTCGGCGAAGAAATTCCTTGACTGTCAATGTCCATGGAATTTGCTATCATGTACGTCTTGCTGTCTTGGAAGGGAAGATTAATTACTACTTAAATTTTCTTTCCTTCTGGATTGTTTGTGATCAGCTCTGCTTATCAGAATGACTTTCCTCCTTGATTTTTAACAGCGATCTTTTTCATTTGAGTTGCTTCCAGGTTCAGGAGTCGTCAAGTCAAGAGCCAATGCACTGTTATGCACCATGATCTGACAGTTTTTGTCTTTTCGCTTGTGCTCCAACACTGTACGATTATTGCACTTCATTTTCTTGGGAGCGTGATGTGTTTCTTCAATCAACTTCGGGAGGACGAGCGAGAGGGGTCGGTTCACCCCGGCCGTTGAAAATGAGTCCAACGATTTTTGTTGGCCACTATGACATGTCTAATCATGCTCTATCGGTTAAATGTTGTAAATATTGGTCATAATTTGAGCAGCTGGTCCGATCATCAGGATGTGATGGGCCATCTCACGTTATTGATGCCTTCGAGTTGGAGATACCGGCATAAAGGTTGGTACACTTATTATGAAATAATTCTTTTGCTACCCATGTGCACAAGTATCGACTTCGAGATTTTATTTTATTTTTAACACATGAACAATGAACAATTTGCATTGAAAAGAGGAAAGAGTACACAGAACCAGAGGACCAAGTCCCCGGCGGAATTTTTTCGACTTCGAGTTTTGAAGAGGTAAGTGAACAGGGAAGTCGAGAAGGAAGAGTCTGTTCCTAATGCCCTATCACTGATCAACTTATGGGCTCCGAAAGAAAGATAGTTGAGAATCAAGGACCTACTTCCATTTCAACTTTGCTTCAAACCTCACCTAAAGCGCCCAATGAGTAAAAACGGAACTGCTATAAAATAAGCTGTATGCGAGACTGCAACGAGAAGTACCTTTTGCGGATTAACCCTTGAACGCCGGGCTGGTGACCATGGAAATCAGCCATTTTGGAACAGTGTGACATCATCCACTTTAAAAAACCCAGAAATACTCATTGGGAGTCAAACTACTGTAGAAGAATTTCCCTTTCCACCCCTAATTCTGTGGATGAATAGTTGCAATTCTGTTCTACACAGGAGAATTCCTTGTCATTCAGGGGACAATAATCGTCCGCCGCGTCGTTCAAGGGTTAATATGGATTATCAATACAAATATTCATCTGTAAGTCTCAGCAAATTGCCTTATATATTACTCGACAGTTTCACTCTCAATTTTCGGATGCCGACCACGATTTCAGGAAAATGTTCCGGAGATCGAAAGGTTTCATTTATTAATTTTATAAATTTGAACAAAATTCTATTGATAAGAGATTGTCCTCACCGCTAGCTTTTGCGTTAAATGTTACCTGAGCAGAACGATCATTACACGGTATCCCGCGAAATTCAGTGGCTCTGTTTTCCCTCTCGGACTTCTTTACCAAGGGCCGGAGAGCTTGTTTTCTCTTGATTGTTTTTATTTATTTTTCTTCGAAATTCAGTGTCGTAGAAAGCCTTACCACTTGATAAGACGTTTGAAGTTCACTCTGGGCGGGTAGCTACGGCTATGTGATAAGCTTAGCTGGCTCCCAATCCTTTCACATGATTTTTTTTGACAGGTTCTCGAGACGGGAACCCGGAGAAGAGAAAATTCTCCGAATCTATCTTTTGGTGGGGGAACCTTTTGAAGGGTCGTGAAGATGCCGAATAAGTGGCGTGAAAACTAGTTCTCCAAGCTATCATACAAGTGACTGGTGCCACAGAACCTCCTCCGAGGTTAGTTTTTTTTTTCTTTCCTTGAAACACATGGACAATTTCCAATTGATAAAGGAAAAGGTACAACGAGACAAGGAAACAGGTCCCCGGCGGAATTTTTTTCAGTTCTCGATGACCTCCGAGGTTTTGCCTCGCTATTCAGTTGATTGCTCCTCGTGTCCTCATGCATTGAGCACTGAGCGCCGGTGGGCTTCAAGAATAATATCTCTTTGGTCGAGCTATTCAAGTTGGGCTCAACTTATATAACTGAGAAATCTGCTGCACCTACGATGTTCAGTATTTTACCCAAATGAATTGAAACGACATATAATTTGATAATCTGCAGCACATGCAGTGTTCAATATTTTACCCAAGTGAAGACCAGTTCCGTCAGCGACAAATCTTCAGTCAAATCCTCAGGTCCAGTGGTCGGTCGTTTCCCAAAAGAAAAGGATAAAAACGACAATCATCAGGCATTTACTACGGTACGACTGTAGCCTTTATGCTCATGCTTGAAGCTTGCTCCACAGTGTTGCACAAAAAAAGTGCAACATTGTGAGCTCTGCCAGTTGGGGATTGCAATTCTTTTGGTAATTTTACTTCTTGAACTGAAACTATTATGAATTTTGAAAGCCAAAAGTTGGTCTAGACTCAAGTCTAATTAGAGTCTTCCAAAAGTGCTCACTTAGAGACTACTTGCTATTGACTATGGCACGCAAAATGAGGGACATGTGTCATGGTACTTTGATACCCAAAGCACTATCCAAAACCAATTTTCCTATATACAACGAACTATGGAAATGAATCCTAGCCCCTCAAGAATTTCAGATATCCTATTGATTGACAATGGGGCAATGGTTGGTAATGGTTGCCTCCACTATAGAACTCTTCAACACAATATGAAATTAGAAAACTAGTATTATGACTTGGATTGAACTAATTAAATGGTGTGCATATAATATGAACAAAGTTTTACTCAAAGTTGGATGAAAATTTTTGTTTTTTAATACAAGAAATAACTATTTGACCATTCCTAAGTTGTTTTTCACTTTATGAGCTTGGAAGTTAAAATAAAGATTTACATCCAAACATCCCTCAACATTATTCATAGTGCCTCCAAACCAAATCAAGTGAGCCTAGAAGTAAAAATTATATACTAGGTAAGTGAAACCAAAAGTGAAACCAAAAGCTAATTTGTTATCTAAGTGTCTTGGAGAAATTGCTTGGCAACCCAAGCATTTTTGATAGATTGAGATGTTGGACAAAAACACTTGCAAGTAGAATGAAGCGAAGGATTACTTATGATATGGTAATAGATTAAACTATAGGTAGTAAAATTGGACAATAGTTGGTGAAAGGCTTGCTTACCTTTAAATTTGAAGAAGTAATCATTATGTAGGAGAAGGAATAGAAGCATATAGTTATAGAGCTAGATGATGAGTCATACACCAAAATGAATATTTAGTATAGTCTAAACTATTTATCACAAGAACAACCTATTCAACATTAGTTGTAGTGTTGTTGTTGTAGTATTTGTGGTGTGTAGAGGTGGCACCATGAGATTGGTAATACTAATTCTTATACCAACCAATAATATATCTAATACTAAATAAACATTTTGATGGTCTAGTTTATTTGAGTTTTAGGGTAGTTGACCTTTAATCCCTAAAGGACCAAATATCCTCTTGGAAGATAGTGCAAGGTTTGGGCAAGGATTGGGTGGGTTCTTATAATCTCAAATTTTGACTTGATTTTCTTAAACTACTTTGAAAATAGGAATACACATTAGATTTAGGAAAATATATTTTTTATTTTAATCAATGCTTGGGAGCAAAAATTCTATAACTCGAATTCCTAAATAGGATTTGTCCTCGAAGGGGGGTGGGTGGGTAGTGAGTGGTTGGAGTAGCAATATATGTATGGAAAAATGATAGGGTATTTTAAAAACGTGGGGGCAAAAAATTATAAATGGGTTTAGTGTAATATAGGGTATGGAAAATGGCATTGGACGTCTTTAAAGTACTACAAGGTATGGAATAATAGGTCCCATTAGAAAATTACATAAGGATAGCATGTGAAAAAAAGTTAATACCCCCCCTATAAAATAGTGGTTGTTTGCACCTATTGTTCACCCCCCTATAAAATAGTGGTTTTTAACACACTACCCCCCCCCCGAGGATTTGTTAGGTAGTATAAAAAAACACAGTAACTCAAAATTATTATTTTTTAAAATTTTAATACTCATAGAAATGCTTTCGTCTACATGGAAAGACTTGACTCATTCCATTTAGAGTAGTGATGAAAAAGGTATGGAGAATCTTGTTTTGGGGGCAATCCGCACGTCTTCTTCAAAGAATAACTTCCTGGAGGATTCATTTTTAACTCAATATTCATGATTTAAAAAAAGAAGTTCCAAATGGTTAAATTTTCTTATTAGAAAAATCTCATAGTTGCAATTAGTGTATATCAATTCCATCTTAGAACTATTAAAGATTTTTTTTTTCTATTTCATACCTACTTCTATATATTAATTATTTAAAGAATGAAAATCAAGTGTCTTTTTGGATTTTTTTTTCTATTTTCTCTACTCAATTTTTCAACACAAAATTTTCTTAATTCAAAATCTTTAATGCAAAAATTTGGAATTGAAAAGATTCAAAGTCAAAAATCTAGTGAAGGAAGTTGCAAAAAAAATTGTTTTCTTCACTTTAAATATAGATATCCTACAATCTATGCAATCAAAGTTTCTAAAATTTCTATCACACGTTCTTATTCTAATTTAGTTAGTGCAAGATCCTATGGTTAGATATGCCATAAAAATGAAAAGTTTTGTACCTTGTAATAGAAATGATAGTTTTGAGTGTTTTTTGATAAGAAAGAAGCTTGAGTATCCAAAACAACAACGCCAGTATGTGAGCCTAGAAATGTGAGCCTAGGTGTAAATAGATATTCTACAACTATTGAAGTTGTTTATAACATACATACTTATAATATGAGTAATCTATAACCATATAAGGTGCTTGTAACATAGGTACCTAAAACATAGACACCCATAATATAATTAGGCACTGATAATATAAACATCCTATGACTATGGAAGGTGCCTAAAGCATAGGTACCTAAAGTATAGACACCCATAATATAATTAGACACTTATTATATAAACATCCTATAACCATGAAAAGTACTTATAACATAGGTACCTACAACATAGATACCTATAATATGAACATGCTACAATTATGGAAGGTACTTACAATATAGGTACCAATAACATAGGAGCCTAGGCTCCTAAGCTCATGGGCTCAAGATCCTAGGCTCACATGCTAACAACTGTAGTGTCCAAAAGGACCAACTGACCAAGGCCTTTTTTGAATTTCTTCATATTTTTGGGTATATTTTTTGTTTAAGTATATTACTTTCTCCTCAAATTCATCAAATCTTTCATAGGAGGAAGTTCTTTTTGTAGTTGAAAATATTATTTTGGATGAATGATAAATTATTTGAGCATTTAGGCATTTTATGGTCACTACCCAACTTCAAGATTTCTTGGGATTTCCAAGGTACATATCTTTTGAAATTTGTATTTTCCTCATGTAGTTCGTAAAGTTATTTTTCTATATTAAAAAAAATATTGATTTGAACAAAAGTTGCCTTAGGTGATTTTTTTGAAGTTAAACACTTCAAGAAAGGCTCACTATGGATTGTCTTGGGAGAGAAACTTGGCCAATCTAAGGCCTTTCCAAAAAATGCCATAGGTGGGCAAGTGGGTAGGAGGTTGATTGGTTAAGGTATACAACCTATTTCCAACAAGGGACCCATTTGCACAAGATAGGATGACCTATTTTCATAAATGTGACTTCATTATTGTGTCATACAACTTCAATTTTTGTATGACAAATAGTTCATTGACACCTAATGAAGTTGCTAAGACTGGTATTTAGTTTTGTGCGTCTCAAAAATAGGTTCATCTATACAATCATTGAGAACAAGTTGGATTCACTACAACAAAATGGATGTTTTATGACTGCAAAAAATGATTGCAGTGAGTCAAAAAATTTGAAAATATGACTCATGTAGGAATTACTGTAGATGACGCGCAACATGACTGGGTCTAGTCATTACCGACTAGTCGCTTCGGACATGAGTCATATTTGTAGTCATCGTATTTGGGGGGTATAATTAGCCATATTTTGCCAATGTGGCGTATACGTTGACTATTCTTGGAGACTTGACTTTCTCTTGACCTGCCTGGGCAAGGAAAAAAAGTCTACGTGGCATGTGACTGCTTGTAGTGATATTTTAAGCTAACGTGGACTATGACTATGGTGAGTCATATTTTGGCGGATGTGGAATATGACTATGGTGAGTCATATTTTGGTGGATGTGGAGTATGACTATGGTGAGTCATATTTTGGTGGACATGGAATATGACTATGGTGAGTCATATTTTGGTGGATGAGGCATATAACTTTTTGTAGTCATATTTTGGTATGCTGTGGAATATGATTTTTGTGAGTCATATTTTTTGTCGATGTGAAAAATGACTCTCATGGGTCATATTCTTTGCATGTTGATGTAGAAAATGACTCCAGTGGATCATATTTTTCATTGATGTGGAATATGACCTTCATGAGTCGCTTTTTTTATTGATGTGAAACATGACTGATGTAAGTCATATTTTTGGTCATGTAGTAGTTCACATGGAATGTTACTACTAATTTTATGATTGAATGTAGTTATATTTTTAAAAGTATAGAATCACATTATTGGCATGATTGTGAGCATTATATAACTACAACAAGTCATATTTTGATTAAGATATATTATAAAACATGACTCAAGCAAGTGATATTTGTAACTAGGTGACTTGAGGTTTATAGTGACTTTTGTTATAAATTGTAATCACATTTTCCATACATTCTAAATTGACATGAGGTGTTGCAATTGTGCATGAATATGGTTTAGTAGTTGTATAAATGAATACATACAATAAAAAATGAGTAAATATGATTTTTGAGATGCACAAAAATAATCATATTGAAGAGAGAAAATGCAAGAAAAAAATGTGACTTTTTTCAATGACATTTATTAGTCACTAACAAAAAACATATCACAATGATAGTCTATAAATATATATTCCTACACACTCTAGGATTTGTAATTTCTTACAAAAATGTGAAGAAGTTGTCTTTCTCGTGTTGTAAATAGCCTCCAATAACTTCAATCTAGCTTTAAGTGCCTACACATAAAATGAAAGAGGTTAATTTTTAGAAAATGAACAATATAGTTCAATTTTCAAAGATTTAAAGCAACATAAAATGTAAAGCACAAGTTTAAAGTAAGAACAATCCATAATCACTATATCTCTAGAAAACACAAGAAAATAAGAGGAAAGAACAACAATAGTGATAAAAGGAACAAAAACTAGAAGGTGACAAGTGCTAAGAGGTAATAATAAGCAAGAAGTAAGATATAACAATAAGAAACAAGAAGTAAGAATTAAGATGCAATAAGAAGCAACAAGAAACACAATTTAAGATGCTATAAATAACAAGAAAAAACAAATCAAGATGCAACAAGAAATAATAAGAGAGACAAGTTAAGATGCAATAAAATGCAACAAATAACAAGAAAAACAAGAATTGAAAGGCAATAAGAAACACAAGTTAAAATGCATCAAGAAGAGATTAAAAGCAAGAATTAAGAAGCAATAAGAGACAAGAATTAGGAAACAAGAATTAAGACATAACAAGAGGAAACTAGAAATAAGAAGAAAAATCTAAGAAGCAATAAGAGGAAAGAATTAGGAACCAAGAATTAGGAGGTAGAAAGAAAAGACGAGAAGCAAGAATTGAGAACTAGGAAGCAAGAATTAAGACGTAACAAGCAAAAACTATAAGCAAGAATTAAGAATTAAAGGTAACAATAAGAAACTAGAAGCAAGAATTAAGAACTAAGAAGCAACAAAAAGTAAGAACTAATAAGAAAGAAGAAACTAGAAGCAAGAATCAAGAACTAAGAAGCAACAAAAAGTAAGAACTAATAAGAAAGAAGAAACTAGAAGCAAGAATCAAGGACTAAGAAGCAACAAAAAGTAAGAATTAATAAGAAGGAAGAAGCCAAAGTTACACAACAATAAGAAGCAAAACCTAAGAAGCAACCAAAAACAAAGAAGAAGAAGAAGAAGAAGAAGAAACGGCGGCTAGGGTTTCAAAACCCTAAATCAATGGCGGCTACATAGAAGTGGCGGCTAGGGTTTTCAAACTCTAGTCATGTGACTTACCCTAGTCATGCACATGACTTGCTTTAGTCATGTGACTTGATGTAGTCATGCGACTTACCAAATCTGACTATACTAAGCAATTAAGCTATTTTAACAACAAAATTTGCTTCAAAGTGGATGTATGTTGTAATACAATTCTACAAAATGTCTAAAGAAAAATTGCAAGGCCTTCAACACCTACAATTATGGCAAAAAAAGACAACTTAGCAAATGCCTTGCATCAATCAAAGTATCTATGTCTATGCACTAAGTATATAAGAGTAAAAATATTTGATAGAAACACTATTTAAAAGTATCTTTGAAGTAGAAAAAGGGATTATATTTTTATAGTCTATATCCTTCAAAGAACATTTAAGCAACCATCTTTTAATTGCAATACAAGCACATGTATCATAGTGAGCCTCAATCTTCGTATGAATAATTTTGTGATTTCTAAACAGCCCTTTAAAGTCCCTCTATAAATATGACTTACATGAAATTGCAAAGAACCTTTTTAAGAAAGAGACAAACTTCAATACATGATATATGTGAGTATTTTATTTATATCCTTGATATTTGAAGGTCTAAATTTTGACCTAGATTGGCCAAAATCAATTAAAATTTCTAATTTTTCTAATTTGTATTTGTTTTAGTTTAGATGTGAACCACTTATAGTTTATCATTAGAAAAAAAATTGTTCACTGTTTAGAATGTCCATTGAACAATACTTAAATATCTAACTTAGGAAATTTGGAGCCTAATGAAAAAAATATATAAATAGATGAAGGTTTGTCTCTAATTCATCCTTCAAGATTTCATCCAACATTTTATTTTAGCCTATAAGTCTAAATTCATTTTTACTTTCAAAATTGGATTCTAAATGTCATTACATTTCAAGTTCCCTTTTTGACTTGAATTGGATGAATTTTCGTATTTTTTATCTAAAACTAATACTATAGAATATTCAATTTCATTGTTCTCTATCTTCCATAATTTTTATCTATTTTTTAAAGTGTGATATGTTACTAGAATTTTCTACAAATTAACTAAGTGATCTTGAATTCAAATTTGGATTTAATAAATTCTTAGAGGTTTGACCTAAACCTCTAATTTGTAGTGCAAATATAGTTTCTACAAGAAGAGAAAAAACTAAATGCCAAATTTAAAGACAAGCCTTGAAATCTATTTCTACCACATCCCCATTCTCCAACAATTAAACAGGTATATTGTAATTGTATCATGAGGTCTGCTTTAATCCCTTTTTATTGCATTTATTGTGTTTTTGTATATAACTTAAATAACAACTTTTACAACAAGAGGTATAAATTAGATATATGATCTAATTCTTTTCTTTCAACCTATTTCTTTCTACTTTTCCTTCTTTACTTTCTCTATATTATTTCCAATATTTTTTTTTCCTTTATTTTTGGGGATAGTTTAGAATTGCAATCTTTCACTTCTATTACTATTAACTGATTTCTAATTACTCTAGGAATCAAACAATTGTAATGACATCAACTTCATAACTACTAACTAAATATCTACTTAAGACTTTGAAACTTCATTTGATCAACTATATGTATTGTAATCAACAATCTCTATATAATACAAAGTCAAAACCCTATAAGGGGGGCATATTAATCTCCTAACCATGTCCAAAGTTTCTAGTAGTAACTTGGAACCTACACTTCTTCTTCAAACACTTAGAGACTCTCAACACTAATCGCACTCCTCACTTACTCTTGCTTCATGGCCACTTGGGTATGAATTTTGCTCACATTCTTCTTTCTTTTCCTTGAATTAGATCTTTTCTAAGCTTCAAGTATTTTTTCTAAACTCCACAACCTTCAATCTATATTACCAATTTAAATGCATTAGGTTTTGTTTTGTATTAACCATCACAATCAATTAGCATAATTAGTCAAACCCATGACAAGTTCCAATATTGGGTCAAGGGAGGTCTGGTTTTCATCTTGGGTTCTTAGGCTTAGTCCCACCTTGGTGCTTTGATCTGTCTATAGGCTTTTATTCCTCTCTAATTTTTCCTTAAATCCTCAATTTTTTTTAATTATCTCCTATTATTAATTACTTTATTCTTCTCTATTCCTTTTCTAATTCCTATAAATTTTTTAAATATGTTAATAAAAATATAAAAATATGCCACCCTAAATTATTTGGACATTAATTCTTTAATAGACACATTATACAAAAGAAAATAATTTATTTTAATAAGTATTAAACAAAGTCATGCCTTAATTACAAGGAATGGCCTCTAGGGGCAAAATATAAAAGAGTTATCTTAGATTGCCCACCTTTTTCTTAGGCTTCCTCCAAAGGTAAAAAAATAACTACCAAAGAAATATATCTACAAAATATGACTGCAAAATATGACTAAAGTGAAAATATGACTAACAAATATGACTAAAGTGAAAGTATGACTTAGCACTCTCCAAATATATTTCCCATCCAAATTTCTTTAGGTTGCCCTAAAGGAAAAAAATGTGACTATCATAGAAATATGACTGCAAAATATGACTATTAAATATGACTATGCCTTCCCCAAATATGTTCCTCATAAAGCCCTATAAAATATTTTGGTGTTCCAAACAAATGTATATTATAAGCCCATGATGTACAAGGCCAAAATATAAGTAGTAGTCATATTTCTCTCCAAAGTATTGGCCTCCAAAAATATTACTACAAGTAGTCACCAATCATCCTCAATCATATTTTCAGAGTCATAAACATCCATTTTGTTTTAGTGTTGGATAAGACAACTAATTTTCATGGACTAGAAGCCACGACCTTGCATGAAGACCTCATACCAAAGACACCCATCATATACAATGCAGTGGAAGTAAAGCCCAATGTGGTTGCAACTGCATTGCAATGTCTGATTAATGATGACATAGAAGCAAATGACATACAATACTTTGATGCACATTATGATTGATTCCCCAATCATGGCTACAAGTGTTGTAAATGAAGTTGTCTTTCATGTTTTAATTTGAATTTTGTATATAAAATTCTCTTCAACACATCACATAGAAACACACCATGTAATTGTGTTGGTCTTTGTAGGAAAATGTCAATGAAATGAATAGCATTCATTATATGATACATCAAGCACCAACGCTGACATTGCACTCTCTTGCAAGATTGACCATCTTTTCTTGACCTAATGTGTAAATGAAAGAATAAACCCTCTATGTAATGATAACGAAGTCTACGTTTGGAATACTAATTCTGAGGACTGCCGCTGTCACCAAAAGTGTATGTGAACCTTAAAATCAAAATATGTTTCACATGCATTTGGACACCCTTCCCCAATCCCTTCCTATGAGATGATCTGAATATGAACCCATCTATTGTCTCCTACCATTAATTGATTTATTTTTTTGTAATTCACTTGTAAAACCTATGAGTAATATAAATTAATGAATTGAAATATGAACATGTGGCACCTAAATTTATTGGACGCCAATTTTGTTATAGACAAAATACACAACAAAAAATAATCTTTTTTTCAATAGAAATAAAAAAAAAAATGATGTATACACCCCAAGGGATGTCCCTATCGCCAAAATATGAGAAGGCCATTTTAGATTGCCCACCTTTTCCTTGGGTTGCCCACATACAAAAAAAAAATATGACTACAAAATATGACTGAAGCAAAAAATACGACTAGGACCTCTCGAAGCATGTTTCCCACCCAAATTTACCTTGGGCCAACCTAAAAGAAAAAAAAAATCACAACCATAAAAATATGACTACAAAATATGATTGTTTGCAAAACATGACTACGAAATATGACTAAAGCAAAAATATGACTAGAACCTCTCAAAGCATGTTTCCCACCCAAATTTACCTTGGGCCAACCTAAAAGAAAAAAAAAAGTCACAACCATAAAGATATGACTACAAAATATGATTGCTTGCAAAATATGACTACGAAATATGACTAAAGCAAAAATATGACTAGAACCTCTCGAAGCATGTTTCCCACTCAAATTTACCTTGGGCCAACCTAAAAGAAAAAAAAATTCACAACCATAAAGATATGACTACAAAATATGATTGCTTGCAAAATATGACTATGAAATATGACTAAAGCAAAAATATGACTAGAACCTCTCCAAGCATGTTTCCCACCCAAATTTACCTTGGGCTACCCTAAAAGAGAAAAAATTCACAACCATAAAGATATGACTGCCAAATATGATTGTTGTAAAAATATGACTACCAAATATGACTAGACGTTCTCCAAACATGTTCCCTATCGTTCCCTATGAAGTATTTTGGTGTTCCCAATGGGCGTATACTATACGTTCTCAAAATACCATGCTAGAATATGACTAACTGTCATATTTGTAGTCATATTCTTTTCCAAGGTCTTAGGCTCCAAAAATATGACTGTGAGTAGTTGCCAGTCATCTCTAGTCATATTTTCATAGTCATAAAACATTGGTTTTCTTGTAGTGATTGTAATCTACACTTCTTTAATTTCTACTAATTCCAAACTTGATGAAATGATTAGCAAAAAATAGTGCAATCTTCATTATTTCTATTCCCTAACTAGAGAAAATTCTCCCCCCCTATTGCTCAATTAGGCATATACTAAAACGCTTAACATTTTTGGAAATAAGTTAGGTACCTTAGAGCATGTACTCAATAGGCATAGTCAAGTGAAGTTTTTATTTTTTCAATGTACTTGACTTGATTGCAAGACTCTAAAACAATCTTCTATTACTCCAATCCTTAAATATTCGCATGCATATTCTTAACTCTTTGTCATTGCATTTGTTCAATAATGGCAAACTCTCTTTTTGTGAAAATTTTGAGATATAGGCTTTGTGACAGTTTCCTCCCCCCCCCCCTTGAAATAAACCAAGTACAATTGGGTTCTTTGTTTTTTTAAATAGAATTTCTAATTGGTGCCTAAAAGTTGTCTAATTGTGACTTCCAAACAATGGACAACCTTCTATTGTGCGAAATGCTAAAGTATCTAAACATGAACTTAAAACAAAGAAATCTCCAAAAGTTAAAAGTTTAGGCCGTTTCTGGCAAATGTAGACCAAAATTTTGGACTTTTACACAAAATCTACTCAAATCAAGAATTCAAATAGCCTATGTCTTAGATCATCTCATTCCCTTTCCAAAAAAAGGTTAAAATGGTTAAAAATCAGGCCTTTCTACTAAAAGTTATCTATAGATGAAGTTTTGCTTTTAAACTATCCTATAAAACTTCATCTATTTAATTCTATTGAATGCAAATCCACTTTCAAATTTGATTTAGAGTTTAGAATAAATGCTACACAAAATAATGAAATAATGAAATAAGTTGCCTTAACAATTAGGTTGCCTTACAACAAGTGAGTTACTTTAAATGCCATCAAAGTCAACAAATATTTCTAAAAATATTTCCATTTGTACACATGGAGGTTCATGAGTCCCAATTACAACTATCAAATTTAATTATTGTTCCTTTCAATTTTGACCTCTGAATTTAATCTAGATTCTAACCTTCCTTTTTGACTTTCCTTGGATGATTTTACTACTTTTTCAAGATATCTTATTATTAAACTTCCTTCAAGCATAACTTCTTTAATTTTTTTATCTATTTTTAAAGTTTAATATTCTTTTGAAATCTCTAGAAATTAAATATCCTATTTTGAATTTGAAGTTGGATTCTAATAGATTCCTAAAGATCTGAATTAATTGTTTAACTTCTAACATTTCTATTTTTACAAAAAGATTAAAATTCAAAGAACAAAATTCGAGCACATACCTCTAATGCTGTAGACATCATAGTCCCATCTTCTTGCAAAATGACTGTAATCCACTTGAAATATCCATCTTCCTTCATATTTGTTGATTTGATAGGATTGGATTTTGGCCTACCACCATTATTTAGAAAGGTTACAAAAGAAGTTCTAAACTACTCCATGTGGTTTCCTTCACCTAATTCTTTCTATCTATCAATTTTTTATACTATTCTATTTGAGTTTTCTATTATTTTTCCACTAAATCCTACATATTCTAAACTACTACTATTAACTTCCACTAAAACTAATGGCTTCTATTTAATACTAAGAATCAAACTAATGGCAAGACATGGGCCTCATAACTATTGCTAAACATCTAATTAAAGCGTCTAGTGTGTATACTAATCTACACTAAAGGCTTTGAATCAAGCAACAATTGTTTAATCCAAAGTCAAATCTCCATTAAAGGGTCAATTTAGACTCCTAATTAATTCCCTTGTCTCTTCAATTTTCTTCCTTCCTCCAAATACTTAGACTCTAACCCTAAAAATCTCATTCAACTCACACTTTGTTGTAGCTATTTTACTTAAACTTTCCTATTTCTCTTTGATTATGCCTTCTTTCTTTTTTGCACTTCACAACTTGTTTTGGTGTTAGATTTTCCTAAGAGACTTAGAACTTTGGACTTGGATCTCGACTCTCTAATGCTAGAATTTTCCCTTGGATCCTGAATCCAACTATGGAAGTTGAATCTTGCCTACAATTATGAGACCTGATCCTGAATGTTGGAAGCCCTAGCTTTAATACCTGGACTTGTAAGAACTGACTAGAATCTTGACATAAGACCCCGACATCTAGATTTGTGAGATCGGACTTGTGAGAACCAAATGAACTTTAACAACTAGACCTACAAGCCTAAAACATGTGAAACTGAATGGGAAATTGACAAACAACATTGGAATCATGACCAATAACACTTAGACTTTGACCAATAACATTGGACCTTGAACTCTAAGACATTTTAAAATTTTTAATCATAAAAAGAATTTCGTTCTAAATAAAAGCAAGTAATGATTTGGACGATAATTTGAACTAATAATTATTTGGCCTAAAATCTGTCATCTTTAAATTCTTTTATTTCTTTCTTTTTTCTTTTTTAGATTAGAATTCCTGGATTTAATCCTAGGCTTTCCATTCTACTGCTGTAGAGTAAAACGGAGTATCATTATACACACTACCTTGTTATACATCTTATGTTCAATACATCAAGATTATAAGGGAGGTTAATCCATTTTATTTAAAGCCAACTCTATGTGGCTTAGCACCAATTAGGACCAAACAGTCCAATAATGTTCACAGGGATTGATAACCCATGAATATCAGCACACATACACTTATGTTAGTTAAGGCCTCAAGATCTTGTATCAAGGTATAATTAACGTTAATAATACAGTAACTTGATGATAATTTAGAGCTTCTACCTTAATGAGGCTAAGAAAATTTAAAATTTTGGAAGCAACCATATTGCTAGTTAGAAGCGCCAAACCTGCCACGCTCCAACTGAGGCCTTTCCTGAAACGTCAAGTATCTCTAGTGTACAGTCTTTTTGCTTACGACTCGAGTGAAGTATTAGGCTGTAACTGAGTAGGATTGAACGTGTATTTCGAAGTGTATGCTTGTGCTTGTAAACTTACTACAATGGTGCTTGGATCCCAAAACAACAGCCAACAGGTTTTGTTTCATTCCGTAGCTATTAACTTGCCCAATTTCTATAAACTTTTCTTATGTTCATTTCTTGAATAGGATTGGAGATTGTTTCT
Source organism: Straminergon stramineum (assembly GCA_963920665.1). Taxonomy (NCBI): domain Eukaryota; kingdom Viridiplantae; phylum Streptophyta; class Bryopsida; order Hypnales; family Calliergonaceae; genus Straminergon; species Straminergon stramineum. The sequence goes on from OY987264.1 coordinate 5,419,178, forward strand.
CAGGTGAACATACGATAACAAGTTGTGGTACTTTGAAGACACCTTGTATACGTCCATTAGCATACTAATAGTTTGCTAATTGGCATGGTTACAGGTGAGGAGTGCCACCTCCTGAGGAAATTTTTCAAAAAATTCCTAACGATATTATGGACGTATGAAGGACAAATGTTTTGATAATAAGACATTGCATTATCCTTCTCGTATTGGCTTTGGTTGGAATTGTGTGTCACATGAATCAACGACGCTAGCATGCGAGCTTGGAGCGGCGAGCCTGTGAGCTGCGAGCGTGGAGCCTTGAAAACATTATTTTTTTTAAAAACTTGCCCAAATTTTTTTTATCCCCCAAAAAATTGAAAAATTTACTATTTATAGAAGAAAATAGATTTTTTTTGTTATTTATAGTAAATTTAGTGACCTATGACCGTTTCCCCTATAACCGTGGATTGGCATATGAGTCATTTTCTATTGTCTTAAAATTGTTAATTACTAGTTCACTATGGGAAAAGACTTTCAAACTTTGTTGAAAAGTTTGAGTACTTGGTTCATTGACTACAACAGAAAATATGGTAGACGTTGTGAGTATGCTAGACAAATGTCATTTGGGAGTAACTTTGTTGCGGTGTCTCAACTACCTAGATTGAATACATAGAACATATACTTGTGAATATCCCATTCCAATTGGGATTTCCAACATACACTATGATAGGTGGACATGTATAGGATAAGTTGCCAACCTAAAGGGTAGGGTGACATGATGACCACAAGCCATTGTGGATTTGTGGTAGACATCTCACCATAATCTTGAGGTGTTTTATTATATGTAATTTTCAAATCTAAAATTGATTTTTTGGCATGATTGTTAGTACTGCCAAATGTTGACATCCTAAAATAAATACTATAAAATAACCAACTAAAGGGGGAAAGCAACAAATTGGGAAAAGAAGAAAACATTTTTGAAAGAAAAAAAATAGGGAAAGGAAAAAAAACAGGGGGAAAGAAGGGGAAAGAAGAAAAAGGGGGAAACAAAATAAAGTGGGGAAACAAAAAATAATGGGGAAAGAAAAAAATGGGAAAGAAAAATGGAAAAAAAAAGGAGTTAGGGAAAAAAAAAATGGGGATAGAAAAAAAAATGGGAAAGTAACAAGAAAGAAGGGAGAATGAAAAAACCTAGAAACCAATGGGAAAATGAAGGGGGAAACCATGGAATGGAAAATACAATGAAGAAGTTTAAAAAATGGAAGAACTCTGGGAAAGAAAAGGAAGAATTTTCGTTCATAAACATATCTACCTTATTCAAATAGGATTTAGGATTGTACATTATAATCATTTATATGAACTAACTTCAAACAATTGAGTGAGGGTATATGCTTCCATATTTAATGAATGCATTTACTAGACAGTTCTATAAGCTTCAAATCTTTTCAATCATAATATATGCATGTGAATGAATACAATAGGAGCAAAGTACATGGATTACGTGGCTATGCCTATTTTGAAATTGTGATGATTCCTGCTCGAACTAAAAGTAGCTACAACTCGTTGAAGCTATAACTTGGTGCATGAATAAATTTGTCATCATGAATGTCCATCTTGCAAAAGTAGCGGTATAGGTAGTATAAGTGTTTGCAATTGACGTATTGATGACAACCTCCAATAGTGGAAATAGCCATGTTCACGAAGTCCGGACATGTGCACGTGGGGAACATACCCACTGTAATTCAATATACATTTTTGTTATGGTCTGCCCCAGTTTCCAATGATACAATTGCACCTAGCTCGGGAAAAGGAAGCAATGTCACTCCAAGAATTTGTCCTATAATGTTGCCTGCATTCTCCCACTTGTTTCGTTGTTCTATTGTTGGAGCAGTTGGAATTCGCTGTATAGTTCGGTTGTTCCTCACTGTTGGATATACATCTGGATTTGAGGGCGGCAATTGATCATAAAAAACACTTGTGAAAATCTTAGACATGTTGAAAAGGTGGCGGGGAGACAATGTTGGTCTTTCTTGGAGACAAAAGCTAGCATGTTGTAGGGGCAAGGTCTCTTCTCAATTGAGGTTTGTCCCAGTCAAAACAGGCCATATCTCTGGGACCTCTGGCCAATCTATCACCCACTTACGTTTTGTACCCTTTACATATCGTTCAATGTCATCCCCACAGAACCAGAAGTCCACCAACACTTCTCACTTACTCCCGTAATCTTCTTTTCTACCATGATACGTCGGAGCTGGGGTTCCCTTATGTCCCCTTGCAATTCTCGCTATGCACTTCATATTTGACCTACATTGTAGAGCTTGACATTTTGCGTTGGATTTGTGGTTGATCCTTGCAATGTGCCATTTTGATGTATCACAATTGCTTTCATATGCAATTGAAACATGCTGATAATTAGTTGACTCAAATTCTTTACCTTTATCTTCCAAAGACTGCATAGAAGCTACTATTGACCTTGTTCAAACGTGAAGTTGAGAGAAATTTACTTTGTCTGGTCAGTGAGAGTCTCTTGTGTCTCCAATGGGAACATCCAACTTCCTCTTTGTACTTCCAAAGATTTCTTCTCCTTCCAAATGTGGTACTCGAGTTCCAACCCCCTCAGATCCAGGCAATGTGTTCAATGCTTCAGCCATTTTCTTGGGGTCTCCGCTTCACCTAGCAGCTCTCAGCTTCAACTCCCCCTTTGATGGACCAAATCCAGAAACATGGCCTCTTAGATAGGCACGATAGTTTGTCATTTGCATCCAAGCACGGATATTGTCGTCACAAGTGGCATCAAACAAATTGTTTCCACGGTTTCCCAACATTTGAAGCCACTTGTTGTGGACTTTTTCTGACAAGTTACATGAGGGCATGTCTGCCATCTCTTCCAAATTCAACTCCTAGTATTTCAAAAAATAGAATAATATGAGTTAGTTTTTTTAATTGTTTACTCAAAAGGGCAATAGTAATTGTGAATCACAATGACCTAGCTTAGGTTTAGGGTACATAAAGTGGAGTATATATAAAGACATTATAGTGTCTAAATATTTTCTTCTCTAAAAATGATCATTCAATGAAGAAGGAACCTTCTTAGTCACGACATGGAGGCACTTTCCAAAAGCAAGCCTAAAGAGTTTTGATTTTTTTGTGGAAGGGACCAAAACCAGAGTACCAAGAGACACACTTCATACCCCAGTCGGATCCAATTGGGATATGACTAGTGTCACTTGGTACTCTTCATTTTGGTACCTCCACAAAATTTTTAGAAATTAGGGTCAACTTATAAATAAACATTCAAATTTCTAAGCTCTAAGAAAAAAATGTCTCATACATATATACACTACCCTAAACAAAATATTCTTTTAAATAGCAGTCCATCCAAAGACCAAAATAACAATAGAATTTAGAATAAAAAATGCTCTTATGATTTGCATGAAGCCTCCCCATTGTCGATACCGGAAATGCCAGAATGCCAACCAATGTTCCAAGTGATGAAGTGCTTCTTCACTTGCAGCCCTAGATGAAAACCATCATGATTGAATTGCGAGGTAACGTGTCTCTGCCTCTTCCATAGTCTTCGAATCTTTGTATTGTTTGCATAGTAAATTACGTTGCTGCTGGAATGCCTCCTTGATATGCTTCTGTGTGTGTAGGTGAAGAGAAGTAGTCCAATGCAACAAGCAAGTTCTCTCACGATTTTCCATTTTGTCATTAGCTGAACCATTGCCATAAACTATATGAACAACATTCCAATTGGCCATGGCGCTATCTGCCATAAATCCCTTGAAATTCGGGTGGTCAATTCCATGTCGTGCCATAACGGCATTCAAGCACCTCCAAAATTGTACTTGAATCTCTGTATCTTCATATTGCATATTGCATGTTGAAATGGTCATGACCTTCTTGTATGCCGAATCATACACGTGGCAAGCCATGGTGGTCCACTCCTTCACACGCTTCATGTGGTTGAACATCAACCACGCATTTTGGAGATCACCTCCGAGTTGCATACACCTCACCAGGTCCACACTGCTTCCAGGTCCTTCCGTGAGCATCTTGAAAATGTATACCTTCTCTTTCCCTTGGCCAGGAAAGACACTATCATGTATGAATTCAAACTTTGACTCCTTTTTCATGGTCATAATGTTGTAAATGACACTTCCTCGATTGTTTCAGCGAAATGAAGAAATGACATTCCGTATGTTTGGACTACTCAAATACTGGAATCGATCCATGACCTCCTCCATTTCATCCCCCTTCAGCATCTCCTTCTCTCCTTCTCCGTTGTGAAATAGATAATTCGTTAAGAATTCTTTACTAGCAGAGAGAGCAATAGCAGAGTTGATGGCTGTTGGTATTTTGGTCAACTGCTCTGCAATGAGTCTATAGATTTCCTCTGTGGAATCTCTATACATGCCCTTTGCAATAGGGTGAGCATGATGCCCAAAGTAAATTGCGGCCCTACTCATATTGGGATTACCACTATAGCAGTAGTATATCCTAGCATCACAAGTATTCAAGCATGTAGGTGATTTTTTGCAAAGTTTGCAAACTAAAGTAGAGTCTCTAGGAATACCATCCCCTACTATAAATGGAAACATTGTATAACCACTCCACTCTGTTTCGTTTTTCTTGGGAGCCCTCTTCAAAAAGTCACAATCCGGATTCTCACAAGGAAGATGCCCAATACAGTAAGACTTATGAAATTTGAGATTGTCAGAGTTGTGAATGTTTGTTGTCACCAACTTGCACCATGGGTGTCCATCGTACTTTTTATCCATTCTTTCTAAGTTCTTGGCCGCTAAGGAAGATGAAGAGGAGCGACATGGAGGCAACTCGAAGATGACATCTCTATTGAATACTGGTGGAAGAAACTAGACATGATGATGCTCGACGTTCTTGAGATCCATTGTTGACAATTCATTCCTTGAGCGATAAATATTGGAGAGTCTTCTCAAGCAATCCATTATACTTCCTCGGTCAAGTGGAGTTGGGTGCAATGGAGGTCGTGAGAAAGTAGTTTGAGCATGACTATTGGATGGGGTGTCTGATACAAAATTTACAAGTGCCTTCTCACTCATCACAGGTAGAAATTTGCGAGGTTTCTCTCCAAGTGTGAAGTTAGGGGATTCCTCTTCTGATTCACTAGACAACTCTATGATAGGATCCAATATCTCAACCTTCACTTTCTGAAGAATTTCACTACTTGGGAGCACTCGTAAAAATTGGCAAGCTAAATTGGGAGAAACCGCTTGGAGCATGTGAGGGCAATGAGGCATGTTGTGAGTGTTTTAAGCCCCACCCTTTGAGTTAAAACGTGCACACGAGTTCTAACGGCTGGTTAAATCAATTTCTTTAGGGTGTTCTTAATCTAAGTTCAATTCGCGCCTTCCAAGCAATGGACACTTTGTTTTTAAATATCCAAATAGAACTTAAATCATTTAATTCCTAATTTTAAAGCTATGGTTAACTAAATCAAATAACTAATCAAAAGATAAATCCAAACTAACATCAATCTAACCTAAATTGTAGAATGTAAATTGCCCTTTCCAGAATGGTAAAGCAAGTTAAATTCTGACTTTCCTAATAAAAGAAATGAATGGATGAAATATTGATCCCTAAACTACGTCACAACCTTCATCCACAATTTAAAAATAGTAAAACTACTCGAAATAAATCTAAATTTTAGGGTTAAGTTTTTAGTTATGTTAATTACCTAATTTTAAGACTAAACCTAATTTGACTACTAATTAAAGAATTTCATCCAAATTGAAATCAAACTTCATCCAACCTTTTCTCACTTAAAATTAAAGTATTTTTTAAATGAAAAGAGGTTCTGGAATCTTTAAAATATTCCCTAATTGATTCCTTATTTAAATGATTCCTTAAAGATTCTTTAGAAATTCTTTTTAATTATCTTCTAATCTATCATAAACTAAATTTTCTATTCTAAAATTAGTATTTTTAGGGTTTTATGAAAATTCAGAAATTACCTTTCCAACAAGGTAAAACACTAAAAACTAAATCCTTAAAAAATTATTAATGAATGAAATTTGTTTTTTAAAAGTCTAACGAGTTAAATTTCATTCATTAATTATTTCTTAGACTAACGAACAATTTTAATTTTAAATGTTAATTTTCTTTTCTAATTTTCCTAAAGGTTCCAATGGTTTTTGTCAAGTGAGATTTTAATCAAATTAAAAGAAATGAAATATAAGAATTTTAACGTACCTTTCCCATGAAGTGATCGATCGTACCATCCTCGAGGATCACGAGGTGAATGGTTTCGTAGTATCCCGCTCCATCCTCCATTTCGCTAATTCATCACGCCATTTGAAATTAAATCTCGTTCGATGTTGTTTTTTAATTTCAATTTTTCTTTTCCTACTAATGGTTATGGGATTTTATTAATTTTGGTTGTATTTAAAATAATTAGAAATTATTTTAATACCTCAAAACCTTTTAAATCCACTAAATCAAATCAAATCTAATAAATCCTAATTATTTCGTAATTTCCTAATCTTTCAAAAGATATTAGTTGGCATTTTGTCTTTTTCCATTTGTCTTATTAAGCCTAACAAAACAAAACCTAACCAAAGCCTAGCCTTCTAATTCCTAAAAGAATCCTAATCAATGACTAACCAACAACTTAGTGAATAGTAATTAGAATAAAATCAAATTCAAACAATTCTCACCTCATTAATTGTTTAGATTCCTTTTCTTCTTCTTCTTCCTTCCGTCTCTAACTTTTCATTTCAACTCATCAACTTCCATTTGCATTTGATGTTTGAGAGTATTAGGAGTTGTTGATGTTTCTATGAGTACTTATCAATCATGGAGAGTGTTATCTTTTTTATAAAATTTTCAACATTTGAAAATCTTACCTTAAGTTTTAGAATGATGTGGTGAGTTAGTCTTCTAGTCCAGTTGCTGGTTCTCCTCAGACAGTCGCTGGACTGCTGTCTGCTCCGGTAGTCTGGCTCCCCACACAGCCTCTCCGCTTCCCCTTCCTTTGAATGCCACGTGTCGCCCCCTGATTGGCCGCAGCTTCGCTCCCCGCAGCACTCACGACAATCGTTGGTATTCTCAGCAATCAGCTCCTTGTATAGCCGCTCCGCTTCCCGTTCAGAATCTGGATCGCTGGTTCTGACACGTGTCAGTTCATGACTCGCCGGAAGCTTCGGCACCTCACCTTACTCGGTACCTCGCTTTGGTTCGACACCTCGTTTTGGCCCTCGTCCCTGCTGGTTGTTGCTCGAGTCTCCCTGGCTGGTTTTAATTGATACTGGTTTCTTCAATCGATTCTTGTTTTGGATTTTGGGTATTCCGATTATAGTCTCCTTTGCTGAAATTTTGGAACTTCCCCGTATTTTGGCTAATTAAATACTAATTTCAATAATTAAAGACTTAATTAATTTCCTAACTAAAATAATTAATTTTGGGTTTTTTAGGGGAAACTCTTAACTCTTAAAATTCTAAATAACAATCTAATTTTTTGGGATTTTTGGGAAAAGGGTAAAACTAAACAACTAAGTATTCTAAGCTAATTAAACTCTATTTCTAAGATAATTTTAATGACTCTAACTAAAGGGAAACTAATCTAAATTTTGGTTTTCTCTAACTACTACTAAGGATTTTATCAAGAATTCAAGCTAAGCAATTTTGACTACTTTTCTCTAATCTTTCTCACTAAATCCAACATTCCTAATTAGTACACCTGCAAAGCATTTTTCCAAGCATGCAAATAAGGAAATTTTTCCCAAGTGTTAATTTCAAATCTTTCCAAGTCAAAGCTTCGCCGTGCGGGGGCAACCCCAGGTATACACGGTGTCACTAATCAGATTTTAGTATTTTAAAAGTCAATCTTTAAAGGAGGTACACATGACAGTGTTTAAACCGAACTTTAAAGATTAATTCTCTAAAATTTCCAAGTATCCAAGTTTAATCACTAAAGGAGGTACGCATGACAGCGTTTAAACCGAACTTTAGCAATTAAAGTCCCAATCTTCGTTATACAACGAATTTTGGGCAAGGGTTGGTTTAATAAACTTTTGGTAAAGTCAAGCTTCACCGCCTTAAGTATATTAATACCAAATTCTGTTATAATGAGCACAATTTGTTAGTATTCAAGAAATCTTAAGCGAAATTAGAGTTTGGAGGTCTATTCCTTCCAAAACTCTCACAATTCAAAGAAAATGGAGGCTTAACCTCAAGAACTTAATGAAATCAAATAGAAATCACTTTGAAGGGACCCTCTCGTCCTTCAAAGTGTGCAAATCAAGAATTAGAATGAAACTTAGGTCGGTTCTCGACCTGGATCAGTGCTTTGACCACGCCGGTAGCACAAAAGCAAAGGTTAGATATAAGAATGAGGTTGAGGGTACCGACAACCTTGAGGGAAGGGCCTTTTATACTTGTCCCAGGCCCCTCCTCGGTAAGTTGTCGGTGGAAAAACATTTACTTTTGATCCCGAGATATTTCCTAAATTACCCTAATGTAATTCCAAAATAATCTTTGTTTAATGGAGGAATTCTCTAGAACCCTCTCCATTTAGCTAATAAATCTTAGCTAAATCAAATCCAAGATCTTTCTCCAAAGATATTTTGAAAATAACCCTAATTAACCTAGATATTTTGCTAATTAACCCAAAGTATTTCTAAATTGTCCTTCTTTAAACAAAAGATGGATTGTTACGCAAGAAAAGAGGTCTTACCCAAATCCAATCTTCAATTTTCCAAAAGATATTTGCGAAATTAACTTTGAATTACCACAAATTACTATAAAAAAGTCAAACCTACTGCTGGACCCCTCCTATCTTCTAGGGAACAACTCCAAATTAAAAAAACGATTGCGCCATTGTGTTTAGAAGACCCAAATTAGCCTAGGGGACCCCCTACCCCCTTCTTCCCAACCATTTGTAAGTGTAAAATCACTCACGGTAACTCCAAAGAAAGGTGAAAACTCTAACTTTTGGAATTTTTTTCTTTTGAGGAAACTATCTAGCTAGGGTTACTTAGAAGGTTTGTGGGAGTAAGAAAAGACCCCTCATTCATGTCATTTGGACACCGCCACCTCCTGGTACGCCGGTCAACCCACCGTAAAGTTGTAAATTCTTCAAAAGTCCACTGTCGTTGCCGATTCTGGTACCTAGGAATGTCAGAATGTCTTCAAACCTTGCGGAGCGCTTTATTAGCACACAACACTCTATCCTAATTTTTAGTGGGATTTTACTACAACATGGGTAATTCCTAGGAATTTACGACCATGTCTAAATGCAGTTGACTTCCCATGGAGTCATTGTAATAGTTTCAGGAAAATTCCGAAACTTTTTGGGTAGCTTCTAGGAAACTCCCAAAACCAAAGTGCAACATTACATTTCACTTTGCACTATTAATAGGGAAGCTAAAATTAGCAATTCCCTTTTAATTTCCGCCCGAGGGGGAAATTATTCTTGTATTGGGGAATCTTGGAACAACCGGCTCCAATGTCGGCTCTTGGCATGCTTTTAGAATAAAAGCACCTTTCTTCATACTCCGGTCGCTCTCCCATCACTTTATTTGCAGATTGGATAATTCTTCTATAAGTTATCTGCAAATAAGAACTTTACCAATCCAAATTCTTTACGAATTGGATGGTGACCTATACTAGACTCTCTAGACCTAAAATAGACTTAGCTAGCTTGTCACATGCCATTGTAAGACTTAGTTTAACATGGACAACTACTAGGACTGGCTAACACTCAAACCCTTAGTTCTCTCGGAAACACTTAGTCGACCTCTCAGACTCTCAACTAGGCTTTAGAAGTATAAAATTTGAATATTTTATATACTCTACATTTCTAAGATGACCCCTCACTATATTGGTAGGGACTTCTACCAAATACCACTCAAACACTCTTTTTATGCATTTTTACATATAATTATGCTAAAATACTGACTAAAACAAAAAAAAGAAAACCCTGAGTTCCAAGTGCCAACTTGAGGGCTCACACATGTCTACTGTTGAATTATCTTATTGACGACTTACTACCTCAGTGGATAGAGCTACCATATTCAATGGAAGCCCGTAGGCTCTATAATTTCCTATAGGCAAGTACCAACAATGACCTTCTTCTACAACGGACTTCACAACAGGGATAGATTGTTGTAATTGACCAGATTCAGACTTCCTTTCCTCTTCAACATAGATTGACGACTCTAGAAATCGAAAGCGTATGTGAAGGAGGTGGCTAAATACTTTAGCATGCCCTCCTTCGTCTACTTGAAACACTAGAGGAACCTCATGACCATCTACTCTAATGGAAGCCATGATTACAACACATACAATGTAGAAAGGCACAATGAAAGAAATGGGTCGTGAGAATGCACTAACAAATTCTACAGCTTCATCAAATACTAGAATGTTTCATTATTGTCGCCGTCAAATATGAAGAAAGCCAATACACTATACGGTATAGATTTGCCATCCATCTTCACTTTTGGCAGCTCTTTTAATATTGGCTTCCACTACTTTCTTTAAGACTATATTGTTGAGAGCCATTTAATCTGATAATGAGACTAGGCGGCTATGTCAAATAATATTTTAGCACGTGTATTATGAAGGTGGCATTGTAGTGTTTAATGCTCTCATCTTGCACTTGCAGTGATGCTTCTTGAGAACAGTCATTGTCAGACTCACTTTACTTCCACAATGATGCCATTGCGCCACCTACCAAGTTCAAGGAGATTGACGGCGTTTCGGCACATTAAACAACTTTTTTTAATTCTTATTTTACTCGTACAACGTGACCAATTTCAGAAATCTTCATGATGGAACTGTATAAGTGTGTTGAACACTACTTTTGAGTGAGTACATATTGGCCCCTTCTCCACGAATTAGTCCTTTTAATGTCTTTTCTCTAGTGCAACACTAGTTGTCTTTAGGAAGAGTGTTCAGGTGTGAGTTCTGTTTCTTCATGTTGTTAGATATCCATAGTTGTAACTTTCGTAATCAGGACTACACTATCAAGAAGAGAAAGCGGCGTCCTTTGTATTTTTTATCTTCTAAAGAACTGAAGAGATCTAGGATGACTCGGGGGAAGAAGTTAATGTCTAAAATAGGTCAAGGGTCTGTCGATGAACTACGCAAATCTCTACGCTTTGAAGGTGGAGGTAGCAACGAAGAACACATTGTTCAAGGCCACAATGTTGATGCACTGCTCGAACGGAATGAAGAGACTGCAACTGCCCAAGGAGTCACAGCTTTGCACAATGTTTCCAATATAAGCCACTTTCAATTATTTTGTATTTCATTGATTTCATTCCATCATTTAAGGTATTCTTTTATTGCATTTAGGCTTCAATACTATTGAGTGAGGCTGAATCAATTTAGATCTCTATACGCTTGGAGCACACTAAGACATTTAATTTGAAATCAATTAGTGAGGGATCTCGAAGTAGCAAAGGATGTAGATGTTGTACTTAACTATGTCCGCTTATAACATGTGGTTTTAGTACCTCATATATTTGTGGGTGATTGCCAAATGGATTTCTCTATTTTGTGTTGTATATTACTACTATAGATTTCATTTCAATAAATAACTATTGGTTCATGTCTGCAAATGGCTCATTATAATTACACTAAAGAGCTCATGAAGTCATGAGTTTAGAGGGTTTATAGTTTGCAAGATGCCTTTATAGTTGAAATTTGTGTTAGGCCAATTGCATTGAGACAAAAGGGTAACCATATTAGTATAACTTAGATTTGAAAGGTGACTTTATGAAGACCCTAGCAAAAGAATTTAAGCTTCAGCATTCTAAGAGTACTATGGGACCACTATGAGGGAAGGGTCCCAAAAGGTAGTTGGCTTAACCAAATTAGCTAATAGATGAAAGAAGTATTTAAGTGCATAGAATCACAAAATTCTTTAGTATCTGTATAAGACTTCTTCAATTGTAGGGGCTTTGCATCTACTATCATAGATGAACAAGATATTCTTAAGGAACTTAGAGTGCTAAGTAATTGCCTTGAGGATACATCATTGTTTCGTTTAATATATATTCTTGAAGGTGGGTAGGTTAATACATCTATAAAATACAATTACAATTGCATTAAGTGACTTATTTTCCTTCACTATAAAAGGAATACTATACGAATATTCTGGAATATTATATAGAAATGCTTGAATACTATACGGAATATTTGTATCCAAAATACCCTGTAACACCGTCCCTATCTGATGAAGATCATCAGTCGCAACTAACACATAATCGCCGATTCTGAGTCAGCACATGAAGAAGTATAAACTGTCAAGAAAACGTGCCTGCTGAGTGCCAATAGGACTGTATCAGTAATGGAAGGTCATTCAACGGTCGATATTAAATCTCGGTTTCTTGATTAAAAAGTTGGATTATATAGTGTGCACATACTAATTCCATTGCTGAAATTAAGAACTCACTATTCATTTGCTTTTCTAAAAACAACTTCAGCTATCTCTTGAAACGTTGCTTTCCAAATAAAATTTGGAATCTTCACTTTCTATGCTCGGAATAGTAATATGCTTTTTTGATGACAGCACCCTACTGTTCTAGAATTATATAAATTTGGGAAAAGACTGTTGAGTTTCGGCGAGAATGTAGATCTTCACTTGTGGTCGACGTGATCCGATTTTCTTGTGCAAATTTTATTATTTCTCAACAACTGCTTCGGGCTCTGAAATGAGATCGTCCTCATCCCGCACAACTCTTTTTCTTCTCTACCTTATCTAGAGACATCCTTGTGAGGTTATCAATTTTGAATTATTGTGATGGATGTGCAGGACCAAGCAACAAGCATAAGGAACTTGTGTAGTTGTACGAGGGAAGAAGGGAAAGCGCCGTTGGAGGCAGATCATGGACAACCAACTCTTCCGCCTTCTGAGAATCAGGTATTGGTCTCCCCGAACAAGTAACTAGATTGTGAAGGTAAATATGCATAGGTACCAGAATTGGGAGTAGTGATAGGTACTTTGGAAAGCCCAGTCGGATTCGACTCTACTTCCTTATGTATTTGTCACTACTCCCAATTCCAGTACATGTGCGAGAAAAATCTGGTTTGGCGAGTTGAACCCCTGTTTGGGTATCGAACTGAACCCTGTGTGAGTGTCGAAGTGAACCCCTGTGAGTATCGACCAGACCCCTATGTGAATATCGAACTGAACCTCTGTGTGAGTATCGACCTGAACCATGTGTGCATATTGAACTCAACCTCTGTGAGTACCAAACAGAGCTCTGTGTGAGTATCAAACTGACCCCTTGTGAGTATCGAACAGAACCCTGTGTGAATACCGAACAGAGCCCTATGTGAGTATCAAACTGACCCCTTGTGAGTATCGAACAGAACCCTGTGTGAGTATCGAACTCAACCTTGTGTGAGTATCGAACTCAACCCTGTGTGAGTATCGAACAGAACCCCTATGAGTACCTAGTAGAACCCTGTGTGAGTACCGACCAGAACCCTATGTGAGTATCGAACTCAACCCTGTATGATTACCGACCAGAACCCCTATGAGGATCGAATAGAACCCTGTGTGACTATCAAACTCAACCCTTTATGATTACCGAACAGAACCCCCGTGAGGATCGACTTGAACCCTATGTGAATTTCCAACTGAACCCCTGTGAGTATCGAACAGAACCCTGTGTGAGGATCGAATTGAACCCTGTGTGAATTTGAAATTGAACCCCTGTGAGTATCGAACAGAATCCTGTGTGAGGATCGAACTGAACCCTTGTGTGATTATTGACTTGAACCCCTGTGTGAGTGACCAACTTTTCTATTTGTGTTCAACGTTTCCTGAGATCTTGGTCGGTGGTCTGGGATTGAATTACTTTAGAGATTTGTTGTGAGATTTGCCATTAAGACTTTATGTCGATTATACTAAACTAATTATGCTTGAATAGCTTTGAAGGAAATTGTCTGCTTGAATTCCTATGAAGAGGACTAGCTGTTCGAATTCTTTGGAAGGAGAGTCGTTGTCAAAATTTATGTGAACTTTGGAGGAGACTATATTTTTGTTCGAATTCTCTTAAGGAGACTCATTGCTTAAAATTCATTATAGAGACTAGCCAAATTCAGCTCATGTTTTCATGTTTTCAACTCATGAAGTTCTTTGTCTCTATATTTTTTAACTATGTCATGGTGGTACCATTTTTAGGGGTAGAAGCAAGGTCCCTTGGAAGTAGAGTCAGATTCGACTATGCTTCCAGGGGTACCTGGTGCTACCCCTAAAAATGGTACCACCAGGTATTACTAAAACAGTAAAACAATTTTACTTCTAGTCAAAACATGGTGTATTGACTATTGACCCACCTTCAATTACGAATTAGTAGCACAATAGGTTTTTGAACATGTCCTCCTAGCTTTTTATCAATTATGAAGGCAACAAAATGTAACTTAAGTAGAATAGGATTAGAAGTTGATTTTGTTGGATTGAAAGTTGATTAAAAGATTTATTGGTACCTCATTGATTTCTTTAGTAGTGTCCCCCAAAGAGAAGAACAAATATCAATTCACATTATAAGGGGTACCACATTGACGAGGAAGCATTAATCTCCATGGAGACTTTAAAATATTTTGATTCTTTTGATGTACCAAAATGAGGGGTAGCACCACGTACCCCTGGAAGCACAGTCGGATCCAACTGTGCTTCTAGGAATGCTTGGTGCTACCCTTGAAAATGGTACCACCAGGATATTACTCAAAATATTTTAGTTCTTACAAATAGGCTTGATATGTTTTTTTCAATTTGTTCCTTTTGTTTTTATAAGTTGAGAAGGCTAGGAAATGTAACTCAAGAAGGAGAGGAATTTTTGTTTCAAATGTTTTAGAAATTGATTTGGAGATGGACTACTATTTGATTTTCTTTGTCTTTATTGACAAAGGTTTTACGAAATATCTATTGATTTTAATCAAAGCAAAAAAGGTACCACATTGATGGGAAAAAAATAAACTCTTTGGAAGCTTTAAAAAGTTTTGTTTCTTTTGGTGTACCCAAAAGAGGGGTAGCACCAAGTACCCTTGGAAGCACAGTCGGATCCGACTTAGCTTCCAAGGATACTTGGTGCTACCCCTCTTTTGGGTACACCAAAAGAAACAAAAAACATTTTTCCAAATTTAAACTTTCTGTGCCCTCAAGATAATCTAATCTTTTTTCTAATAGTCTTCTTTCTCTCGCATAGGGTGAATATTGGTTTTCTTATGATGGTAAAATAAACAAAGTAATTAATCATATGTTACCATGGGGTACCACATTTAGGGATAGCATCAAGTATCCCTGGAAGCATAGTTGGATCCGATTGGGCTTCTAGGGGTACTTGTTGCTACCCCTAAATGTGGTACCCTATACTTCTAATGTAGGTTAAGAGGAATGAAAGTTATGTAATGAAAGATTGTTGAGGTTCTCCAATAGAAACATCTTAAAGTGATTTTTAGTGTAATCATTTATTGCATTGTGATTTAACAACTCATTCTATTTTGGGATTTAGGGTGTTTGGAGTGGGTTGAAGGCGAGTTTCTGGTCTTTGTTAAGTTTTTGGATATATGGACACATGCTAACAATGTCTTGGATAGTTGAAAACATTGCAAATTATTGAATGCCTACTTCATCCTAGAGACATTTTTAAGTTGCAAAATACTTAATATTTATTAGATTGTCATATAATCTTACATGGTCAATATATTTCTGACCTTCTCTTCTTTGATATGTAGATGCCAACTCCACTTCGCAATGAAGGTCAGGCAACTTCATCAAGGGCAACAAGCATAGAGGTTGCAATTGTTGAGCCTGGAGGCCACGTTGAGCCCATAACCCCTGCCATTGACCACCTTGGCATCTTCAGTGAATCTGATGCTGAAGATGATGGAGAAAAAGACTTGGTAAGTCTTGGAGACATACTAGACACATGTGATCGGGCTTGTGACTATGTCGAGCAACCCCATGGTAGTCGTTTTAGTGGCAAAGCTATCCGAAAACGCAAACAACAGCCAATTTTTTCACCTGAGACTTCTAACCAAGAATACACTTCTAGGAGTGAATCCTCAGTCTCTGTTGCTAGTCCAAAGTTTGAGGAGGTGTGCAACTATGCTTCTAGTGGTATTGTGGGCAAGCAAGAAGTGGTTATTATACACTTGAGCTCTAATTTAGACTACTCCATTGACATAGATTGATTGAAGTATGGAGTATATATATTGCCTTAGATGTGAGATCTACATATCTCATAAATAGCTTTAGTAAGGCTAATCATTCATGATGTAATTCTTAATATTGTTCTATAACTTTGATTTTGTACCTTAAAGTTTCTCTACTGCATTATTTCTTGTCACTAAGGCTTTGTATCTCAATTTCCATTTATGATTTTGATTATTGTGGATCTCATATTCTATTGGCTTTTATTTCCCAGATGGATGTATCGCTCGTGAATGAAACACAAGAGGAGACAATTCTAGAGATTCCTGGAACTGATGATACAACTCAACTTGATATTGAAGTTCAGGAAGAGGGAGACTTGATGGAAGACGATGTTGAAGAGGACGAAGAGAAGGAGTTACTTGAGGATGAACTCTGCCGTCTATAGAAAGTGGACTCCGTGGCTACAATTGCGATGTTGAGGGTGAAACCAGAAAAGCTGTTTTGACTTCCAATTCCTTTGTGTCGACTCGTGGCTATGCCCATGGTGAGGCCTACACTTTCCTGTGATATCAAAAAGCTTGAGACTGAATTTGTCTTTGGATATCGTCAAGGTGCTGCAGTATTTTATGTGTCCACAACGAACGAGGCTGGTGAGTCAATGGAATTCACGAAGGAAGAGATGAATGCTTGGGATCCTCTATGGAAAAAAGAGAATGACACCTTAAACAAGTATGTCGAATCCGTCGCTCCGTTGAATTACTTGAAGAATTTGAAGTTCTTCGTTTGCGATGGAAATCACCGTTTGCAAGCATGGATGAACTACATCTTGAGGGTCAAATTCCTAAATCCCACATTTCATTGTGCTGTTGATTGCATTGTCCTTGATACAAAGGGAAAAATTGAGTTGGTCATGCAAGTAATGCATGACATCAACAAGTAAGTAGCGTCTCCAGATTATTTGTTTTATTCTTGTTTGTTTCACCCTTCTTCATGAAGTTCCTATGATGAAATCATTGTGAGTGATTAATTTGAGAACATGGTTTGAAATGCAGATCAACAAAGGACTCCCATGTGAAGACAAATCTAGTCCATACTCTCTACCGGGTGCAAAAGTACGGCCTCCAACCACTAGAAAAGTTTAAAGAGATGTTACGCCCATTAGAAATGAAACGATGTGGGATACAAACTACAAGGAAATCATGGTATTCTATGCCTGCTAAGATCTTCACCTCATTTATTTTCCGGGTAAGAAAATTCATCTCTCTTGTTGTGTGGTATAATTCCATCTCTCCACTATTTGGATTTTCTTATTCAATTTTGTTTATTGACAAGCCTTTGGTCCCTTGCAACAAGAAATTGCACAAGCAGTAGATGCTGCGCTAAGGAAGTACCATGAGACCACACCCTTTGAAGATAAAAGTGATGAGGGTGTTGCTCAGGCCATGCGCATCGGAGCAAAAGAAAAGAACGCAAAGTTGTATGCAAAGATGATTAAATTGGTGGCGGTGGCTAATCCTGCCAATGGCCCTAGATTCTTGCAAGAGGTTTGTTCTGCTTTCTTTTAGATCATTATGACTTCTGCTTTGGTGAGATATGCATTCTTTTTTTGCACGGATCTCATAGTTTTTTTTCTTTTGTAGGTTGAAAAGCACTGGAGTAACAATGAGAACCCAGAAATGACATTGGAGAAACTCCAAATGGTAGCAACTTGCAACACTACATTGTTTCACAAGATAAAGTTTTTACAATGGTGGAACTCCTCCTTACCATCTCGTGAAGCCAGAAAATTTCCTACACGACCTGTTTCAGAGACATATCTTGGTGCATTCTTGAACAAGTGTGTTTGGTACGCAAGGGTAAGTTACTAAGTCTTCATGTTGTATTTCATTTAGTGATGTGTACTACTGAATGTTGTATTTGGATAATACAAAGAAAGTATAGGATTTCACAAAAAGTAAAGGTTACAATGCTATTCATTTTGCAGATTGAAGATGCAGCTGTCGAGTACTTCGAGGGAGTGATCCAGCAAGACAACATCATCGTCAACTACAAAGTTCCAGAGCAGCCTGAGTACTTAGCGGAGTACGTGGAGGGGTGGCGAAGGAAGATATGGGATTAGGGCTTCGGACCATATTTCAAAGGAGCAAATTACTTCAAGAAGGGAGATTCGTTCATGAATTATGAGGGGTCAAATTTGGCCGTTCAAAGAGTTCTTTTTTGGTAAGTTGACAAGGGTCAAAAAATTGATTTTCTCTATATATGAACCACGCATTCTAAGAGTGAATTAACATTATGTCTTTAGAGCCATTAATGAACTAAAATTAGTACATTAAATGAATTGAGATAACTAGAATTTGGAATATATAAAGGTATCTTCCAAACTGCCCATGGATTCGACTATGGTTTTGTAGATACATTTAGGTATCCGAATGAAGTTCTCATGATCTTCCAAATTGTTTTTATGACATTCTTCATTTGTTGTTAGGTTTTCCAAATATTGGTAATATTTTATTCTTGATATAATAATGGATACTACTATTTCAATTGATGGCTTCTTTGTGCCATATATGAAGATATTGAATTTCTTCTACTTTGGCTTTTCAATTTCTACTTTTTGACTAATGAATATGTGCTCTTGGATTGCAGTTATTTCAAGCATGAACTTGAAGCAAAGGGTGCAATTGCTCGAAAAGACTTGCCTCCATTCTTGTCTATATGGCTAGACCGCAGTTCCATGGATTGCATGTATACACCAAATCAATTGCACACCTTCACCACAACTCACCTCAATGCCGGAGGATGGTATTTGGATTGCTCCCTCACCTTCACTCATCCATAGGAGCTGCAGCTGCGGGCATCTTTGGAGGATAAAGGTGCTATTGACTTGGAGGTTGATGAGTTTATAGGCTTGACAGACAGACAAAGGAAGAGGGCTATTGCTCGGAAGGAGGCCAATGATAAAAAGAAAGAAGCTTGTTTCACTGACATTGTTACCGCAAAGGAAAAAAAAGAGGTAGAGCAGTTGGCAAAGTTGGTGGAGAAGGAGAAGGAGAAGGAGAAAGAGAAGGAAGAGAAGGGAAAGGGGAGAGGCAAGAAGAAGGTCGGCGGAAGTGGCACAATCCCAACATCTTCGACTGTGGACCAAAGTTCTCACATGCAAGGCGGATCTCAGAGTGGTGTGAAGAGAAAGGCAGAAGTATTGGAACTAATAGAAGATGTAATCACTCATGGTACACAAGCAATTGTTCTTAGCAAAGATGAGGCATACAACACTAAGGATTTAATCCTCAACATTTCTGTTGAAGACCTCGTGGACAACATGAAAGCCAACCCACCTAATTGGTACACAAAAGTGATGGAATTCTTGAAGAAGGTACAAAAATTTTCATTTTTAAATGTATATTCATGTAAGAGGTAAAAGACATGAACATGATTTGAGTCTATGACTAATATGTGGAGATATCACATGTTTGCAACTTTCAACAGGGAAGCCATGTATGTATAATGGAAAAGCGAATCGGAGGCTGGGAGTAGACCTCATCATTTATGACTACCCAAAGAATTTGCCTATGCCAAGAGTGGATTGTCCAAAAGGTAAGGTGCCCACATGGAATGCAGACGAAGAGCAAGAGGCTCTAAATTCGGCATGTGCTTTTGTAGAGAAGTATCTTTAGGACAATGGTTGCATCATAGTATTTCACTCATGGTGCGCGGATTCAAAGGGAGATATTGCCGGAATGTATGAAACTTATTCGTTCGTGAAGATCAAGGAGTTGATGGGCGTGAATCGTCTCCTCTTGACCTCAGCTATTGACAACAATACCACAGTAAATTTTCTACTTCTCTTTACCCTAATTTTGCTATTTGTTAAACCATATTGTTATATTCATTTCTGAAACATATATTTGTCTTCATGACTTGTAGACACAAAAATTTGGAATCAGTATCATGGTCAAGAACCTCCGTGACCAAGGGGAATCACAATTCTCTTTCAAATGCATAGCCGTAATGAAGAAGGCAAGTATCGACCTTGTATCCAACGACATGTTGACAAACTACACTTTCGAGGATAATATGGCGATGAATGGCTCAAAACCATGGCGGGCGGGTTGCAAAAAGGACCCACGTTTTTTACAAATGCTTCTTGAAGCTACAATTGTCGAAGGAGATTTGGTTCTAGATTGTAGCGCATCTACTGGTGAGGATCAAATTTAATTCTTTCATTTTTTAATGCCCCATTGCAAGAAAGAGTCAATCAACTAATACATTTGATTTGTTGATTTTAGGTGCCTCAATTATTGCTTGTCGTGCTAGCGGATGCCACATTGTGGCATTGGAGGAGAATAAAGACATTTTTGATGCCCTCCTCCTACCAATGACAAGGCTACTCCAACCATGGCAACGACACAAGTACCTCCACCAATTGTGGCATCCCAAGACCCTGACATTGCACCCATGGTGGCCAAGAAGTTTACTTGGAAGACACAATTCAGTAAGTAAGTTTGCAAAGTTTTTAGTTCTTTCTTTGCATGGTCATTTTCACATTTTGTAATTCTAACATTGTGTCCATGTATCTATTGCAATCATTGACAATTGATGTCGGCAGATGTGATGATGAAGAATCAAAGTCTTCTCTGTAGTCCTGAGAAGCCTTTTCAACTTCCAATATATGCCGAGCAGATAGCATCTGCTTTTGCTTATTTGGGTTGCTCTAAACCAAAACGCAAGAAAGAGACGTACGCTTTGAATGTTTTAGAGTTCATAGATAGGTCAGCATCGGAGGGTAGAGAGACTTCAGATTCATCTACAAATGAGGATTCTGCGACTAAGTCCACTGCCACTTAGACTCATGAAATTGACAAATCTCATGAGTCAAACTATTATGTATGGATTTTTATTATTATTGGATTTGTGTGTTTTATGGCTACATCTTCGGTGTTCTATTGTCCATTCACACTTTTGCATCATCTCATTTGTAACAAAAAGAAATTTAATTTGATTGTGGCTAAAATCTTGGAAAAATTAATTGCAAGTGCCTCACAATTCCACAAAATGACCTCCAAGTTATGAACTCTCCAACTTCCCTAAACCCACGGTCATAGGTCCTTCATCCATTTTTTCATCAAAAAAAGTTTCCCGCTCACAAGCTCACCTGCTAGCAACCCTGTCACATGAATATGTTGGTTCCAAATTGTTGTTTGAATATTCCCAGTTCCTTTCTTAGGTTTTTAGCCATGTTTGGCAGGGACCACAGTTGATTCGAGTACATGGAACTATACACATGAATTATTGTCCCAATAGAGAATGGAGAAACTCAAGGAGTTTTTTCAAACACTTGATATATTTTTTCTATACCATATATATTTTTTTCACCAGACTTGATGCTGGATCTCACACTAGTTTACTCTTGGCTTGGATACCTTTTGATGAGTATTCATATAGCCTCTTAGAGTAAGTTTGGAGATATGAATATAACCATGATATATAACTGTGCTCTTTAGGGCTATATTCTTCGACAATGAACTGATCAGGATATAGTTTCCTTCTTTGTAACGAACTGAAGATGATTTTTTGTGCTTTTTTATAAAAGACAAGAATGAATCTAATTTTGTATCATGAATATGTTTATCGAAAGGGAAGCAGAATCTACCTTGAATCGATTAGGGAAGTATCAAAAAGACATTTTTTGTAGCTATTCTCCCTTAGTACTAACTTCATAAGGCAAAGCTTCAATTTTGTGTACCCATATTCTTAAAGTATTTTTCTATCATTGTCAATATTTCATGGTACACTATCTATAACAATGAAGCTTTGATCTTGACATCCAAATTAATGTCAAGATTAGTTTTAGTCCGAGTATTAGTCTTAAAATTATTGCCTTAGTTTAGTATTAGTCATTAGGTGGATTTTAGGCCAAATAATCAAACAAAAACATAAACAACAATGAGAATGTAGAAAACAAAACAAATCAAATTTTGGTTAGTACTATGACTTAAATGATTAATCAAATATCAAAAAGTTGACAAAGTCATGTATTTAGCAAGTCAAGGCTTTAGGGGGAATCCTCTCAAAGAAGGTTTCTCCACACAAAGAACTAGTGTAAGATCACTACAAAGAATTAAAGACCCAAATTCAAGAAATTTCAACAAAACTCGTGTTTGCAAGCCAAGGCTCTTTGGGGAGTTCTCCAAAGAGGGATTTCCCATATAAGGAGATAGTGCAAAATCACAAGATAGAATGAAAACAAACTCTAAGGGGTTGTAACTAACAACCTCACCTAAATTTGACTAGAAACTCCCTAGGATTAGTACGTGACGTAATATTAAAATAAAACCACAATTTTGGAGGACTTAACCATCCACAACACAAAACCACAAAGCCAACATTTGAAAAGATCCCCACCTATTTTAAGAAGAGCTCCAAGACTCTTACAAAAATGAGAAAAATACTCGAGAAATACAAAACGGGCATAAAATGGCCAAATTTGCACCAAACACTAAAAGTCTAAAACAATAAAATGTCAAAAACTTGACAATAGAAATGGGGGTGGTTTGGGAGGAGAAAAAAAATTTGGAATTTTTGCAAGGCCTCCCTCTCTTTGTTCTAACTTCTAGATCTTTCTAGATTTCACCATTAATTAATGCTAGTTACTAGAAAAAAATCAAACCTATTGCTAGCCCCTACCTAACTTTGGAGAAAAGCTCCAAATGACAAATAAATTGCTCCATTGCCTTCAAAAGACCCAAATGAACTTCAACACTTCTTACACCCTACTACCAAGCCATTTGAGCTCCCCAAAGCCAACAAATTGTCAAAACAAGGAAATGAAAAAAATCCAAATGATAGAATTTTTTTCCAAATATTTTGGTTTGCTTGGAATGTTCATAGGGGTTATGGGATAAGAAAAGACTCCTCTTTGGCCTTTTTTGGATGTTGCAAGCTCTTGGTACATTAATCAACACATTGAACTTGTTTAAATTCTACCTAAATTTAAGGAAGCCACTTGAGGAAGCCACCGGTTCATGTACTTGCCTCATTGTTGGAATGCTGTGGAACTTGTTGCCTTCAAAATGCACATTATTATCACTAAACATTCTATACTAATTTTTAGTGTAATTTAATTACAATATGGATAATTTCTAGGAATTTTCCATCATTGATTAAAGTAGTTGACTTTCCATAGAGTAATCTTCTAAATTTTGGGGGATAACTTCTAGAAAGTTATCAAATACTAAGTGCAAGCTCATATTCCTACTCTACATAATCATAAGGACATCTAAATATATTACCTCCCTTAAATTCTAATGGAAAGGGAATTTTGACTAATTGATTCACCATTGGTCTCTTGGCATGTTTTTATGTCAAAAATATCTCTCTTCAATCTTTAGTTGTGTCGCCTCCAATATTGCTTGAATTTTACTTACAAAGCACAAATCTAACTTTCTACGGTTCTCTCAAAATGGATGGTGATTGTGAGAGATTTTTATCGAATGTTGCAAAATCCCCCCTTGGAGTTGGTCGGCAGGGAGTGTATACAACCTCTACCTAAATTGCCTTTGAAGTAATGGACTCCAACAATGTTTTGTAGATACATTTTTTAATTAAATGACTACGTGAAAAAGGGGGCAACACTCCTAAATCCCCTAAAAGTGGGTCCTAAAATCCCCAAATGACCCTAACACATATTCCAAGAGATTAGAGCAACCTCCTATGCCTAACTCTACCAAAAATTGGTAATCAAGGCACCACATGGGTTAAATTGGGGACTCAAAAATTAATTCTAGTACACCAAAACCACCAAACCCCTAGCTCAATCCATGCATTTTGACACCAAGCACCTCTCAAAGTCCCTAAATCTAATCCTACAACATTCACACCTTCATTGTACATAATTTAACATTTTTTTCTTTTCTCATTCTCTCATTCAAATATCCAAATTCTCACCTAATTTAGGTAGCATTTCCACACTTGCCCTAAAACCCTAAAAAATAAACTCCCTCATCATGTACTCTCAATCATCCAAATATCCTAAATTCAACATGCATTGCACCACATTCATCATAGAGATACATACAAAGATATAAGGATTTTGTAATTAGTATTACAATTAACATTTAGCTAGCCCACAACAACAAAAAATGCAAAATAGGACAAAAGTCCCTGCAACTTATAGCAACAAACCTCCTTGCACTAATTTGGTTGCCGTGTCTTTGTCATTGCTCCAAATTAGTCGATCCATATCATTTTGGAAAGCTAACTTTACCATGTACATTCTTTTCACAATTTAGGTCATTTGGATGAGTCAATCTTATGCAATCGCTCGCTGAAGTTAACAATCTTTCTTGGCGGCAATAACTAACTTCCTTGCACTAAATCAACCACCACTGTTGCATCCATGCTTTAAATGGGTTGAGCCAAGGCTATATAGAAAAATAACATCAAGGTGCATCTTCTCACTAATTTTCAGTTCCATACAAATCTCCATCTTTACACTATGCTTGCCAAAGTTGGCTGTCCAAAATTCAACTCAATTTTTCCCATCTTCTTGAGCACTTTCCCATCTAACCTCAAAAACCTTCATTTTTCACCCATTTTCTTTCATAAAACATTGAAATCTACTTGACAAATTGTTCCTAATCTTCCCCTACCCTAATCTTTTGTAATTGATGCTTCAAATGCCCACCAATCACAACATTCCCCTCAAAACACACACACACACATAAAATTGAGAGAAAATTGAGAGAGAGAGGTTGTTCAAACCCTAATTTTTTCCTATAACCAAACTTCCTAATGGATTAATTTCCATAACTACTTTCACCCCCCTAATTTATTGTTAATTCGCTTAATTAGTGTAAATCGCAATAAATTACTATGAATGCGTTAAATTAGTGTAGAGTGCACTAATTTTGTGCAAAATACCCTAAATTACTGGAAAACACTCCAAATTACTGAAAAACTCCTATTTTAGTGTTTTACTCACTAAACTAGTGTTTTAATCATAGTTTTAGTTTAACTAACTTCTTTTGGGTTTTTCGTTATTTATTATTTTGTAATTTTTTATTTACTTCTAGTTTCATTTCATGCTCCTAGTCTTTTGTTTTTTTAATTTTCCTTTGAAT
Source organism: Straminergon stramineum (assembly GCA_963920665.1). NCBI lineage: Eukaryota > Viridiplantae > Streptophyta > Bryopsida > Hypnales > Calliergonaceae > Straminergon > Straminergon stramineum. Next base: position 5,444,420 of record OY987264.1, read on the forward strand.
TTTTTATATTTTCTATTTTTGGTTTGCATTTTTATTCTAGTTTCATTTTCTATTTGTAGTGTTTTGTTTTCATTTTGTTTATTACATTATTGGTTTTTATTTTTTCATCATTCTACCGTTAGTCTAACTTAGTTACTCTACCTAATCTTCCTTAACATCTTTTTAGTTTTAAAGACCTATTTTTTCCCTAGAATTTCCTCTAATTTTCTCCAAATTGTGTTTTCTAGCATCTCGCCCTAACCTCTTGAAGTTCTCATTGCTATCTAGTAGAAAACTCCCTAATTGATGGTTGTGGCTTAATCTAGAGTACTAACACTTATAGACTTGCAAATTCAAGTAATTTGTTCATATTTTTTATTTCTAAAAAGTGAACCAATATGGTGTTGCATAGTGACCTCTAAATAGACTAACTACAAATATATCTAGGGCAAAGAGGAATTTCTATTGTCAACTAATTTCTGTTTAGTCAAAACCTATCACATACATTTGTACTTTTGTAGATTCAATTTAGTCTTGGAAATCTTGCAATAGCTTGGCTTAGCTATCTCTTGGACTTTCTACATCTCTTTGTCGCATAATTGACCTTTCAAACACATAATTAAACTCTCAAAGCAAAAATTGAAATGTTGTAGGTACTTCAAGCTTCTGTGGGGACAAATCACATTATTAGTAGGGACTTCTAATAATTATAGTTGAACCCCTAAAGGACCTAATTTTGTTTTTTGGCAACATAGCAATTTGGGACATCTCAATACAAATGCAGTTTTTTTTCTTTGAAATTTTTACATAACATGTGGTCAAGAAGTAGCTTTTAGGCTCAACAAGTATTATAACTTTTGATTACATGATTAAAAAGTTATTGTATGATGTGCAATTTCTTTCTCAACTTAGGCAATCTGAGCAGTTCAAAAAAAATTCTACAAAGAACACATTTTTTCAAAGACAAAAATTTGAATTTTTTTCTAGATTTATATATAGGTGCAAAGCTTTGGATCATTCCATTTGGATGAATGAGATGAAAGTTATGAAGAGTTTTAGTTTGCGGGCAACTATGGATTTTTTAGTCTAAATTAAACTTTGAAGTCCCTTATTTGAATCAAAATTTTAATTATTTTATGAAAAAATAAAATTATAGGATGGAGATTGCTTATTACAACATTTCAACTATACGGATTGGCATTTTTCAATTCCATAACAAAAATTCTTAACAATTTAGTATTTTGAACTATACTCCACTTCTCTCTACTTACTATTTTTTCCCTATATGTTGTACAATTTTAAATGAAATGACTTGCCTTGAAGAATGAATCCGAAGAAGCACTACCAACATGAACATTTTTACATAAAAATGTGACCTTGTGAAGTGCACTTGCTTAATTATTTTGTAGGACCCCAAAAATGACTTTTGACAATTCCAACACTAATATCTTGCAATTCACATGGTGGAAATTTTTGAAATTTTTTCAACATCTTTTCAAACCAATATAATACAAGATCCCATAGTGATATGTGTCCAAAAATGTTTTGTTTTCTACAATTTGGTACTTGTACTAGAAATGGCGTTTTTGGAGCATTTTTGGTGAAAATATAGTGAAGGAACTTTAGGGGTTAAATATTCTTTTTATGAATTTTTGAATATAAATTCTACTAAAACTAAGTGAAACCAAAAAAAATCTTGAGACCAGAGTGACAACTCGGGGGCTCATAGGTCTGAAAAATCATTTTGTTTAGGAAAAAAATTGTCTATTTTTCAAAAATCCAACTTTGATTGATGATATCTTAAAATCTATATGGTCAAAGTTTTTGAAACTTTGAAAGGATAGAGTAACTTGATAGTGGTGAACAAGAGTATGTGGTTAGATTTTTCAAAAAATGGTTAAAAATAAATACTTTCATTTTAGAAACAATAGTTTGGAGGTGATTTTAGAGGGAAGACCCATCTTGGGCATTTAGAGGTTAAGCACTATGTTGGAATTGATACCAAATGGAACTTTATGTATTATTGAGAAAAAAATTGTATCAAAAGTAATGAGCTTTTATTATAATGAAATATTAATTGTAATCTAGAATATAGGCTTGGAAGCACTTAGGAATCAATATGTATCAATGCATTGGTAGGTGCACTAGAGGCTATTTTTGTTCATTTTTTTAAGGCATCCTACAAGTGTCTAATCTTATATTGTTACTAACACATATAATTCTTATAGAGATTAGAAAAATGTAAGAGTAAACATGAATGCCATCCTAATTTTATTATAAATTTTACTTTTTTATGTCTTTTATTTAAGCTATTAACCCTTTAGCACACAGTGCCTCAAATCTAGCCTCTCCAAAATGAAAGGTTGCCCAATTTGACTATTATAATCTTTTTTATGATATGGTGAAATGATTTGTCCTTTTCCCCACACCCTTCAAACTTGTGTTCACTACCAATTGGTACATTCCATTTTTGTAGATCTTGTTTTGGATGATGGCTTGATTGGAATGAATTCAGAAGGGTTTGGAAAACATGCTCTAGGTGCTCAAGGGGTAACTCAAAATAGAAATATGCATACAAAAATAATATAAAAAAGAATCATACATTCAACTTAAATTTATGCATCAACATTGTGTTTCAAAATTCATCTAATGAAAGATCTCACAAAGAAATCTGAAAAAATGCAATCTAGTGCTTTAGGGTGTTCATTTAGTAGTGCATCCTAGCATAGGTTCAACTTCACAATCATGGCTTGAAACAAACATAAGTTGAGATTCACAATGTACAACTTAATGTAGCATAAAATTATACTTTATTCATCCTCAAACATAGATGTTTAATGAAGCAAAATGAAGCTTGTATAAACAATATGCCTCTTACAAAGTTTGAAATCGGTACATTCATCCACAACTAATTCATCTAATACTATAGGATGGAATACAATATTCTGTCATTTACTCATCTTGGAGCAACTTATGCAAGTGGCATGTAGTAATTATATAATTATAAAAATGGTCACCTATTAATCCCTAAAGGATTGGCCTTGTGTTTTTGGCAATATAATGTTTTAGGGCAAGTACATGTAAGGAGAGATTTGACTTATTTAGGCTAAAATTTTTCTACAAGGTGTGGATGAAGAATATCTTCCATAAGTGCTAAATTTCATTTCATTTGAGGATACAAGTGAAAATTTTTGATGCAAAATGTTGTTTATTTCTCAACTTGGGTAGCTTGGGCATATAAAAAAAATATGTTTTTAGAAAGAAAAATTTGAAATTGGTTTTCTAGATTCATGTATATGAGGAAAGCTTTGAATAATTCCAATTTGATCTATGAGATGAAAGTTATGAGGAGTTTTAGTATGCAAGTAGTTATGGAATCTCTACTCAAAAATAAACTTTGAAGTCCTTTATTTAACTCAATTTTCAATATTTAAAAAAAAAAGTCATAGGATGTAGATTGTTCATAACAATATTTCAACCATTGGGATTGGCATTTTCCAATTCCATAACAAAATTCTTAACAATTTAGTATTTTGATTCATTCTCTACTTCTTTCTACTTACTATTTTTTTCCTATATGTTGTGCAATTCCAAATGATTTGGAAATTTTCAAGCATGTAGCCAACTTGCCTTGAAGAATGAATCCAAAGAAGAGCCACCATTTTGGACATTTTTTCATACAAATGTGACCTTGCGAAGTGCAACTACCCGTTTTTTCGTAGGGCCTAAAAAAAGATTTTTGTCACTTCAGATGCTAATATCTTGCAATACACGTGGTTGAAATTTCTTCAATTTTTTCCACATCCTTTCAAACCAATGTACAACAAGATCCTATGGTTATATGTGTCCAAAAATGTTTTTTTCTAAATTTTTTTACTTGTACTAGAAGTGGCATTTTTGGAGCATTTTTTGTGAACACATACTTTAGTCTAAGAACTTTAGGGGTTAACTACTATGCTACTTTACAAGAAAAAAGATTTTACTTTTTTTATTTTGGTAAAATTTATTTTAATTATACTTGCTTCAAGTCATGTAGCTTGTACACTTAATTATGTCTACTTAACTTATATAAACTAGATGAAAGGATTTAATAGTAGAGTGGTTGTAAGAAAGACAAATTAATTTTTGTAGCATTTTGCCAAAACTACAGTTTCTGCACTCAATACTAGGAGTATTAGAGTACTATGAAACAGAACAATCTTAGCCATTAATATGAAAAATTATTTGTTAAAAGTATTTTGACTAGTTGCAAGTACTAAAACAATACTATTTGAAAAAAAAGATAGTTGGTCATAGAAAATAGATTGTCACGACCCTCATCACAAGGCGTGCCCGTGCCACCTTGGTGAGCAAGGGGGACATTGGGGGTGACTCCCCAAGCCTTGCAAGAGATGAGGTGAGGGGGACTAGGAGTCCTGAGCGATCAGAGCGATGTAGCGCTCTGATCCGGACGAATTTGGGGGCGTGTGATACATGCTTGGAAAGGTCTTGAGAAGACGCTTCCAGCCGTCTAAAGAACGCGTGATTTGGACTTGCGAGTCAAAAGTTATGGGCGTTCAAAGTTCGGGGTGTCCCGGTCGCGCCGGGAGTGCCCTGGCCGCGCCGGGAGTGTCCCGGCCGCGGCGGGAGTGTCCCGAATCTTTGGAGGGCGATATCTTTGCGAGTACTTGTCCGAATGGGGCAAGTGAGTAGTCCATCGGCATCTACGCGTCGCGTAGATGTCGAAAATGGGGTCGCATGTGCGATTTGGATCCCGGACCGCAAAGTTATGCCGGGTGGAAGTTCGGGAGTCCCAAAGTAGTGCGAATCGGGAGAAATGGGTGGTCTTCCAAGATGGGGTGCATCTTGGGGGTTCCCGGTGACCTCTAGTATGGGGGGGGCTGCCGAATCCCGCAGAGAGTACTATGAGGAGGGGTGGTCTCCCTCCTCACTCCCGGATGGTGCCATGGTGAGCCTAAGTGGCCCCGGGTGGTGAGGCTAGTGTTGGAGCCTCACCACCACTTGTGTGTTACCATGGAGTGCTTGTGCACTCCTTGATACCGGTTGGGTGGTGTCCCACTCCACACTAGGCCATGGTGTGAGTCCCGTTTGGTGAGTCCCGATTAGTGAGTCCCGAAATGAGTTGGATTGGGCCTAGTGGGGAGTTGGGTCCCATTCAAGGGCGGTTAGCACCGGTGGGAGTAGTGCCTCACCGAGTGCTTGGACATCAATGGAAGTTCCGCCCCATGTCATCAAATGACATGCTCGGTGTCTTGTGGGAGTTAAGTATTGGAAGGAAAGGATTGGGAGTCACGGAGGAATGGGGAACCCTGTGACTTGAGTTGGAACCTAACATTGTGGGTGCGGGGCATGTGCAGTGTTAGGAAAGCGTGAACCTTAGTGGCACTAAGGTGTTAAGGGTTTGGAAAGTGAGCTTAAGGTGGTAAGTGTCACTAAGGGGCGCGACATAGATACAATGAGATATAAATTAAGAATAAATAAATAATCATAAACAAAAATAAAGAAAAGATGGCAATTTGTGAGGACTTGATGGTGATCAGAGTTCACCAAAAAAAGCAAGTTGAAACCATCTTCAATGTTTAGAAGTGTGTGTACAAGGGAGCCCTATTTGTACATATATGGGGGCCATAAAATAGTGTATTTTTAGATTGTTTTTTCTAGGCACATGTCCCCCTATTGTGGGAATAGACCACAAAAATTTCAGCTCTAGATCATTAATTTTAGGTACTCTCCAATACTAAAATCCCTAATCCTCAAAGTGTTATAAATTAGCAAAATTGAATTTTAAATATAAAATGATTTTCTTTAATTTCAAAAAAATAAGGGATATGATTACAATCAAGTTATACATCTCTAATGAAAATTTCAAGTTCATCAAGTTCTACCTTCAAAAGTTCTAGTAGAAAACAACTTTGTTATTTTGAATGTGATGCAAAATAGGACTAGTCTTTCTTGCAATCACCCAATACTTTGATTTAACTTTAATGTTGTTTCTACTTGGGGCTAGTGAACTCCAAAGGTATTTCATTTTTTTTTCAATAAATAAGTACCTCCATACTATTATATAAATTGGTGTTGTTAAGAACTATTCCAAGAGAGATTTGGATGTGCTAAATTGTTGGAAAATTTTCAAATCATAAATCAATTTAGGTACCTTATATTGTTACATTCAATTATTCCTTTGTTGATTGGAGTTCATAGAAATGTAAATTTAAGTTCAAGATGATTCTAAGGTAGTTCTAGAGCCTTTCAAGCAATTTATGAACCTTCTAAATTTGTTTATGCTTCTTCTTAACCAAGTTCACATATGATACACTTGAATTTCAAGATAAGGGACCTTTAACTTTATGTAGATTCAAGAATCTTCCAAATCAATTTCATTGTAAAGGAGGATTATTTCCTTAAGCATGCCATCTTGAACAAAACGGTATTGGTTCTTTCAATTCAAAGGTTGGTTGCATTGCAATGGCTACAATGATGCTAGTGTGTGAGCATAGAGATGTGAGCCTACAGGCTTTGAACCTGTTTGTAGGTATATATCTACAACCATTTGAAGGAGTTTATAACATGCGTACCTATAATATAGGTACACTATAAGTCTATAACATGGAAAGAGTCTATAACATAGATACTTATAAATTATAATATAGACACCTATAACCATAGAAGGCATCTATAATATAGATTTCTAGACTCAATGACTCATAGATTTTATTCTCACATGCTAGCACTCCTCCAAAGGCTACCTTGCTTTTATGAAGTTCTATTAGTAAGTATGAAACTAATAGACTTCATAAAATTGATTTTTGTAAAGTATTTAATTCTCATAGGTTTGTAGGGAAATGTATAATACCATATTTGACTTCTAGAATACGAATTATTCACTAGAATATGACAAAACATTCACCATTGGATTGATAATTCAAAAATTAACATCTTTTCTTTGAATGTCATTTTCACATCTAAACCTTATCATACTCAAGTTTTGTACCAAATTCTAACACCTCTCATACATAGTGGCACTAAAAGAATCACTATTTTTTAATTTTTTCTTCAAAGCAAACTGTCAATTGCACTAATGAAGACTAAATGGGGCCACCAAAGACTAATGATAGGTATTTGGGTATCTTCCATTGCAATGAAGCATGGGCAGTTGAAAAATGGAATTTCTTAAAGAGAACCTATCACCAATCAATCATGGCCTTGTGTGTATACAAATTCAATTGTTCTATATCTTCAAGTGTAATCAAGAAGTTTTAGTCAATAGTGAATGTCATTAGAAGGCAAGGATGGCACTTTACTCCCCCAACTAATCTACAATATTTCATGTTGTAGAACAAATATGACATAACCATTACCTCATGAAAAGCATAATAGAATGGTGTTATTTGCTTCAAAAGGGATAAAATACACTTAAGGTAGCCAAATGGCTTGCTATTAATCTTTTCACTACTAGAAAAATTTCAAATATTAAATGCCTACCTAATGCCAAATTATTTGTAGGAGGAAGACCATGATCTATGGTCTCAATTCTCAAAGCCCTTGAAGAAGGTGTTTGTGAAAGCAATTACGATTGGAGGGTTTGATATTCCTCTTGCTACACACTATACATAATTGTAAAATCAGATTGCTTTAACTGATTCATATCTTAGGTTGCCTTACCCATAAAAGTTACCTCATGACTCACTGCTTGTTCACGAGGAGGCGCATGCAACTCTCTGAACCGGGCCCTAACATGTGGACCAACCAATGCCACACACATGGTTGATAAAAATTACTGCATCCTCGTACAGTAAATATTTATATGGTGTTAGTGTAGGAATTAATTTGTCAATGTGTAGACAAATGTGACAAGGTTTGGAGAATTGCGTAGAGCAGAAATAGATACTTCTGCTGCAAAAGAATATCCAAGCTCGTTCTGATTTTGCCATATCTCATAAGAATTGAAGCGTTGCAGATTGGAAGGCAGTGATTTTTTCAGATGCGTCAAAGATCAATCGTTTTTTCTCAAATGGTCATTTTGGGTATTAAGCCCAGGCCTTTGAAATGGTCTCACAGAGCAGAGCGGACAGTGAAGAAACAATGAAACATGGTGAACGTTCAATAACGGTTTGGTAGAGAAGCCTCCATACTCATTGTTATTAGGAGAGTCATTACAATTGGACAAATTTATATTCCTTATAAGAATAGAAAGTATAATTATTCATGTTCTGAATAGTAGCATAAAACCATACAAATCTTATGCCTCTGATATAGAAATTTGTAACTCTCGAGTTCAAAAGTATGAACAATTGTGTGGTTTATTAATAATCACCATCGCAGCTCTTAGAATGCAAGTTATTAAATAATCTGATTTTCTACATTGCCTACTGTCAAGCATAGATCTACATCGTACATCCTTTCTTTGTCATGAGGCTGCAAGTTCTCTTGAGTCGAGGGATCGTTACCCATTTGTGAGGCCTCCTTCAAGGACTCTACCTTATAGCATCCCACCGAGATACAAATCAAATTATGTCATGCTGAACCCTGGAGGCACATACACTATCAACAAATTCAAATGCTCTAAATTAATGACCTTTGTCTAAATCATACGCAGGTCGAGATGATAACTGATTTGACAGCGCTGAGATTCCCGCACACGAGCTAGCCACCCCAGACGCAGCTTCCTGTTCAAAATGAGGAGGAGAATGCGGAGCCGAAAGAGGGCCACTCAAAGTCATAGTATATTGCGAATTATCAGAAGCTGCCAATTCTTTGTTGCCACATTTCCCATGAGCATCACCCCAATCAGTTTCAATGGGATCATCCTCCAGAATGCAATTAACCTGTTTCAAAACCATGCGTTCATCAGACCGCAGACTCATCTGATGCTGTTACGTTGTTGCAGAGCTTTCACAGTATTCATGCCCCTTTCCTTGGTACAATAACTAGTCGGGTAAGTTCTAGTCTGGCCAACTGTTGTAACCTCCAGAGAATCCTCCTCCCCCAATTCCAGAGGGCAATTCTGTGATGAATGTGCGTATGTAACACACACGTTGCACCTCTCAGGGAGTCCAGAGTATATCACCTTACACGTCTTTCCACCGTAGTTTCCAATCTGCGGAAGCTCAACCCTTGTAGGCAAAGCATTCAGATCCTCCGCGGTTACCCATACTCGCACTCGCAAACCTGCAGTCTGGGCTCGGTTGATTTCATCTTCCTCCACCATCAACACCACGCCAATGCATGTGCACCCCAATCTCAGTCAAACACTCCTTGGTTGGCAACAACGAGTTCAGGCCCGAGAATTGCAACCAGATGGCATATGGGAACGCATTCACGCAGGTAGGATCCTGGGGTTCAAACGAAGGTTGCCAGGGGGAGAACACAGCTTCAATCTCCCCAAGGAACAAGCCACAGCGTCGGAATGTGTCCTCCTTGCCATCTCGATCGCGATGATAATGCGACCTCGAAGTAACCAAACCGAGACAGGTTATGTGAAGGAACGTGGAGTGGAGGTGTTTCTTACACCAAGTGGAAAGCTTCCTTGCCGAGGGTTGGTTTCGTCCCTGGAGCTTCCCGAGTAACATGTGCTCTGTTGCGTTGGTATATTGGGCTGCTAGTAGCATCGCTAATGGCGTGCTCAGCGAGACAGCACGAGGTTGAGGAGCTAATTCATGATTTTGAGGTTGTGTCTTCTGTTGTGGTGGCTATGGTGGGCACAGTTGGTGAAGCAGCACCAGCTTGCGAGTTGTGGATTTCGGGTTGTGCGTCTGACTGGGTTGCACTTGCAGGGGGATGCTCAGCCATGCCAGCTCTGGAGAACATCTCGGAGGCAGTAACGAGGACGTTAACGAACGCTATTGAACTAACGTTAAATTCGTTGAAATGGCAGGAGATATATATATTAGCACTTTCCAGGTGCCCGTTTGGGAGGCTCAAATCTAATACTGATCCTAGTGTCTAGAACTCCGAGCACTTGACTGTCACAATTTCGACACTATGAAATAAGCCAATTTAGTGAATTTGACCACAACTGTTGCGAAAGGAGTAGAGTTGGACTCAATCTAGCCTATTCAAGAGGCGGCAAGCTGTGGGAACCACTTCCTATCTCAGGACGGCGGAAGAAACACTAGACTAAAGGCCAGCTCGATAGGCACCTCGCTATACAGTGTCGTCTCGGAAAGCACCGTTTGAATTGATTTATGGTAGTGGAGGAGTTGCAAGCCTGAACTCGACAATCTCTTCGACTCTGATATCGTGAAGACTACGCAACGTGCACCACCTGAAAAAAGTTTATCACCCATTGACTGCAGTTCGATGAGTACACGACATGACTTCTGAGAATGATTAGGGGAAGTGTTTGTAATATATTTAACTTAGATGTCATAGATTAATGTGAAAGCAATCATAAGATATGAACTTAATATATTTTTTGGATATTATGGATTGTAATTCCTCTCAACTGAGAGGTATGGCAATTCGTTAATGCACTCCAGATCTGGGATCTCTAATTTCATATCATGGCATCAAGGAAACAAGGACGCCGGACCCCTGAAAAAGATTGATATATTCTTGATAGGCACATTTAGCTATCCCCTGTTTACACATTCTATGCAAGTCAACCATAGATATTGTTGACCATCCAAATATGCAACACCTAATCCTTCTCTCCATCAACGTGCACTTGTAATGGCGTAGTTGATCATCGTCAGCGTGACAGAGCATGACGACCCAATGTATTCATCTGCAAGGCACCATTCTGATCGTCACACGGCGAAATTTCCAATGATTGGCGCATTTCCAGGCGCCCGTCTGCAGCCTTTGACCTGTACCGCTCCGAGATTTTAGAGCTCTGTGCAAGTGGAAAGTCACAATATAGGTGCTTTAAACACGTCAGTTTAACTATTATGACCATAGTTTTCTTTCTACGACATGAATTTCATTTAATTGGCGAAATTCCATGACTTTGGCACTTTTCAGGGTACTCAGCTTGAAATGTAATCTTTTCCAATCCTAGTTTTGAGAGTTTTGAGAAGATGAATGTCACATTTTGGCTTCCAGAATCACACCAATTCTATGGGATATTGAAGATCTATGATTATAATTTCTAATATGACAAAAAAATCAAGAAATTGATTCTTTTTCAGAAGTTCATCTAAAACCCCAGGTCTGTACCCATGCTAGATTTTAGAGCTCTGTGCACTAGACGGCCACAATTTTGGCGCTTCGAAACACTCCAGTTTTAACTTCTACGACCATGGCTGTACGACCTTTGCTACATTTGAATGATCTTCCGTAGTTAAAGCGAATACTCATGTTAGGAGCTCGTATGTTAACGAAACAATTCAAACAAAAACGATGTAATCTGATCTACTAACTCTTGGTCCTGGGCAGTTTGTGTGAATGTTGAAGGCAGTTGAAACACAAGTGGGGCTAGCTTGCTTGAATCATTTTAGGGTGAATTTTAAGAAACCTCTGAGCCCGAACATCCCAGGTCCTGTTAAACATATTGTCATCACAAGGAAGACTTAGAATGAACATTCAGCAATTAAACAAGAAGGGCTGCATTGTAAGCCACTTCCACTCCCCATTTTGTGGTTATTGTTAATTTTATTAAATTGGTGTGATTCTGGGCCCCAAATTGTGAAATTCATCTACTCAAAAACTAGGACGGGTATAGATTTCCGTTTCAGGCTCTCTGAATAGTGCGAAGTCGTGACATCGAATCCACCACTCTAACGAGAATTGATGCTGGGTTCTTTTCCTATGCTGAGCATCGAGGAGATTATTTTGCTCCTCCATCCGATCATCCAAAATCCTAGCTGCCTCATTCGGATTTTTCTTCTAGATTACACAATTCTGGAGCTTAGTTGTGAAGACGGAAAGTACTTCCTTGCACATCTAGACTCTGGACTCGAGTGACCAATTAAATTCTGAGGTATGACAGACACAATCGATCGTAATCACTAACTCTTGGAGAGCAGATCTTCAAGAATTCTTCAAATCAAGTAGATGTAACCAACGTAGATGACAATAACATTGATTCTAAAAAATCTGCAATGCAAGAAGAACGGTATATTCTGTTGATCAATTTCGGCTGAATAGCTCAGGCTTGTCTGGGATCCGGATTGATCTCCTTAAGTTAGTTTTTTCTTCTACACTTCATTGAAGGCTACTGATCATTCAATTTAAAGAAATGAAACAATAAAAAAATTCAGCTGAAAGCTAGGGGAGTTCCGGGGATACCGTAACTGCCCTCACTCGTATGCAGGTTACAGGCTGATTTAGATCCCTTGGAAGCCAAATGAACAGTGGGCACATCTGTCTAGATACGAATAATGATAAAAGTCTTGATTTGACCTAATTTTCATTCCGAGTCATTCGCAAGTCAGAAAGATTCCATGCTGGGTTTTCCGAAAGGTTCCAGTTGAACGGGGAAACTCCGAGCATGAATTAGGGTACTTCCACATTTTCACCCATAAAATAATCAATTACAAAGTTGCAACCATGGTCTGTACCAAGGCGGCAAGGAATGCAGGTTAGCAGTACCCCCCTAAGCAGGCATTGAACAGTATAACCGTTGTTGGTCAAAGAAGAATCCTGCATTTCAGCACCTTCCGTCTCTTTTCCATCATGGAAGAGTTTTGAGCGTAACGAGCATCGATCAATCCATGGATGGTCAATTGAAGGCTAATTTTGGGTTCCATGGAAGGATTTCAGGAAGATTTGGGGCCAGATCACCAGTGATTTCGTTAGCCACCTTCTTCGGAGCTCCTCTAATTTTTGGTCCAACACTGTGCATGTATTACGCCGATCCTCGGGTTTGGGTACAGGTGGAAGGATCCATGGAGCTTAAAGAAAATTAACCATGTCCTTGACCTGAGGTTCTGCGATTTCGCCCAAGATACCGCTTTTCATCTTCTGTCTTTCATTAAGCAACGTAACCAGGTAGATTTGCCAAGATTAGTTTCAAATAAATTGAAATATTAGGTTGTTTTAATCTGTAACTCACTGATAGAAACGTATAACGTAACTGATTCAGTGTATAATTTTTTACGAAACCGTTGTCTGTAGAATTATAAATTGTTAAAAGCTCTTGTATTACTGGAGCACAGGATAGCTTCATAACCGCATCCTGTATTCGTTATTTTTGCTAATTTCATTGTGCCAAAATGTGCGAGGTGAAAATAAGGACTCTCAAATGTTCATATGGGTTTTGAAACCTCTGTGGTCTAAAATCTAGGCAGGATATATATAGGAGATTTCAATGTCATCTCAGATTTCAGATTAGTAATTGGCGTAAAACCGCTTCTGTTCCTAGTTGAGAGGCTTTTTTGAAACGCTGGAGCTCTAAAATCTAATATATTTAGATTATATATCTAAAATCAAATACAGACATCGGTATGAGAGTTTAGATGAGTGTCTCAAACTGATCCAATATTAGATAGGTGCCTGAAATTGCTTGGGCCCGAGTAAGAGCCGTCTTTTCAGATGCACCAATTTTGTGAAGTTACTCTAATGTAACGAATATCAACATGGATGTGATTTCTTTTCCCTTGCTGCAGAAAGTTTCAACACTCATAAGTCCTTTTTATGAAACGTAAAGAGTATCGATTGTTGACTGCTCTTATTTCTTCACTCCATAAGAGTAAATGATGTAAATGAAATATATTAGGCACTGTTATTCAAAATTAATTAACCAAAACCTAGTAATGATAGGCAGTTTCAGACTCAGAGCATTAGCATCTGTGCACTCAAAAGGACATTTAAGCCCACATTTGAACAAGATTTCAACACAATTGCAATCTAATAGAAGAATTCATCTAAATTTAGTTTAGCAATGTTCTTCTCAAGGATTCAAGAGATTTTGAAAACATGAAACATTGACTCAAGGCTCGTTTAGATTAAGGTTTCAGTCAAGTGAAGAACACCTGTCCATTAGTTTCAATGAAACCTGTCTTTTTCACAACTGTGAGGTTTTGAGTACTTTTCATCCATTCCCCATTGTAGATTGCAATGTGACATTGCTTTGGCATAGATGACCTTACCGTCTCAAAGAACGTCAATACCATGAGCAGTATTATGGTGACATTCGTCAAAATGACGTATTTCAAAGCTCCGAAATCGTGACTTTTAACTGCCGAAACAAGGATTTGTGTAGATATCTGAGTTTTCAGAGGACTCGTGTCTGAAGCTTCGCCAGTTTTATGAAATTCCGCCATTTTAGCAAATTCCGCCATAGGGTCGGTGAGTTCGTGAAGCTTGAATATACTGAATTCGGGAAGTTGGCTCCGTTGATGCTGTTAACTATGGCCAGCACGTACGTGGCGATACCAAGGAAATAGGAGATTCCATGCCGGATAAAGAATCGGTTTATCATTTGGAGGTTGACCATTGAAGTTGACTGTTGCAATGGCCAATGACAGTTCGAATCCCTGATATCTGCACACGATGCAAGTTTTGCTCCCATGGCTCCGGACCCCCTAGCTATATATGAAACGGGTTTCCATTGTGAAAGCCATCGCTTGCAGAGCCTGCACAGTCGATCAGAAGTCTGATCATATCTAGCAAGCGTACTACTTCCCCTCCAGCGCTTTCATCCACCGTGAGTTTGCGCTAATATTGATATTTCCAGTCACAAATGTCATAATTCTAGTTTAAGGATAGCACTAGTTGTTGCATCTCTCGGTACGTAACTGTGAGCTCAGTTCACTGTCTAGCAGTAAGTTTGATTAGGAAGAAGAAGAATTGATAGGTGATTTGATCGCCACTCTCACCCTATTTTGATTTTTCCTTCTTCTTACGCATTGTATGATCTTGGTGCAACTCAGAAAACTGAAATGGCATCCCATGTTGGAGCTGTGGTGTCTCTTGTCGTCTTGGTGTGGGCAATGAGCTCTGTCAACGTGGCAGAAGCTAACAGCCCTCTCGTGGAGAATTTTTACTCCAAGAGTTGTCCTCAAATGGAAGCGGAAGTTTACAAGTATGTGTCGAAGCTGTTTCACTCTCCTTTGAACAACACCGCCATTTCGATGGTCCGTTGGGCTTTCCACGATTTCTTCAACGTAAGGACACTGGATCTGCATCATCTCCTTCTCTGTCACCACTTTCCATGTACCAGCTTGTTCAAAATCAAAACTTCTTAGCGTAGTAGTAACATAAATTTTTTATGTAATTGAACGCTAATATTCTTTATAATGGCGCGTTTCGGAGCTGCACCAAAATTGTGACGTAACAGCGCTCGATCAGAGCTTTAAAGACTAGGACTGGTATAGATCTGAGCTTTCAGTAGGCCATTGAAAGAAACGATGCCAAATTCACTAAAATCTGCCGTCATATAGAATATGCGGCTTTGATTATTATCTGACGTGTGATGTTTGTGACCCTTCAGGGCGCTGATGCGTCCTTCCTGCTGGTGTCGTCCAACTTCCCGAGCAACACATCTGAGAAGGACTCGGTGACCCAAGTGGGCATGAGGAACAGCAAGTACATCAATGACATCAAGATTGCGGTGGACGCTGCCTGTCCCAAACATGTTGTGTCTTGTGCTGATGTGTTGGCTGTGGCCGGGGCTGCTGCCGTCAATGTGGTACGTCCTCTAATAAAAAAAATAAAAAAATAGATGCTGTTTAGATGAGTACGTTCAGAAACTTCGAATCCTTCCGTATATACTAGTGAATATTTCATGTAACTAATTAAGCTGATTGTGTTGATCAATCGCAGATGGGAGGACCCTACATCAAGGTCAAGACTGGGCGAAGGGACACTCGCATCAGCTTGAAATCTTCCGCAGACAAGCTTCTCCTCCCTTATGCCACTGTGGATGAGTTGCTGGGATTCTTCAAGAACCTTGGCATCAATACCGCAGAGGCTGTTGCTCTAATGGGTAAGTGAATTTTAACCAATTTCCAAGTTTACAAGCAAGTAAAAAAACTCATATGAATTCGTTAAAATGGCGGATTCCAATGAAAATTGGTTCAGTTTCAGTAGCCTGATTGAAACCTCAGATCTCTTTCCGTTCTAGAGCCGGGAAATCGAGTTTTTAGAGCATAGGGCCCTTCACAGTCCTAGTTTCATTAAAGTTTAGAGCTTCTGCGTATTTGAACGTCACAGGTCTGGCCCCATTAATACTAATAATCTCACTGTTTCCATCTCCCGAGCGATCAGTCTCATTGGATTCGATCTCGACCTACTCACTGAGAAAAGAATCACATTTGATCGTCATGTCACTTCGGATCTATGCTAGTATGTAAAGTTCTATGCACTTTAACCCTTTAACACCCAAATCCTTTTTCGAAAGTTTGCACATTTTTGTGAATATCAATATCCTTGTATAATTATATAATGTGCCTCAAATTCATCAGATTGTTCATAGAGGAAAGGCTGATTTTTAACGATTTAAGAATTTCTTTGGATGAATGAAAAATTATCTGCGCACAGCATTGTCTCAGAAACGCTCTAGAATATGGACTTCCGAGCGCTTAGGGCTTAACGTTGCAATTTTCATTCCAATACCACTGATGTGTGAGCCTATTGGATATTGTTGCACGCAGGTGCACACACGGTGGGCCGAGCTCACTGCGTGAGCTTCTGGAAGCGAATCTACCCCTCGTTCGACCCCAAACTGACCGCCAAGTTCGCCAAAACTCTGAAGACGCGCTGCCCCGTGCACCCGAACAGCACACACTACACGTACATCCGCAACGATCCGGAGTCCCCGCTCACCTTCGACAACCACTACTTCATCATCCTGCTGAAACGACAGGGCGTCATGAAGGTTGACGACAACCTCATCTGGGACCCCCGCACCTTGCCCTACGTGAAGCTGTACGCCGCGGACGCCAACGCCTGGAAGCAGACGTTCACGGTAGCGTACCAGAAGCTGAGCGAAATCAAGCCTCTGACCGGCACCCTGGGCGAGATTCGCCTGAAGTGCTCCACTCTCAACAAGTATTGAGGCGACGCTCCCTAATCCACATGCAAGTCTGCTGATTAGCGAATAATGCAAAAAATTACTGATTGGCCTTGGGAGCTGCGATCGATCGACTGCTGCTACTAGTCGAAATCGGACAGGGTCGATGGTGTCGATCCATCAGTTCAAGTCGACCTTCGCCGGTTTTACTGTAGTGTTGGCTTTGCTTGGGGCTAACTAGGAATAGTGGGCTCCCGGGAATATCAGTTCTTTTTTGTGAGAGATGCCAAGCTTGGCGTTCACATGACTTGTTCAATTAGTGTGGGGTAGAAGATATTAATTATAGGCTAGTGTGCTACCTGAGTACGTGCTCTGATGGTGAAGGAAAACGCCGACTGTCTAACTTGTAGTTGAAGAAGCTAGTCTGGGCCGATGAAATAGAGGAGCGAGTCTGTTTGCTTCCGAAGCCTGCTAGATCGACATAGGAAGTTCTAGTGAGAGCTTTAACAGATTCAATTTATTTTGTTTGCATTGATTTTACTCCATGAGGACATGTGAGCCAGAGTAGTATTAGGCCAGAAGCTCTGTTCAACAGTCAGGATAGAGTTTCCGGTGGCTTAGTTGCTGGTGGATAGATGATATTCTTTCAATTGGCATTGATTCAATGCTTAAATATATTGTGTTACTGATTAATGGCTAGCTACTCTATATTGTTCAATGGCTCAAGGCGAGGAGGTGGAGAATTGTGCGAGGCCTACAACTAACGAGGAACTCCTACACTTACTTAAGTTAGTGTCAATTTCGTTAAATTGGCAGTATTCCACTACTTCAGTGAGTTCAGTCACTTTGGCACTCCTTCACTTACTCAAGTTAATGTCAATTTCATTAAATTGACAATATTCCACTACTTTGACACATTTCAAGATGTGCAACTTCACATAAAATCATAAATTTTTACGTATCTTTGTATATAGAACACATGATCGAGCATTGTGTAGATGTATTGTACAGTACATGTCACAAATTTTTGCACCAAAATCAAGTAAATTCAATGCCTATTATAATATTATGGATGGTCTCATGAAAATTTGTTGAAGGTCCTTATTGCAACACATCTAATAGCCTTTTTTACTTTGATTTTGAAATCTTCATCCATCATATTGATATATTTTGAATCACAAATAGGTACATGTTCCAATTACATTGGAACCTAGCTACCTTAAACAACCAAAGTCTAATTGTCCCCTCAACTCCTTTAGGGATAAAATGAAGTTTCCAAATGGAGTTCAAATAGTTTCCTACATTATCAATTTGTGATTTTTTAATTTGTTTTTAGAGATGTAATTTCAACAAGATTTGCAAGGATAATATGTTCTCAAAAGATGTAACATGGTCTAAATTCTAAAAGTTAGAGACTTAGAGACATTTTACTCCAAAGACCAGAATAGAGTTAAAAGGACAACAAAAGGGGCAATGGGCAAGGCCTTTGTGATATAGGCACAAGTTAAATGCTACTATAATTGCAATGATGCAACCTAATTGCTAGAAACTAAAACTAAAACTATTAACTATAAAACAACAAGGCCTATTAGTTAGGTAGTCAACAAAAAATTATCAAATTCTTGGATAAAATAGTTCATTGTTTTAATAGTTTCTCTTTAAGAATCATTCATCGGACACTTTTTGTTTTTCCCAACATCTGAAGATTAATAATTAAGAACAATGTACAAACTAATGTTGTACAATAGTTAGGTCTTTAAAAAAAATCAAAATAATGGTTCATTAATCATTACTTCATTTTGTCATACAATTGTCCTCAATTGAATATTTAACCATGCCAGGACAAACTAGTCACCATAGAAATCATCCTTTTTGGTATATTGTAAATCATCTACTTAAAAAAAATCAAAAGCATTCATTCGAGATTTGGAGGTCAAACTAATGTACAAGACCTCCCCTTCTTTGCACAAAATTGCAAAGATGAACATTTGCATTTCTATCTTACCAGACGTGATTATCTGTCATCCATCAGGCACTTATTAGTGTCCACATCAACATTACACTCGGTTAATCCATAAAGGACAAGTTGGTGATTGTAGAAATCATCCCTTTGGGTATCATGTGAATTGTGGGTTTAATAAAATTCCAAAGCACTCCTTGGAAGTCACACAATTGTACAAATAGTGAATTTTGTCAATATGTTGATATTCTATAAGTCATTTTCAATCCACGTGGTCTAAATCTTCTCAGATAGGTATAGATTTCAGACAACATAGTCTAAACTATGAAAGTGCCAAAGTTGCAAAATGATCGCCATTTCAACAAAATTTGCTATACAAGACTTCATCCTTTCACACAAAATTCTAAAGATGAATAGTTGCACTTTTGTCCTATATAGAAGAATTTTCTATCATTCATCAACCAA
The DNA here is from genome assembly GCA_963920665.1 of Straminergon stramineum. Taxonomy (NCBI): domain Eukaryota; kingdom Viridiplantae; phylum Streptophyta; class Bryopsida; order Hypnales; family Calliergonaceae; genus Straminergon; species Straminergon stramineum. Next base: position 5,463,718 of record OY987264.1, read on the forward strand.
AAAATTGTAGCAACATCCTTTAAAGGTTAAAATCTAACAAGGGTCATTGTTTAAGGATCCTTTAAGGGTCATTGTGTCTCTATTGATTTAGTGAATATCCATACCACACTAGTGCAAACAAATAAGAATGATATTCTTGAGTCTCTAGGACATCCCTAGCTAAACTGAAGGGCTTCTCACTTTCTTGAGCGACAAGAAAATGGACCACTGGGAATTTGGGAAATGAATTTGGAAATGAATGAATTAGTAACGCCTAAGAACATCAAGGAAATCAATAGGACCCTTTTTCACAAGGATACTCAAATCACAAGTTATATTTGAGTGATGTCTTATGTAGGCCCTCTCAATTGCATTCAATATCAATCTTATAGAGTATTAGTTTTGATATATGTCACACTTGCTAATTTGGAGTTTGTTAGTACTTAGTACTATATATATAGTACTCCAACAAACAAATTTTGAGCTGAAATTTGGAGGGGATGGTCTTCTAGTAGACTTTTATCTATTGTCCAAAGTCATCCCAAAAATATTTAATTGTATGTGGTGTCGAAAGTCCACATTCAAAGTGAGCTTCTTTATACTTGCATTTTGAAATATATAAAATATTATTTTTGTGGTTCTTTCAGTAAATGTACATCTCCATAGAATTGTTGCAAATGGAAAAAATTTATTTGTTTTATTTTCTTTTTCCTATTTTTACCTAATTAAAACATCCAAGTATTTGTTTTCTTAAGATTTGGCACTTTTACAACTTTCCTATTTAGAGAACTTTTCTATACTTTTCCTTTGGTGGTTACCTTCATCTTAAGTGTATATATATTTGACATATTTTTAAAAAAATTTAAAAGAATTCTAATTTTAAAATAATCCATAAAAATATTATGAGCATTGTTCAAAACACAATAAAATCAATAGGTGTTTCTTACAATCACTGCTACCAAAAAGTTAAAACAATTTATTTTCATCCTACCCATTTAAACTATATTTAAATTCCCCACAAAGAAGAAGTCATCCTTGAAAAGGTTGTTTGAAAGTAGTCGCCCTTCAAAGTAGTTGCCCATCCCAAAGTCACCCTAATGAAAGTCATTCCATGTGAAGTAGCCCTAGCCTACAATTGAGGTCACCCCACATCAAAAGTTGCCCACCTAAAGTCACTCTATATTTGAAGTAGCACGATGAAATCAACCCACTTGAAGATGTTCCAAACCCAAAGTTATCCCACTTGAAGTCACCCATTTAGAAGTGGCCCATCCATATGCACCCATAAACATGCCACATGGAGTCCACATGACACATGATGTGAACAATGGTAAAACCAAAGTAATTTTCTTAAAAGTCAAAGGGGTCATTGATCTATTCATCTATTGGACATATGCAAGATTGTAGGCTCATATATGTGTTTAGTACACATTGATTTAGAAGTCCTATACTCATTGAGCTAGTTTAAAACTTAAGTTAGATAAGACAACCTTTTCAACTTAATAGCTAATAGATTTTCACTACACTCATATATTAGCATTACATTACCAATTTCAAATTCAAAATATATTTTTACATTATACTTTCAACCACAATAGAATAGAGGATAATACTAAAAAATAAAAAATGCAAGACCTTACAATACTTTGTTCATGAAATAAATAAAATAAAACCATTTTATTCAAAATAAGAACCTGTCCACATACCTTGCTACCAACTTCAATATTCAATTGCATCACAATTATTTTAAAGACTTATTAATTAAATGAAATTGACATATATTTAGAAAAAATCCAATTATATATCTATGTGGAAAGATTTGATTCATTCCATTTGAATAAGTGATGTGAAAGTTATAAAGCTTCTTGCTTTGTACGCTATCTTAAAAAAATTTTGAGAAAAGAATCTACTGGATCCATTTATAAACTCAAGTTTAACAATTTTTAAGGAAAAAAGTTGCAAATGGTTTAGTTTTCTTTCTTGAGCAATTTCACTGTTGGGATTAGTGTTTTCACTTTCTTCTTAGAGCTATCAACAATTTGTTTTTTCCTTCTATCTCATACTTGTTTTGACTTAACAATTTTTTAAAGCATGAAACTACAAGGGGGGGAGTGATTTTTTTCCCTAAACTCTTAGCCCAATTCTTCATAATAGAAAATTTTTAATTCATAATTTGTTGCACAAATTTTTTGGATTTGAAACCTTACAATCTAGTCAGGCTAGGAGCCAAAAAAACTGTCTTTCTTCACTTTGAACACTTGTATCTTGTGATTGATGCATTCAAAGTTTTTGAAAAAAAATTCAACATTCTCATACTAGTATAGACGTCTAGTGCAAGATCCTACGATTGGAGATACAAGAGAAACAAATGTTTAAAATTTGTGTTGCTTGCATTGGAAATGGCAGTTTTGAATGTTTTTTGACGAGAAAATGGCCTTGCGACTTTAGGGGTTAAATTGGAAAGAAAAAGTCACCACCTGTCTTTCATGACACTAAAACAGCTAATCATTTTGAAATTGCCCACATCGTTCATTGTTGAGGGCAGCTCACTCATTCTTTTCACTTGTGAAGAATTGTAGATGTGTAGGTATCGTGAATTTTTTTCCTTCAGAGATATATTTTGTCAATCGACCAGACTCCATCTGTTCAGAAAAAGAGAAAGGTGCATCTCGATGCCTCCAGCAATCACTTCGAAAATTGAAGGAAAGAAATTATAGAAACAAAATGTAGCTAAATATAACATAAATATACCAATTTCTTATTCTCTCGATCAGCTGGTTGAGATTGATCAAATTGTTTCGAGGTATGGCACTTAACGCCAAGAGCAACTGAGTCTCTCTTTAGCTGTAGTTGTGAACAGAACCAGCGATCAAATAGGCACACGTACTCTATATCAACAATACTCTAGAATGAACTCCTCAACCATCCATCGACCAGTGCAAAGTGCTAACAGAAAGGCACAATGTTGTAAATTGTTGAAAAGCAGATGAAGATTTCCCTCGTGAAACGCCAGCCTATTTCATAAGAAATTAACAATTCATTGAGAAAAGGCACAATCTTTGCATTGCAACGTAAAGCATATAGATACACTGTATAACAGAATGCATTAATTTCTTGAAGAACTGCAGTACAGATTAGGGAACTGAGAGATTGATCTCTGTGCAATCCCCACTGTGCATTTCTCTGAATCACTGCTGCATTATCAGTGCCGCCATTCATTGGTCAACAGAGACAGTTCTACATCGGCGGCTGTGGTCTATTCCACAAGCCATTTCAGTAATCCTTCTTAGCAAATCAAACTAATCAACCTGCTACTGCGTTTAATCAGCAATCTCCTGGTACAATGTACAACAGCAGCGGGCATCCGCAATGCAAGGTGAAAGGTCTGCCTGACTCCCTCTATGCCAGCTATGAATCCTGACAAAACTTTTGACAAGCTTCGCAGGTGGCATAAAGGGAGCCAGGCGGTTCCCATCAATCCCTACTGCTGTGTTGTCGATTGTTGCTTCGTATATTATCTCTTACTACCTACGATCTATATATGCCGAGCTTTGATCCTTGAAGTACTCTGGGGACAAGGGAAACTCCTGCAAGTGTGAATTAACTAGTCGTGTTTACATACAAAATCGTGTGTGTTTTAACGGTTTTGCAACTTTATAGCTAGCTTATTGCAAGAACTGGTTGCTGTTCCTCTAATTGAATGCATTTCTCTTCGCCCATCTTCTCCACTGAAGAATCTTCCATTTCGTAATCAAGATCAGATTCCAAATTGCCCTTCACAAACAGCACAATTATGTACATCTGATCAGTTTCAATCAGTTCAATCTATCCCAGGACTGAGAATATTTTCTTTTCCATCGGCTGCAATTAATTTGATCTTCAACTTGCAATTCAGGTTCAGACGCTGCCACTAACCTTGAGGAAGTAGCGCACAACTACCTTGATCATGCTTGCCACTGTGGTGCACAAGTTCAAGAAAATTAACATGAGAACATCACCTTCACCGACGTGTCTTTTTCAAAATAAGATGGGCAAAGTACGTGGATCATTCCAATCCCTTTCCAATCGCCCATACATAGAACCACGTACACCGACCACTTACCGGTTCACTGAAACAATGTAATGGTCGCTCCTCTTATTTCAATCAAATAGAAGTATTAGACGTTTGCAATTGCAAGTGGTGTATCCTGTGACAAATCAACATCTGCATGATGTTAATCTGTGAAGTATTAATCTTTGTCTGCAGACTAAACTAAGAGACCGAAAATTTCAGTTATTTCTGAAGGTCAAATACTTACGAAGTACCTTACTGTAGCAGTACCCCACGATCCTCGATCGCATTGGAACAGAAGTGGCGAAGATAGAAAGTCTGCTTGACTCCCTGAATGCCAGCTATGAATCCTGGCAAAACCTTTGACAAGCTTCGCAGGTGGCATACAGGGAGCCAGGCAGATCCTGTATCACCCATTCTGTACACAGGATCCCCCCACATTGATCACGAGCTACAGAACTGCAATTGTGAAGTCAGATCGACTTCCTTGGGGACGCTCCTGATCATCACGAACACTCGTTAGAAGATGAAACGTCTCAAGTGTAGTGACGATGCTACGAGCACATCAAAGTAGTAGATACACTGATGAATGTATGGAATTGGTACGTACTATACCTCAGAAGACGATTCAAACCCTCGGTCCTTGAGAATGGGGCGAGGTTTTGCACCATCACAGGTCCGCTTGACTCCCTGAATGCCAGCTATGAATCCTGACAACCCTTTTGGCAGGCTTCGCAGGTGGCATGCAGGGAGCCAGGCAGATCCATCATCCTCCAAAACCTTCGTCTCCTTGCAGCAATGGCTGCCTCGTGGATGATTGCATTCTTGAGTTGATCGACCTTTCAGTACGATTAGGAATGCGCATCAGAAACTAGACGGTAGAGTTGGTCTCGCACCCCATGCCAATTCAACAATGAATTTCAGCAGAAGTATTCATGCATTTTGTAATGGAATTAGCGGAGAGTTGCTACCTCGATTGGGGACAGCGAATGTTAGAGGGCAAGGACAGGTTATGGCTAGAATAGTTGCTGTCTTGCCTGACTCCCTGAACGCCAGCTACGAATCCTGGCAATACCTTTGACAAGCTTCACAGGCGGCATACAGGGAGCCAGGCAGATCCAACATTATCCTCCAGAGCCTCGCAACGCCGTCCGGGGCCTTGAATAAATCCCTTGCTCTTGCAATTGCTCCGTACATTGACAGTTCTGAAACCTTGGGGATGCTTTCTTTCCGATCATATATCGACCTTGAGTTCCTGCTTGGTCATGCATACTTGCACATCAGAAGACGTATCATCAACTCAAGTCAGCAATGAAAATAGTTCATGCATTGCACGTGAAGGTCATGGAATTACTACCTCGATCAATGTCAGCGAATGGTGGAACGAGGCCTGGGCGCGGGTTATGGCTAGACTCGAGGTCTGTCCGACTCCCCGAAAGCCACCTATGAATCTCGACAAAGGCTTTGGCAGCTTCGCAGGTGGCATTCAGGGAGCCAGGCAGATCCAATATCTCCCCATGATTCAGAACTGCGCTTCCTGTACCCAACATTGATGGATGTATATCGACCTTTCAACTCACCAAATGCATATGCACCCCTTGGGTAGTGGATGCATATTGGAACTGACCAGTTGATCAGGGCGCTCCAAGTTGTACCGAAAACTGAAAAAATTTGAAAACCTTACATGCATCATGTGCCACCAGTTAAGTTAATTGATTGCGCGGGCAAAATCACAGTTGGTTCCTCACATCAAGTATTCACATGTTGTAATGTACGTTCTTACATGTGGTTACCGTTCACACAACTCCAAACGTCCCACTGTCTTGTCAGCCAAGAGCTCATCACGGTTTTACTGCAATTGCATGAGAATCGAGGTGTGAAGTACGACATCATCAAACGCATGTACATACGTGTATCAGTATTTGAAAGTTAGACTGTTTGCCGAATTCCTCCAGGAAGAGAACCACTGAATGGCACCATGGCACTGCGGCACCATCATATTAAACTGCTATCCAAACTTCCATGGCACATAATCTTGGCAGGGTTTATGGTTTTAAATGTAGCTCAATATGCGTACCAAAATTTCGAACTGTAACAACTGTCTACGATTGTATCACCTTGCTTACTTTCAACGCCGTTACGTACGTAGTGTACCTTGGTAGAAAACAAATGCTCACAAAATGATGGTTAGGATGTATAAAAACATTGCACAAATGCTTAAATTGGTATCTGTTGCTGACGATCGGCATCAGGTTTCTGCTAAATCGGAATGACGTATATGATATGTCGCTTACATGACTAAATCTCAGTCTCTACGTTACTGAAGAATGGACACATGAGTGTGCCTTATTCTGGATAATAATCAAGCCTGGAAACAACCATGCATCAGCTTGAATGGCACAAGCGGTATCATTTCCCAATCGTCATGTCTTCTACATAGTCTCTAAAGCAAAGATTAGTTCAGAAATAAAGCTTAATCCTCACGTCAGTGGTCCGTGTCTATCCACACCTAAAACCAACTGAAAGCGCGATCCTCCTACTGCATGTTTCTTCTTCCAGTGCTAAAAAACTAAGTCGATTGTAATTAAAACTGGATCAAGTACCCCGAATCCGTACAAAGACACTGACTTGGGTTGCCCTAGCCTCTCATTTCTACAGTGCACTGAAGGCGACCACTTCAAATCAACGTCACAAACAACTACTGGGCGAATACGGACTCTTGCAAGATCGGTGACAGATTGAATCGGAGTTTGTCCTGAGCATCAAGTAGGAAGACCCGTTCAAAGTGACCTAAGCTAGGGTTACAAGTACTCCCTATTCGTACTTTCTCGCGCCTGATTGCTTTTACAGTACTAGCAGAGGCGAGGCAAATTGAAAGAGAAGAACCTCAAGTCCCAAAACTGATAGCTGCAAGGCTTTCAAGCTCATCTACGAAGTCCCTCGAACTCGAAGACAATTCCAAGGACGGAAAAGCAAAGGACACCACTCACAGCTGGTGGAGGTGGTTCAAATCAAGAGCACTCCAGAGCCCAACTAGCGGCAAGCAACTGCGTTCAAAAGCACGCTCGGCCTACCCGTGATGCAAGTGCGCAATGAAAGTAGTGCAAGTGACTGCACGTTGGAAACTGCACGAACGCCATTCAAAGGTCTGATACTTCAAAGTCATTGACAAGCAGAGCTAGAATGGAAGCAGCCGATGACACCACTAGCTGGAGCTCAAATCGGCAAATCGCTACCAGCGAGAGAGCGCTGGGTACATGACGATAAGAGACGTACCGAATATAATCAACACATGACACACATACGAAGTACGTCCCAAACCATCTCAAAGAGCCACGAACACGATCAACAAAGCTGGAAACCATAATCTCCTTCCATCGGCGCAGGGAGTGCCAAAGCAGCCAGCTGCACGCTCGCTCACCCCACGAACAAGGGAACAGCCCCAGCTTCGCACTGGCGGAGTCAGCTTGTCCACGGGTGAGGAGAAGGAAGAAGCCAGCAGGGGAAAAAGCCAAGAGCCAAGGATTGAAGAATATGGGAGTGCACACTATTATAAGTAGTCCCTGCTCGATCGTCTACTTAAGCTGCAAATCGACGCAGGCCGGCCTACATAAATCATAGCAGTACGTAGTTACCAGTCCCACTGCCTCTACACTACTCCTCGATCATAATTAATTATGCAAGCAAGCTAGCTAATCGAATTACTGCAAGGTAAGGTAATCCCACCGGCCGTTAGACCAGGCAGGCAGGGAACCAGCCCCAGCCAGCCAGCCAGCCAGAGAGCCAGCCATCTGAGAGTCTTCAGAGTTCCCAAATGGATCGGCCCAGGCCGTGGTCCGTCAGACAGACTAGTAAAAAGGCGGCTTTCCCAACTGCTCCAGGCTCCAGGCTCCAGACCTATTGGCTGTCTAGTGCCTTCTCGGCCGGGCTCCAGACGTTCCCTCCTTCCGGTGCCTGTACGAACCCATGTTGCAGGTAACAATTGATCTAGTTCCAAGATTGGATATGGCTCCTTGGGAGGCACGACGTTGGGACCCCCTACGCTCCATTTGACCCAGCCTCTGGTGGCCCTTCTGCAGTGAGCTGGGCTGATAATGACCCTCGCCTCATCACGGGACTTGTCCCTCCTCTCTAGTCTCTGCTCTGCTGGCCTGCCCTTCCTTTCTTACCTTCCTCTGGGGCCTGTACTAGTCGTCACCAGCTCCAGACCACAGGCCTTGTCATGGCTGAACTTCAATCCCATAAGTTTATGCAATCAGCCAGCTCCGTCACACCCGGGTAATTCAATCCTCCGATTCAATCTCGTGCCGCTGCAGTAACTTAACTGTCTGTTCGTGGACCCTGCTCACTCGCTCTTCCCCGCTGGCCCACTGGGCCGGCCTCCCATCTCTGCCTGGAATAATACGCACTCAACGCACTCTACAGGTTTGGACTCGTTCGTAGTCTTCTACTAATCGTAAGGCCTCGATAGATAGACAGAGAACTAGCTAGCTAGGCTCTTGTGCATGATGCAGACCAACTCCCTAGTCTCGGCGTTTCTATTATTACACCAAATCCGTTATTCCATCTTCTTCGGACCCCTGAATCCTGATGATCCCCTGCACTCTCGTCCAATCCATGGCATGGCCCTTCCCTTCCCTTCTCTTCGGTCGACCACGTACGTATCTGTGTTTGCTCATTAGCGAGCTCTGTAGAAAGAAAGTCACAAGGTCAACCGCAGCACCCTACCATTACCACGGTTCTTGGATGATTCAGTTGGATCTTCGTCATTCCAATTGGAATATTAATTGGAGACTGCTTGCATGAAAACAATGACACTTCTTTGACCGACTCTGGAGTCTGGACCCAGTATTGCACCTGGCGCAGGGGCGGACGACGGTACGGACTACGGTATTTCGATCCATGAGCATGGTTTGTAGGGTTCATTTCCTAAATGAAACCATCTCCGTTGTAGTGTTAATTATCAAATTTTTAAATGACAATTAATGTACATCATTATATGGTGAAATTTCAAGAAATCAGCTCTTTCCCAGTGGCCTGCCTGGAACCTCCGTTCTACACCAGTCCAAATTTTTAGAGCTTTGCGCTCCGATCCTTGATACCTCAATTTTGTCCGCCAATTGAAAAAGTAACAAACGGACAGGACTTGGAACTACCAGGTACTAATCAGTTGCAAGATACTCTGGGGATTAAATAAAGTTGTACTGATCGAAGGCATATCATTGATCTCTAATCTACAGGCCTGAGGGTATTTTCTCGGCATAGCAGCTAGAAGTACGATCGGAGGGCAATGTTTTCCCTTGAACAGTTCAAAACTGAAGTCTCACTCATGGGGGTGCTTCACTCACGACGGCCCTGGCCATTGGGGTCCTTCCACAGGTCCCCCTGTTGTCAGCAGCACCGCAGCAGTAAGGTAAGAATAAGACCCTTCTGGACAGAATAAATTTTGGTCTGCAAAAGAGAGAACTAGGCTTCGATTGCGACATACTGTATATAGAAAGTTGGAGAAAATTGCAAAGGTAACAAGCAGGCCGGGGGGCTAAGTTAGGGTGGTTTGCCTTCCTGCTGGTGACTGCGTTTCCCGAACGGAGGACTGATGACCTGCTTTTCTGGAGAAACAAGCCGTTGTTTGGACTGACATAATCTCAGTCTATGGTGGAAGGTATCCGCACCTACAACCACCCACACAGAAAGGGGCACAATGGGCATGCATTAGAAAATGAGGAATATTCATCGTGCATTTGTTCACAATACTTTAATTTGTGCGTTTGGCTGATTCACAAGAAAGAAAACACAAAAAGATTTTGCTCAGTTTTAGAAGGTACAAGAGAATAAGTTAACTGCTACACCAGAAAAGTTGGGCCAGATTGTTTTGGTGCCATTTTGACACCAAAGGCCGCATACAGGTCATTTTAGTGTCATTTTATCCATACTAGGTTGGTATGGAAGTTGGCACCAAATTAACTTAATTGCATTTCAATGCACCATTGTGGCACCATGTTCACATGCCTTGAAGTTCCTGATGTACCTCCATTTGAAAATAGTGTATCCATTATCAATGCAATCACCACTAAGAATGGATACACTATTTCCAAAAGGAGGGAGTAAAAGTTATCAATGGTGAAGGTTGTGGGAGGCCAAAAGTTACCTAGGTAAATCCAACTTTCATAAAAATAAATGTATATCAAGAAAGGAAATTTGTAATATTAAAACATTCCCAAAGCAAGAGGTTAAATTAAACAAAACTTTACTAAAAATTATCCTTCCTAAAGCCAACACCTATACATTACCATATATGAATGAAGCCACTACCAAAAATGACCACCAACTCACTAAGTCCATCATTGGTTTGCCCATTTATTAATTGCCAACTCACCATTTTGAGTATTTTTCTTGTTGAAATTTTATCAAAAATTAGGATAACATTCTCGTAAGAATTGTTTGGGGTGATCTTATCCATTTGAACTTAAGTTATTTCAAATTGCCTTACAAATTGCTCTCCACCATGTTTTGGATGATGCAATCAAGTAAATACTCCATAAACAATTCATAAGAGGAAAAATATTATTGCAAAGAATGAATTTTCAAACTTCACCATAGCAAGCTTATGACCATGGGTAAGCCATGTGAGGAGCAAAAGAAATGAGAATCACTAGTAAAAAGAGGTCATTGAGTACTAAGCAATTGGGACCAAGTATTTATAGTGGTTATGGTGCCAATGGCTTGTATGGGCCTTTATAAACTATAACATGATTTGATAATTTGGTGCCCTAAAACCTCCTTCTTACTAGTGATTGGATTTAAGTAAAACAATTCTTTATGATTTATATGAGTTTCGTTATTTACAACCATAGGTTAGAAGTGGTAGGAAGTTGATACCTCAAGCAGACTTAATACCTAGGAGAAAATGGTCTTGAAGTGGCCAAATGAAAATTAAGGTGGAATTTTACAATGAAAATTTTGAATAGATCCTTTCAAATTTTTTGACACAAGGTGCATCAATATCTAGAAATTATAATATTAAATATAGAATAATAAAATCTATATATGATTATAGAATATAATATAGAAAACATTATAGAAAATTTTCATTTATTTTTTGAATATTATGTATTTATGGAAAAAAAATTATATATACTAATCTAGAAATAAATATCAATTAAAATAAAATAATCTTGAACATATAACTCTTTTTAACTTAAACAAGATGATTAAAATTTGCTAAGACTATATTTTTTATCATTAAAATTTTTATTTCAAATAAAATCAAGTCTTGAAGAATTAACTTTCTCATCTCAAAAAAATATTTTTATAATAATTAAGATATATATATATATTTTTTAAATGTCAATCATCATAATATCGTGATTGCCAATTTTGAAGCTAAGCCTAACTACATTATACTACTACACAAGAAACTCATATTGGGTTCCCGATGAGCCTCACATCTCTTGCTATATAATACACTACAAACACTAGAAAAAGTGAGACTCGCCGAGAATTTCAACACTAGGAATCCAATATGAGTTTCCTTTGCTAGTAGTACATTGATATAAGATTCATAACTTCTAAATTTAGTCACAATTTACATACTCAAAATTGATTTTATCCTACTAATAAATGTGACACTAATTTACTAAGGTCACTCTATTAGAAATATATTTATATTTGTATTAGCTAAAATATTACTCTATTGTATTAGTTTTCAATTAATTGAAAATTAATAAGATAGTTGATTCTAGAATGGCAATAATTTTCTGTTCTCTGCAATAGCATTATTAGGTGTGCACAGTAGAAATCATTACTTGAGAAAATCCATCAGAATGAGCTTAACTATAATTAAGTCACTAATGACCATTTTGGTTCAAGTTAATTAGGCATACTCGATCACTAGAACAAGTCTTTATTTATATTGGACAATGACATTTATTTCACCTCATTAAAAACACTCAATATATTGCAACGTCCCAAGGTTCATTGCATCTATATGATGTATAAATGATTCCCATGTCCTAGCATTATTATGGTGGTCATTAAATCATTTTGTTGTTTAGTGATCTACATCATAATCATTGTAGACTAATTTGAAATCTTTAACCCTTAAAGGTCCTAGGCCTATGGTCATAACAAAAGTCCCCCTCAAATCTATTATTTCTATTGCAAAGAGAAAAAAATTGTAATAAATTTTTTGCATATTTAACTGTAGGATCTTATATTAGAACAGTATAGAAATGTGTAGAAAAAATTTCAAAAGACTTTGACCATGTAGATTGCAAGATACTTGCATTTAAAGTGAAGATAACAGGATTTTTTGCACTTTATGTGATTTGATTATAAGACTTCAAATCTTCCTAGCTAGAAACTTTTGCATTAAAGATTTTGAATTGAAATTATTTTTTGTTGGATATTTGAGTTGAAAAGATAGGAATGTTTTTTTTTAAAAACACCTTGATTTTCATTCTTTGAAAATTGTTAAATAGAAGAAATTATGAGATCGAAGGAAAGAATTAATTGTTAATAGCTTTGAGATGGAATCAAAATTCACTAATTGCAATGACGAGATTGTTCTAGTAACCTTATATAATTTTTTTTCTTAAAATTTGAAAATTGAGTTAAAAAATGAATCTAAAACCTATTTTATTAAGAAGGCACTATGATTGCCTACAAAAGAAGAAGTACAACAATTCTCACATCCTTAATCCAAATGGAATGAATAAAAGTTTTTTATGTAGACAGAATTATGATATGTGAGAAAAAAATTAAGAAAAAAATTTACTTCAATATTTTGTGGTTTTCTAATGATGTCCAATAATCTCCATTTTGTGCTTAGGATGGCATAACTTTTGCACCCAAGCAAAGATTGATATAAAAACTATATTCCCAGAAAGCTAATGTGATATCCTATTTTAGAAAAAAAAATTCAATATTTCATAACAAAATTGGGATCATAGGCTCTTGCCCAAAATTCCATTTGTTCCCAAAGGGGACATCGGGACTCTAGGGGTTAATTCCTTAAGGACAATTTGACAAAGTGTTCCAATGAAATTTAGGTGCCCAATCAAAAGTTGTATTGTCTAAAAAGTTTTGGGCCAAGGGTGACATGTGTTGAAACCCTCTTCTACTTCTAAAGTTTAGCAAGTGTAAAAACACTATAATATAATATTCAACAATACAAATTCAATAGAGAAGTGATTGATATCTAACCATCAAGTCTTGGATTCCAACCATCTTCTAACCATGAATGTCATGACACATGTGCTTGGTTTTGAGAGCCAAAGTTATCTTAGAATGAATACTTATGGAAGACTCTATGTGTTGGAGATGGGTCTATATCAACTTTTGATTACAAAAATATATAGGAATTTCAATTCAAAGCAAAAAATTACCAAAAAATTTGTTATCCCCATGATTTCTATCTTTCTACAAGGTAGAAAATTTACATTGCCTTCTACTACTCCATATCATGCACAAAATGCTTAAGTGGTTGGTAATGGGTGGTTCTATCATATTCGAGAAATATCACTCCAAAAGGAATCAAGCTCTTATGAATATGGCAGAAAAATTCCTTAAATTTCAACTAGTTTAATCTTTCAACCTTTGTGGTTAATGGGGCTACAAAAAATTCCCACTCCTTGATATGGTAGTCAAGCACACTAACCTTTGTACATTCTAAGTTTAAATAAAAAATTTCTCAATATTTATTTTTTTGGTCAATAACTAGCTAAAATTGTATTTTTGATCATTTTTATCAAATACAATTAACACGGTTGCTAGCATATGAGCCTAGGATCTTAAGCCTATGAGCTCAAAAGCCTAGGCTCCTATGTTATTGATACCTATATTATAGGTACCATCCATAGTTATAGGATGTTTATAATTATATGTGTCTATATTGTAAGTACCTATGTTGTAAGTACCTTCTATAGCTATAGGATGTTTATATAATAAGTGCCTAATTATATCATGGGTGTATGCTTTAGATACCTATATTATAGGCACCTTCCATGGTTATAGGGTATTCATATTATAAGTATGTATGTTATAAACACCTTCAATAGTTGTAGAATATTTGCTTACACCTAGGCTCAAGGCTTATAGGCTCTCATTTCTAAGCTCACATGCTAGTGTCGTTGATACAATTAACAATCTTTTGGAGGTTCAAATCCAAATTTTTTTAATTCAATTTCTCTCTAATTAAAAATACAAGAAATCTTTTTGTAAATTTTCCCAAGAAGTTGCATTACTTGCATAAGGTGAAAACAACCCAAAAATGCCGATGGACCCATATCTAACAGATAGACTACTTTTGAAAGTGTCCTAGAAAGTGCAATTAACCATTTTTATACTTAACTCCCTAAAGCCCTTTTAAATCTAAAATGGTGTTTGGTAGATTAATTTTTTTGTTTTTTTACCTCCAATTTGGATTGGTAGAGCAAGCTTGCATTATTTTGCTTTGAAAATTTGCATACTTCTTCTTAATTTGAGGTTCTACTCAAATTTGAAGTCTTAGATCTTTTTGCAAATTAGAATTTGAGTTATGGGACTCAATCGAAGCTTGCCAAAGCTTGCCAAGTGCTTGAGCAACATTGAAAAAAATATTGTCTTGCTCTTTACTCAGTCATACCTCAGACATTACTATAGACACCAATTTCTTTTTCAAGACCTTTGTACTAGTCAAGAATGAGATCTTATAGTTACAAATTTTTAAAAGTGTCTAACATTTTATGTACATATCTTTCTTAGAAGGTGCTATTTTTTGACAATTTCAAGAGTATTTTCTAATTTTGACCAAAGGAACTTTACTAGGGTTAATTGTGTTTGGTTGACTTTTGATTTTCTAGATTTTGTTTTTGTGACTTGTCTATGTGACGATTCCAATGCTCTAGGGAGCTTCCACTTTGAAAATTCATGGTAATTACATATCTCATCCAAAAATCATTCTTGTTTTTGAAAATTCATGATTTTTAATACTCCCTCTGTTTAAAAATAAATTTGTGGTTTCTAGTGGGAAATTGTGGGAGTACCACGGAGGGTTTTTTTCTAGAAGAGTCGCCTCCAACTCATCTATGCTGAATTGCTTATTTTGACTGTTTTCGGTGTTTTCACTTTCCATACTCAATCCTTGGCTTGCACATAACATACATAAACCCCAACAGACAGTAGGAATCAAACATCTTTGATACAAAGAATCTTCATGTGCAAATTTCAAAAATATCCAGAAATGAGCTCCATAGAAAACATCAATTTCAGCATACAATACATGGCAACTGAGTCACAGGACTACAGTTGTGGACAATGTTATGAAACATGTAACTTCCAGGCACAGACTTTTGAGTGAACATCATGAATTGATGATAAGTAGACACACTTTGCCAAGCAGCATCAAGAACCCAATCACTGGCCTCCTTGGTCACCCCAGCAATTGACTTCTATGATACAATGAACTAATAAAGTTACTACACCTATAATCAAATGAATGAGCAATTTCTAAGCAATTCAACGTGGTTCCCAATATTATATTGAAAAACTTTTCATAAGATCTTGTTGGTAATCAAAAGGAGATTCCAAATTCTCTTAGAATGCATTTTTTGGACACCGTATGAATAAACTATGAATTTTCAAAGTGCTGAAAATAGGTGTTTCTAAAATCACTCCTAAACTCTCATTATAGTGGGAGTACATTATAGGCAAGAATCTAGACTGATTGGTTTTAGAAAGTGGTCGAAATGAGGTGTGGCTCACTTAACCCCTAACGGACCAAGGTGTCCAATTTTGGCCTCATATTTTTTTTAAACCACTTTAAACCCTCACTACTTGAGCTTGAGTGAGTGACCAAAATTTTGACTTGTTTGTGTGTGTGTAGTAAATTCCTTTGACCATTTAAAAAAAATTACAGACAATATAGAAGGTCAACAATTGGAAGCTTTTATTTTTAACCAAAAAAATGTAAAAAAAATTGGTTTTGGAGAGGTCCTCTAAGACATGTATATACTATTAGTGAAAGAATAAAGTTGTCCAATTTTTTTTTAAGTTTTGAGATCTAAATAATTGTACTTATCTTTTTGTTTTGAAAATGGTCCCAGTAGAGAGAGTAAAGTGTTTTTATGATTTTCACAATTGAAAATTTAAAAATTCAAATGTTGATTTGGAGAAACTTGTGAATTCTACTTATCAAATGTAAAAACAAAAAAATTGCATTTCACCATTTGCAATGTGGATTATGTAATGAATTTGATAGCTCTTGATTTGAACTTAAAGTTAAATTTGAAAGTGCATTTTAGTGTGCTAACAAAATGTCTAGTTGCTCATGTCACCTCCAATCCCCCAAAACTCTTATATGTAAAATTCTCAAACATTGTGGCGAGGTGCAACATACTAAAAAGAGGATATGTACATTTATCTTAGCATAATCTTACAAATCCTATGCAATTTCACACTTGAAACTAGAATGTATACTAATAAGCAAGTTCTTCGAACATCTATACAATTAGATTTTGAAAAGAAATCAATTTGCTTTGTTGGGAATAACTATAATCTATACTCTTTTTTCATAGGAAAAGCATACTTGAAAAGGCATTGGCACTTAGGGAGTAAGTAGGTCATTTGTGAACTTTTTATTTTTTATTTTATTTATTTATATTGGTCCCTACTTTTGTTAGTTCCATGTGTTTATTGAGACTCGGGTGCAAATTGGCATTGTCTAAAGGTGAAACAATTATAATCTTTGAAGCAAATCAAGGTTCCATAGCATCCATAATTCCAATATATGCAATATGAATGATTTTGATACAGGTGCAAAGTAATGAATAGATAGATGTTGTATTAAAAAAATGCATAATTGCTAAAATAGCAATTTATAGTTCTTCCCACAAATCTTTGGCTTTCAAGTATGTTCAAACCTCAAAGAAGAAGCAAACTTGTACATCAAGCCCTAAGAGTCCCCGGTAGGAAGGGAAATGTAGATTTGGGCAAATAATTTGTCACTTGAAAAGAACCTAGACATAAGATCTTTATATTTATAAGTTTTCCTTCTCTTGTAATTCCTATATGAAATGATTCAAAACCTTGTATAAAAATCATGAAGCATTAGATGACCACATGAATCACACGATCACATTGCTAAAGAATAGACAAAAATCACTTTTTCAATATATTTGAATGTACTTCATCCATTTCTTGTAGTGCCCATACTAAGTTCTTGAAGACCTAGAGAGGTGGAATGGTTCTTAGACTCTATGATTGTCCCTTAATCCTTAGATCTTATTGTTAAAAAAATAATACTTCTAAAGTAGTACAAAGTTATATGTTTCCCTTTGTTGAAGAAAAATCATTGTGTATAAATTTTTAAATTTTTAAAATCTATTTTGAAGTTTATGAAATACTTTTTAAATCAATGCTTCAAAAAATTTATTATTGAGAAAAACACTTCTAAGTTTCATTAAAGGTGAATCTTCAAAGAAAATTAGTTCTACTAACAAAACATTAAAAGAAATTATAATATTTTTATTTTATGATTAGCCATACAAATAAATTGAATTTTTGATTTTTTAATCTATTTTTAAAAGTTAAACTTACGAAAGTTTTAAATGCATATAAAAAATTTGACTAATTGCAATTGGAAACACTTTGGAGTCTAGACTTTAACCCCTAAAGGATCATTGTCCACTAGGGGAACAAAATGGATTTCAGGCAAGTTCCTATGACCTCAATTTTTAGTGATTTTTTTAAAAACTTTCCCACAAGATAGAAAAACTGATTAGCTTCATGGGAATATAATTTTTATTTCAATTGGTGCCAAGGAGCAAAAGTTATGCCCTCTTAAATGTAATTTACATGTCACTAGACAGAAAAACAAATCCACAAAAACTTAGAAAAAAAAATTTGAATTTTTTTTCTTATAGATTATATTTTTATCTACATTTGAAGCTTTCCTTAATTCCTTTTGGATAAGTGATGTGAAAATTATGAACAATCTTTTTTTCGGGCAATATGAGCATCTTCTTGAAAAAAGAACTTACAAAATTAATTTCTGAATGCAATTTTCACAATTTTTCAAAAAAATTTGTTTGACAAGGTTCAATTTGTTTACTAGAACAATCTCACCATTGGGATTATTGTGTTTCAATCCCATCTTAGAGCTATTAACAATTTAGTTTTTCATGTAATCTTGGACCTACTTTTACTTAACAATTTTTTAGAGAATGAAAATCAAGAGTTTTTCTTTTGAAATTTTTTTCCTAGAATACCAACTTAATTCTTCAACACAAAAATTTTTAAATTCAAAGTCCATAGTGCAAAAGGTGGTCAAAGTCATCTAAAATTGCAAACCAATGTTCAAAAAAACTTCTTTTTCCAACTTTGAATGCTAATATCTCTCAATCTATGCGGTCAAAATTCATGAAATTTTATCACATGGTTTGAGACAAGTAAAGTACAAGATTCTACAGTTAGATTTACAAAACGTATTCTTAGGTATTTTTTGGAGTGAACGCAACAGAAATGGCAGTTTTGAGTTGTTTTAGACAGAAAAATGGCCTTGGTCCTTTAGGGGTTAAAGGCTACATTAAAATTTGAACCAATAAAAAAAATGTAATTCATGTAGGATAATGATTTATTTCTAAAGTTTTTTACAACAAGGTTATTATAAACAAGAAATACATGTATTCAATTTATGTGCATAAATGATTGTGTGCATTTATTTGTATAATAATTATATTCAAAATATTCAAACTTAAATTTTATTAATTTTGTGAAAATCTAGAGATCCCCTTTTCAACTAAAATTTTTTTTATTTTTTGTAAGAAATATGAGAATACATGAGAAAAAAAATTAAAAAACTCGATGATAATAATAATAATAAATTGAGAAATTTCAATACCAATAGTCAATGCTGTAATACATAATCTAAATAAAGCCCATCTTTCATTTTTGAAAATTATAAAAATTGGATTATACAACAAACATCACATTATTTTTCTACAAGATTCAATGGCTAATTACAAGGGACTTCAATACATTATAGACATCTCTTTCAACCAATTCTATGGATGTTTTTCACATAATTGAGTTCAAAACTAAAGATGAGCCATTGGATGTCAAGGTCAAATCTTTTCTTTGCATTTGTAGATGTAAATTTATGTTCAATTTCATGATGATTGTATTGATGAGGGAAAATAATACTCAGTGCCAATACTTGAACAAAGAAGTTTGACAATTGTACGATGCACACAATTGGTTTACAACATCACACACCCCACACACACATATGTGTTGTATATTCAAGAGTGCATTGATAATGTCTATCTTTTCTTGCAGTTTGAGCCACATTGCTATAGAATGGACACCATTGGAAATTGACAAGAAAGTTGTATTGAAATCACATTTATTGAATTGATGAGAATTTTTTTTCATCCTTCCATAAAATTGAACACATTCATTGTGACTTTCATTCTTTTGAGTGGATAGTCACTCTTATGGTTTTCTCAATCAGTTCATGATGAAATTAATTGTTTTTGTACTTCAGGTTTTGAGACCCCCTCCAACTATTCATATTTTTTAGAAGTTCCTGTGGTGGCAATCAATACAGGATATTGACACCACATACATTTAGGATTGTATTCAATATTTGTATAGTATTCCATATTCATAGTTTGTATCATATTCAATACAATATTTTAGTACATTATTCTATATTTGTATTCTATACAATATTTTAGTATTTGTATTCCATATTGTATTCTGTACATTATTTTGTATTCATATTCCATATTGTACTCCATATCAACAGCATCAATGGCCATTGATTTTTCCACAAATCGATGGCATTGGAGGGGGGAGCATTTACTTTGAAACCAAATCAAAGGCTCTGATTTTTTTCATAGAATGGATGGGATGGTTAATTCCAAAAAAACGGAGTGTTCCATCATCACATGAGATAGTGACTTCTACATGCACCAATCCAATGTGCCTTTTGATTGAAATCCTTTGCATCATTTAGTCCATTCATGAGTCCAACCCAATTGCATCAAATAATGCCCATGGCATATGTGCCTTTCTCTAGTAACTCTTTGAATAAAGGAATGTGAGAAAATGAAATTATCCATTGTTATAAAGTTCCTTTTGCCCTCCTTTAGTACCACCAATCAAAGAACTACATTATGAGTCACACGTGGCTCTTCATGAACCCTCCATGTAGTAAATGTATTTCTTCCTTCACAATGAAATCTTTGCCATAGTATAATTCCAAATTGGAGACATATTTAGATTGTACATCAACCAAGAACCAAACCTTCAAGCCCCACTTTTGCCAATTTTTGGGCATGTATTGTTGTAATGAGAAATACATGCTATAATATCTAATCATCATCTTACTTCTAGTTGTGAATTTTTCCACATTCTATGCATTTTTACAATTTCCAGGAATTACATTGAACAACCATTAAACTCCACAACAAAAAAAATAGTATCGAAGTTAATGGTTTTTGTCTAAATTGACACATCCAAATCTATTTTCTTTTGGTTAATTTGGGCATTTCAGTTAATTTGGAGACATCACTTTGGATATGTTTTCTAGTAGTGCTTGGCTGCTTGCCCAATTTTGTCATACATGGATCTAGATTTGTCTCATATTGTGCAAGATTTGTAACATGCAAACACTATGTCAATTGCACAAACTAGTTATAAGACATGAATGCAGAGATAGGTGGGCAATGAAAAATCAAACCAACTAAGTGGCAATATATTTTTACATATGTTTTTTTGTTTCATCCTCATGTATAAAATGATGGCTAAAAATATTTAAGCTTTGCTATTGTAAAAGGTTCTCATTTTGCTCCTCCATAAGTAGTGCCATTGGTATTGACTAAGGTGGTTTATCTATATTTGTCTTAGTAAGAA
This sequence comes from Straminergon stramineum, assembly GCA_963920665.1. Taxonomy (NCBI): domain Eukaryota; kingdom Viridiplantae; phylum Streptophyta; class Bryopsida; order Hypnales; family Calliergonaceae; genus Straminergon; species Straminergon stramineum. Next base: position 5,484,644 of record OY987264.1, read on the forward strand.
TGCTAAATAAAATCTAGAAAGACCAAAATATGTCAAATAAATTCAAGAATGTTGGAAAGAGTTGCCATGAAATATTTGATCTAAACTCCCTAGTGAATTCTAGGAATTCAGGGTCATATGTAATAAAAATCTTTTGTCAAGTGCATTCTCAATATATGTATTTAATGCCATATGCATCACCATCATAGTTGCCATTGTCCTCCTCACTCATATCTTATTGTATTCATCCAATATTGTATTTGCTTTCACTATCATAGAATATGAAAGGAGGTTCTCTCATATTTGCACCTCCAATGCTTCCACAAGTAGGTCCATCACCAATTGCCCTACATAGTCACTCAAATCTCCTACAAATTCCCCTACGTCAAACATAACCTCCACCCTCCATCCCGACAAACAACCTACCAACTACAATAGTTGAAGGAAGAAGTATTACTTCAAGGCTAGCTATAGAGGGTTAATAGGGTCTAGTTGATGAACTACCAACCAATTGCTTGTTGCTATCTCGGCAAGCTCACCCCTATGATTTCACCAAAGGATACCACTTCCTTACCTTGTGGTGGACATTATTCACCAATTTCACTACTACCACACTAGACCTCTTGGTCGAAACCTGCTTCCTTGGCCACTTCTCTAACACACCTTGTAGTGCTCTTCCTACTCAAATCAATTACAAATCGAAATCACTAACAACCCATAGTGTTGTCAACATCTTTTCTTGCAAAATTCATGAGAATTGTAAAGCAACTCCAATAGCAACGAGAGTTCATCAAGTGACCTAGGTTCATTACAAGCATAAGGGCCTTCATCAATTCTTCTTTCTCTAGTTCTTCACAACTAAAATCCCTACCATCAACCTCTTGAGATGTGATTGATTGTCAATAAAATTATTGTCATATTTGTAAATGTGTAGAGTGTCAATACTTAGAAAATCTTATCTCCTATACATGGTACAAGGTGATTGCAAGACACACTTCAAGTTTTGGGCTCAAAAACACAATTTTTGGCCATAAGATTAGCAATACTATGTAATAGTACTACCATTATTATGTGTCAGCAACGCCCCTACAAATCTAAACGGTTGATTCAATACTATGCAGTATTGTAGATTGCTATGAGTTACTATAGAAGCCATGGCAACAAAAAAATAGTAGAAAAGGAATTTGTGGACCTTTTTAGTAATTCAAAAGAAATTTAGAAAATTTCCAAAAAGAATCCATTTTGCTAGAAAAGAGTGCGCTTGCATTGCACCAAAGAATTCTTGTAGGAAATTTTTTCCCTCTTCGAAGGCTTTGCACAAAGGAAGGTCACTATGACCCCATGTGCGCAATTGACATGTTGTTATTTTCATAAAAACTCATTGTTAGTCCTTGTAATGTTGGTAGACCTCCAACATGTCCAATTTGTGGCTTCAAATTCACATTTTTGGGTCATAAATAGGACTACCCACCCCCCTCTAAAGAAATGGCCAAAGTAGGCATTCAATTGGGGGCAAGTTCAAAATAGTAAACTAATTTGAATTTTTTTGAAAAAATACTCAATATTCTCAACTACCGCATGTACCTTCATTCCAAATTCCATGACAAACAAACAAACAATGCAAAAGTTATGAGTGAAAAAACACCTATCTAAGAGCAAGGGGACAAGAAATAGGACAATTTTTTCTTGCAATCATCCTACGAGCAAAACTAGAAGCGGTGTTTGATAGTCAAAAGTTGTAGTAACAACTTTGGAAGTAATGGACTCCTAATTGGAGATGATGGATCTTTTGATGTTGTAGCTAATAATGCTATTAACGAGCAACTATGTCGCAAGGGAGCCCATCCCACACAATCTACAACAATGCAAAAAACAAAACATTAGAGAATAGAAGAGCAATTTTGAAACAAAAAGCAAGTGTAAAAGAGAGGGCAATACTTCTTTCCCCTTCCTTGTGAACCTCATCTTTACAATTTCTTTTATCTCTAAATCCCATAATGAACTCCCAAATCTCCGACAAGATTTCAAGCGTTCAAGCTTTAATTTTGAATTCATTTCACAAAGGAAGTAGCATTGTAGTGTGAATTGTGGTCTCTATTTTTTTTTCTTGCATAACTAGAGTGGTGGTGGAGAAATAGTTTTGTAGACATCAAAATTTAGACAAATTTGCTAAAATTGACAAGTTGGATTGTCGTGATTGAAGGAATAGGTGATATTGTAGGGTAGCTTTGTGCAAATGGGGGTTGCCAATTTTGTTCATGGATCTTCAATTGGTTGTTTATGCTTCAATTATGGGTTGGAATTTGTAGCTTGGCTCTTCTTCACTAAGAAATTTCACTTATTTGGACAAATTTGACTTCAATTAGTGAGTGCACTTGCTATTGTAAATGGAATTTGAGTCAGGAATATGCACTTGTTCTACAAAATTATAGAATTGTAGAGAGATGATTGAATTGGGAAAAGAAGATTGTTTCTTGGACTAATAAAAAAAGCTCCTTTAGATTTTGGTTATCCATTTGAGATTTGGTTTATCCAGCTTCACCCATGGCTCAAGAGGCAGGTGCAATGTTGTCTCTGTTGGAGTGGTTAGATAACATTGTTTTGCTCTCCGATATACCCACGACTAGTAGTTGACCCTTGTTCAACCATTAGTTGTTCCTCCTTGCATTTGATGGTCACCTATTGACATTGCCTCCCCTTCTCAATTTGTTGTTTTGTTCTACAACTCACTTCTTACCCCAATTGTTGTCCCTTTAAATGTCAAACTACTTCACTTCTTGCCCCTTGTCCCATGAATTGCTTTTCGAGATGATATGTTTGTAACTTCTAGAGTAAAAGTTGGATTGTTGGATTTTCATGAAATTTATATCCTCACAAAGAGCTTTAAAAAAGGACACCTACTCAAAGAATTTTAAAAAATAACATCAAAAAACAAGATCCCACAAGCCTATATGACATCCCATGTGTCCTCAGAGGGGACTTTAGTCATGTAGGGGTTACCAATTCAATATCTTTTTCATTTCTTTAGCTCTCCATATTCCTCTATTTTGTGCAAATGAAAACATAACCATATTTAACCCAAGGTCTAGAAAGCTAATACTCCCTTTGTCTTGAAATAAATCCCAAGTTTCCAAATATACTTTTCCCAAATTAAATTCATTATGGTGCAAGGAATCAACCCTCCACAACTTGATTTATAGCAATTGAAGTTAGATGGCACACCCCAAAGCAAAGGATTTGTAGATAACATTATATAGCAATTCAATCCTTGCAAAGGAAATCAAAATGCAACCTCTATCTAACCAAAGGCAAAAATTCAACCCACAACTATACAAAAACTACTACTAACAAATCTCTTGTTGAGAATTTCCTAGGGTTGAATAACAAGGCATTGTCATAATGGAATATAGAAGACATCAATAGATGTTACTGCACCCATGTTGCTCATAGAAGGATCAAAATTAATACCATTAGAGCAGTTCTAGAAAGGGGGGAAATTTGTCACTTTTGGTGTTGGTTATCAATATGCATTGTTCCACTATTTACTTCCACTCTTTCACACCTAGTGGAGTTTATTAGAAGCTACTATAACTATGCAACCCCTTGAAAATAGGAGCAACTCACACATTAATCTAGCCATTTCCAGAAAACCCCATATTTGTTTCGGGACAAAGAGAGTATATCTGAACATCTTATAAAAAAGTTTTCAAAAAAATCCACTGCGAAATTGAAAACTTATCCCAAATCTTGCAAACAAATATTTTATGGACTTTGATCCCTTAGGGTTAGGGTTAAGACTATGGAGTGGACCCTGGCAAGGAATAATAAGCTGCAACTGCAAGGACCGTGGAAAGGCGAGGACAAAGCAATCACTGGAGGCCAGGACACTTGCACAGACCAAATCTCGGGTATCAGTTTCCGAGTCAGGGATAAAATATTGGGTTAAGGCACTCTTCCCCGGATGGATACTGTGGAATGTTGCAACCCTTTTAAGTTAATAGGGACAACTGAATGGGTGAATGTGAATATCATAACTTAAGATGTGCCTTAACTTCACTTATTATTAAGCTTATTAACTTATGATGATGGATGGATGGATGGGAGGATGGCTGGCACAAGATCCGGGCATCTTCCAGACTCTTCCAAAGATTTCCCGAAACTAACTTACTGGATCGTAGATGAGGAGCGTGTCAGATATGAATTCATTGACAGGCAAATGTCCACCTGCTATTCATTTTTAACCCCTCACCACCCAAGGTCTGAGCAGGTTCAAAAACATCATTTCTTTTGAAGTGTTATAGATGTAATTTTCACTGAGTTATAGAGATCTCAACTATACAATCTTGTAGTGCACTTGTTGTAGATGACGTGCATCAAATTTGGTGTCATTTGACCACGTAGATTGCAAGATTATAATGTGTTAGTGTTGAAAAAGGATGTTGAATTTTTCGCTAAAAATACATTTGGAGGTGAAATCTGGTTTCTAAATCTTATTCAAATGAAAAAACTTTAAACTCTAAAGTGATTCAAAATCAGCATAAAAACATATCATTCAATTGACTCATAGTGTCTGCAAAATGACTTTGAAATGTCAAAAAATAGCAAGAAAGGTTGCAAAAAACACATCGAAGCCTAAACCTCCTTCTACTAAAATGCTTCCCAGTCACTCATAACTTCTTGGATTGATATGAAATTTTATACACACAAATTAGACTAGTATTTTCAACTTTTACAAAAAAAACTTATTAGAAACAAACATTGTATGAAGAAGATACAAGCCACCAAAGTTCATTGTAATTCAAAAATGTCGGGATTTTGAATTTTGAATTGCTCCCAAACATTCAAAACAACATGGATTGACATGAAAATTCTACCACAATAACTAGACTTCAAGGGGAGCATAACCCAACAAATTTGATTGAAAACGAACTTTGGATGAAGGAGATACAAGCCCCTGAAGTTGTAGCAATCAAATGCAATTTGGTGAATTCAAATTGAACTTGTGAACTTTGATTGGCTTCCAAAAATTCAGCAAATCTTGAATTGATTTGAAAAATTTACCACACAAACTAGAAGAGAACACAAATTTTCCAACAAGTTTTATTGAATTCTGACATCGAATGCAAAAGTTACAACACTTTGAATTTGACGTGAGGACACTTTTCGTCCGGCCCTTGGGTAGTGCAGGGTTAACCGTCAAGGACCTTGGGGGGAAATGATAGTCCACAATTTTAAAGTGCAAAAAATCTTTTGTAAATAAATTGCAACATGAAAGAAGAATATCACTAGTAGAAATGTGGTCTATTGAGACAAGAAGTATGACCATATGAAGACCCATGATTGGTGTAGTTTGTCACATCAATCTTCTCATGGATCATTTCTTGAGTCTATACAAACCATGTTTTAACCCCTAATGATCCTAGTGACCATTTTTATGGTTTCCCTCTTTTTTGAGCTTCCTATTCTCAAATTTTGAAGGGGGTTTTCTAGATAAAAATGATTTTCAAGAAAATAGACTATGTTATGAATCCAATGGTGATAGTTTCATCAAATTCTGAGTTACTATAAACTTCACCTTGTAGAATATTTTTTAGTTCAATGGTGTAGTATAGTTTATGGCTCATTTTAAGGGGGGAGCGGTTTGGATATGGCTTGAATCAATGCCCAAGCTTTCAGCCAACCAATGCAATTGTTGCCTACTTTAAAAAGGGCAGATCCAAGGAGCTCAAGGAAAAGACAAGTGTGCCCATTTTGTTTTTTTTACAAACACTACTCTCATTTCACTGACCACCATGCATTGCAAGCTCCACCAAAAATTGCAAAATGACCAAAAGGTTGTGAAATTTAGATGAGCATTTTCAACTCTCTTGTCTTTCACTAAGTACAAAAATTTCATCATTTCAAAATATTCTCACTAAGATATGCTCCTTCAAAATGAGTGCTACCTTATTTTTCTATTGATCCAAATAAAACTTCAAATTTAAATATCTACTAAATTGTGCACTCAAATAATCTAACTTTTTTTTGCGGTTACATCCTATCTAATCTCAAGAAAAACAAGAAAACTAATTTGTATTCTTGAAATTATAGAATATTTGTAAAAATGATGCTAGAAGTCTATGTTGTACAAATGTTAAGGAACTAAAATAAAAAATTAAGGAAAATTGGATGTATCCATTGTGTACATTGACACATTAAAGGATAAAAAGAACTTTAAAAGGGTTAATTAGGCAATTTAGAGTTAAATCATTAAGCCTCTTGAGAAAACATGTGGGAGTTTGGGCAAGTGATTACAATCTCAATTTTGGCATGATTTTTGAAACTTTATTTTAAGATAGAAGAACATGTAATTGGTCCATAATAGAAAAAGTTATGCAACCCTCATCACAAAAAAATTTGGGTAGAGGCAATTCCTAAAAAATTCAAATTTTATACATATTCTTTTCCATAGAATATGTTATATCTATGCTGAAAGCTTCTATTCATTCCACTGTGATTAGTGTTGTGAAAGTTATGATAAACAATCTCACCATTTGGATTGTTGTGTTTCATTTTCATCTTAGCTATTTATTTCCTAAAGGACAATATGCTCCCATAGAGCTTTTGAAGGCTCATGTAGGTTTGTATGAAGTCATTTTTACCAACAATGCATATGTTTATTGCCTATGTGAACTTTTTTTTATGAGATGCCCATATTAAAACTCATAGGGATCAACAATTTAGGGGCAATTTTTGCAATGTGCTAGTAGAGAGAGAAGGTAGTTAGGCAAGCTATGAAGCAATCTGTGAAGTTTTTTGCATTAACTTTGAATGCACGTATCTTGCAATCTACGAATCCGAATGGGCTGAAAATTTTCATCTCTTAGAGTGGTAGAAGAAAATAATTTGTGGTTGAATTTTTCTTTTAAATCCAATTTTCATTTTATGCATTGAAAACAACAATCTTAGAACAATTTTAGAAACCATTAGCTTAAATTCTAGGGTAAATTCATGAAAATTTTAAATTTGTTTATATTGTCTTGATTTAGAGAATTAAATACTTGTGCTGACTTTAAGAATTTTGATTCTTCCAAAAAATGTGTTCTTGAAAAATAGTTGAAATCTTGCTCATGTAGTTGCTTATTTTTTAACATCCTCTTAGTGCAAGATGATTTTGGGTATATAAGACACCTCCATTATCTTGGGAAATTGGCATGTAAGTAACTAACATAACTACCTATCAAGTGGTTCAAGTTTCTAAAGTTAAATAGTGCCTCCTTTTCAACAAAGTTGAGTCAAACTATGTTGACCTTGTTGGATAGGACTCAAAATTTATTTTCTTCTTACTTCAAACATTATTATCTCACAATCTACATGATCAAATGGATTGGAAATTTTTTCCCACAAATTTCTATAGTAATCTAATCCAAGTTTGTAAAATTGAAAGTTTGAAACATGGTTATACATCTCGATTATGCTCAATGCACTAGAAAGTAGCAATTTTGGATACTTTTAGTGAAAGATAGTCAAAGAACTTTAGTAGTTCATCAAAGAATTGTAGTAGTCCATCAAAGAACTTTTAATTAGTAGTTAACCAAAGAACTTTAGTAGTTAACAATTTATTCTTTCGTCCTTCTTGTATCTAATTTTTACTCAATTTTTGTATAGGGTATAAAATCAATTTTTTTTCTTAGACTCTCAACTCAATTCTCTAACATAATTTTTTTTCAAATAAAAGCCTTTAAAGCAAAAATTATAAGTTAAAGAATATTCAAAGTCTTACAACCTCAATCCAAGATGACCCTAAACTACCTAATGATAGTAGAGAGGTATTTGATCCGAATGGCATGGTTGTGGGCTTGATACCTGGTGACAACAAGATTCATTCTCTTGTGTGAAATCAAAGCCTCTATACTTGATGGAAACCCCTTGCAACGTGTTTCTTCAATACAATTGTTTCCCCCGTTCCCCCCCCCCCCAAAAAAAAAAAAAAAAAAGTCTTCAACCTAACATAGCATGCAAGGTGCAATATAAAGTGTGTGTTTTCACTTTAAACACTAATATCTTGCACTTTTTGAGGTCAAAGGTTTTGAGATTTCTTCCAAACTTTCTCGTACTAATATAGAGCAAGAATTCATGACTAGATATGCAAAACAATAAATTTCCTCAGATTTTCTTCTTTCACTGAAAATGATAGTTTGGAAGTTGTTGTTAAATCAGTGCTAGTCTCTTAATCTTTATAGGGCTTACCGGTAGTCCGGTAGTCAAGGAGAGAAGCCAAATACCATAGTACTTGAGCCAAAGCTTATCTGCTGGAGAATATTGAGCTCAGGTGGGTATGGCAATGTTCTCTCCACTTATGGCAGTACAACTCCATGGTGGAAAGCGTGACGGACCTAAGCTTAGAATGGTAAGCTTAGTGGCCGTACTTCGTCAATCTTTTGAAGCTTTCAAAGATATGGCAACATCCCATGGCAGAGTGAGGCAAAGTGGCATGTGGAGGGTTCACCTATTTTTATTTTTTTTAAAGTAGTAGCACCCGTAGTAGCTTCGACATGGACATGTGACCATTCAGTGCAGCTGGTCTGGGCGCATCAGGCTTTAGCAGGTTCAATGGAACCTCCTTTGCGGGTACAAGCTTAGGGCAGTAAGTTAATAACTTAACTTAACCCCTAAATGCCCAAGGCCTTTTTTGAGCTTCTAGGAATTTGGTCTAAATTGAATAAAAAGACAACATATTGATAAGCTTTATTATTACTTTTTGAAATGTAATCATAAAAATTCAAACTAGATATGTTAGAGATCACTTAGGAAAAGATAGTACAACAATATCACTTACGAATTGAAAGATTATAATGTTTGATCATAAGAGTGTTAAAACTGCAAAAGTGACTTGAACTCTTTCAATCCTCTTTTTCACATGTCAAATCTAAAAAGTTGGTCACCAAAAAAATATGAAGTTAAAGGGCCTAACATGCATAACCCCAATCAATTTATGGTTTCTCAAAATCTACTCCACAATTTTTTTAAATGAATTTCTAATGTACTTTTTCCTCCAAGATCTAGTGTATTTGAGGTTCATTTCCAAGAGCCCGTAACACTAGGGAAAGTCAAGATTGCAATGGGCACCCTTACACAAAATCTTGAATAGAAAAATCATCATCAATCATTTTCAAGATCAGATTTTTGATGCTTAAACTAGACTTCAAAAAGAAGATTTCAAATATACAAACAACTAATAATAGCAACTTGGTTAGGTTTTATTTAACTTCAAAGTTTTGCAAACACCAGATTTTGGTGCCTTGGGCATTTAGGGGTTAAAAGCCTCAGCTCATCATCTGCGGAGTGGAAAATCTTCAGGGACCGAGAGTGGGTACCAATGTCATGGGGGAGGAGGGGGCTTGTGTGGTAAGCTTCACATATTCAGTTGCATACAGTGTAAGGTGCAGACATGATTGAATCGAAAACACACAACTTTTTGAAATTTCCTGAGGAACTTGTGTGCACAATGGATGGAAGCAACAATTTTAAAGCCTATGGATTTTAGAACCCTTAAATCTTTGTTTTGAAGTAATCACTCATAAGAATTGTAGATTTGGTAATTACCTAATTGTGGAAATTGTTTATTCAAAGTATCTATCAAATGTAAAAAAATGAGATTTTTTGAAGGGATTTGATTTAATGAGAAATAAAGATGAGGGAGTTTTTTTCGAAAAATATTGTCAAAAAGATCATCGGTGCTTGCACTTTCAATGATTTTTGGAATTTACGGCCATTTAGAATATACTTTGCAAATAATCATACAAAAAAACACCCTTTTATGTACAAGCAATTTAAGGACATGATTATAGCATGTGAAACCAAAGACAAGGAAACAAGACAAGGAATAACACAATGGACACATTTTTTGAAATACAAAATAGTTTGGCTTTGAAATTTCATATTGTATTGAAAGTTGTACAATTATAAACCTTAATTGAGTGATCATCTTTTGTGACAAATTCCAATTACATTTCTTCTATTTTATCTTCTTCATTGCTTAGAATTTGACCAAAATTGCTATATTTTTTATAACCATATTTTTGTTACACTGTTCACTTACTCCTTTCTCATTAAAACTTACGTACATAAGTTGGGCATCTTCGTACAATTATGAATTTCAAGAATTTTAATAAATCCAAAGCATGATCTGATTAGTGAATATTATGTGTACAAAACCTAACCACACTTAAACTTCGTAATTTACTACCTAGTCCCCAATGGAATTGTTGCTAAGATGATTTCCAACCTCCCAGCAACCCAAAAGTGGTCATGTGGCTTGGGGTCTCAAAACTTATCTAATTGAACAAGTAAATAAGGTAGATCAGCCTATTATGAAGTAGATTTGCTATCTAGGTGTCTTGGAGAAGCTATTTGTCAACTCATGTGTTTTTCAGAGATTGAGAAGTTTGAGAGAAGCCATTCGCAAGTAGAATGAAGCCATTTCAACAAGAAATGGATTTTTTGTGATTTTTCAAAGTTTGCTTTTTATAATGGGTGGGTGACTTATGCAAATGGGAGTCCAATTACAATACATTGTGATTGTTTGTGTGGATACTCCAACCTTGATTTGAGAAAAAATTTAGTACCTAAAACTCTTACACATAAGGTGGACACCTCCAAATGTGCCTCTAATTCTAAACCTCCATCTTCACTTTGTGTACATCTCCAAAACCAATTATGTACCTATGTGGAAGAAACACTTATAGAACCAAACTATGTTCCTTTATAACTTTTGCATATAGAATCCAAATGTTGTGTTCTTTGGTGCATTAGAACTTCCCTTCACTTGCCAATAAGAAAATATAAAATTTTGAATAGTCTAATAATAATGATTAATGTCGGTGGGGGGAGGTACCCATCTTAACCCCTAAATGCCCCAAGCACCCAAATGTGGTGTTTGGAAAACTTTGAAGTAAAGTAAAACCCAACCAAATTGCTATTATTAGTAGTTTATATTTTTGGAGAATTCTTTTTGAAGTCTAGTTTTAGGATCAAAAAGTTGATCTTAAAAAGAAAGGATTATGATTTTTCTATTGAAGATTATGTGCAAGGATACCCAGCGCAATCTTGACTTCCCATAGTGTTGCGGGCTCTTGGAAATGAGCCTCAAATACACTAGATCTTGGAGGCAAAATCACATTAGAAATTCATTTTAAGAAATTGTAGAATAGATTTAGAAAAACTATAAATTGATTGGGGTTGTGCATGCTAGGCCCTATAACCTCATATTTTTTTAGTGACCAACTTTTTAGAGTTGACATGCAAAAAGTGAATTGAAAATTTTTCTTAGTTTTTACACCCTCATGATCAAACATTATAACCTTTCAATCTATAAGTGATATAGTTATGTTTTCTTTTCCTATGTGATCTCTAACATGTCTAGTTTGAATTTGTATGGTTACAATTCAAAAGAAATTGGTACAACTTATGAAAATGTTGACTTTTTTGTTCAATTTAGAGCAAATTTCAAGAAGCTCCAAACAGGCCTTGGGCATGGCATTTAGGGGTTAAGTTCAGTTACATACAGTATAATAGGTTATGATGAACTTGTGGAGTCCCTGTATGGAAGGGAGGGAGCGAGAGCAAGAACATGCCAGGATAAGCTTTTGTGAGTAATAAGTTAGTGAATGGGTGCAGTGGCCATGGAACTTGTCAAGACGCAGGGACTGAGGGCAGGGAGGCAGGGGGTAACCACCGTCTGTCTAAGTTGGAAAAGTAAAGTAGCAATAGGGACAAGGTTGGGAGGTCTGACTGGACAGAGCAGAAGCCAGCTGTGCAGGAGATTGGTTAAGAGAAGAATCAATTTGGGATGGAATGAGAATAGGAATCATCATCAGACCACACTGAACCTCTCACTAACTAAGCTTCAGCCGGGTTAAAGCTCCAAGAGATCTGCAACTGGCGGAGCGGGGATGGGCAGCCACTGGCTGATGGGCTGCCATTTCCTTCAGTTCCCTTTTCTTCAGTGGTGTGGAATATTCAAACGGGAAACCAAGTCTACGTTAACCCTAACCCTAACTCTAACCCTAACCCTAGAAGGAGGGGTGCGGCATCATGGAAATCACCCGTTTTGGTACAGGGAGAATGAGTGGCTTAACCCTTGAATGCCGGGCTGGTGACCGTGGATATCGGCCATTTTGGAACCATGTGACATCATCCACTTTAAAAAACAATCAAAAATATTCATTAGGAGTCAAATTACTGTAGAAGATCTCCCCTTTCCACCCCTAATTCTAAGGATGAATAGTTGCAATTTTGTCCTATAGAGGAGAATTCCTTGACGTTCATCAAACACAAAACACTGGACACATTGTTTAGAGGTTAACCCTTAAACGTCGTCACATGTGTTTTGTATCCAATGGATGACAAAGAATCCTTCTAGCTAGACAAAAAAAAGTGCAACTAAGGTAGAAGCACCTAAATGCAACACTTGTTTTGGATCTCTTGATATGGAGGGTGCGTACAAGAAAAAATGATGTGTGTGTGTGTGTGTGTGTGTGTGTGTGTGTTAGGAAATGGTTTAGGAAACCAACAAAATTGGTTTCGTATTTTTCCAAGCTTGTATGAATATTATACAAATTTTTAAAAAATATTTTATAGATTCACCTCCTATGGACACTAGACTAACACCAAAGTGGGCATGGAAACACCCAAAAACAACACTCTCTAAACTTGGATCAAGTGTAGGTGATTGGTTGCTTCTTTTAAGAGTGACAACTTCTTGGAATCCAACATGTCTACTTTGGAACCCCACTTGTCTACTTTGGGTCCACAAGCATTTGGATTTAGGTTGTTTTTTAGGTGTCATCAAACAAATTGTGTTACGTTTAGGTGCTTCTACCTTGTTCATCCTCAAATTTTTGTTGTAAAAAGGGGAAGTCAATCTATTGTGCAAGGCCCTTCCTTTCCACACAAAATTCGAAGGATAAACATCTACACTTATATTGTACATGGAAGGATTCTTTGTCTTCTATAGGATACCAAGTATTCATGGTGGCAATATAGGGTTAACAATGAAGAAGTTATGCAATAAACATTGAAGAAGATATGTGTTTTTGAATGGCAACACCACTCAAAACTAGAAGATTGTAAGAAATGCAATAAACATCTAACTTGGCTATTTATTTTATTTTATTTTTCTAGTTTACCTTCTCAAGGACATGGACACATTTGGAGGAAGAAATTGTCATCTATTGTCTTTTTCTAGGTCATTAAGAAAAAATGAAAACCATAATGTTTTTTTTTGAAGTTCAACCATATGTACAAAAGTGTATTACACACTATTACAAGAATCTTAACATTAAAAAAAATTAGAAAGTTTGATTTTGTAGATTGCGACATTATAGAATTTGAAGCTAAATTTTTATTTATATGTCCTATAGGGTCAAGAGATTGCAACTCTTATTATAGCAATATTTTATACACATAGTCATTTTATGTATTCACCATTGCAAACTGCATCATGTTAATTGCACACTTGCCAAATTTCTAAAGTAAAAGAAGAATTTAACACATGCTGTATGAAGTTGCCCATTTTTTTTCAAGCAACATAGCTTTTAAATTGAGACATGGTCCAATTGTGTGCGGTGTGGTTGGGATTCGGTGCAGGAAAGGGTTTTTCCCCACAAAGGAGATCCATGTCCACAGTCCACACCTTGCGACAAAATTTCGAAAATATCCTAACTACCTTTGTGATAAACTACCCTCATCCTAATCCATTTTGGCCACTAACCCTCCAGAACAATTGTCCTGTTGGGGTTAATTACAGTTATTGAAATGACCACATTGGGGTGCAAACAAAGAGTCTCACTAGGTACAGAATTGATGCTGAATGTGGCCATGAGTGAGAGTGTGAGACCATTTTTTTGAAGGGTACCGGTACATTAGTATGGGTGAATTCATCACACTCTGGCATTAGGACAGAAAGGCAGGCTATCACTTCTTGAGGTTCTCACACATCGAGCAGACCCATGGAGTGGGCATTTGGATTTGACTTGAAAGGGCGACCTGGTCTTTGAATGAAAATTACAGCTAACTTAATAAGTTTAAGGTGGGTACCCCAAACCATCACTAATTGCTACTGTGCCTATTTACTATGATTAGATTATTCAATTTTTTAATATTATTAATATTTTCTCATTGGCAAGTGAAAGAAGGTTCCAATGCACCAAAGAATATGACATTTGGATTCTGTTTGCAAAAGTTATGAAGGAACAAAGTTTGGTTCTAAAAATAATTCTTCCACATAGTTACATCACTGATTTTGGAGATGTACACAGAGTGAAGATGGCGGTTTAAGGTTTGTAGCACATTTGGGGGTGCCCACTGTGTGCAATGCAGGGTGTATACTAACTTACTTTACCATAGTGTTGGTATTGGGGATGTAGTAGTGAAGTCCTTGCCACTCCACTCCACGAAATATGAAAATATCATCACTGGCCAGTCTAGAATCAATATTAATACCACTGGAGCTGGATTCATGTACGGTAAGCTTAGGTATTGCAAAAGGACCAACTTCCATTAAGCTCCGTCCGTCCAGGGTCTGTACACAATGTCCTAAATTAAGCTGATTAAGCTCCAGGGCTTGATCCACGCCCAAAAACTGATGTACACCCGCTGCTGCTGACAAAGCCCAGCTCCAGATTTTATTAGCTTTTGTGGGGCTGTGCATGCCTGCATTGCCTGCAGCTCTGCACTCATCAGGCAGGCAGGCAGCAGACGATCAGACAGAGTGTTTTTTTTCCAGCATTTGAGTACTCCTATCATGAGCTTTGAGAAAACCAAATCGAGGCATGCAAAATCTGGGTCTGAGTGGATGCAAAAAACCTGTGGCTGGATGTGAAATATATATATATGCATGAATATATCTCTTTTGATGGATGCAAAAGCAGTTGCTGGATACTACGGGAACACTGTAGATTAATTGGGAAAATTGATGGTATGTGAGAAGGAGGTACCTTAGGGAGACTTCCATTCATCATTGTGGAAACTTAGAACACACACTCTCCGGCAAGGCTCTCTTTTGAGCCTCTCTCCTATTCAACAAGTCAAAGTTTGACTTGGGAAGGGTTTCATAAAATATTATTTGTACTGAAGGAAAGTTGAAATCAAAATCTCACATTTTCTAATACACTTGATGTAAAGAATAGTCAATATCACATTTCTATACTGAAACTTGTGGGCTTCTTGATAAAACCTAATGTGCTATAATGCATGACTTCCTCGATGAAGTTTGTGTTAAAAGGAAAGGAATTAGACACGATTTTTAGAAAGCCTCCAATAGGAATAGTTAGCACTCTCCTCAAACTTTAAATGAAACAAAAGAAAATCAAGAATGCACATGAAGTATTTATTATTAAATTTTTTTTATGGGGTATTTCTCCAACTTTAGAGTCCATATTGAACATCAAGGAATAGAGTCTGAGTGTGGAACCCAAGCCCCACATTCAGCACCATTCTGAGCTAGTGCCAATATGGACCTTGCGTGCAGTTCTTTTTTTTGAACTGGGAAAAATCATTCGCATTAGGAGGAAAAAAGAGGAAAAAAAACTACTCCAGCTCTGGCGGACAGTTCAGCCTGGGAATATGCACCTTGGGTGCTGTTCTTTGGTGCCCCAAGATCACCTTTTTCTCTCAAATAACCCTCCCTGAACAACCTAGTCTGTTTGGTCTATGAAGTTGTACTTGAAATTACTTGAAATTAAGTTAAGTTAAGTTAATTCGGTGTGTAACTTAATCTGCCGTTTCTTCATCGTGGGCACAAAGAAACCGACTGAAATTTGCCAACTGAAGGCTTGCCAGGGAGACACATGAACCTGGGAATGCTCAGAGTCTCAGACTGCATTTGCTGCTGCATAGGCACACGCCACTCTAATCAAACAAAGCTTCCCCAAAATCTTTCAAGCTTATCTTGCTCAGTACTGATTGATGAGAGGATTGCCTGATTGAAGATTCTGTGTACTTGTCTGGCATGCTACTTCTTAGCCTCTAATCAACATCAACATGATGAATTAATAAGTTATACCAGATAATAATAAGTGAAGTTATAGCTCGCAAACATTGTGTTTCACTCCTTCCGTCCTCTCAATGTTCACTGTCACTTTTAAATAAAAGAAATTTTAGCAAACATTGTGAGAGGACCAACATACAGGAGTGGGCCTGCAGGAACTGAGTCCATTTATTTGCATTCCTCCATTTCAAAACTAATTTATTAATGCAGTATATACATAGAGAGAGAGAGAAGTTAGAAATTATTTATAAAAAAACCTTGTTCATTACAAATAGCTGTGGCAATTGGCTTGGAATAAGCTTATACAGTGACGTGCTGTACTTCCGTTTGTTTGTTGCCTGGGGAAGCCCAGTAAGTTAGTTCAGTGTGTCCATTGCGACTGAAGCCCCCAATTGCTCCTCCCGCCTGCAGCAGTCTTCCACAGGCCGCAAGAAACAGAAGAGCATGTTCCCAAGTGCAGCCAGTGACCCCGTGTGCTCAACTCTGCCTGTTGTGCATGGCCAACTAAGTTCCAAAAACCAAAGGGCTGATGATTTTGGAGCTACTGGAGCTAGGGGGGGACAGGCTTCCAAAAGCTACCGGCCAAATATTGGGCATGCTGGCTGACGAGCAAACTGAGTCTGCTGCTTGTCGGGGCCAATTGGCTGACAGAACAGACACCCCGCCCCGCCCTGCTCGCGAACTCGGGCCCAAAGACTTGGCCTTCAGTGCGGACTCGTCCAAACACGCAGCAGAAAACAGAATGTGAACTTAAAACTTAAACTTAACTTAGCAGACAAGGAACCCAAACTAAACAGCTATTTAACCAACTGAGTCATATCAATCATCCTGAAATGGAAGCAATGATAGATTCTCCAAATTCAACTTAAGTTGTCTCCCCCCTCCCTCCCCCTCTTTTTTTGAAAACCTGGAGTTTATTCCTCCAAGACAACCAAGAATGAATGATGGAAAGCCCTAAGGTAGGAGGCTCTTCAAGCAACCGTTCAAGAGCTGATTGCCTTTTCGGGGAAGCTAACCTCCTTAAAACAATTTTCAGTAAATTTTCGTACAAAGAAAAATAAAATTGGAATCTAATTCAAGTCATTTCATGTTTTTTGGAGCTTTGTGGAATTAGTTACGAATTTTAGATGTTGAAACGCAATGGTTATCGAAAGCAACCTCCTATTGAAATGTGCAAAGTTGGTACATTGAAGAAAGCAAAATGTACCTTTGAGTCATATTTGCTTTTAATGCTTGGTTGGAGTTTGAGCCTCCTACCTTAGAGGAGAATAACATGACCAACAACCAACAATACTAGAATGTCTCACCCAAATCAAGATGTCCTAACCAACAAGAAAATTCCAAATCAAACTTAACATTGTTGATTAGGATTTTCTTTTGTAGTAGTGCAAGAGGCCACAAAGAATTATAGTTTACACAAAGGCCCCACAAATGGGATTCTTCACATGCCAAGTAATGACTCTATCCTACTCAATCCCAAAGAATGAAGTGCAAAGCTAAGTATTCTTGAATTTGTGGAGGAACTTGTATATCTTGGCTAGGAACCTGTTGTGGAGGTAAGAGGTTTGGAGCCAAGCTGTCATTTTTTTCCCCTTCATATTTTGGATTTCTTGCAAAGAATAATAGGAGGGAGTAGACTTACTTTTGCAATTTTGTAATTCTAGTGAATGAGATATCAAAGGTTTGGACTTTGGAGTATTTCCTTTTAGACGCACTAGTGAAATGTATATCATGTTTTAGTCATTTACTTTGTCCAACTTAGGTAGAATTGTTCACTACTTGCGGCCCAATTCAAGCCAAGTTAGATGGATTCCATAGTTAGAATATGTAACACATATATTGAAAGGATTATTTGAATTTTATTTGTTTTGCCTTTTCATCATCTTATTGATGTAGGAAGTGTCCAAGTGCATACCTACTTGAACTTCTTAACAATCAAAGGTAATGCAACATAATGATTAGGGACCTTAAAAAATAAAAATAAAATAAAAATAAATATATATCTTGTAACAATTGTAAGACACCTACATGAATACTTGCTTAATTCTATTACTAAATGTTAAAACCACTAATTGAAAGTGAAAACTAAAGAATATATTCCTTTTCTGTGAGAATCTTTTCTTTTCTTTTCAAATCTAGATCTGTTGCTTGAATGTTTCTCTTTGCATATGCCTTACCTTTAAGGTTACGAGGTAAATAATGTTTTGTTTTTCTTAAAACCTTGGGACTAGTTTCTTCAGAAAAGCATGTTTTCTGTATCATCACATTGCCATCTTGGCAATGGAAGTTGTGACTAGGACAGGTGGGTCTCGTGACCAGAGAAAAGCAGTCTAGTGAGCATACGATAGGTTCCTCAAAACATGATCCATGCCTGGTTCGTGGTCAAGGCAGTAAACCCTGGTAAAGATAGCAAGTGAAAACAAACTCTGGTACAGGTAGGGACCATTTGGAGGGGGGGAAATTTGCTTCAGTTTTTTGTGACTGAGGTGATGCTAACTTAAACTATCAATTAATTACTTCAAGAGGCTGGGTGCCTTCAATTTGAATGTTGTTTGTTTGTCCAAATGTGAATAATTGGTGGTTGGATTTGGAGTTCATGACCGTATCACAAAATCATTTAGGAGGTGCTTGCCAAGGACAATTGGGATTGGGTCCGTAGTATGGGACACCGTCAAAAAAAATGGGGGGTGGATTGTCGGAATGCCCGCCCATACGAGCTTACAATGACATATGGCCCTCATGTTTCCCAAACGATAAGCTTAGGCGACAATCTATGCATGGAAGGCGATATATTATTTGATGCGTCGGCCTTGTTGAATCCCGGAGATTGCGTTGGATGTACGATTTCTAGCCTTACTCTATCGCCATGCTGTAAATATTGCAGTACCAGCGGATTTTTTCACCAGGGCCTGCTCACTACACAGGAAACTCATCAACATAGGGAACTTCGCCAAGATTCGTCTCCTACAATGCAGTTCAATATTTTGATGAACCATCATCATCTTTCCTAATCATAGTCATAGTTTTGTGGGATTAATTAACTTAGCAGCACAATCAATGCAGCCACAGCAGCAGCAACAGCAACAGCACATAGAGAATTAAGTTAACCTTGATTGACTCAATCCCACAGTGGATTTCATTGCAAAAGCTCACTCAATCCTCAGTCATCTGGACACTGATTCAATACCAAGCGACCTAGCAATATGATCTTGTCTTTGCATCCAAGTCTACGTTCCTTGCACAAGACGCATCACACTACAATCGGAGCACACTAATCGTGATTGATAAACACTGCCTTCAAAACATTCATTTGGGAATTGGGAGGAGTAAAGAATTAAGGCAGCAAGACACAGCCTTGAATGGGGTTGCTCCTAACTTCGATTCAGGTCCGACAACTGAATACTAACTCATGAAATTGGGGTCAGTCGCGAAGAGGAATATGGGCTTTAACTTAAACTTACATCCAGGCATGTGAATGAAGAGTCTGTTGGGGGTAGTTCTACTAAGCCAGTAGGGAGGCCCATTGAAGATCCTTTGCCGGCCCATCCCTTGCATCTAGGAATGGGTCCATTGTGATCATGCATTCAATCTGAAATCACTGTTTTTGAATAAAGGGAGTTTGAATACAATGAGTGGGATGGCTCAGTGCGTGTGATAGAAAAAAATCTAAACCAAATAGTGAAATTAGGTTGCCTTACCCCAAGAAAGTTACTGCAGGGTAGCTTTTAGATGGAAAAAAAAATCAATTTGATAGGGGTAATTGATTGAAATTGTGACTTGTTTTGAAAAAACGTTCTATCTAGATTCATCCCTAAAATGGAAGTGCTCTAAACACAAGAGCCTAGAGTTGGTTTTGGATGTATCTATATTTAGCACTTTAAAAATTGATAGCTTTTTTATATGTTGTTCCAAAAATGCATGCTAAGAAAATCTAGAATCCCCTTTTGACTTCCAACAAGATTCCACAAATATTTTGAAAGTATAATAATGGAAACAAAGTGTGAGTGTTTTATCTCCTTGAAATAAAGCAATTACAACTGGGTTCTTTATGTTTGGGCTTTCGAATCCCATAGTGGGTGTTCAAGTGTTGGCCAACTAGCCCTCTAAGAAATGGATGGTTATTTTCTACATGCAAGTCCTATGTGTTTCAAATCTTTGAGGAAATGGGTTAAAAATGTAGAAGATAACAATTTTGGTTGTTTGACCAATTTAGGCAAAAAATTGTAGACCTTGGAAATGAAGTAAGTTGCCTAAAATCAAGTTTTGATCATCTTAATCTGTAAATTATGTTTTCCCATTCAAAAATGGTAAAGAAACTAAGAATTGGACTCTTCTAGCAAAAATTATAGGCAGATGAAGTTTTAGTTCTCAATTGATCTAAAAAACTTCATCCATTCAATACTATGGCTTGGTGTGTTCAAATTGACTTTTTCACTAGGGATTCAATTCTAGGTTTTTAGGAGATTTGGAGATTCTTATTTCAAACTATTTAGATGGATCAAGGTTCTTTTTATTCAAGACTAAACCAATTATGGACTAAACTTCATCCTACTTTAATTTCTTCAGTTTTTATCTAAATTAGATGTATGAATTAGTTTTGAAAATCTTTATAGATGTTCTACCACAATATGAATTCGAAGTTGGGATTATTTTATTTCTAACTATTTGACTTGGGGCCTTCGACTGGCAATGTATTCCATGGACTTCTAAATTCAAGTTGTCTGTTTTCAAATTTTAGTGGTTTTCAATTTTAGAAGACTAAATTGACTTTTTGGATTGGTAGGGCACTTAGGATGTGGATTTTTCTATCAAAAGCTATAGACAGATGAAGTTTTACACTCTAAAACTTCATCCAACATTCTATTAACTTACAATTTCAAATTAACTTCTTTTTTGCGTTTTTTACTTTTGAATTTTATCTAGATTCTGAGATTTCATTTTTACTTGACTTGGTTGATTCCAAAATTATTGTGTTTTATTACGTATCTTAACCTATCTTTCTCAATTTTCATCTAATTTTTAAGTGTGATATGTTTTTGGAAACCTCTAGAGATTTTCTAAAACAATCCAAATTTACACTTGTAGTTTGGAATGCTTCTAAAAATCTGGCTCGAGCACCTAACTCCTACTTTACTTTTTAGAAATTGAAACACAGAATGGAAGGAAATGGCAATTTTAGACACATACCTTAGAATTGACTTCTAGCACAATCTTGCCATCCATCATTTGGATCAAAATTGCTTTAGGTGGATTGTTGTGCACCATCTAAGTCAGTAGTTATTCATATTATTTATTCTTTGCACACTACTTAAATAAGAAATTTTACAAGGAAATGTGTATTTATACTCCATGGTTTAATTTGTCCTTTCTTTGTTTTGTTTTTACTTCTTCTTTCTTCTATTTTTCTTTTATTTTCTATTGGTTGACTTTTAAGATATTTCTCTATGTCAATGCATTAACCATAATAATATTCATTTTCTTCTATTTGACTAAAGAACTAATATTCCACTTGTCAACTAATTCTTCTAATGTTTTCTTACAATTTCTCTATAGTCAATGATCCCTTTTTTTTCCGATCTTCTACTAAAAAGTCGAATTTGGATGAAAATTCTATTTCATCTCTTGATTCCATTTGCACTTGCTATAACCAAGAATGCTTTGATCATCTCCTCACTTCACTCCTCTATGCTTATCTTTCAATTTGTTTGACACCAATTGAGTATTTGACACCAATTGAAATTAAAAGAGGGACCTCCTACTCAAGCATGAGCCACCTTCTCCTTGGCTTCTTCTGTAAGCTCTAGATTCCTTAACCATGAGTCCTCACAATCTAACTCATGATAGTTGGATGTTGGTGGGAGTGCTCTGGCTAAACTAGCTTACGTCCTATTGGTTTGTGATGGGTTGCTCCAACCAAGCTAATTTGTAATAGTTGGCTACAAATTTAGGTGTTTGGACTAGGTATTGTTGGGATATTTGGGTTGAATATTGCTAGGGTGTTTGGGCTAGATATTGGATAGGGTGTTTGGATTGGGTAATATTGGGTTCATTAAAATCTTTGTGACTTGCACTAACTTTTGTTGAACACAATCAGGGATGGTTTATAAGCTAAATATTATCTCAACTAAACTAAAGTTGGATTTCTAAGATTAAGTTGGAAGATGAGGTTTCAAAGCTTCGTCATAAAGAAGGTCAAAAAAAAAAAAAAAAAAAAATTTAAATATTAAAATGGGGTTGAAATATAAGTTATAAGCTCTTTTAGGAGGTTGGGAAAGGAATAAATAAGGGCCTTGGGGCAAGGACAACAAAAATGGAAAGGCTACTCTCTTATTATCAACAAATTGCAAAACATAAAAGATAAGATAATTTTTGAACATAATTAGTTCACATTTCAAGGCTCTAGGGGATTTCTCAAAGAAATGGAATTCCCACCAAGGAGCTCAATCATGTGAAATTTGCCACGACAAAGTAAGAAGAAGCTCTAAAAAATTCCAACTACTAGCACCTACATGTATTTCTAGGACTTAGGGAACTAATTTCCACTTGACCCTTTAACTCCTATAGTCTAATTCTCTATCACCATTTCCCAAAGGTTTGACCTACTATATTCCAAATTAGGGGTTTTTACCTATTGTTATCAACAGGGCTTAAACTACTCCAAACCCCTAATTGCTATGCTAAACACCTAATTTGGACATTGGAACTTAGAAAGAAAGTGTTTAAGACACTTTCCAAACTTTTAGGACTAACTCATCGTATTTGTACAGACTTCTACTAAATACGTTGTGAACATTCTTTTCTGGTCTTTTTGACTATAAATGATATTGATTATGAGCAAAAGTGAAAAAAAAAAAAATCCAAGGTCCAGGTGCTAACTACAGGGCTCACAACCTATATCTCCAAAGATCTAAGGGATTTAATTGTTCAAACCTTGTACAATGAAATGTTAACTTCTAAAAGACCAAGTGTTCGTTCAACATATACAAGAAATCTCGGGTAGGTTCTTACAAAGTCATTTTTGGTCAGATGTTCTTGAAATTTGGACATGATGTGTAACTATGTCCCCTCTCTCTGAAAATCTAATTTTTTCCCCAATCAGGTGCCCGGATTAAAAGTGATGCTACCCTAAACTTTGCAGGCAACTCGGGCAGCTCCGGGTAGCATGTGAAAAACTCTTCTTGTGATTTGGAAATTTGGCGAGTGTGTAGCTTACATGATACAAGATAAAAATGTTTAAGAAAATAACCATGATTGTTTAGTGTAAGAATCTTGTTCTAGAAGGAGTTAAAGTTTGAAGGCTCTGCGAGACAAGGTTGAAAAAAAACTTTTTCACCAAACTTCAAATGTTATAATCTTTCAATCCATGTGGTCGAAGTTCCTAAATTTTTTTCAAATGTTCCCAAAGAAGTTTAGTACAAATTTTTACAGTTGAATTTTGAAAAAACAACTTTTTTTCATTTTTTCTTGCTGCCCTAAAAGGTAGCAGTTTTTGACAATTTTTGCTTGAAATGTGCCTAGGTCCTTTAGGGGTTAAATATTTTTTACTTAATAATTCTATGAGTCCCATGTATTCAATTGAGTGGTGCACAAATTGGTGCATTCATAAGCTAATAAAGAACCACACTTATAACCAAAAGATTCATAGAAATATTAAATTTGGCTTTGCAATGGCCCATCCCTATAGTAATTGCAAAAGTTGAGAATATGTTCATCAATCATTTAAATTTTGTTTTGAAGTACATTCTATGCTACCATTTATTTTGTTCTAAGCCACTAATCCTACTTCTCATCAAATATATGATGTCCACTAAACTTTTGAAACAAAATAGGTATGAATGTATCTATTATTTCAAAGCCCTTTGAGATGACTTTTTATTTAGGTGGTTTGTAACTTTATCCCCTAAAGTCCCCATTGTCTTTTTAAAAGAAAAAATGGATTTGGGATAGGCTCCTACAATCTCAATTTTCATTGTGATTTGTTGAAATTTTTTTGAAGATAGGAAAATACATCAACATCTAGGAAAGATAATTTTTATTTCAATTGGTACCTCAAAGCAAAAGCTTTGCCACCTTGTGCCAAAAATGGGGTTCATCAAGCACTAACAAAAAATAGAAAATAGAACTTTTCAAATTTTTATTTCTCATAGAAATACTCTTGTCTACATGGAAAGATTTTATTCATTCTATTTGGACTAGTGATGAGAAAGTTATGGACAATCCTATTTTTTAGGCAATCCAAGCATCTTCTTGAAAAAATAACTTATATGGTTCATTTTTAAATGCAATTTCCACAATTAAAATAAAATTGATAGGGTTAATCAAGCTTGCTAGAACAATCTTGCTAATGGGATTCTTGTGCTTCAATTCCATCTTAGACCCATCAACAATTTTATTTTTCATTCAATCTCAGACTTATATCTATTTAACTATTTTTGAAGAATGAAAATCAATTGTGATTTTTTGAATAATTTTTCTAGAATTTCATCTCAATTCTTCAACATAAAAGATTATAAATGCAACATTTGCAGTGCAAAAAATCTAAGCTAAGAAGATTCAAAATCTTAAAACCAAGGCACTCATAAAAATATGGTTTTCTTCACTTCAAATGCAAATACCTTGCAATCTATGCAATCAAAGTTTTAAAATTTTCTTTCACAAATTCTTATATGAATCTATTGCATTAGTGCAAGATCCTATGGGTAGATATGTGAAGAAAACAATTTCTAAATTTTTTGCACTTTGCAATAAAAATGGCCATTTTAAGTGAAATTTGATGAAAAAATGACCTTAGGACTTTAGGAGTTAAAAAATGCTTTTACACCAAGCAATATTAATAGTATAAAAAACATTGATGGCATATTGAGATTTAAGGAAGTAATGGTAGAATAATTTTGATCCTTCTATCTTAATGGGTTTATTTTATTCTTTATAATTTTAAATATTTTTTGGTTAAAAGTATTCCATGGGTTCTAGTAGATTGTATAAGATAACAAAACTTGGATTAATTTTTGTTTATCTTAGATTATTTGGAATGTACATCAAGAAGACACATCACCTATAAAAATGGATAGGAAGTCTTGGTGGTTAATAAAAAAATATTCTAGGTAAATAGAGAATTGATTATTGATTGGAAATATTCTTTGGGACCTTGCAGATTTAATAGTGAGAAGTCATATTAGAACATAATTTCACTTCACTTTTTATTAAATAAAGAGTTTTAACCCCTAAAGGACAATTGTATGTTGAATGGACAATTGAAAATCTAGGTAGGTTCCTATGAAGTCAATTTTGGTTGTATGTTCTTCAAATTTTGACACTAGGTGTGAACATGTACCCCCTAATTGGAAATGTAATTCTTTTTCTAATTGGATGCCTAGATCAAAGTTATATTGCCATTAAATTTTCAAGCAACTTGGGCAATATGTGCAAAACACCTCCTCTACTTCTAAAATTTGGTAGATATGTAACTTACATGATACAATATGTAAATGTCAAAAAATAACCTTTTGTAGTGTAAAAATATCACTCTAGGAGGAGTTAAAGGTTGTTGGTCTTGTCTAGCAAGGTCAAAATAAAGCTTTTTCTTTTAACTTCAAATGTTATAATCTTTCAATCTCTGTGGTAAAAGATTTTGAAATTTTTCCACACATTCCCATAGTAGTCTAGTACAAATTTGTATAGTTGAATTTTGAAAAAAAAAACTTTTTTTCTATTTTTTTCTCACTACCCTATAAAATGGCAATTTTTTTCACAATTTCTGCCCAAAATATGCCTCCAGGCTTTAGGGGTTAAATTATTCATATGTATAAACTATATCTAGATGTAGATTTCCAATCAATCTAGGTATCTTGATTATAAAAGATGAATACTGTAAAGCATGTAGTTGTATAAAGAGAAATGTTATGCTAAGATACAATGATTTCTAAGTCAATTTAAATTTGAAAATTGAAGCATGAATGTTTATTAGAAGGTTCAAACCACACAAATGTAGTTTTTGTTACAGTGTAGAAATGTTTAGTAGTATATTATAAAAGAAATTTTATATTAATATACTTAAATTAATGCCTAAATACTTCATAATTACATTTAATTGCTCAAATGTATACAAAAAAGGCACTTTGCCACACAATTTTTATTGGTTTTTAAGCATTTTGAACTTAGATACAAAATAAAACCTATATAACATAGTCTTGACATGTGGTGTATAACCACGGTTGCTAGTATGTGAGCCTAGGATCTTGAACCCATGAGCTTAAGCTCCTATATTATTGGTACCTATATTATAGTTACTTTCCATAGTTGTAGGATATTTATAAGTATAGGTGTCTATGTTGTAGGTACCTATGTTATAAGCATCTTTCATGGTTATAGGATGTTCATATTATAAGTGTCTATATTGTAAGTACCTATGTTATAAGCACCTTCCATAGTTATAGAATGTTTATATAATAAATGCCTAATTATATTATGGGTGTTTATGCTTTAGGTACCTATGTTATAGGCACCTTCCATGGTTATAGTATATTTATATTATAGGTAACTATGTTACAAGCACCTTACATGGTTATAGGGTGCTCATATTATAACTATATATATCATAAACACCTTCAATAGTTGTAGTATATCTACTTACACCTAGGCTTATGACTCATAGGCTCTCATTTCTAGGCTCACATGCTAGTGTTGTTCAATGTATAACTAAAGATCGATTTTCATAAGATGTTTTTTTAATTTATATTACAAAATTTTAAAAGAAAAAATATGAAAAATATTTCATTACAGAATATTTTTTTATTTTTTAAAAGTATAATATTTATGCCATGCCAAAATTTGTATGCAATTACCATGCCTATTTTGCACAAATGTCTAACTTCTATTATTCAAAATTTTGCACAAACTATATTATGGTGACTCAAGCACCTTTTTTATTTTTATTTTTTACGAAGTGCCAAAGTGGCGATATTAAATGTTATAGTAGTACTCCAAATTACAACATTTCATCAGAAAATTTAGAACCTATGATTTGTCAACAATTATCATGTGGTTATTGTTGTTTCATGGGTTTGCACATTAATATACTATTTAGCAAATCATTTCAATGCATTACTTCACAATTCATTGCATTGTTACGATGCTTTACTTTCAATTGCAAGTAATGCATCGTAATGATGCACTAAATTGTATATTAATGTGCGAACCCATGAAACAATGATAACCACATGATAATTGTTGACAAATCATAGGTTCTAAACTTTGTGATATCATCCGCATATTGGATGTATAATATGGTTTTCATCCATAATTTGGTGATTTCATCTAATTTTTTAAAATTCAAAGTTGTTTGGCATTTTCATACAAGTTTTTTGACATTTTGGGGCATTTTATAGCCAAATTAATTTTCTGGTGCAATCTAGCACCAAAAAGCCCAAAAAAAATTCCTAGACTCAAGTAGTGATGTAGTTAGAGATTAAGCATGATTCTTATGAAATCACACGTGTGCAAAGAAAGTTATTAAAATTATTTAAAAAGGGGTTAGACAATTATCTAATACTAATAGCTATGATTTTTCATTTATAAAATCATAATGTAACTAAAATTAATATCAAAGTTCCTATATGTAGAATAGAATTATAAAGCAAAAAATACTCATAACTTTGTACACTTCTTTACCTACATCTAGAAGGAGATCTTTTATAGCCATTTATAACATTATTCTTTATAAAGTTAAGTTGTTGAAGAAATCAAGGAAAAAGAAATAAAAATTAAAAAATTAAAAAAAAATGTATTCAATAAAATCTGAATTCTTTTAGCTATACTTATTGGATGCTTTCTATAATGTCATGAGAATTTGAATTTGGACTCCCTTCTTTAACCCTTGAAGTCCTGAAGTAAATTTTTTGACAATATAGTGTTTTTAGTCATCCATTTATCAATGGAATTTTCATATTTTTCTTTGAAATTTTCACACATGTTGTCAAGGCATAGCTTCAAAGCACAACACTATTCATAGCATTTGACTACATGGTAAAATTCTTACTCTGAAATTGGTAAACTTTCTTACTTTAGAATTTTAGGAGGGTAATTTTTGACAAGTTAACTAAAGGATTCCATGGTTGGATTTGTTAAAAAATAAATATAGATGAGGATTTTAGCCTTGCTTTGGATATGAGTATTTTGAAGCAATTTTAGACCTAAAAACACCAAGAGTTCTTTAGAGGTTAAATATTTCGAGCATATTTCCCCACCTTTTCAATATAATTCACTAAGTTTGACAAATCTGGAGGTTGTTTATGTCCAAGAAAAAATACATGGTTCTATTAATGGAAAAAATACTTTAACTTAATATACATAGCTAAGAAAAACTCATTAAAATGAGGATGCAAATTATTCCACTTCTCATATATGATCACTCGAGAATTATTAAAAATAAATATATACTCTAAATTTATAATATGTATTAATTTATTTATATGTGCATTGAAATTTATTTTCTACAAAAATTATCCTAAAGTTTATTGGTATTGGATATAATATGCAAAATTCACAATCCAATTATTCTTTTGGTTTTAAAAATTCTTGAATGAATGGCACTTCATTGACCTTGTTTTTAAACTTCAATAATACACTATCAAATTTTGTACAATATTTGGTCCTAGGGTAGATTTATACAACTTTAGATTTTAGAAAAGCTTATCAAACCAAGCAAAATTTCAATTCAAAGCATCATTAATTGAAGCCCATTGGACAAATCATAACCATTGATAAATAAGTACACTAGGTTATTGAAAGAGGTATTATCCCATTGATGATTTTGTAGGGTAGTAGATTTAGAGCATTATACAAAATGACAATATATCAAGGAACATCTTAGATAAAAATGTATTCAAACACTTAGGAATCCATTTCATCTCCATGAATTTCTAACTGTTTTACCTATAGCCTATTGGAGGAATCGTAAAGACTTAACAAAAAATTCACAACAAGTGGAAATATCTATATGTTTTAGAAGAAGAATTAACTCCAATGTATTTCCCTCCAATCTTGTTCATCATTGTGGTGGGGATTATTTGAACCTCTGAAGGACAAATGATCCTACTTTGGATTTTTTTGAGAATCTGGGTATGTTTAGTTGAATTCCCAATTTGAAAATTTTTCATGAAATTTTTTGGATGGATGTTAATCATCCTAATCTACATGTGAAGCTTTCTTTCACATCACTTTGATAAATACTGGAAAAGTTTGCAATTTTTTTATTTCAATATCAAAACATTCACCTAAAAATATATTCCAAAATAATATTAATTATTTACTGGATTTTATATATTGATACCTACTCCAAAAAAATTTGAACTATTAAGTTTGGAATAATGAGGTGAAAGTTATGAGGAGTTTTATTTTGCAAGCAATGAATGTAAAAATAATAAAATTTTTTAAAAAATAAATTAATAATTATAATAATATTATATATAGGCCTGTATATATAAGTTTTTCCAATTCAATTTAAAAAAAATTCAAATAAAACCAAAAAATAAAAATAATGTTCTTATCCTAGAACATTTTCACTATTCAAATTCTCAATTTCTTGTAAAAGTTATTGAAGGGTTTATTCTATACTTCATTTAGTACCACCTTCTACTTTATAATTTTATTAAAAGATGAATATAAATGTATTTTTGGTTTAATTTTTTATATACATTCTCAAACCACTTTACAACATACGAGCTAAAATGCAAAAGTTAAAGGACGAGGGTTGTTAGTATGTGAGCCTAGGAGTGTGAGCCCATGAGCCTAGAAGACCATATACCTATGTTATAGATGTCATTATTATAGATACCTTCCATAATTTTAGTATAACTATATTTCAGATACCTATATTATAGGTGTTCATGCTATCAACACCTTAAATGGTTGGAAGATATCTACTTATATATATGCTCAAGGTTCACATGCTTGGATTGTTGAATATGGGACTTGTGCTTTTTTTTCTAGAGATGTTGGAAGACAAAATTGTAACTTTGGGAAGGACTAGAAAAAAATATATTTTGAAGTTTAGGCACATTGATGGGGATATGCATTGCAACATTTGGAAAAATACATTTGAACAAGTTAACTAAAGAATCATATGGTTGGATTTGTTAAAATATGAATATAGATGAAGACTTTAATAGCCTTACTTTGGGAACAAGTAGTTTGAAGTTGTTCTAGGCCTCTAAATATCAAAGAACTTTAAGAGTCAAATCCTCTCAAGGTTAAATTATGCCTCCTTCAAGTGAATCCTAGATGAATTTATCTTTACATCACTTTCTCTCAATTGTTTCCAAACACATACTTAGAATTAGACTTCTTGCAAACCTTGAGATGAAAATCTTGAAACCATTGCATAGACACAATTATCACAAAAGATATAAGGATCATATGAAGCAAATTTTTGTTCTCACAAATATTGTCATTTATAAGTCTAATTACATTGACTCTCATTAGAGTTTCAAAACCTAGAGTCCCAAAGCTTTAACCCCTTAGCCCTAAGGGTCAAAGTATTAATTAAGAAGATATTTTACCACATCCACCTAATTTCATACCATTTTTTAGCATGCTTTGAGCTTTCCCATCATTATTTCAAGTAGATTGGGATATTCTATACTCTTATCTTTAACCTCACACTTCTCAATAACATCCTTCTATGCCTCCACTCATTTGATCCTAAAGGACACTATCTTGTACTCTTGAGACGTGGTCCACTCGTCTATAGTAACTTAATTTATAGAACTATCATGCCTAATCTTGGCATTTGCCAATTGACCCTTGCCTATAGCAATGTTAATCTCTTCACAATCACTAGGAATTTTTTTTGCTTTTATAGGTGCTTTACCCATTGTGAACCATAAGCAACTATAAAACAATGAATTGGATATTGAAGCAATCCTAAAGTAATACTACCCCTACTGAGAATGAAAATAATCAATCCAAAGACTCAACACTCTCACACGCACCGTGGGCAAATAAGGTGATCAAACCATGGCTCTTCTAACTCACATTACAAGATTGGAATGGAACACATAAAAACTCCCCAATTCATCCATGGTTAAACAATTGAAGATAGAAAAAAAATTAAAGATTGAATTAGTTCCAATTCCTTCCAATTTCATAGGCATCTTCATAGTTTGAGTAACAAAATTGCCATCATTATAATTGTGCATACTACATCTCATCTCAAAGTACAAATTTTGACAATTTGAGGTCTCTACAAAGAATTTTTGGTGTTCTAGCTATTATGAGGAGCAAAATAGAGAATGGATTGGCGAAGAAGTGTTTTTATAAACAAGAAATATAATGACCAAAACAATAGAAATCTAACCAAAATTTGTTGTTTATTTTAGTCATTTTGGAAGTGTTGTTTTGGACAAAATCAAATTGAAAATTGATGGTTTATTCTGTTAATTTGGTCATGCCACATAAGAATACTTAGTGAGTGCCACGTCAATAGCACCTACCATGTCATCAATGACAAGACTAATGCCATGTTAGCAATGAATACAACTACCATGTCAACAATAATTGGATTACTGCCAAGTCAACATATATGTTGGAGTCAAGGTTTGAACCCAAGACCTTGCTTTCACAAGCCACATTCTTCAACCAATACACCATACTTGAATTCATATGTGTATGTATAGATAACTAATTATTACTTATACAACTTATTAAATTCCTATTGATTTAGTTCCAAAAAAATTTGAAGTGCCTAAAATAACAGAAGTCTTTGAACATTTACAACTAGAATTTTGTTAAATTGATCAAGTTGCATTATCACCGCCAATGCCTAAAACAACACAAATCTATTGATTTTGTGTTATTTTGGTCATAACTTTCTAATAGTGAGTGCTTTGATTAAAGCATTAATAGCTAAGTTCCAAGAAATGGAGAGATAGCAAAGTCTTTTGGGTACATTAAGTCAAATTCTCCAATATGCTAATAAGAGTATATTGGGAGTATAACAAATGGGTGAAGGAGCTACAATCAAGGATTTAGAAAGATCATGAACTACTCATCAAGATTGGAAGAAGGGGATGCACAAACTCCCACTTACATTGCCGCTACTTTGAGCAATATTATACACTTGCTCTATGTAGCTTCAATGGAGGTTTAAAACAATCCATCTAGAAAATTGTAGTTGATCTGGAAAGAACATGATACATTCGCCACTGCATTAACATTGGCTCAATAAAAAGAATTGAACTTAAATAGTATCTTGCAATTTCAATTAGTAATGACACCTACCATGTTGCATGGGCCTTCTATTACAACCCAATCAAGAGTAGTGAAAGTGATGATGAGCCCATGAGTGCCATCTAAAGATAATGAGAATTTGTTGTTGGTAAATGAAATGTGAGATATGAGGCTTTTTTTTAATTGCAAGGCGAGAACAATCATACTAAAAGCCCATTGTCCAACAATTGGGTAATGTCCACTCAGTTGATGTGATCTGTAATGTGTCACCAATGTGGGAAGAAAGGGCACTAATCCACTATAAGTTGGATTGTCCGGACTTAGCTATAATAGGATAACATCTATGGCTATAGTCACAAGAATAAACTCTTGGAATGGGTTGAAACTAGGTTTTTGGTCACAAACTTCACTACAAGGTGTGCCCATGCCACCTTGGTGAAAAAGGGGGAATTTGGGGATGACTTTTCAAGCCTTGCAAGAAACTAAGTGAGTAGAAATGAGGAGTCCTAACTCCCAAGTAGACAACACATTGTAGCACTTCAATGAGAAATAAAAGGATGTCACAAAGTTTAGAGAATCACTACAAGAAAATGGGGGTATAAATGACTGTGAAAAATGATTGTTTTACGATTGCTAGAAGTCATTTATCGAAAATGTGACTAGAAAATGACTAGGATGCACGCAATCGTAAAATTGTCATTGTCATTGAGCTAAAATCTACGTATTTAGAACTTGTACATAAGTATATTATCACCATATTTTTACATGTGCTCATTCTTCATTCAATGAAAAACATTTAAAACAAATTCTCAAAAGGGTACATTAGAGTAAACTTGCCATTTACCGCACACATCCAAAAAACATTCAACAATAGTTGTCATTTACCGAATACTAATTGCATCACCTTCAAATTGCAATAAAATTTATAGGAAGAAATATTTTTTCCTTTTTATTTCACATGTGAACCTTAACATGACATTTAATAATCATGCCAAATTTCAAAACATGCAAGTTTTTATATTTATGTGGAGAAGGATTTCAGTTTTATTTGAACGGTGATTGGCAAGTTTATTATGGTCCTTTTTTAAAAAAGAAACTCAAATTTTTTATTCAAACAAAATACACCACAAGTAGTTTTAAAAAAAATCCATAGTTCTTTTAGAGTTCTAGCAAAAAAGACATCATATAGTTATTTCAATCTAGAACGCTTGGCAATGGTCTTTTGGAACGCCTTCTTAATCACCTGCAACAATCAATTAAAAAGGCGACAAGTGTTTAGAAAACAAGTTTGACCTAGCCATTTTCAGCTCAAAATTCAGTTAATAAGATAATATTCTGAAGCATGACCAAGTTAATAACAAAAGTCCTACAACACAATGTCCATACATTGTTCTCAAATTTCAAAAAGGTGATTGTTTCAAAAGACTAATACATCTGATTTTAACACAAGTTTGGTAGATAAGAATTGGAGGGCACATCAAAAATTGCATGACTAGAGTTATCGGCAATATGCAGAATTAGAATCATTACACAATTCTACTAAACGACAAGACCGATTGGAGTTCAAACAATAGAGATATGCACGTGTATTTGCATCGTAGTGGCATAGTTGCCGGTGCTTATTTCTTGGCCAAGCAGACCAAACTTCGCAAATGCAATGGTTGACAAGTCTACAAAGCTCAACTTCACAAAGAGTGCCCCCAACTTCATAAAGTTATCCACAATCTCTCATTTCTTTGTAGATGGTGCCTTGAGTCCTTCTAAGAACAACGATGTGTCATCATATAGTCTCGTCAAGGTGGACACAACATGCTTCAACTTAGTTGAAAAGGCAAAATCAAAGACACATGTGAGGGGAATTAGCATACAAAGTTTATCTTATAGTTAACTGTCCCAAATTCAATGACAATTCTGACAAACCAAAAGTACAAAGCACATGAAGTGAAAGAATCTACTCACTTGCAACATTTGAGGTATTGGCAATTTGTACTATAGTAGTTGGTGTGAAGGATGGAGTAGAGGTGTTGCTAGTAGCATGAGGATCAAGAGGTTCTCACGGAATTGATTTATTGTTGTCCAGGGGTGTGGATACAGGCATGAAGTCATCTAATGGAATTGGGGCATACTTGAAAGTGTTGGGTTGGGCATCATGACACTAGGCTTTGTAGTAGTTGGAGATGTAAGTGCTGGTTGTAAGTTCACCCATAACCACACTATACAAAAATTCCATTGCTGATCCAGCTCCAACATTACTCCACAACATGCCATTGAAGCGCTCTAGTACTCAACATTGACATGTCCAAATTTAACCTCACAAAATCATACTTTAGAAGCTTCAAGTGCATGTAAGAGCTAAAGATCGGATCAGTGGTGCCCGCCATCATCCCCATGGCCATCATATGTGCCATCAATGCAAATGTGATCGTGGCTGCCTTTCAATGCCATTCTGAATATTCTCTCAGTTTAGATGTCAGGGCTTCAACAAAGTGGTGAAGTCAATGGTCACATGGTAGGATATAATAGGAATATGGTAGTTTACTTTAATTCTCTTGACGCCTTTACTTTAGATTGACCAAGAGTACATACAATTTGATCACATTCCATTACAAGACAACATAGGGATTTATAGCAAAAGCACTAAAAAACACAAATTCAACAAATTCAAGTTCAGTGTTGCTATGCTTCAAAATATTACAATAGAACCTTTTCATCCACCAAAAATCTATAATCATAACCATTGATTTCTACAAAATCCTAGAATTATCTACCACAATCACAGAAGTCGAGGTTGACTATTTCTACTCCCGCCATTTATATACTGGCTACTTGGAGTCCATCGTTGGAAAGTATGCCCTACCCTATTCTATTGTACCTATTACAACTTTTACAAAACTTGTCGATATGTCTAGACTACAAACACTGCATAACCACTTGAGTTGGCAATTTGATCCTCAAATAAATACAAAAGCATCAAATATCCTTCATTGAATTGCACTCGTTGCCCCACTGTTGTGCAAAGTTGACATACGGTTGGACAAGTTTGACAAAGCGCCTCCATAGAGGAAAACAACAGCTTTGAAGTCATATTTTGTTGTTCATCCCCACTCCAAAAAAAGCACCATAAAAAACAACCAACTTTGGCAAGTTTAAACTATCATCCAACAAATATACCCCAAACACTATCATCCCTAAGATAATTTCTAAGATAGGCCTTTCATGCCCCTATCGCAACAATTGATTATCAAACAAGTACACAGTACTCGAGACACTACTCACTAATGAAGGTCACGGTCATACCAAAATCCAAATCTCATTGAGAGAGGGCATTGAATGTCACACCCCTTCGTGACACTTAAGTTCTTTAAGCTTACCTCAAGTACTTCCCAAACACTTAGCCCCTTAGTGATACCAAGGGTCACAATCTCCTAACATTGCACATGCCACAAGGTTCCCCATTCCTCCATGACTCCAAACACTTCCATTGCAACACTTAACTCCCATAAGACATCTGGCATGTCATTTGATGACATGGGGAAGAACTTCCATAGATGTCCAAGCACTTGTGGCGGCACTACTCTCCACTGGTGCTAACCACCCTTGAATGGGAACCAATTCCCCACTGGATCCAACCCAACTCATCTTAAGATTTTCTAAGAGAAACTCACTAAGTAGGACTCACACTATCGCCTAGTGTAGATTGGGACACCACTCAACTAGTATCATAGAGTGCACAAACACTCCATAGTAATACACACATGGTGGCAAGGCTCCAACACCAACCTCATCATATAGGGTCACTTTGGCTCATCATGACACCATCTAGGAGTGAGCAGAGAGATCACCCCTCATAGTACTCTCTATGGGATTTTGCAACCCTCCCAAGCTAGAAGTCACTGGGAACCTCCAAGATACTCCCCATCTTGAAAGACCACCCAATTCCAAGTAGTTTCCCTAGAATCAAATCCCAAAAGACTCATGATCTTCCCTTTGGGATAACTTTTATCTTCGGGATCCAAATCCCAAGCGCAAGCCCATTTTCATAATTTTCATTTTTTTTAGATCACCATGGACTATTTATTTCTCCCAATACAACAAGTATTAAGGAAGTTATGTCCCTCCAAAGGTACAAGTCCCCCCTAGGAGGTATAGTTTTCTGGGACTTCACCCTCTTTGGATGCCCATAAC
The DNA here is from genome assembly GCA_963920665.1 of Straminergon stramineum. Lineage (NCBI taxonomy): Eukaryota > Viridiplantae > Streptophyta > Bryopsida > Hypnales > Calliergonaceae > Straminergon > Straminergon stramineum. The sequence goes on from OY987264.1 coordinate 5,521,065, forward strand.
TTTTAGCTCACAACTCATCTGTTCATGAGCCTTAGCATGCTAGAAATCTTGTTTCTTTAATTTTCCAATAATATGCGGCATGCCCTATTTGACTCATAGGATTCCTCCCAGACTTTGCCTCCCATGTCCCCACACCTCGGGATGCAGCCAAGACACTACCAACTTTGAAGAGCCATATCTTTTAACTCACAACTTGGATTCTCATGTTCTTTGAATATGTGTACGCGTCTTCTCACAAGCTTTTCAAGAATGTATGACAAGCCTTCCAATTTGTTCGGATCAAAGTGCTACATGCTATGATTGCTCAGGACTCCTAGTCCCCTTCACCCCATCCTTGCAAGGCTTGGGGAGTCATCCCCAACGTCCCTTTTGCTCACTAAGGTAGCATGGGCATGCCTCTTAATGAGGGTCCTGACAACAAAAGTGTTCTTGATGTCTTCCTCGGATTAGGAGAAAATGAAGCCCAACAACCATACCTAAGTGGCTTGGTCCTTTCCAACTTCCACTATGAATATGCTCTTGTAGATCTCTTCATGGATCACTTTATTAGAGGTCAAGAACCAAGTCCAAGGAGTTTCTTGACAGCGTCCATTTTTTGTTCCTTTGCGGCTTCTCCAAATACTATCTTCCAATCTTCCAAATAGAAAGATTTAAAAAAATCTTTCTATTTCTCCTCAGGTTGAAGTAATGGCTTACTAGGCATTTGAATAATTTTTGTTTTCACCTTCTCCAAAGTCACATGCTGCTTCAATTGACTCATGAGAAGAATGTAGGGTTGACGAAATCCAATTTCCTAGACGAAATCACATCCAAATTTGGGACGTTTAGACGTAGTGGACATAGCAAATGCGTATGGGTAGAATTGCCATATGAAGAAGTTACCCTGGATAAAATGGATAGGGCAAATAGACAGACGAGCGAATGGGAGGACGGATAGGCCACTTGTCCACCTAGTCAACTTCTTTTGCCATTAATGGCTTCACTTTTTGGAATTTTGGGGCATGGAATATATCGTTGGAAAGGTATTTTCCATACCTTTCCAATGGTATATTACACCCCCCAAAACTCTAAAAATGGAAACAGGAAATGGAAAAAGAAGTGGACTAAGTGGACGAGTTGGCGGACAACGGACAGGTGGACAGTCTAGCAGACAAGGGCAATCGACACAAACAAATGTTGGTGAATAGCCTCTGAGATAGGTAAAAAAATTTACCCTATGATAAATTATAGAAAACTAAATGTCACACGGCATCCCTAGGGGTAGCAAACATGGACGACAGATGTTTGGACATTTGGACTGCATTTGGACATCTTATCAACCTTAAAAGAACATATCTCTTGAGCTTCCGATATGCCTTTTCAAGGTTCTCGTGTTTTTGTGCCTGCCAAAAAATCCACTTCATTAATGTGTGATAATGATTGCAAATAAAAATCCAAATATTATACAAACAATCAAAAAGTGTTTGTTGTATGTACATGAACCTTCTACAACTTAATGGATGTATTCTTAAAAATCATAAGCACTTTTCTTCACCACATCCCTCTTCCACTCCATTTGCTGTAGATGATACTCTATAGCCTCAAATCAATCACGCCATTGTTTCCTTCATGGTGGACTAAACCCTCTCATCAATGGATTGAATAGTGGCTTTGAATGTGAACTCCGCAACAACAGCTGTAGCCTTTGAATTTGCACATTGTGGAATCAATCCCAAGTCTCCCTTGTCACTTCTAAGTTCAACTAGGATCAAACCACCCCAATCTCGAAAGGAAGACCCTAACATAGGAAACCTTGGGATAGCTCAAGCCACTAGGTCAGTGACTCCAAGACCTACAAATTAGGCAAAAAAAGATAAGTGTTAATTCAAAATTGAAGCTCATTGAAAGCTTTTGAATATAAAATTCATAAACAAAATTTTTGAAAAGTAGAAACACTCAATGAAAAAAAGTCTTGTATGAAATATGTGACTTCTAGTTTTCATGACATTCAACCAAAATGTCGGTAAAAAACATCACATGACAGCATTCCTCTACACTACGGCATTACCCAACATCTTGAAAAAATGCACTAACTCTTCCATAAAATGATCTTGACAAGCTCATTGCTAACATTGGGTCACCAAACTTCTCCTCCTCCGCCCTCGTCTCTTCTTCCTTTCTAGGCCCCCTCTCATCCCTAATTGCCTTCTTTCCTTTCTTTTTTTCTTTAGAACTCGAAATCTTCAAAATCCTTCAAACTTGTACAAAGAACTGTATAAATTATAATATATCAAATACATTTGTATGTCTGTGGATACCATAGCGAGAAAACAAAATGTTGGCAAAGACGAAAAACCTAACTCTCAAAATCCCCTCCCCTCCCAAAATCCATGATTGATGTTAGAACTACTAATAATGCAAGAATATATAGTAGAGTAGGTTAGGAGGAATCACCAAAGCTTTCGTAGATTTGTATTGTCAACACTTTGCATAGTTAGGTCTGTGCAATTTACTAGAAGAAAACAAGGGGTAATGCAACTACTATTTGCAACTAGTTTTGTAGTTGTACAAGACGTATGCAACTAGGTGACATTTAGAGCCGTAGTTGCAATGGACAAGTTGCACTAGTTGCAAAGCAATTGCAAAAAATTTCAAGCTTGTTTCTCATTTGACAACCTACTTGAAAGTTTGTCAATGAACTCTATTGACATGGTTGCTTATGTAGAAGTTATTTGTGTGTGATTGATTTGTGATTGACATACAAGTAGTTTCCGACTAACATGCAATTAGTTTGCAATTTATTTACAACTTGTCTATAATTCATATACTATTTGTAGATTCAGAATTTTAGATCTTTTTTTGTTTAGATTGTCAAATCCAAAAATTTCTTAGACTTTAAATATCTATAGATTTTGGTAGATTATAGAAATCTACAAATTGTAGAAGTCTACAAAATATAGAAATATTAGAATTTCATTATCAAAATTCATTACACAAAAATGTTATAACTTCAAATTTTTGTATGTCTAACCTAATGGTATTCTTGACAATTGATATGGGACAATTAATAAAAGACTTAATCGTAGTTGCATTTTAGTTGTTTTCTAGTTGCAATTTAGATGGTTCCTAGTTGCATGCTAGTTGTATTCTAATTAAAGTCTAGTCATTTTTCAGTCAAACTTTAATTGAATTGTAGTGCAGTCTAGTTGCTTTCTAATTGAGTTGCTATCAAATTTAGATTATATGCAATTGTAGATAGGCACATTAGACTCTATAAAATGTAAAATTGTCCACATTGACAATTTTGATGAATATTGGATATAAATTACCTCACATCAACTCTTCAATTACATTCTTGCAATCGTAATTGCATTTTACGACCACTTCGCGACTATTTTGCAACTATAGTGTAACTACGTCAAAGTTGGAGCAAATACAAAAGGATTATAGTTGCAGAGTAGTTGCATATGACACATACTTGCATTTCAATTGGTTGTAGCGGACACATTTTTCTTCTAATGATTAACCATAGTCACATTTAGATCTTTTTGAGAGTGCCAAACCCTAGAGTAAGAATATGAGCCTACACATGTGTTGTGGGATTCCATGAGAGGTTCCACAAAAAAATTGGAACTTTTTGATAGTTAGAAGATGCTCTTTCGAGTGATCAATTGCTAAAACCTACAATGAAAAATTCTTAGAAATTACCTAGGTGGCGGTAAAATCTCATTGAAAATTAGACTAGCTTCTTTTATGTTGATAAGATGCCTTGACAAGTTTCAGGACATTTTGATAGTCAAAAGTACTCGAACCTGCAAGATTCCCCGACAACCAGCATAATTTGAAGTTTACAACAGAGTTGACCAATAGAGTGGGAACATACAAAAGCAGAATGAGGTCGAACATAGATCTTTTCTTATTCCCCCATACCTAATGAAAAGCCCAATTCCCAAAGTTAGATTTTAACCCAATTTTGGTATTAAGTTGGCACTAGGTTTTATTGAGATTTTGGAGTCAGGGAAAAGGGTGTGGAGTACCCATCATCTAGAAATGGCCTTCTGAAGTCAATGGTGCAATCCATTTTTAATTTGGAGATAATCACCAAAAGTTAGGTTTATGGACCAATGTAGAAATTCAAATTCCTTGAAGATGATGATGAAAATCTAAAGTGATAGGGTTACCATAGATGAATGAGAGGAGGTGGGTGCCTACAAAAAAGGACAAAAGGGCACCCTTTCTCCTGTCAAACTACCCCCATTTATTGTATTTGGATCTATTGGATTCAACTTATATTCGTATTTTTGGCGTTTTAAGTCAAAAACCTTGGAACGGTGTTTTTTGAGGCACTTTTGGCTTGTTGTTGTTCTTTTTCAAGATTTTTTGAGATCTTGTGGGTCCCTTGCATGTTGAGTCCTTCGCATTAACCACCTTGGGTCATTTAGAGCTTGGAAGGTTTGCTCCTATTAGCCTTCGAGAAGTTGTGGTCGTATTATCCATTGTGGGGGCCTTTTTGCCTCTCTTCGTGTCGTGCCTTCATACTAACCCTAGAGAACCCCCCCCATACGATATGGCAATGCTGCTTTAGGGGGCCTTTAGAGTAAGTTTGTTGTTGTGCTAACCCACATGTCACTAACCCTTAGCCTTTAAGTGTTCTCTTGTCCTTCAAATCTAGTGTAGAGGTCCACAAAGAGAGCCAAGTGCATGTGAAGGTGGTAGTTCCCACCATGATAGTGGAACTTTAACCCCTAAAGGACCAAGTGTCCGTTCAGGGTATGCAAGAAATCTCGGGTAGGCTCCTATGAAGTCATTTGTAGTAGGATGTTCATGAAATTTGGATATGTAGTATATCTATGTATCCCCTTCCTGAAAATCTAATTTTTTTTCCAATCGGATGCCTGGATCAAAAGTTACTGTACCCTAAACTTTGTGGGCAGTTGGGGCAACTTCGGGTAGCATGTGCAAAACTCTTCCTATGATTTTGAAATTTTGCGGGTGTATAGCTTACATGATACAAGTTGAAAATGTAAAAAAAATAACCCTATTCAGTGTAAGAATCTCATTCTAGAAGGAGTTAAAGTTTGCAAGCCATGTCGGGCAAGGTTGGAAAAAAACTTTTTCACCTAACTTCAAATGTTACAATCTTTCAATCTGTGTGGTCAAAGTTTCTAAATTTTTTTCCACAAATTCCCAAAGAAGTCTAGTTCAAATTTGTACAATTGAATTTTGAAAAAAAAACTTTTTTTACCATTTTTTTCTTGCTACCCTAAAAAGTGTTAGTTTTTGATAATTTTTGCCTGAAATGTGCCTCCGTCCTTTAGGGGTTAAACCCCCCTAAGTCTGAAAGAGTCTTAGTTGTGTGTTAAAAGTGGAAACCATGGCAAAGCTTTGAATCCCTAAGGGGTGGAAGAGTTTTAGTTGTGTGTTAAGGCTGCTTCATGGGTAAATCTCAAACCCCTATGGTTTCCATGTTCAAAGTTTAATTCCCAAAACATGTTGGGAACAAACAAGATTTAGCCCCCCCCCCAAAGTAGGAAGTAAAAATTTAAGTTAAGTTTGAAGGGTGACTAGTGGAAAGGAGAAAGAACATCGGTGACACTCGCACATAACTTTATAAACTACTAACACTTAAATACATTTTCCCTCTTTTCTCTTAACATAAAAATAGCCATAGATAGAGGAAAACGAAGAAAGAGAAGACAAGTATCTCGAATGAACACACCGGAGTAGCCCTAATACCCTCCAAGCACTCCCGATGGCTAAGTGTAGTTGGGTCTGGGTCGATCCAGTCAATCCCAAGTGTTGGGGGTTCAATCAACTTTGAGGTTGAGGGGTCCAATCATCGCCGCTTCGGGGAATTTAGTTAGAGCTAGGCCAAAGATCAATGGTTTGATGAGCTGGGAAGCAAGGGAAAAGTCCAAGGTTCTGAGAGCAAGGGAAAAGTCCAGGGTTTGGGGAGCAAAGAGGAAGTCCAGAGAGTTTAGGAGGTAGGGGGTGAGAAAAAGGGAAAATACAAACAAGACTTGACCCTTACTTGAGACGAGCATTGAAGCAGTGAAGCCAACTCTCCCTCCCCCACCAACACCAATCAGTGGAAAAGAAGGACAAAATCTATCATGTGAGGACAAACACTATTGAAAGAAGAAGTAAGAAGAGGAGCTACTAGAAAGAATGAGGGAGTGAAGGTAGAGGTAGTAGGAAGAATGAAGAGGTGAAAAGGAGAGGGAGGCTACTTGAGATTAGGAAGGTGAAGGAGATAAGATAGAAGGGGAATCCCCTCACCTTGTTGTAACCATTGGATGAAAACTTGGTGATTATCGAGAAGCCAGACGTAAGAGGTACTTCAACCTTATCAAACAAAATGACACACTTTTAATTAGTCTTGTAAGTAGAAATGAGGGTAGTTGGACCACCTTTAGGATGTAAGAGGAATAGGGTAGAAAGAAAAGGAGGCAAGAGGGAAGGAAGAAAGAAGGAAGCAAATAGATAGACCAACCGTTGTATTAATCTACCACTTTATTAAACGGTGATCGATTACATCATATCAAGGGAGTTCATGGCAGAGGAGGAAGTACTTCTAGAAGACACGATCAATGACATGAGCTCTGAGGTATGAAGCAAACCCCTCCTTAAACTTTTCAACCTACCTAATTAGCAACTACTAACCCTGGCTGAGGCCTAGCCCTAAGTTAGACCCCTAAGGTCAGAATTCAATCCATTTTTTAATTTAAAACCTTAGAGAGGAGGGTTGTAGCTCTCCAAAACCCTAAGATATGCCCAAATTAGAGTAAAAATGAGGATGTTATCGCCAAATGAAGGTTAGGACTTAGTTTGGATGAAAAGTAGTTAGACCTAAAAATTTGGATCAAATTGAGGGAAGTAGAAGGAGTACATTAATTAGAGCCCATGAGCAAAAGAAAAAATCCACTCCAAATTGTAGATTAGAAGAAATTAGTAGATGAAGTTTTGAGCACCAACTAGCGGTTAAACTTCATCCATCAAGAACTTTTAGTAGGAAGGTCGGATTAGCAAGTGTCATACCAATATAGAAAGCTAGAGTTGGGGTCTACAATAAAAAAATATAAAATTCCCAAAAATAGTAAATAGATGGAAGCTAAATTCAAAACTCGAATATCAAGGGAGCCTAGTAGAAAATTGGGAAGGTTAAGTAGACCTCATTGGACCCCCTTCCTTAGGAAAAGACCAAAAATCCAAGAAGATAAAGGAGGATGAAGTTCAATACAGGTTTGGATGAAAAGTTCATAGAAGTTTCTAATTAAGGCCCAACTCCAAAGCTAACTGGGTAGAGCCAAGCCTCTTAGACACATGCGTGAAATTTCAAATTATTTTGAATTAGGGAAGTAGACTTAAGTTGTGGATAAAGTTTGATGAATTGAATAATGGTCAAACTTCATCCGCCCATAACTTTGGCTAGGGAGATCAAATAGAGACGAATTTTACATTTTTTAGAAAGGACAAATAATTCTCTAGAAGGTTCTTCTATTAGCCCCACTCTAAGATGTCTTACACCAAAAACCATAGTGGCCTCATCCTTTCAGCTAGATATTGTTGTGGTTGTATGGGAAGTTAGATTTGGCATTTTTTTCTCATTTGGGTCCACTTAGGCACTTAGAAAAGATCCATAGCTTGGAAGGCACAATGGCCCATGCTTAGACACCCAAAAGTAGGAATCATTTAGTCTAGCCCCCAAAACTTGGTTGTGCTTGCGATTCACCAAGGGTAGATAAATTAGCACTCACATACATATGTGTAAGAAAATGGGAGGTAAATTTTTTATAAAGCTTTTACATGACAAGTAGAACCACCCTTCAATTCTTGCATTGCCTTGAAACACAAAATGTTTCAACTTTCATTAGTTGCTTCAAATAACAATTTCGACCTCTAGTTGTTTGCTTTTGAATCTTAGAAGTGTTTATTCAAGGTTGTATTTTATGCATCAGAGAACAAAAAATTTCTCTTCCAAGTACTCCTACCTACCCATATGCTTCAAGGAGAATTTTAAAGATTGATTTTAGACATTTTTCTCGTTATAATTAATATAGGTGAGGGTCAATTTAAGCAAAAAAGTGCCAAAATTGGATTTACATGTCCAAATTTTAGAAGTTTATATCAATGTAAACCAAGTGCAAGATGACATGTGGCATTTTTTGACAAAAATGATTTTATTTATGCCCAATGTATCCTTCATGTAGGATATTTTTCTTATAATCAATTGAATAATTACTTGATTGTGGTTTTAAAACTCAATTTGAATATTGTATGTAATAATTTGTCAAAACAATTTTGTACTACAATATTTCTTTGATTGTGCATTATCAAAAGAAGATATTCTTTGATATGTATTGAATATCTACACATAACAAACAAAAGTACTCAAATACACAATATCACTTAGTCCCTTTCTATTCAACACTACACTAGGGATGCTTTCTACTATTGAGTCATCACTATATTAGATAAGAAAAAAAGGATTAATTTTACGAATCAAAATCATGATGGATGACAAAGTTTGATGTAGAAAGTGCTCAACCGAGCATGCCCCGTGGACTTCCATGTAAGTAGTCATTTTCCTATCATTTCCTAGTTGCGACAACCCTTTATACATCTGGCATAGATGATGATGTGGCGTGACATTTGGCAGTACAGTATTGGTTGGGTTGTACCCCTCCTAAATTTGATGTGGCGTGGCCTAGGGGATGTCATTCTCCAGTCATGCAATAGTTGTGTCGAAGTTGTGCATTAGGGTTATGGGAGTTGTGGGTCTTGCACATTTAGGGTGACATGCAGTTGTTGTGCAGTCATTTATAAGTAGCACAGTCATTGATGATTAGTATGACCTTGACCTACGTCATTTTCCAATTTGTTTCAAGTGACTATAAAGTATGCAGACCGGATCGTGGAGACTATCATTTATGCTGAAGTCATTTCTCAGTCGTTTGAAAGGAAGGTATTTGTTTCAGTGTAGTTGTGGAATGCAATAAGTTGTAGTTGCGCTTAGTGTCGAAAAGAAAGACAGTCGGAAGTGCCTCAAGGGTTTAGAGGACGTGCAGGGAGACATGATCATAGACATCCATGATGTTAGAGGAGCAACATCATTCCCAAAATTGAACTGACCCTACTACACAATGACCCCTACTACACTCTCATGTTGCATTTCAAACAAACCTTGGCCATCGCCTCTTGTACAACGGTATCATGAAATCCATTAATGTATATACAATTGATTTCAAAATGAGAGTTCTGCATTGCCACCAAAACAAATTACAATGGCTTTCATCACTTACAACCACACATCCTGAAGTTCTGCAAGCTCCATTTTCTGAACCACTCCCCAAACCATGCGAATCTGCTGGGAGCATAGAAGGCGCCTCAAGTCTAAAGCTTTATGTATTTCGCATGCCAAAGCGTTGAGCTCCCCTTGGCATCTTCAATGTCTTATATGTCAAGGTCAACTGTAGGGAACATAAACGCCACATTAGACTAAAAAATCAGAGAGATGTCGACCTTCACCTAGGGCTCGGGAATGTCCTTGAAGTGGAACTTATGCTCACCGGGCAGTCCACTCACGTTCCCCTTTGCTATTTTCTAACGCATAAATTGAGGGTTGAAAAGGAAGACTTCGTCGCCTACCTTAAACTACACAAAGCAAAGTGTTAGTCACCACTTTCACGTGACTTTCCTACGACTTCTATGCACACAATACTACAAGTCCACTCCCACGCTACTTCCTCACGACTCAAACATTACATTCAGGGGACTGATGTGTCTTTGTTTCTACGACGCATTACTACTTCATCTTGTACTTCGATGAACATCAAAAAACTCTCACTACAAACTTGAAGTACATTTAAGGCCACATAAAAGGGTTGGAGAAGGCACCTTTTCAGACCACGCATCCCACTTTTTCTCTATCCCCATTATTGCCTTCAACCTTGTTTCTTGAGGCTGTTGCTTTTCCTGCAAAGACATGCACACTCAGTTAGACATGTTGCCACTTTGGTAAGGGCTTGGGAGTGGGTTCCTCGTCCTCCAAGGATATGTCTTCGTCGTTGGAGTCCACAACCTCCTTTGCTAAAACAACCAAAAAACAACAATGACAGTGAGCTTCAGCTGTCATTTAATGGTGAAAATGTACGCTTTGTTGTTTTGCTTGTTGACCGGGGGTGGACAGAACTTAGGCATGAGTGAATCAAAATTCAACTATTGCTAGGCGGAGTTCATTGCCAAACCCTAAAACCCTAATTTCAATTCATGGAAGTGTGACGCCCAATTACCTGCCGTCACCGCCTCGAAGGTGGCTTGTTCTTGTATATGTGAACAAGCTATTGCGAGATTCATCATACCTTTTGCGATGGCCTCATCATTGGACTTTGTTGTCTCAAAGGAGGAATCACCATGGTTGCTCATGTCATCCACAAAGTGCACACGTCTCCTTGCTGCTCTTGCGCTCCACTCCTTCCTCCTCTCGCAACCCTATTTCGATCATCTTGGTTTCAATGACTCACCCTTCTCTCCCCAACTTCAAACACCTCCTTCTTCTTAGTATTAGGATTGTCCCTATGATGCAAAACCCAAAGAGAGGGGATTGATCCTTAATGACTAAGTAGATAGACAACAAATCAAAACATCAAGGTAGCATGCATAGAAAACAAAAATCAGGACAATCAATCCATGCACAATAAGAGAGAGAACATTTGGGATTGTCATCTGAAGTCACATGGTTTAAGGGTTTGAGTGTTTGTCGCCGACGCAGTGGGAATAGGGTCTTTGTGGCACTTTAATGGAAAAGGCACTCCATTTTCCAATGCTGGCGTGCATTAAATGCACTTCGACTTGTACATAACTCGGACACGACTGTAAACAAATCGGGAAGGAGTTACAACATACAAAACCTGACTTCCTCACGATAGTGGGACAACTACCAAGGCACTAACATCAAAGGGGGCGCTCTACATTTAAAGATTGTCGGCAAAAACCCTACTTCGCCGCCGCCTATGTGACTATAGAACAAAGCGGTTTCACTCATGTACACACAAAGTATTTGTCCTCGTCATGTGCAGAGAGGAAGCGAATGCATTGCTTTTGTCCGATTACAGAACATTTAGCGTCTCTATTATACAACTAAGGTGGTTCTAGTGTTGATAACAAGCTTTAGTTGTTGCCTTGAAAATACAAACGTATGATTGGGAGTGTGCTATACTTACATTTCATGTCTAGCTTAAACAAGGGGTTGCATCCTTGCTCGAACCTCTACCATGTTTCAATCTCTCCACAATTCATACTCAAACTTTTCAGGCAGAGGACTCTCCATCGATTGGAGTTGATTCCTGATCGTGGATAGAATTAGTATATGGTCCATGTGCCTTTGTGGCCTTCGGTGTGTGAAGGAGTGCAGGGATCATGAACGACTATGTTACAATTTCCATTAGCATTGCAGAGTTGCCATGAGCTGCTTGTGCCCTCTTCGTCCTCACCTAGTGTATCGCAACATCACAAGCCCAGAAGTAGGAATTGCCAAACAAGTTAGTATTTATATCCTTAGGCTATTGTAAGAGGAACATGGGTTCCATGATTAGGGAGTGTGATTTTGGTAGCTCAACATTAATATCTAATTGTAGTAATTATTGAGGACTAATCTGTGAGTTAACAACCTCAACCTATACGATCTTGCTCTGATTGGGCTTAAGAGCTATGAGTGAAAGAGAAAGGATTGGAGGGGACTAGATTCTATCGATTAGACCTACAAATAGGTAGTCATCATTAAATGAGAAGTACTGCTTTATGCCAGAAATTAGAGTTCATTAAAGGCCCTAGGTCTCAACTTAGGGTTTCAGAAATGAACGGAACCCCCACTGGGCTTTTTATAGTTGCACAAAAGTTCTAAGTCATAAAACATGACTTCTATGCAACTCTTGGAAGTCATTATGAAGTTACGACGTGACTGTCGAAAGTTGACAGGAAGTTAGAAGTAATGAAGAATGACTACGGGTTCATTGCAATCTACCTAGCAGTGTGATCACATGTTTAGGGTTTACGGTGTCATCATTCTTCTGATTCCCTCAATTTATTTTGTTATCATTTACAATCAATGGTTAGGGATTTTCTATTTTGGTATATTTCAATTGTCTTGCATATTGATCCTCACATGCATGTAATACCCTATGGGAGCCTCTTTTATTACCGCCTTTGTCCCCTTTGTTTCATGATTGCCCTATGGACGTTGTTGTCATTCGTGTCATTTATCATGCACCTAAACAACCTAGTTGTTGTGGAATTCTTGTAGTTTTTTTTTATTCTGGTCATTCTTTCTCCCCATTTTTTTTGTTCTAGCATAGTGGTTTATGGTTTGTTTTTTGGAATTCATCCCTCTTGTCTAACTATTGCCTACATTTATGTAGTTACTTCCCTTGTTTTTTTTTTGTTTCCCTTTTTTCATTATAAGCCATATGTGATGACCGCTGCACTTTGAGACTTAGCACATGAGTATGTGCTCATGAATGCAACCGTCATGGAAGATTTCTTTGCGTCAGTGCCTTGTCTAACCACTTCATTGGATGGAATGTCTTATTTATATAATTATTTAGTATTATTCACATGCAAAGATCCCTATACGCCAATCCTCTACTATATGGGATTTGTGTGCAAGACCCACAACCCTCCTTAAGTATTGAAAGAGTAATATTAAGTTGTCACTGAGTCAAGATGAAGTCATATACTTGTCATGGAAGTAGTTCCCAATAGTAAAATGCGACTTCATTTCAACTTCTTGGAGTCTATTGGAAGTCATGATATTGTCTTGGCTTTCATGTGGAGTCCTACAACATGGGTCTGTTTGGACCTTACAATACTATGAACAATTTCATTCATGGAATATTTAATGATTTAAATAAATGGAGCTTGCAGGATATGGAGAGTTGAACAGAGTGCAAATCCATCCACTTCAACAGTGGTGGATTGGATGGTGATTGCTGTCCAGAATTCTAATTTGGATACGCGAAAGCCAGAGGACCTGGATTGTTTGTTGCTAAGCGCGAAGCCATCCCAAAGAGCCATGAGGTACTTGTGGATCACTGCCTTTGGTAACCACTTCCACGTGGATGATGAAATTAGCGCACGAATGCAAAGCTACAATAGTGGCATGACGTCACTAGTAGAAAATTCAATTTTTCTGTTGTTTTGGTCGCATTGATCCAGTCACTTTTTGACAGAAATCTGTTGAAATCAACAGATTTCTGTCAAAAAGTGACTGGATCAATGCGACCAAAACAACAGAAAAATTGAATTTTCTACTAGTGTGTCAGTTTTCAAATTTCCTGGAGAGAATGCTCACAACTTGTCCGTCAACTACGTAGGGGTACTGAAAGACATATCATTGTTGGATTACAGAGGTCTCAATACACAGATCATTCTCTTGTGATGTAATTGGATAAAAGCCCAAGATAATCATGGAAATGCAACATATACTTGAGATGATGCCGGTTTCTGAGTTGTGAACTTTGGGCACATGTTACCTTGGATGGCAGAGTCCTTCATTTCCCCCAACCAAGCCACGCAAGTTTTTTTCTCAAATGTTGTAGAGAAACTAGGATGGAAAGTGGTGTTACGGAAAGAAGCAAGAGCAAAGTGAAAGGTTGTGGATAGAACAGATGCCTTCATCACCACCATATCGGAGAGTTCCAGCTTGATTGCTCCGGCAATTTGTCCTGATCCCCCAGAGGTAGTAAGTCTCGTAGGGGCAATTGAATTGTCCGAAGAGGACAACGTATTAGTGTAGGAGCAATACTAGTCGTTACCTTGGTCACACAATCATATCCAGTACTTCAGAGTGGTCTCCTCCCCTTCATCTGAGGAATCCCCACTTAGCCCTAGCATGGTCATGCTACTGTCGCACTCTTGAAGTGCACAGAATATGAGATTATTGTCTTGTACCACCTTCCAAAGTTAAGTAAAAAGTTGTTTTGTTCACTCCTTTCGCAACGTCATAATCCTTAAACTATATGCTTCAACTAAGCATGCAAGTCGGAAGTCAATCAAATATGTTGTGTATCTTCATCTTTCATGCATTGGTAATATACTATTGTAAAAAAGAATCCTCCTCCAAGAAATGACTACACAAACGTCTCCAACTATATATACGTGAGAGTCAAGACAAAGTCATGTGGAAGTGGCCTGGAAGTATAAACTAGTGGCAAACTGCGACTTGTAGTCACTAGTAAATGACTCAGTCCCGAAGCGCTAACATGTTAGCACAGGCGTAGCCACTTAGGCAACATCAAATTCCCGCCAAACATGCTCAGTGACATGTCAGCATGGTTGTTCCGGCGGACAGTTCGACAACTCGACGAACACGATGTCCAACACGTCAAGTAGACCCTCTTGTCCGTCTAATAGAGTCAAACTTACCTTTGACTTTTAAGAAAAATTTTACCCTGCCCGTGAGGCCACCTGGATGCCATGTGGCAGACACGTGTCTTCCACGTAGCATCCTAAAGGGGTGCATGCGGGTGTGGGCGACCTCGGGTTTGGGCGACCACGGGTAGGGCGACTTCGGATTCAGGCTGGTGGGCGACCCCGGGTGTCAAGTACGTGGCAAGCTGCGAAGCAAAGACACGAAGTGAGAACCCAAAGAGAAGTAACGCCCCACAATTACCCGCGGTCGCCCCAAAAGACCCGTAGTCGCCTCCCAAGGGACTCGCACGCGCCCCAAAGACCTGCAGTCGCCCCCCAAAGGACCTGCACGCGCCCCTGTAACCGCAGTCGCCCCCCAAAAGACCCACACGCGCCCTTGTACTCGAGGTCGCCCCTCCCAGGACCCGCATGCGCCCCTGGACCCGTAGTTGCCTCCTCGAAACTAAATGCACCCTACCAGACCCGTAGTTGCTCCCCGAGATCCGTGCGCGCCCCCTGGAGACCGCGGGTTCAACTGGTGGTTGCCCACCTGCACGCGCCCCATGACCAACTCTCACCCGCACTCGCCCCACCTATTTATCCACTCGCCCAAGACCTTTTGGGCACCTTTCATTGAGGCTTCTTGTCTTGTATCCTTTAGTGGCTACATGTGTGAACCTTGACTATTTACTATTTATTACATTCATCCACCCTTCTTACCTTAGTAGTTGTGGACCACCTAAACTCCCAAAAGAGTTTTTGAGCCTTGGACACGACAATCATTTATGGCCACTGGAGTTAACAATGCCAGGGCATTGCCTATCTCCGCTGCTGCACAGACTGCCGGGGCATTACGGAAGGCTGCCAAAGACAAACATCGCAAGCGTAGGGGCACTATTCATCGGAAGCGATTGCACGTGCTCAATAGTGAAGCCCACCTTGCTTTTAAGGGTTGGAATGAAGAACCAGAGCCTTGGACAATACAAACCTGTGAAGACTACATCGAGTGGTGCCACATTGGCAAGTTCTTTCCTTTATGGCGTCATCATTATAATCGGCACACCAATAAGGCCAACTTGAAGTACTATGAGAATCCAACATTCCTTCAAAGATGCATTGAATTGTGGCAAGTCCTCTACAAAACCGCTTTTGTAGATAGGAACGAGGTCCCCCTCTTCCTTGCTAGAGGAGCATATGCTGAGGTTGCTCTAAACAAAGAGGTTGATTAGAGCACAATCAAGGGAAGTACGTATGTCACTCGTCCAGAGAGTGGTTTCATCCCAAAAGGAGTTTTAGCTTTTCCAGAGGGGGGACTCGGTCCTATTCGAAGTGCATACAAAATGCAAACCCCTACCACTGAGGTTGACACTAAGGAGTCTGAAGAAGATGATGACTCTGATGGTACGCGCGTCCATAGCATCATACGAATCGTGGAGCAATCTGTTTGCCCCAATGAGGTTCAAAATGAAATTGTAGAAGGACCCGCGACATCCACGGGACAATGACCAAGGCAAACATCTAGAGTACGGTGTTCAACAACACGAGTGGGACCTGCATCGATTCCAACTATAGTTCCTAACCCATCGCTGCCAACACAGTGCACAAATGACGTCTTCGACTTTGGGCCCGATGAGGACACAGCTATGGAAAACACTAACCGTGTTCCCATTTCTCCATCAACAATGGGCTCAAGCCATGACATTATGACTTTGGCAAAAGCTCTGGACCTCCTCAAGATCAAAGATGTTGAAATTTCTTCACTACAGAATGAAATGAGGATATTGCGATGTGAGTGTGAACAAAAAAGTACACTCATCTCTCAACAAACTACAGAACTGCAACGCCTCTGTGAGAAAGACCCTAACACTTTCACTTTGTCGGATATGGATGACGCCTTTATTGAGCAAAACCTCCAAAATGTGGACAAGGTTGTGGGGGACCTTACCAACCATATCCTTCAGCGTTCTCCTCTTGCCAAGCGTACTAGACGCTCCCCCATCATTCCAAATACACTTCCTACTATTGTCACAAGATATACTACCAATGACACAATTGACCTCAATGGGACCCAAGACTCTCTTTCGTTTCCTGTGGTTCCATCAATTATTCAATTGGAGAAAGACCATGGACTTCAAGAAGAAAATAAGATGCTTCGAAGAAAGTTGGCTGAGTTGACTACCACATACTACCATTGGAAGGTTGCCTGCATTCTCTCCGTGGATAGATCCCAACAAGTTGCGAAGGAGCTAGAGAAAGTTTCTAGAAACTTTGTTGCAAATGCTCCTAAACGTGAGAATAGACTGACGTCATGGGCATTGTTGGAGGACATGTTTCCCAATAACATGTGCATGGTGGAATTGCCACAAAAGGAGGTCATAGATTGGAGCAAAAATGGTTGGGACCACCAAAACCAAATGTCTAGCCACATAGAAGAGAAGAAACGAATGCTATTGTGGCCCAAGCCTGCACCTTTTGTTTTGGACCATACCAAATGCCCCATATGTCTTGAACACTTTGGCCCCGAAGGGGTTTGGGCACTAGGATCTTGTGCACATGTATACCAGCCCCAATGTCTCATCACACAATGCTTGATTAGACGACGTTGTGTGATTTGTTCAGCACCATTCCATGATCGCCTATATACCATGTTCAACTTGACGACCTACATGCCTCCTTCTTGGGAACACACATGTGATACTACGGTTGACACAACCTTGTGGGGCCGAGATTTGGTTTGGAGTTGGCGAGAAGGACAACATGATCAAGAAAAAGGACCTGCTAGCTCGCAATTGAATTGGGAAAGAGACCCAGACGAAATTGCCAGAGTTGCACCAAGGCTCATGGGAAAGGGGCCACAAAACGAAGGGAGGAGGGCATTCTTCTTCCAATGCCTTGGTGGATATTGGGACAAGACCTCCTCAACCTTCAAGTGGGGTCCTCATCCGCAACGACACCGTTGGAATTTAGAAGGAGAAAGGGTGGCTAATCAAGATGATAGTGCCTCCCTAGAAGACTTGACTAGTGTGGCTTACCTAGACTCTACGTACGGACCATATTACCAAAGTCAAGCACTTGACTACTTGTTGGAAGCACATTCTCCGCAAACAACAAGGACCCTCCAAGCTCTATAGGACTCCAACGTGTTGCAATCAATTTTGAAGGCAGACGGACCAGCTTCACGAACCCGTGCAAAGTGAAAGCTAGGGGTTGGGGAAGCATCGACCTACGAAGAAGGTGAAGGAAGTGGCTCTCAAAACAACCCAAATGTAATTGACTAGACATTTGTAGGAATCATGCAATTTAGCCTTACCTCCCATCATAATAGATGACAAGTAAGGGTTAGGTTTTAGTTACACTATGTTTCTAGTTGTTTTGGCAAGTACGATGGAGTGGTTTAGGGTTTGCTTCTTTCATTCCACTTCTACGACTTCCTAGCATACCTATGTACGGCAATTCCATATGGCATTGATTTTTATTTAATACTACCTTTTTTTCCTCTCTACCAAAGCACCAATTTCTGAAATCATATCCAGAATGATCTTTTCGAGTTCTTCCAAAAATAGTTTGTATGAATCAAATCAACAAAGCTCTTAAAGTTTAACTTTTCAAATTAATTTCACTTGCATTGAGAAGAAAACTAGGTCACTACTCACTAGAGTGGAGCATCATTGTCCAATTGGATATTTCCTTTCATATTCTTTAAAATCGTGAGGTTCTAATTATAGGAAGCTTTTCCTCTAAGCTTTCAAGATACTTGGCCAAAGAAGGAATAAAAGGGGTTCAAATACAACATGCCCCTTTTCGTGGATGTTGACTTGTTGACTTCACATTACCATACCTTCAAATGGTTCACCCTGTCCTTGGAGGTCAAAATTTTGATTCATAAAAAACATGAGTAGGCCAACTTACATATAAAACCTACCTAATTCCTCAATATCCATTGTAATTTTTTTCAAATTACGCTAAAGCTAGAATTCTAAAAAATCCTATATATAAGGAGGAACAATGCAGCAAATCACCCGAGACAAATAAGCTCAATAAATTTCCTCGATTAATATGGTATTTGGGGCATAATTGGTTTTTCGTTCTCCAATATTCATATGAAAATCATTAATACAAGTTGTACTGTAGATTTCATGACGACATTCTCACAAAATAGTGAAAATACTATGTCGACTTTTACAGTCAAGAATCAAGAACTTCCCATCAATCCCATGTTCCTATTCGATTGTAATTATGTGCAAGAATCCCATTCCATTCATCATACCATCACCTTCTCCCAAAACATGAGAGAGACATATTCATCCATATAGAAAAGTTGTAAGATCCCAAAATGGTGTGGCATTTTCTCCCTTCCATGCACACCACTAGTGTGCCCACACCAATTTAACTATTCTAGTACACACATTGCTTCAAGACACCATATACATTGTTTTATCTCAAAACATTGCATTTCTTTATAACACCAGGATAGGCAAAATACAAAATAATCATGGTGAAAGTATTTATCCTCATTGTATTCCTAGGTATTTTATTTTGTGTTGAGGTAGTCCTTCAAAATGGGCTCCTGACCCATTTGTTGTAATTCTGCATCAGACTTCCCTATGCTAGCTCTATTCCACTTATACCAATCTGAAAAAATATGACTTTCTGCCCTCAAAGCTTCCAACTCCGATACCATCAATGGTAATCTTTGCTCATGGAACTTCACCAACTTCTCAAGCATTGCTACTTCTCCAGCAACACTACCATATGTTGAGGAAGAAGCCAAAAGCTCTACTTTTGGAACGTGCTGGACGGCAGCCTCGTAATATTCTTTCTTCTTCTCCATTATTTGAAGTTCTAGGCTTTGCCTTTCATTCTCTGCCTGCTGACGTTTGCGGACAAGGGTTTCGAGTTTTGATTCCCATATCAAATAATGGTCCATTTTATGCACCTTCCCACTCTTCATTTCCTTCAAATAAAAATCGCGATTTCTTTTGAAGGAATGGAAGCCCTTGTCATTCTCTTCGATGACGTTCGTTATGGCCTTCAACCGTTGCTTCAACACCTCTACAAAAGTGGGATTCATTTCTTGCTCCTTCAAAGTTTTCAATTGCTCGTTCTTTGCATGCAATGCTAATTTTGCACTTTCTATTTTGGCAAGCAACATTGCCTCTTCATTTTCTGAATCGCTTCCTCCACCACTCCCGTCACCCTCTCGCAAAAACGGGGTCCACTCTCCTAGCCACCCCATCATCCATGCCTTCTTCATCCGTATCTTGTACTATGATGGGCTCTTGAATTGATTGTCCACTTTGGTCGACTCCCACATCCACAGCCGGCCTAGATTCTTGTATGGCAACCTCCTCCTCATCGCTGTGGAAAGAATGTCCATCGTATTCATGGGTGTGTAGATCAGAGCTAGAAGTCTCTAACCAAACCACGCTTTCATCGCGAACAAATGACTTCCCACACTTCACCTTGGATAACATCTTCTTTACATCTACAGGTTCATCTGGTGGTAAAATTTTTGCAGTCTCTGGAATGATCACAATAGGGACCTCCTTCAATGTTGACCAATCCACCTCCTTCTTCAACACATATTCAGCATACACCATTCTCACAAGAAAGAAACAGAAATTGTCGTTTCGGTAAGTTGAGTCCTCCAAATACAAGTGCTTCCACACCTCACAACATCTAAGTATGAAGCCCTCGTCCTTCGAGTATGCAAGATTTACTTTGTTTTGCTTCAGATGTTCTTTGTGCCGACACAAGGGAAATAATTTGCTGATGTGGCACCAATCCACGTATTTGCAAACGGTTTTGTAACTCCAAGGCTCAGGTTCATTTCTCCAACCTTTAAATGCCTTAATCTTTGGATGGATCAAAATGGCCACACGCTTCTTGTGAATTTTACCGGACCGTTTCCAACCCTTGTCGCGGATGAGCTTCATCTCTTGTCGTGTAAGGCGTTTGATTGTGGCAAGCGTCAATGGTGGGGGCTCATTCTCCATAGTGCTCAATCTATACGATCAATTCTACTCGGATACTATGCCAAATATACCAAGCCTAAAACCGTGGTTGTCCAAACTTAAATCTATTACCTCGTGGTAATTCACATTTACAAATACATCAACATGAGCATTTACAATCACAATCAAGTTTCAAACAATTCGGTGTGATTTACAATCAATGGATGAAAGTGACATGAGGAGACATAGAATATCCTCCTCACAACACCCACCTCCCCTCTCAAGCCTGCAATTAGCTACTTCCAGGTGGATAAAAGACAAGGCGCAAAAGGGAAAGATGGGAGATTGCGGGTTTAGGATCTGATTTTGTACCCGCAGTCGCCTCAGGGCGAGCACGGCTCTGGATGGGGCGCATGCGGGTCCAAGGGGGGGGGGGGGCGTGTGCAGGTCAGGAAGGCGACCGCGGG